>CM052810.1:82576480-82615597 GCA_028533885.1 Nasua narica | reverse complement strand
GGGATCATAAGCTGAGCCGAAGGCAGACGCTTAACGACTGAGCCACCCAGGCCCCCCTCTATTTCTCTTGTCAGATCCTGCCTCTGCTAAGCTCCTCCTACCAGGCATCTCTTAGGGGGAAAACACGTAGAGCTTAGGGCAAGAACTAGTCTAACTTCCTGGCTGCCGTTAAAAACAACGGCACCAGGCACGTGGGTGGCTCAGTCAGTTAAGCGTCTGTCTTCGGCTCAGGTCACCATCCCAGCGTCCTGGGATCGAGCCCCGAGTCAGGTTCCCTTCTCCTCGGGAAGCCTGCTTTCCTTCTCCCATTCCCCCTGCCTGTGTTCTTGCTCTTGCTGTCTCTCTCTGTCAAATAAATAAAATATCAAAAAAAAAAAGCACCAGCTATTTATTGTATTAACCACCTACTGTGTGCTAGTCACATGGGACTCGTTGCACAAACATCATTCCTTCTTCCTCTGTGATAACACAGCCAGAAAGAGGTCCGTGGAGCAATTAGCCAGGGAAGGGACTGCCCAGGGTCTCGTGACTGCCCCCTTGTGGCAGCATCGGCATGGCACCCAGCCTTTGGACTGAAGCCGTTGTCCATTCATTACCAAAGGCTGCCCCCCACCCCCCCGCACGTCCTGTGTCCCCCTTCTCTGGGCTAACCTGGGGGTCAGCACCACCCTCTCATCACCCTTGGGACGAGGAGAGGGGCTCATGCCACAGCCTCACTGGTCCTCCTGCCCCGCGGGTTCTTCAGGCTGGAGCCCACAACGCACAGGGAAAGGAAATCCTACACGTGAACGGAGCTATTCCGTCTCCTGTTGGCGACCACTATCCTTGTCATTCTCAAGGTGGCCAAGGTGGCTGTGAACGCGGGAGAATTACCAGGGGAATGAAGAGCTGCCGAATCGACATTCCAGGTAGCCGTGGGTGACCCCAGGCTACCCTGCGGAGCCCTGAGTGCCGCGCGGTGGTCCGGCCGGTTGGCAAGAACCCCACGGGCTATCGAAGGTGGCCGGGCTGCAGATCCTCACGCAGGTTCCTCGCCGCCCATTGCTCGCCTGCCCACCTCACCCCACCGCTTCCTAGAGCCCTTGCGGAGTGGAAATTATTAGAGGAAAAAAACAAGACATTTTGCAAGCGCGTGTGGTACGGGTGTAATCATCCAGACTCTGACTTGTGACATTAAGTGCCTGATCGTACCGAAACGCACAGAGGAATGACTAATGAAGTCTACGTGACGAACAAACAATTGGCAATGAGATGACTGACTTAGTGGCAGTCGTCAACGCTGCGAAGGGGTGAGTGAGACTTGGAGCCACGCTATGCAGGAGAGACGTCTCCGCCCTCTGCAGGGCAGTGTCGGTCAGAGCCTTCCGGCGAATGCCAAGGCGTGCTTGATACACAAGCCCAGTTCTGGGGTCGGGATCGCAGACATCAACCCTTCCAGCCCCCGGCTGCCCACGGTCACATACGACTTGCAGTCAGGATGAGAACCCGAGTCCCCAGACTCCTTGGTCCTTTTGTGGCTTCAGGACACCGACATAAGCCAGCCTGCCCCAAAAGAGAACGGAAGCCATCGCGTTTCTCAATTGCAGGAAAAGCACCCGGTGGCTAGCATTTTCTCAGTTTCTTTAAGCTTCCTCTCATCAGCTTTTGAAGCATTTCGCTAGGCCCACCGGACTCATTTGTAATATTGTATCTGATCACTGGGCCTGGCTTATTATTATTATTATTTTTTTTTAACCCCTGCTGAAAGGGTTTCTCACAAACTTGTATGAGTCATTCTGTTTTGCAAAGCAGAGACCCGCCTGCTAACGCCGAGTCACATTTCTGAATAGAAAGTACTGTTCCTTGACCTGCTGCTAGAGTGAAAGTACCAGCATTTCATGGGTTTTCTCAGAAAACACCTTGATTTCCAGGAACTTGGCTACCTGGTGTGGTTGGCAAATGACGGTTCCAGCGGAAAGACCTTAACAAAAGCTTCCTCGAGTGTGTGCGCCATACGAGGGAGGGCCGGCCGGGCTGGGAGCGGGGAAGTGGGCGGTAGAAACCTGTGGGCCCCCAGGGGTTCCCTGATTTGTGTCTACCTCTAGCTCCGTGAGGGCTCCCAGGGCTCTGCACACAGCAGGTGCCCCATAAGTGCTCACGACTTGGTGACGGTGATAGATGTCAGTCTTTGTTGCCTGGCAATGGTTGAGCCAAAGCTCCCTTCCTCAGGCGGAAACGGGGGACTGAGTGGGAAGCCAGGAGCTGGTGGCTTTGAGTCAGGAAACGTGGAGGGGTTTAGTATCTCTGTGTGTCTTTGTGTCCCCTGAGGGGAAGCCGGTGGTCGGCACGGCTTACCGTGCTGGGTGACTGGCCCCAGAAAGATTTGAGAAAGCCAAGACCTGGCCTGCCTGGGTCCCCACCCCGGCTCTGCCATCTGCGACCCCGGGGGTGACCTTGGGAAAATTACTGGACCCTCGTGCCTCGTTTTCCTCACCTGTAAAATGGGGATCACAGTGCCCCTGACCTCATGGGGTTGTTGGTGATCAAATGAGCCGATGCCTGAAAAGCAGGCCCGTGTGGGACGTGGTGGGCCCTAAAATACCCTCTCGCCCTCCCCCCAGGGCACAAACCTCGGCCGCTGTGCTCATGGTATTTCCTCCCTCCACATCAGGTCTTGGCCAACAAGAGTCACCTATGGATTGAGGAGGAGGTCTGGCGCATGGAGATCTACCTCTCCCTGGGAGTGCTGGCCCTTGGTACACTGTCCCTGCTGGCCATCACGTCACTGCCTTCCATTGCAAACTCACTCAACTGGCGGGAGTTCAGCTTTGTTCAGGTAAAGCCATTCTGCCCGTGCTGGTGAGCATCCGCTCGCTTGGCATTGGCCCTGACCCTCCACGAAGCCCCTTGGCCTTCATAACCTGTGCCACAGGACACCGGGGCCTTCCTGGGCCTTGAGGGCTCCCCCAAGTCTCCTGATAAAGGGGCTACGGGACAAGCCCGTCCTCGGGACATCTGGGGAAGCCGATGTAGACACGTGAAAGAATTAGACAACAAAACAGTGAACCCTGGACTAAATATTCTCCGTCCCTACAGTCCTTGAGCACGCCAAACAAAATTCCATGATGTGCGCTCATTGCGTATCTCACTGGTCTGGCCAGTGAGCGAGCCTCACCGACCATCCAGCAACCTCCTCGCAACAGGCTCTGTTGTCCCCTTTAGGCCCAGGAGGAGGTGAGCATTAAGATCACCAGTTTATAGGGGATAAAACATAGCACGTCCCAAAAGACACCATTCCTGTGAAATACCCGGAGGAAAGGAGATCTGTAGTCTAATGCGTTTGAGAAAAAATTTGCCTTCCCTAAGAGACTCGCAGTGCGCTTTGGCACATCGAAGATTCTAGTAACGTCTACAACACAGCAACCTTGTTAACCAGACTTCTTGGAGCATGAGTACCCTCCCACCCCCCACTTTTGGGGGTTCGGTTTTTTGCTTGGTTTCTGGATTTCAGACAACAGCCCCTGCACTCCGCCAGACACGGTTTCATAAATGCTGCTAAGGGCTCAGGGCTTTTTTGCAGGTGTTTGTTGCCGAAAGTGTTTACTGAGCACTTACTGCATGCCGGGCCCCGTGTTAGGCCTCCGGTGTGACAGGGAACAAGACAGGCATAGCCACGTTTCAGTTACAGGGACGACTTTATATTGCTTTGGCATTCCCCCACTGTTCTCTACACGGAGTATGAGGTCAGCCCCCCAAGTGTTGGCGGATTAACTCATCCCCTCCAAGGAGGGGTGCTGACTAATACTGCATTCTGCCATTGATACTGGATCAGGGCAGAGAATAGCTTTCATATCCACCCCCAGTATCAACAAAAATCTGTCACGTCTCTTCTCTGTGTGGTGGGGACACAGTCCAGGATTCACAGAGGGACACTGACGGCGCAGCGCTCTTACGTAATCCAAATGAATTGTCCCCGATCGGCGATGCTTACATTCCCTAGAACAAAACACAGGTGTGGTTGTTTGGGGTTTTTTTTTTGGTTTTGGGGTTTTGTTGTTGTTGTTTTGTGTGTGTGTGTGTATTTGAAACATGTTTTTTTTTTTATTTTATTCATTTGACAGAGAGAGGGAGAGATCACAAGTAGGCAGAGAGGCAGGCAGAGAGAGAGGGGGAAGCAGACTTCCCTGCTGAGCAGAGAGCCCGATGCAGCGCTCGATCCCAGGACCCTGAGATCACGACCTGAGCTGAAGGCAGAGGCTTTAACCCACTGAGCCACCCAGGCGCCCCTGAAATATGTTTCTGAATCTCATTGGCTCTGCTCGTCTCGGAAGGTCTCCAGAGGAGTGCTCCGGGCTGACACAAGCCAGCAGCAGCGGGGAGAAAAACAGAATTTTATTTATCTGCCGCTAATCCCCTTGGGTTGCACACCCAAATCTCGGATTTTCCTGTTCCTGCTTGGAGTGTCCTGGAGTGCATGGTTTATCCACAATTAAAACAGACTACAGGTCTCCCTCCTCCCCGAAAAGTTGCTCCGCTAAGCAGCCGTAGATTACAAGCCCGGCTCTGGCTGCCGGAGAAAGCCCAAGGATTTGATTTTGGTAGCAAAAGCGGGCTGGAACCTCACCAGCCGACCTTGACTTTACATACTGAAGAGCTGAAATGTAAATATGGAAGTCCCTCGGCCACTGCGAGGGGAGGCGGGTTGCAAGGCGAGGAGATGGGTAGAGAGGCAGGGTTTTACTTGGGGAAGTCAGAGACCCACATTCTGTCCATGAAAACAAATGCTCTGTCTCCCGAGGGTGCTAATATAGGGAGAAGGAACTGTCAGCGCCCTGGGCCCGGGGTCCAGCTCTGCCTCCCCCCGTCCCAGCTCTGGAATTGTGGGCAGCTAACGAATGCCCCCTGAACCTCACCTTACCTATAAGATGGGAGTTCATGCCTGCAGAGGTGTCGTGAGAGACGACACAGGGAAGAAAGTAGAAAGCATTTTGCTCTTATTCCTAGGGTATGTGACCACATTTCCGTTATCCCTGACTAAGCTATCAATCTCTGAGTTCAGGAGAGGCCAAGAGACGCCCGCCCTGGGCATCGGAATGGTCCGGGGCGGGGTTTGCAAACTGCGGTCCGTATTCACTGGTCGGTCGTGAAATGAATTCGGTGGATCTCGACCAGCTTTTTAAAAACTGAAATAGGACAGAATGTGACAAAAATGTCAGAGCGCTTTGCATGTCCTAAGGATAGATTTTTTTTTTCAGTTATATTGATTCGGTAGTTATATTTACATATGGTGTCAATGTAACATATGTAATGTTACATATATTTCCATATTTACATATGGCGGGCAGTAATGCAAAGTGGGATTCTTACTGCGGGCCACCATCTCCACATCGGAAGTCCCAAGGCTCTTTTGGAGAATTCGAGTGACCCAGACCCAGCCCTGACCTAAGAGCGCAGATGCCCGAGAAGCCTGTTGTTGTGAGCTCCTTGGGTGACAGGTGCACGTGTGTGCCAACCGCTAGGGTGGAGGGCCCAGGTTGTGGAGCCGGCTGATTCCGGGGTTTCAGTCCCAAGCCCGCCGCTGCCCGGACCCCGTGTCCTCCCGCTGCCGCACCCGCCCGCCGCGGGTCACCAGGGCTGAGCCACTGGCCGTGGAGAGCCGCGCTTCTCGATGGGTTTGCCCGACTCCTGGGTCTCTGGTGACTTAGGGAGCTGAATAGCGTGTTGACGTTACAGTGGTGACTTGCGTTTCTGGCCATCCCTTTTGTTCCTGAGGCTGTTTTCCACGGTTTAAATTTGGGTGTTCGTGGTTACGAATTTATGGCGTCGGTTTGGTCTTGGCTGTGCTGACTGCTCGAAGGAAGCCTTGTCGCGTTGCCGAGTCGCCGGGTCGGGGCCGCTCGGAGTCATCGGGGTTCGGCTCTAGCCGCTCAGTTCTGCCCCAGAGTGAGAGGGACTTCCTGTGACCTTGCCTACACCAGCCACCTGCCTGAGATAATGACAGAGACCCCCTCTGACACCAGCTTCGTGAACAACTGTCCCCAGCCCCTCTACGCCGCAGTAATTGACCAGGAACAAGAGACACTGACAACCTGGCTGTTTCTTTTTTGCTAACAAGCTTACATACAATATAAATGACCTCAGCTTGGCAAGTGCGGTGGGAGGAGGGGAAAGGAGGTTGTCGGGGTTGGAGGCAGGGCGGTGCAGGATTTTCACATTGTTTCCAAAGAGAGTTTGAGCAAAAGGAACTCACTGGAACCATCCAGGCGTCCCGCTGGGATTGTAAAGTCCAAAGGCTCTTTGTTACTGGCTGATCTTTGGCTGTCAGCCCTCTCTGTAGACCATTAGCCCGAGGCTGGGGCTTCCTGCTGTATGTTACCGTGGCATTTGGGATGGCAAGGGGATAGGGATGAGGGAACGGGAGCCGCTGTCTCGGTGCCCTCCCAGCGCACGTCCACATTGTCTGGCACAATCCATCACTCCAAAATAGGGGCTAGGGGCGGTGGCCCATATGGGTCCAACACTGGAACTCCAGGGCATGTCACTAAGGGAAATGCTGAGGAAAATGCTTCCCCGGGAGGCCCCTAGGGCTCTGTCCCTCGGCCTGGATGGGTTCTCGTTGCTTCAGCCTCTGGGGAAGCCCCACAATGCCGCGCGGGCCCATCCATCGAGGCCTCCGTGGATCTTTGTGGAAGGCACATACAGGATCAGGTCCATGCTAATCAAATAGCCTGGGCAGGGGGGCACACACGGGCTTCTCATCCTGATGCTCATGGCTCAAAGGCTCGGGTGACGAGAGTCTCCTAATTAGTTATTCTTAGTCCTTACTGCGCATGAGCATCGTCGCTGAATTTCTAAAAGCTAATGATGCCTGAGGCCCCACCCCAAATCAATTTCATCTGCATTTCTGGGCTGGGCTCCGGCATTCCTATTTGAAAACCATAGTCTCAGACTCAGGAGTAAAAGGCATTTCCATCCGAGCAAAGCTCAGTAGACCCACATGAGTAAAGGAAGCAAGGGTTTGGGGCCGGGCAGCTGGGCAAGGAACATCAGCGTGGTTGTCCGGCTTGTTGAAGATTTCTTCCTGATGGTCAGTGCTGGGGACCTTTCCTTCCCTCTCAATTTTTTTTTTTTATTGTAGTAAAATAACATAATACAAAATTTATGCTCTTAACCATTCAACGTACCGTTCAGCGATACTAAGTATATCCCCACTGTGGTGCAACTACCCCCACCATCCATCTCCAGAGCTCTTTCCATCCTGCAACACTGATGTTCTGTCCTAATTCTGTTAGTGAATCACTAACTCCCCACGGTCCCCTCCCCCAGCTCCTGGCGGCCACCATTCCACTTTCTGTCTCTATGATTTCACCCCCCTCCCCAACATGAGTGCAATCCTACAGTATTTGTCTTTTTCGTGCCCAGCGGATTTCTTGTAGCATCAGGTCCTCAAGTTTGTCCATGTCCCACCAGGTGTCCGAAGTGCCTTCCCTCTTCATATTCCACTGTTTCGAAATAGCCTATTTCGCTTATCCATTCGTCTGCTGCCGGGCACTTGGGGCCACCTCCGTATTTTGGCTACTGGGGATCAGGGGTGTCCACATATCTCTTCAGGACCCTGCTCTCCATTCCTTGGGGTACAGATCAGAAGTGGGAGTGCTGGAGTGAGTGGTAATTGTATTTTTAAGTTAGCGAGGAACCTCGTGCCTGCCTTCCCACACCAGAGCGTCGCACAAGGCTTCCAATTTCTCCACATCCTCGCAACACTCGTTTTCTGGGTTTTTTGACCGTAGCCGTCCTCGTGGATGCGGGGCAACGTCTGATTGTGGTTTGGACCTGCATTTCCCTGAAGACGAGTGATGTCGAGCACCTCTCCGTGTGCTTGTTAGCTATTTGTACGTCTTCTGTGGAGAAATTTCTATGCAAGTACTTAACCTGTTTTCGAGTTGAGGTGTTTCATTTTCTGCTGTGGAGTCTGGGAATTCTCCATACAGTCTGCGTGTTAATCCCAAATCTATCCTGTGTTGGAGACCTTCTTAACCCTGGTCTTCCACATCGATAGATCAGAACTTCGACAAAGTTGCTGTGGGTCAGAAGTTGCGAGGAGATTTGGAATTCCTGATAGATTCCTCTGGAAGTGATGAGGATCTTGTTGTGACTCGAGGTCAGGGAGCCTTCCATTTTGGGGGCTGACCATTTTAATATGACCTAACTGGGGGTAGTAGCACAGAGTCAACCATGGCTCTTCCCAACAGGGAATTATTAAAGATGGGATAAAAAAAAAAAAACATCTTCGGTGTTATTAAAAGCCAAGAAAACACAGAGATGGTTAGGAAGGCTAGAAACTGGGGATCTGTTGGCAACTAGTATTTTTTAGGGTCAAAAAGGCAGTATTTGGGAACCTGTCTATGAACGTATAGTATGGAGCCATTAGAAAATGTTTCATTTCTTCATAGAAGTATTGCAAGCACTTTTTCCGAACAGTGTTCTTCTGCGTACCGAGGTTGAGCATCCTGGTGTTTATACTGGAGTGGGGAGAAGCAAGGCGTCCCCCACACTGGGGAGGAGTGAGAATGAGGCAAAGTAGCAGAATCAGACCCACTTAGAGGGGCTGGAAGGAAATCCAGGGGGCGCAACTGGAGCTTCCCTGTGGAAAGCTCCAAGCCAACCTATGAAGAGTACCCCGAGGTAACCGTCATTCTTCCACATTTCAATTGAACCCTCCCAGCGTCTCCTTGGAGAAAATGTGTATGTGTTCGTGGCTTGATGAGTCACTGCTCTTCCTATCCCTTATGTAATAAACCCAGGGCTCTCCTGCCCCGGATCTCTCCGTGGTTCCCCGGTGCGCCCAGTGCCTCTCCTCTGTGCCTCAAAGCCCTGCCTCTTGGGTGCCCCACGCTCTCCATCATCCCTGGCCCATCCATACAGCGCCTTCCCCACATCTCCAGCATTAGCTTTGGGGACCGGTGAGTTGTCACTGAGGTTCAGTTAGGGGCTTGTCCAGGGGCACAGTGTCATTCGAGTAGACTCTGGAATGCGTCGTTTGTCGTCCACGAGAAACTGCCAGAGATTCCCAGGCGAGAGCTACAGATCACTACGTCCCAGCTCCCATGGGGAGTCAGGACTGTATAGCCCTTGGGGTGATGAAGAGAGGCTCTTCGGTAGAGGTGGGGCACAGAAGCCCACCCGTGGCTCAAGAGCTGGGACGGTCGCTTTCCCCGCAAGATGGCCTAAACCGCTTCCTTTTGGGTTTGCGACTGTCTCCGTCTCTGCACAGTACCCACTGCCTTCCAGGCAAGAGAGGAACCTGGCGGGGTTTCCGTCTGAGGTCTTGATGAGTCAGGATGTGGGTGGGAGGGGAGGGACCAGCCCCCACCAAGAGCATTTAGGTGATGCTCTAAAGCCGAGGGTTCCCAGATGGTGTCAGGTCACCCAGCCCGCAGACCTCGGAGCCGCCCTCACTCCTGGTGCCGAATCCGCACGCCGCGTACGCTTGTCACTTTGTGCGCGTGTTTCAATCGGCTTGAAACCCACCCACTCTTTCATCTGGCCTCATCTTAGGCCAGATATGATCGGTGAAATTATGGCTTTGGTCTGCTGGCAGGCGCTCGTGACTCTAGTATACGTTAAACCGTACGCAAAACGCGTAAAATGTTTTTAAACGTCGTCGAACCTCATTCCACCTTACGGCCTCTGGCAGCCACCAGAGTTGGGGGGAAAGCAGCCTCCGTTTATCAGATCCTCATGATTCCCTCGATCCTCACACACCTGCAGGGTAAGGGCATTGTTCTCATTTTTCTGCTGGGGAAACTGAGGCGCTGAGAGTTTAGGTGGTGCGAAGATCCTGCAGAGAGGGAGGGACGGGGCTGGGATGGGAACCAGAGTCTCGACTACCAGAGTAGACCTCCTTCCTCCCCCTCGGCCGGGCAGGCAAATGAGTGCTTGGCGGAATCACCGCGCGTCACCAGCCCGTCCCTAACGCCAGCCTTCCTTTCTCCCGCAGTCCACTCTGGGCTTTGTGGCCCTGGTGCTGAGCACCCTGCACACGCTCACCTACGGCTGGACCCGCGCCTTCGATGACAAATTTTACAAGTTCTACCTGCCTCCCACGTTCACGCTCACGCTGCTGGTGCCCTTCGTCGTGATCCTGGCCAAAGTCCTCTTCCTGCTCCCCTGCTTCGGCCGCAGGCTCTCCAAAATCCGGAGGGGCTGGGAGAAGGATGGTGGCGTCAAGTTTACTCTGTCGATGGACCACGCCCTGACCCAGAAGACGAGCCACGTGTGAGGTGCGTGCCTCCGGCCCCAGAAACCAGACACGGGCCGGACAGTGCCCCTGGGCCCGTCGGGGCTGACATTCCGGATCGTGTGGTACAGTGAAAGTAGGCACACGACGGTGGTTCGAGGTCTGAATTCCTGGGACCCTGATGTACACGGTGTAATACTCAGAAGGGCACACGCGCGGGTGTTCGTATGGACTTCATATATATAACAGGATTTGCATTTATACTTAACTTAGTTAAAAAGTTGAGTCCCTGAGATTTCAACTTGTAGATTTAAAAAGCCAGTGCCAGATGTTAGGAGAACAGCCGCTCACCCTGTCGGGATCTCTGCAGAGACGGAAACACCATCTTTGCACGGGAAAGGCAGTGAGAGACTTGCACCTTGGTGGGTTCGGTCCATTTGTGTCCCCACTCCCTTTTTGCTGCTTTCCCCGAGGCTTTTGCAGAGCTGGGGCTGTAATGGGGGGCAGATAAGAGCTCGGCCTGGAGCTAGAGCCGGATTCTTTGCACAGGGCAGAGCAGGGGGCACCTCCTCCCTCATTTATCTTGGGAAGCAGGCTGAGGGGAGCCAGGGCCGCTGGGGGGGAAGGGGGGAGTCTGCTGTCTGTGCCCGGAGCCAACTGGCGAGGTGTCCTTTGCCAGGGAGGAGGGGGTAGGGAGGGGGGCGGGGCCCAAACTGATCCAGGCCTCCCTCCGCCCGCTGGGGAGATTTTTTTTTTCCCCTGAAAGTCCGAAGTCCCCACAGCGGCACATCATTGATCTCTTGTGGGAGTGTGAAGTCACCTCCTGCGGGAGCCACTAATGAATCATCTTGAGAACAAGTGTAACTTCTTTCCCTCCTTTAAGTTGCTGATGACCGTTCTTTAAACCACTGTGCCTTCTCACCTTTCAGATCATTAGTTTGGATGTCTCTTAGGAAGGCCCAGAGCAGGCCCGCTGGAAGTCAGCTCGAGGGGGGAGGGGAAAACACGGCAGACAGCGCTGGGCGTTGCAGCTGAGGCTTTCCCTGGGCCCCCCACCCCCACCCCGGGGCACTGAAGGACTGATTGTCTCCACTGTATTGGTCCCGTGGAAAAAAACACTGGGGACCCCATCAGATATCCTCTGCCGCTGCTGCTGCCGCCGCCGGGGAGAGAACCTGCCAGAAAACCAGACTGGCTCCAAGTTCGCCACTGCTCCAGGGAAAAAGGGGGAATGTGGGCAATGGGACCCCCCCAAGAATCACCAACCCCAGGCAGTTGCGCTTCAAGATCGTTGGGAGGGTCTTTTCTACCAAAGCTATAAACTTGAAGTGCTTCCGCCCCAAAGCACAAGAGGCTGGACCACAGTTGGGGTCCTGGGACATGGGACCCCAGATCCCAGGCCATCCCCTGCTCATTCCTACTGCTTTTATGTCCCCTGCGGCCAAATGGCATTTTTGGGCCAAGACCCACCATCCCCACCCTCCCCCCGCCCCCGCCCCTACCCTAGAACCAGGATGATCTAGTCACCTCCACAAAAAAAGCACCTTCGAACACAAAGGGGATGAAGTCCCAACAGAAGACCCAAGGGAGGCAAATGCTGAACTCCGCTCTGAGTGGGGAGCGGGGATCACGCTCCTGTCTCGGGTCTTCTGGGCCACGGGGATCTTAGAACAGAGAGTTGAGCCAGCCAAGGCTGAGAAGCAGAGTGCTGCAAGGAGAGGAGGCCCCTTCCTTCCCCCAGGAAGCTTCATGAGCTCATGTCTGCAGAGCACATTAGGGTCCTTTAGTGAAAAGGAGGGGGGAAAAAAGCCAAGCGCAAGGATATCTCATTAGGCCTGTGAGTGATGGAGGGAAGGCGGTGCAGGCGAAGCTGTCTGCTGCCTGCAGATGTTTTCCATCTGCTGCTTCAAGCCTCAGTGGCAGAAGCTTGTCTTCCAAAGGGGCCCCGATCCTCGGAGAGGCTCGCCAAAAAGGAGCCGGGCGAAGCGCAGGTTCCAACATTTGCTTCACAAACTGAGGGCCCATCCATTTCCTGCTGGTGGGCAGCGGGGAGAACAGGGGCACCCGGGATCCACCAGGGATCTCCAGCCCCAGTCCGTATTGGCTGCCTTCCTTCTCCAGCCCTCGCTGGGCTCCGGGAAATTTCTTTATACCAAAGATGCTGACCTCCAGCAAAATCCAGTAATGCTCCCTCCCCTTCCCGCGCCCTCCTCCTGCTACAGGTGCTCCTAGGGGAAGGAACTGGTTCCAAGGTGGGTGGCAGGAGGGAACAGGTGCAGCTGAGGACCTGGCCGCCTACCAGCTGTACAATCAACTCATGAAAGGCCGACTGCGCTGTGCACTTGGGCTTGATCTGGCGTCCGCTGCTCTTCCCCTACCTCACCAGGCAGCCAGCAGCAGCATCCCCACGAGAGCGGGTCTCTCCCTCTCAGCCCGGGAAACTCTATGTGCCTCTGGGTACAAAAGTGCCCGAACCTCCGTGCTCCGGAAATCCTAAATGCCGTGGTCTGAGGTTGACGTTTAAAACCAATGCCATTGAAACAGTCTGGATTTTGTGTTGACCTTGTCGAGCTTGTCTAAGAAGCAGCAAAAATAAACACCTAACCTTCTGTGACTTTCGGGCTTTTTTTTTCTGTCCCGCCCATCACCTGCGCACTCATTCATTCACTGGCTCCACGAGCCTTCCGATCGGCGCTTGCTCTCAGCCAGGCGATAGGCACGGGCGAGCGCAGAATGATCTGGGCTTGAGCTCAGCTCTGGGGAAGGACGGGCATGCAAACCTACAGCAACAGGCAGGGAACGCCAGAGGAGAGATCCAGGCGACACCGTGGTGGGGGAGGGGAGATCCACTGTGGATATGAAAGGAACACCCAAGCCAAAACCAGGGGAGTCAGGGGAAGGCTGCCTGGAGGGGGCAGTGTCTGTGCCGCGCACGGCTTTGAATGCAGGTTAGAGCAGTGGTGCTTCTCTAACCGGACCGTGCACAGGAGTCTCATAGGGACCATGTGCAAACACAGGCTCTGAGTCACTGATCTCGAATGAGGCTGAGCCCGTGCATTTCCAATAAGCTCCCCGGTGACGGATGGTGCTGATCCTCAGACACTCTTAAGTAACAAGGGCTCAGAAGGCTGCCTTTGTCCCTGCTGGGCTGCATCCCTGCCCCGGTAACCCTCCCCAGGACGTCGGCTCCCTGGCCGGCCTAGAAAGACCAGCCCGCGCACGCTGCAGATGTGGTCGCAGCCCCCGCTCTCTGAAAGGCAGGACGCTGACCTACTAGGCAGCCAAGCTTTTCCACTTAAGCAGAAGTGTCTTACCGGATAGGAGTGGAAAAGGAAAAAGAAACCCACGTGCACAAAGCAGTCTAGTGGCTAAAAACCATTTCTTGGGAACAATAACTAAAAGATGGCCTTGAGCCCATGAGAAGAGCCTTCCAAAGAAAAGAACCACAGTCAGAAAACAACTTCACTACAAATCATTTTCAATAGCAAAAAGCATCTAATGCTTGGAGTTTTATTTTTGGACCCTGTGTCCTCCCACACATGATGGTGAGAGACTTAAGCTTTAAAAGAAGGGATGAGGGGCGCCTGGGTGGCTTAGTCATTAAGCCTCTGCCTTCGGCTCAGGTCATGATCCCAGCGTCCCGGGATCGAGCCCCTCGTTGGGCTTCCTGCTCGGCGGGGAACCTGCTTCTCCCCCTCCCGCTGTCCCTGCCTGTGTTCCCTCTCTCGCCCTGTGTCTCTCTCTCTGTCAAATAAATAAATAAAATCTTAAAAAAAAAAAAAAAGAAGTGATGAAAGAAAGGCCGTTATTAAGGTGGTTCACAGAAGAACTGAGGAGCAACCAAAATAACTCATCGAAGTTTCAGAGAAGATTTGTCACGCGGCTATTTGTCAAGTGGCATCTGTTCCAAAAGCAATGACGTGGGCCCCCGGAAGTACAGATGCTTGCTTCTACTGGGTCACTGCCCTGCTCTCTTTACAAAAAGGAAAGTAGAGCAGAAACTCTCAATCCGCCCAGGCCAGCACCAACGTTTGCTAACAGATTATTTGAAAACCTTTTTTACTCACCTAAAATGAAATTTAGAAATAGAACCTACCTATGCACAGACTTTTTTAATCAAGAAGGTCTTAACTGAAATATAAAGGAGAAATAAAGTAATTGACGGGAATGTATACATTACTAATAATGAATAATGATTATTATGAGTAATAATCTTACATAATTGGTTTTATTTGTTTATTCTATTGTGATTATTTTTTTAAAGATTTTATTTATTTGGGGCGCCTGGGTGGCTCAGTTGGTTAAGCATCTGCCTTCGGTTCGGGTCATGATCCCAGAGTCCTGGGATCGAGCCCCACGTCGGGCTTCCTGCTCTGCGGGAGCCTGCTTCTCCCTCTTCCTGCCACTCCCCATGCTTGTACTCTCTCTGTCAAATAAATGGATAAAATCTTTTTTTTTTATAAATGGATAAAATCTTTTTAAAAAAAGATTTTATTTATTTACTTATTTATTCGACAGAGAGAGACACAGCGAGAGAGGGAACACAAGCACGAGGAAGGGGAGAAGGAGAAGCAGGCTTCCCGAGAAGGGAGCCGGATGCGGGGCTCGATCCAGGACTCTGGGATCGTGACTCGAGCCGAAAGCAGCTGCTTAATAACTGAGCCACCCAGGTGCCCCTAGTAATTTGTTTTAAGAGAAATACAATGCTACTCAACATTACCGACCTTCTTTATAACTGACACTACATTAAGGACTAAAGAAATGTATGAGTCTGTAGTGTCATTTGCGAATATCTTCTCCCATTCGGTGGGTTGCCTGTTTGTTTTGTTGACTGTTTCCTCTGCTGTGCAGAAGCTTTTTATCTTGATGAAGTTCCAAAAGTTCATTTTCGCTTTTGTTTCCTTTGCCTTTGGAAACAAAGGCATTTTTGCTTTTGTTTCCTTTGCCTTCTTTCAGAAGTTGGTGTGGCTGATGTCAAAGAGGTTACTGCCTATGTTCTCCTCTAGGATTTTGATAGATTCCTGCCTCACATTGAGGTCTTTTATCCATTTTGAATTTATCTTTGCGTATAAGGTGTAAGAGAATGGTCAAGTTTCATTCTTTTACACATAGCTGTCCAATTTTCCCAGCACCGTTTATTGAAGAGAATGTCTTTATTCCACTGGATATTTTTTCCTGCTTCGTCAAAGATTATTTGACCATAGAGTTGTGGGTCCATATCTGGGCTTTCTACTCTGCTCCACTGATCTATGTGTCTGTTTTTGTGCCAGTACCATGCTGTCTCGGTGATCACTGCTTTGTAGTAAAGCTTGAAATCAGGCAATGTGATGCTCCCAGCTTTGTTTTTCTTTTTCAACATTTCATTAGCAATTTGGGGTCTTTTCTAGGTCTGATATCTAAGATCTATAAAGAACTCCTCAAACTCAACACTTACAAAACAGATAATCACGCAAAAAAATGGGCAGAAGACGTGAACAGACATGTCTCCAAAGAAGACATACAAATGGCTAACACACACATGAAAAAATGTTCATCATCATTAGCCATCAGGGAGACTCATCAAAACCACACTGAGATACCACCTTATACCAGTTAGAATGGCCAAAATCAATAAGATAGTAAACAACAAATGTTGGAGAGGATGTGGAGAAAGGAGAACCCTCTTACACTGTTGGTGGGAATGCAAGTTGGTGCAGCCACTTTGGAAAACAGTGTGGAGATTCCTGAAGAAATTAAAAATAGAGCTACCCTATGACCCTGCAATTGCACTGCTGGGTATTTACCCCAAAGATGTAGATGTAGTACAAAGAAGGGCCACATGGACCCCAATGTTCATAGCAGCAATGGCCACAATCGCCAAACTGTGGAAAGAGCCAAGATGCCATTCAACAGACGAATGGATAAAGAAGATGTGGTCCATATATACAATGGAATATTATGCTTCCATCAGAAAGGATGAATACCCAACTTTTGAATCAACATGGGTAGGACTGGAAGAGATTATGCGGAGTGAAATAGGTCAAGCAGAGAGAGTCAGTTATCATATGGTTTCACCTACATATGGAACATAAGGAAAAACATGGAGGACATTGGGAGAAGGAAAGGAAGGGTGAATTGGGGGAAATTGGATGGGGGCATGAACCAAGAGAGACTGTGGACTCTGACCAACAAACTGAGGGTTTTGGAGGGGAGGGGGTAGGGGGTTGAGTGAGCCTGGTGGTGGGTATTGAGAAGGGCACATATTGCATGGAGCACTGGGTGTGGTGCATGAACAATCAATCTTGGAACGCTGAAAAAATAAAAGTTAATTAACTAAAACAAACAAACAAAAAGAAGCGTATGAGCGTGTGCGCACGTGTTGTATACATGTGCAGTGAATGTCTGAAACGGTGTTGAATGCTGTGGAGAAGTCAAGTGGTAGTAGGTGAAGACCAACAGATGTCCATTGGATTTGGAAATACGGGAACTTTGTGGTAATGTCAGTGGAGTATTGGAGGACTGGGGATGACTGAGAAGTAAGGAAATGGGGAGCAGTGGACAACTCATCCAGGATTTGGCCATGAAGTGGGAGAAAGAGAGGATTGGTAACTGGGGAGAAGTAAGGGGTAGAATATGCAGAGCTGGTCCGTTTGTTGGTTTTCCATGGTTTTAACCTGAACATGTTTTAGGTGTTCCTGGAAGAGAACAAGATGAATAGGAGTAGTTGAGGATGAGAGAAAGAGAGAGAATGGGGATCAAAGTCCCAGAGGTCCAGAGCACAGGTGGCTTCAGTGAGGACGGAGGAGCGGCTTGTTCTTTAATATTAGGAAAGGTCCACCTGGGTGGCTCAGTCAGTTGAGTGTCCGACTCCTGATTTCCGCTCAGCTTGTGATCTCAATGTTGTGGGATGGCTGGAGCCCCACATCGGACTCTGTGCTGGGCGTGGAGCCTGCTTGGGATTCTCTCTCTCCCCCTCCCGCGCCCCTCCCCTCAAATTAATTAATTAAATTAAATTAGGAGAAAAGGATAGGTGCCAATGAGTGGAGGATTTACTTCAGTGATGTAAGGTGTAGAAGTTCTCTCCTGATGATGTCTGTATCCTTTGTAAAAAAAAGTCAGTGGCACCTGCTAAGCAAAACCATGATGGAAGATTTGACTGATGGCTGAAGAGGGAGGAAAAGGTTAAAAATAATTGTTGGAGGAAGTGAAAAGGGAGCTGTCCAGGGAAACTTGATAGGGTTAGCCAAAATGAAACGAAACAAACAACTTGATTATAACATTTTTTTTTTTTTTTGTCTAAGGTGAAACATACTACTTTTGTTTAGGGTCCAAAGCGGAGTTTTTGCTCAGGTAAATTCTATTTTCCCCCACCAATTTCTGTAGTGATTCCAGGTACTTTATCTTATTCACTTTGACCTCTAATAGTTACTCAAAATGCTTTGAATTCATTTTTGTTTCCTCTGTTGAGAAATGGGACTGTCACAAATGGAAATTTTGATGCACTTAGCAACCAAAAGCCTCTATGCCAATCCTCCCATAAAGTGAATAATCAACCCCTTGTTTATGGGGTGTTGATTTCATTTACCACGCTAGAAACCTACCTTATTTCATTAATTTCTATCATGTGCAGAGTCTACTCATAAAAATCTAATTTATCCAACAATTAAACCTGTTCCCTAACTAGAGAATTCATTTAAGCCTTTCACTTCCTGAGGAGTCTTCCTGCTATAAAGCAACTAGTTCCTGGATGAAAGATATACTTTTTAATATACCACTAAGCTCTCAGGAGGTAAGAGAAATCACCAGGGCAGAAAGTAAATGGGGCATGCATGCACATTTGAATAAACCAGACAGTGCTGTCCTTGGCTTCTAGCAGAGGCAAATTTAAGTCCTTCTTGCCTCAATTCAGACCAACCAAGTGGGAGCTCAGTATCTAAGATCAACAAGCTACAGGAGAGAGTCAGCAGAAACACAATTCCCAAAGACTTCAAACAATAGAATTATCAAATAGAAAATGATGATACACTAAATGCTTAAAAAATAGAGTCACAAAAATAAGTAAGAAATAAGGTACAATGAAAGGACCAGGTATGATGAAAAATTGAAAATTCAGAAATGAAAGATTGTTGGAAACAAAGCTAATTTGATGGATTTAACAGCTGATTGGAGAAAATTAATGAATTTTGAAATGGAGCTGAAGAAATTACCCAGAATGCAAAAAAGGGAGACAAATGGACAGAAAATACAAAAGAGAGGTTAAAGGGATAGAGGTTAAAATGAAAAAGTCTAACATACAAGTTATGGAGTGGAGTTCTAGAAAGAAAAGATGAGAAGCAAATTTTAGAGATAAAGGCTGAGGACTTTCCAAAAGTAATGAAAGACTAGACTCTAGTAAAGCAAAAAGTACAATGTATACCTCTGAGCAGGAAAGCAAATTTGAAAAATGAAACCACACCTAGACACACAAGGAAGCTTAAAATAATTTCACAATTATAACAAACTTAACAAATCAATGGGAATCAGAAAATAGTGATCTAACATCTTGAAAGTGCAGAGAGGAAATAATTGTCAACTTAGAATTATAAATCTAGCAAAACTGATCTCTAAGAAAGAAGGCAAAATAAGGACATTTCAAATATGCAAAAATTGGAGAGTTTACCAATCATTCTTATCTAAAGAACTTCTAAAATGTATACTTCCGATAGAAGGAAAATGATCCCAGGGGAATCCAAAAAACAAGAAGGAATGGTAAACAAAGAAATAGTAACCATGAAGATAAATCCTAAACAAGCCGTGTCTATATAAAATCATAATAATGTCTACTTATGTGAGTTTTTTTTTAAAGGGCACATGAAAGACCAGACAACAATGACATGTAGGGTGACTGAGTAAATGACTGAGTTAAAATGTTCAGAGACTCTTGTATTTGTTTGGGGGTGGGAGAAATTAGGGACTGATTTAGATTTTGTTAAGTAAGCCTGGAAAAATGCCAAAGGTAACCACTAAAAACCTAAACATATAACATCCAAATCCTTAGGAGAGGAAAAAAATGAATTAAAGGAAACAAAAATTTCAATTTTCAAGAAAAGAGAAAAATAGCATAGAAAAAGCAGGTGACATCAAAAACAAAAAAGTAAAATGTTAGAAACAAATCCAAATATATCAATAATCACAATAAATACAAATGGATTAAATTCTTGAATTAAAAGAGATTATCAGATTGGATTTTTCAATACAGTTATATACTATTTATAAGTGACCTACCTAAAAACTAAAGATAAAGCAATAGTAAAAAAATGTGTTAGGTAAAAACAGATGAACGTTGCAGTGGCTAGATTATTATACAAAGTATACTTTATGACAAAGGACATTATTAGGGATAGACTCACTATATAATGATAAAGATTTAAATGTTTTAGAATTGTATACATTTAATAATGGAGGTTAAAAGTGCATAAAGCAAGAAAAAAAGAAATATAGACAAATTCATCATCATATTGGGAAATTGCAACAAACAAAAATGTGTGTGTGTTTATAACAACATAACAAACTGGGTATCATAAAGAATGAGGAAATTATGTTCTTCTCAAGAAAACAAATTGAAAATATAGTAGACCTGGGCAAATCTCAAAAAATTTCAAAGAATAAATGTCATACAAATATACCTTCTAAACTTGGTGCAAAAGAAGTTAAAAATCAAGAATACAAAGCTGTATTTCAAATGCACATCCATTTTGAAATTTAAAATATAGCTTTCCAAATAAATCATTAATCAAAAATGAAATCAGAATGAAATTTTTTTCAAAAATTTAAAATGGAATGGTAATTATATATATCTCATCAAAAATTTGAGGATGCAGCAAAAATATTACTTAGAAGGAAATCAATAGTCTCAATTATGCACTAAGAATTAATACACTAAGAATCAACCCAGACAAAGGAAAAAGAAAGGCATATTAAATGTAAGAGCAGAAATTGATAAAATAGAAAAGGTCAGTAGAAAGGACTGACAAAGTCAAAGCCTGATTTTATAGTAAGATGAATCAAACTAATCAATCTTTGGTTAGACCCCTCACGGGGAAAAAAAGACTGAGGAATAATCTTAGGTATAAAAAGAAGACAAAACTACAGATGAAACAAATTTAAAAGATAGTAAGAGAATACTACACATGAATTTATGTGACTAAATTGGACAACTTAGAATGGACAAAAATATAACTTACCAGAACTGATTCAGAAAAAGAAGTCTGAATATTCCTCAGTCATTAAAGAAATTCTATCTTAGTTTAAAATTATCCCACCCCCCAAAAAAAATTCCCACAAAAAACCCAAGGCCCAGATGGTTTAGCAGCAAAATTTTACTAAACTTTTAAAGAACAAATCATTCCAGCTTACATAAATTCTTCCAAAAATTATAAAAAGATAAACTATTCTCCAACTTATTCTAGGAGGCTATGAGTGATAATAAAAATAGACAAGAACTATATGAGAAAGGAGAATTATAAGCCAATCTCACACATGAACGTAAATGCAAAAATCCGAAATAAAGATATCAGCAAATTTAATCTTGTGATATATAAAAAGATTGAATACCGTGACTAAATTTGACATATTCCAGGAATACAAGTATAACTTAACATAAGAAACTCTATAAATATTCACTACATTAAAAATTTTTGAAGATTTATTTATTTATTTAAGAGCAAGAGCAAGCACGAGCAGGAGGGGCAGATGGAGAAGGAGAGAGATTCTCAAGCAGACTCCCCACTGAGTGCAGAGCCTGGCCCAGGGCTCAATTTCATGACTCTGAGACCACGACCTGAGCTGAAACCAAGAGTCAGATGCTTAACTGACTGCGCCTCCCAGGTACCTCCCAAATTTTTTATCATTTCAATAGATACAGATTTAATTTTTAAAAAAATCTCATAGCAAATAGGAATAGAAGGGAACTTCCTTAACCTGATAATCTATTAAAAATTTACAAAAGAAAAAAATTTACAGCACATACTATTCTTGATGGCGAAATGTTAGCAGCAGTTCACTTAAAATGAAGACCAAAAATCGCCATGATCACCGGTCCTATTTAAGATTGTACCAGGGGTACTAGCCAATGCAAAAGAAGAAAATAATACATGAAATAAATCTCTTTTGAAAAAACAAATAATAACAATTTCCTATACTGGAACACCCCCCAAAAATGCAGAAATTTTTATAAGTAATAAGAGAGTCTACCTATTCTTTTTTTTTTTTTTTTTAAGATTTTATGTATTTATTTGACAGAGAGAGACACAGCGAGAGAGGGAACACAAGCAGGGGGAGTCGGAGAGGGAGAAACAGGCTTCCCGCTGAGTGGAGAGCCCAATTCGAGGCTCGATCCCAAGACCCTGGGATCATGACCGGAGCCAAAGGCAGATGCTTAACGACTGAGCCACCCAGGCGTCCCAAGTCTAGCCATTCTTAAACATGCTCCAAGAACTAGAGGAGACCATCTCTAAATAACTTCAGGAAAGCATGAGAATGATGCCTTACCAAATAGAGTATCAACAAAGAGACAGGAACTGACGATGCTAGCTAGACCTTGATCGTGGACTTTCCAGTGTCCAGAACTATGAGGAAATTAATTTGTTATTGACACCACCCAGTCTATAGTATTTGTTATGGAAGCCTGAGCCAACTGGGACAACCATGGAGACCGGAGGCAGAAAGATGACATATTTAAGCTGCTGAAAGATAAAGAGAGTCAACCAAGAACTCTAAATCTGGCAAAACTGTACTTGCAAAATGAGGGCCAGGGAGACCCACTTCCAACATAACAGCATGAGGCGCTCCGCTGACCACTCCCCAGGGAAACTGGTGAAAATGACTTTTGAAAACAAGAATTTAATGCCTCTAGGGGCGCCTGGGTGGCTCAGTGGGTTAAAGCCTCTGCCTTCGGCTCAGGTCATGATCTCAGGGTCCTGGGATCGAGCCCCGCATCGGGCTCTCTGCTCGGCAGGGAGCCTCCTTCCCCCTTTCCCTCTGCCGACTTGTGATCTCTCTCTCTCTGTCAAAAAAATAAATAAATAAAATCTTTAAAAAAAATTAGTGCCTCTAAAAATGATATTAATGGCAACTAGCAAATGACGAAACACATATTTGAGAAAAGTTATACCCCAAAATTGGTAAGAAAGGGAAGAGTGCGTGGTATTTGAACTAAGACCATTCCTTTCATCCCTCTTGCAGCTCAGTGAGATCAAGACTCCAGAATGCTGTAGCCAAGAACTCAGGGTGCCCTCTTCCCAGCAGCTAGGAGAAGCAGAACTTCAGTGTTTTCTCATTGTACCTCCAGCTTCCTACCGCTGAAGGTAATTCCAAGCAAGTATTGTTGAGAGGTGTGGGCTCCCCTTCTTCTGCTTAGTCCCCGCTTGTACAACGGAGGCCCTACGTTGGGTGTGGCATGCTAAGAATAGTGGGGCCCCAATTACCCTTGTTGCAGCTCATCAGGTAGGGGTTCCATGCTAGGAGAGGCAAACCAAAAGGATTTCAGGCCGCTGCCAATACTCTACCTGCTAGAGCTGGGGTATGACTCAGAAGCTTGCCATTGTTCCCCCTGCCCCCAAGCTCTAGAGCCTTGGCTCAGAGATTGGCTTAAATGGAGAAGCAGGCTATAAATAGATAGCTCCTAGTCTCTTCCCAAGGAACAGACGTCATTTTCAACAGAGCACGGAGAAGTTCAAAGCGAGGGGCACTGTCAAGAACACTAGAGGTTTTAGACAGAGGCAAGGGGGAGATTCATGAATTCTTTAAAAACACAGCCTGGAATGTCAGCCGGATAGTTTACAAGACAACCATGTATTCTAAGATGGATGGAAAGAACCCTCCTAGGATCAGAACAAGTATCAAACACAGACGTAATCAACTGTTCCTTCAAAGGAGTCACACTTTGACTGGATTAGTCTGTAGAACAATTTATGCCCCATGGCATTACTGGAAACAATAGAGCAAACAGCTAGCAATTAGTGGAGTTTAACAGCTAGGTGTGGTCAGGGAAAGAAAGGGAAATCTACCAATACCACTGTCATCCCAAGGCAACTATGGGTATTTCCAAGTTGGATCTCCCTGAGGAGCAACATCGGAAGCTTAACACCGTATGGGAGGGAGGAAATAGAATGTCATTAAAATAATCCAGTCACTAAAAAACAAACAAGCAAATAACAATAACAAACCCTGGGGACGCCTGGGTGGCTCAGTTGGTTGAGCAGCTGCCTTTGGCTCAGGTCATGATCCCAGCATCCTGGGATCGAGTCCCGCATCGGGCTCCTTGCTCGGCAGGGAGCCTGCTCCTCTCTCTCTGCCTCTGCCTGCCTCTCTGCCTGCTTGTGTTCTCTGTCAAATGAATAAATAAAATCTTAAAATAAATAAATAAATAAATAACAAACCCTGGTGGGGAGGGAGGGCAGTACCCAGAGTTGCTACAGTATATCATCTAAAAAGTCTACTTTCCAACAAAAATATATGAGGCATGCAAGATACAGGAAAATATAACCCATACACTGAAAAAATAAAATAAAATAAGGCAACAAAAACTGCCTGTGGAAATGACAAGATAAAAGATTTCACAGAAAAAGCCTTCTAAATACCCATTATAAATATGTTCAAATATGAAAGAGAAATGAGGACATTCATAGGTAAACAAAAACTAGTAGGATTTGTTTATATATAATTACATATATTAATTCTATGTAATATAATTGGAGATAATTCATCACTAGCAGACCTGCTCTTACAAGATATACGAAAGGGAGTTCTCCAGGCTGAATTAATAGGACACTATAGACGGTAACTCAAATTCCCATGAAGAAATAAAGAACATTGGTAAAGGTAACTACAGAGGTAAATATATAAATATATAAAGGGATTTTTTATTTATAACTCTTTCTCCCATCTTGTCACCAGCTAGACCCCAAGACCTGACTTATTGCTCACATGCTCCTACCCACTGACCTCTGTCCCACATTTTTCCTCAAGCTCTTCTTCCTTGTTTGTTCCTTAACTCAGGCAAAGGACCCTAAAGGCATAACATCCCAGTGATGGAAACCAAAACCATCCCTCAAGCAATAATGACTGCTCAGAGGGAGAGTTCTAGTGGCCCAGACCACCCAGACCAGTTTGAGCTTACCCCTCAGCTCATGCCAGTTGGACCAGGGAGTGACCCAGGGAATGACCCATAGTCATCTCTACCTCACTATAATACTAAAATCTCCACCCAACAAGGAATACAAGCCTGATTTACATAATACACAAAGTATGCATAGGTCTTAAAGTTCCTGCTTGACTTAGGCTTGCCTACACATATGAGGACAAGCTCCCCTATCTATATGTTCACCCTAACCCTAAATAAAAGGAACCCATTCACCCTTGCTCAGGGACTCATGGCTTTGGAAATTATTCCCCCACCAACTCCTTATTTGCTGCAAATAAAGTTTCCTTTGTGCAACAACTCACCTTGTGTAGTTTCTATCTATGACTCACCAAGAAATGAACTCATGTTGGTTCGATTACAATCTAAAAGATAACACAAAGCAATAATTACACATCTGTGTGGATGGGTATGGTGTATAATGATGTAATTTATGCAATACCAGCACAAAGGAGAGAGGATGGAATAAGAGTAAATAGGAGCAAAGTTACTGAAATTAAGTTACTATTGAAATTAAGTTGGTATTAAACCCAAACTAAATTATTATAAGTTAATATATCAATTATAAGTCCTACCACAACAATAAGAAAATGAGTTAAAAGATATAGTAAAAGAAATGACAAGGGAATTGAAATGGCACACTGGAAAATGTCTATTTAACACAAAAGAAAGAAAAAAAATGGAGAAATTGAGGGATAAAAAAGAAGACATAGGGACACCCAGATGGCTCAGTTGGTTAAGTGCCCAACTCTTGATTTCAGCTCGGGTCATGATCTCAGGGTTGTGAGATCGAGACTTGAAACCCCTGTCCAGCTCTGCTGGGTGTGAAGCCTGCTTAAGATTCTCTCTCCCTCTGCCCCTCCCCCTTCCTCTCTTCAAAAAGAAAGAAAAGAAAAAGACATAGAAAAGAAATAGCAAGATGACACTCATAAATCCTGTCTTATCAGTAATTACATTAAATGTAAAAAGATTTAACATCCCAATTAAAAGGCAGAGATTGGCAGAATGGATTTTTTTTTTACAGACCCAACTATTTGTTGGCTGCAGAGACACACTGTAGATTCAAAGTCACAAAAAGGTTGAAAGTAAAAGGATGGGAAAAGATAAACTGTGCAAACAGTAACAAAAGAGAACTATATCATAAAAGACTATTTGATAAAATACTGATAGACTGTAAGACAATATTTGTTACTGGAGAAAATAACAATTTGTTGTTATTAAATGTAGCAACATTTGTTACAATAAATATAACAAATATTGCTACATTTAATAACAATAAAAGTGTCAACCTATCAAGAATATATAACAGTTATAAACATATATGCACCTAACAACAAAAATACATGAAGTAAAAACTGTTGGAACTGCAGAGAGAAACAGACCACTCAGCAATAATAGTTGGAGACTTCAATAGCCCATTTTTCAATGACAGGTAGAAAAGCTTGACAAAAAAAAAAAAAAAAAAAAAAAGATCAATAAATCAAAGATTTGAACAACCTTATAAAACAACGAAATTTAACACACATCTATATAACACTCTATCCAACGACAGCAGAATATACATTCTCAAGTACCCAAGGAACTTTCTCCAGGACAGACCGTACAGTAGGCTATAAAACCAGTCCCAATACATTTTAAAAGAGTGAAATCATACCAAGTATGTTCTCCAACCACAGTGGAATAAAATCGGAAAACAATAGCAGAAATACATTTTGGGAATTCACAAATATGTGGAAATTAAATGACACACAAAGAAGAAATAACAAGGGAAATTAGAAAATATTTTGAGATGAATGAAAACAAAAACATGATATACCAAAGCATGTACAATACAGCTAAAGCAGTGCTTAGAGAAAAATTATAGCTGTAAATACTTATATTTAAAAAGAAGAAACTTGTCAAATCAATAACCTGAAAAACCTAAAAAAGCAAAAGCAAATGAAACCCATAAAAAGCAGAAGAAAGGAAATAATGAAGACTAGAGTAGAAATTAGGAAAACAGAGAAGAGGAAAACAATACAGAGAATTCACAAAACAAAAAGTTGGTTCTTTGAAAATATCGACAGAATTGACAAACCTTGATTGATGAAGAATAACAGAATACAGATGAAGTAAGTTAAAGTGAGGTCATTAAGGTGGGCCCTAATCTAATATGACTTATGTCCTTACAAAAAGGGGAAATTTGGACAGATGTACACATAGAAAGGAAAATGATGCGAAGGCTCACAGGGAGAAGATGGTCATCTACAAGCCAAGGAGACAGGCCTGGGGCAAATCCTTCCTTGGCAGCCTCAGAAGGAACCAACATGCTGCCCCCTTGACTTTAGACTTCTAGACCTATGAGAACTATGAGACAATATAAGTCAAGAACTGTGAGGCAGTAAGTTTTTGTTGTTTAGGCCACTGAGTTGTAGTACTTTGTTATAGTAGCCCTAGCAAACAAATATACTTCCCAACTCCTTCTATGCAGCCATTATCATCCTCATAATGAAACCAAAGACATCACAAGAAAACTACAGATCAATATCCCTTGTACGGACACACAAAACAAGCCCTTAATAAAATACGAGAAAATTGAACCCAGAAACGTCTTAAAAAAATGTTACATCTCAATGGCCAAATGGAAAAAATCAATGTAAAATGCCACATTAATAGAATAAAGGACAAAAATCGCATAACCATCTCACTAGATGTGAAAAAAAAGAGCATGTGAAAAAACCCAACACCTTTTTGTGATAAAATATATGATGAATTAAGTATGGAAGGAAACTTCTTCAACCTGATAAAGGGTTTATATGAAATACCTCTAGCTACCATAATAATTAATGGTGAAAGCTGGGTCCTTTTTCCTAAATTCAAGAGGAAGACAAGGACGATCATTTTCACAAACCGTTTTGGAGTCCTATCCTGAGCAATTGGGTAAGAAAAGAAATAGAAGGCTGCTAGATTGGAAAAGAAGAAGTAAACAATCTCTGTTTATAGATGATATGATCTTGTATATAGAAAATCCTAAGGAATCTACTAAAAGATTAGAGCTAATAAGTGAATTCAGCAAGGTTTCAGGATACAAAATCAATATATAACAATCAGTTGTACTTCTATATCCAAGCAATGAACGATACAGAAATGAAATTAAGAAACAATTCCATGGGGCGCCTGGGTGGCTCAGTTGGTTAAGCGTCTGCCTTCGGCTCAGGTCATGATCCCAGGGTCCTGGGTTCAAGCCCCAAATCAGGCTTCCTGCTCAGCAGAGAGTCTGCTTCTACCTCTCCCTCTGTCTCTCCCTTCGCCTCACCACTTGTGCTCTCTCTCACTCTCTCTCAAATAAATAAATAAAATCTTTAAACAACAAAAACGATTGCATTAATAATACCATCAAAAATGCTAAAATACTTAAGAATAAATTTAACTCACGGTGCCTGGGTGGTACAGTTGGTTAGGCATCCAACTCTTGGTTTTGGCTCAGGTTGTGACCTTGGGGTTGTGAGATCAAGCCCCACATTGGGCTTTGGGCTCAGCATGAAGTCTACTTGAGATTCTCTCTTCCTTTCCTTCTGCCCCTCTCACCTGTGCTCTCTCTCTAAAATAATGAATACATCTTAAAAAAAAAAAAAGAATAAATTTAACTTAAGAAACAAGAAAAATCTCAGGGCGCCTGAGTGGCTCAGTTGGTTGTGTCTGCTTTCGGCTCAGGTCATGATCTCAGGGTCCTGGGATCGAGCCCCACGTCAGGCTCCCTGTTTGCCGGGAAGCCTGCTTCTCCCTCTCCCTCTCCCCTGGTTTGTGTTCCCTCTCTCGCTGTCTCTCTCTCTCTCTCAAATAAATGAATACAATCTTAAAAAAAAAAAAAAAAAACAAGAAAAATCTCAAATAAACAATCTAACACGATGCCTAAAGGAACTAGAAAAAGAGGAACAAAGAAAGCCCAAGGTGAGAAGGAAAGAAATAATAAAGATCAGAGAAGACATGGACTGGAAGAACAAACATGGTTAAAATGTCTATATTATCTAAAGCAATCTACATATTTAAAGCAATCCTTATCAAAATACCACCAGGATTTTTCACGGAGAACAAACAATCCTAAATTTGTATGGAACCACGAAAGACCCCGAATAGCTAAAGCAATCCTGAAAAAGAAAAGCTGGAGGCATCACAATTCTGGACTTCAAGCTCTATTACAAAGCTATACTCATCAAGACAGCATGGTCCTGGCACAAAAAGACACATAGATCAATGGAACAGAATAGAAAACCCATAAATAGACCCACAACTATACGGTCAACTAATCCTAACAAAGCAGGAAAGAATATCCAATGGAAAAAAAGAGTCTCTTCAACAACAGTGCTGGGAAAACTAGACAACAACATGCAGAAGAATGAAACTGGACCACTTTCTTACACCACACACAAAAATGAATTCAACATGGATGAAAGACCTAAATGTGAGGCAGGAATCCATCAAAATCCTAAAGGAGAACACAGGCAGAGAGGTTCTCTGACCTTGGCTGCAGCAACTTCTTACAAGACATGTTGCCAGAGGCAAGGGAAACAAAAGCAAAAACGAACTACTGGGACTTTGTCAAGATAAAAAGCTTGATTTCTCTCTCTCTCTCTCTCTGTCAAATAAATAAACAAACAAACAAATAAATAAATAAAATCTTTAAAAAAAAAAAGAAGTGGACAGAAGAGATCATTAGACACTTTTGCAAAGAAGACATCCAAATGGCTAACAGACACATGGGAAGATATTCAACATCACTCATCACCAGGGAAATACAAATCCAAACCACAATGAGATACCACCTCACACCTGTCAGGATGGCTAAAATTAACACAGGACACAACACGTGTTGGTGAGGATACAGAGAAAAGGGAACCCTCTTACAAATCTGTTGGTGGGAATGCAAACTGGTGCAGCACCTCTGGAAGATGGTATAGAGGTTCCTCAAAAAGTTAAAAATAGAACTACCCTATGATCCAGCAACAGTATGACTAAGATACAAAAAAAAAATAGAGCAAAGAATACAAAAATACAGATTCCAAGGGGTGCTTGCCCCCCAATGTGTATAGCAGCATTATCAACAATAGTCAAACTATGGAAAGAGCCCAAGGTGTCCATCGACTGATGAATGGGTAAAGAAGAGTGGTCTGTACACACCCACACACACACACACACACATGTACATGTGCACACAGAAATATTATGCAGTCATAAAAAATGATATCTGACCATTTGCAACAACAGGGATGGACCTAAAGGGTATCATGCTTAGTGAAATACATCAATCTGAGAAAGACAAGTACCATATGATTTCACTGATATGTAGAATCTAAAAAAGTAAATAAATAAACAAACAAAAAGCAGGATCATACCTATAAATACAGCGAATAAGCTGATGCCAAAGGTGGTAAGGGGATGGGAAATAGATGAAGGAGAGTGGGAGATTTAGGCTATGGAATGGCTATGGAATGAAGAAATCATGGGAATAAAAGGTACAGCATAGAGACTAGTCAATGCTACAATAGCATTAAATGGTGACAGATGGGAGCTACACTTGTGGTGAGCACAGGATAATGTACAGAGAGGCTAAACCACTATGTTGCATGCCTGAAACGAATGTAACATTGTGTGTCAGTTCTACTCAAATGAAAAACAAATTTAAAACTAAGTAAAGCAAAACGAATAAATTAGCAAGATGTAAATACCGATTATAGGTATAGGTCTTTTCCTTTCAGTTTCTTCTCTGCATTCGATAGTTGGACCTTTAGAAGTTTCCTTTTGTGCTCACTAATGGGTACAAGCGGTGCACGAGGTGATAGACAAAGAGAGAGTTGGTGGTTTCGCACGATCTTTAAACAATCTACAAAGTTTTAATCTTGAGACTCATGATCATTCACGAGAGAGTTGGTGGTTTCGCACGATCTTTAAACAATCTACAAAGTTTTAATCTTGAGACTCATAATCATTCACGCGGTCTTTGAACAATCTGATTCCAGTTTAACCTTATACCGACTACTCAACTATTTTTCATGAAGACTAATAATCAGCCTCTAATAGCATGCAATAATAACATTTGATTCTTGTAGAGTATTATTCCGACACCTAATTTCCTCTAAGCGAGCTCCCCTGGGGATAAGGCATCAAGGCGGTGACCTTCGACCTTCTCTTTATTCTTTCCCAGAGAGACACAGAAAATGCTCTGACCATTTTTCCATGACTCTTAAACCATTTCTCTATGCCCGCAGCACAAACTCCTGCGTGATCATAAACACCTGCGTAAGGTAGGGGAGGGGTGCTTGGTCTCATTGTTCATTCTTCTGGAATAGTCGTCATTGATGTTAGCATAAAGATTATTTCCCTTCAGCCCATAGATTAAGCCCACAATTACAAGAAATGGCATAAACGAAATGAGAGGAAGTAGCAGGGACCAGATCTGGATTCTCCTGACTTTCAGGATTATCCCTCATACCCGGACTTTGTCGGACAGCAAGAGTAGCTTGGTCTGCACCAAACAGCCAAGACTGCAAAACTAAAATCCCACGGGCAGTACCTAGGACAGACTATCCCCACAGATCCCGTAAACCCTAAAACCGAACAGGTGGAGACACACCTACAAGACCTCCGTGGCAGAGCAGCTGAGTCAGAAGAAACGACAGAGCCAGGAACAGACCTAAGAACTTCAAAATAAGCAACAGGCAACCACGGAAAAGCCAGCGGGCTGACTGGAGAAGGGCACCTGACCCGGGCTGGGATCCCCTGACTCTGACAGCAGGTGGGCTCAAGGGGAAAAATCTGAAGCAACCGGAGAAGTCCAGGCCCAGGAAACACTCAGAACTGATCAGGTCAGGTTCCCAAACAGGCGAATCCTAGCTGAAGAATAACGGCCAAGAACAAAATCCAAAGGGAGCAGGTCAGGAACATAGAGAAAAGAAAAAAGAAAAAAAAAAAAAAAGACCCAGATAAAAGCAGGGGAGGCAAACAGACTCGGGATCTCAGGAAGGGGGTGCCATAGTTCTCTGCTACTTAACAAAAATAACAGAAGAAGGTGCTCTAAAATTGTGAAATTACAACAACGCCTATGCCTCCTTTCTTAAAGTCCAAGAAATCTAATATTATGTGAACCGAAGTCACAGTAAAAAAATTAAAGTCAAATCGCATACTGTTATTCAAGGAAAAAGTAAGGAGCAGAATAACATCCTTGTGGATAATGGAAGCATGCCAGAGAAACGCAAAGATGCAAACTGTAGCCTAATACTTCAAAGATTTATTGATTTGAGAGAGAGAGAGAGAGAGAGAGAGAGAGAGAGCGTGCGCACACAAGAGTGGGGAAGGGTCAGAGGGAGAAGCAGACTCCCGGCTGGGCAGGGAGCCCAATGCGGGACTCGATCCCTAGGACTCCGGGAGCCGAAGGCAGACGCCTCACCGACTGAGCCACCCAGGCACCGCTGAACCCTAATCCTTCAAAATGGCAAAAGGATAGAGAGGAGATGGACTGAGACCCTACAGGTCAAAAGAGACTTAAAAGGCACTTTAAAAGAAGAAAACACAAGCAAAACTGAACTGTAGCATTTCGGACTGGTGACAGTACAGAAAGAACAGAGGTGATCGGCACAAAAATCGGGCTGGGGGAGGGAGAGCACTGTATTTGGAAAAGAGAGCCCGTCGGGCTGATGGGGTGAAAGTCAGTCTCCTCTTCATGGGGGTATTTACGTGCATTCCCTTGTTAACTCATTAACTTTCATTTTCTTTTGTGCTCTATATACGTGTACATGCGTGAGCACATAACGCTATGTTAACAACGAAACCTCTTTTAGAAAAGAATGTTCACAGAGTATTATTCATAACTGCTCCAAAATGGAAACAGCCCCAATCCCGCTGACAGGGGAACGCATGAATAAACTGTACTATTCAGACGACGGCCAATTATCCAGCAATGAAAATAAACCACCCATTGCTCCAGTGAAACTTAGAAACAAAATATAGACTGAAAAAAGCCAACAGCAAAAAAAAAGAAAGAAAAAGAAAGAAAGGAAGAAAAGAAATCAAGAAAAAGCCGTAGGATACCATTTTTATAAACTTCAGAAACTAAGCAAAAGCTGTATTCTACGTTGTTGAGAGTCTACATACCTATGTGATTCTAAAAACTATTTTAGGGAAGCAAGGGTGATAAATACAAAATTTAGGATGGAATACATACGTATGGGATTTGTAAAACTACAGCCTTAAAGGGAAGGGAATGAGAAACCCCAAATGCAGGATGCTTTTCATTCCCAGGGAAGCAACGAGGATGAAATAAGGAAGGTGCTCATGAACTTCCTTCCTACCTGATGTGGCGGGCTGGCAGTGCACTGCCCGTTACTGTTTCATCATTTACAAGTATGTTCTTCACAGAGAGCTTATCAGATCTGCAGACAAAGAGGGGAAGAAATGAAAATGGAATTCTCCCTTGTATCCGCCATCCGCTCCTTTATCCGGTGGCTCCACACGCAGTTGCTGCGTGCCCATTGCATGCCAGGCACTGGGCGAGGCTCCATAGCGGAGCAGTGAATAGGACAGACCCCACTGCCACCCTCGGGGATCGCACAAGCTCCGAGGACTGGAGATGATGCCACGTGGGAGGTGACTTTTCAACGTCCGTAGAAGGTGAGAGCCAGGAACATCCACGGTCAGCACGATTGGGGTCCGGATGAGTGGGCGATCCCTTCTCCGTGTCCCCTAAAGGAGGTGATTTTAAAATTAAGGCAATTAAACAGCCAACGGGGAGTGTGCTGGGTCCAAGGTCAGGTCCAAGGTCAAGGCCAGGCACTCCTTGACTCTGTCCGCCAGGGTAGCCGGCAACTTGGACTCATTTTAGTTCCCCTTTCACCATTTCTACCATTCCGGAGGGTGCAGGAGCCCTATTGTCTTTATAGCAACATTTCCTTCAAATCCACTCGCTTTTTCCCTCGAATACATTAATTTTTAACGCACTCCTATGGATAAGCGGCATAGCACCAGAGGTTAAGAACACAGAATCCAGAGCCGGGGCGGGCAGCAGGATTCCCACGCTGCCTCCCCCGACTTCTGAACCTGATTTAACCCCCTCGTGCCTCAGTTTCCCCATCAATGAGGGCAATTATAGTTCTTATCCCAGAGGTTTTTAATTAGGGTCTGAGAATCGGCAATCCGTCTTTACAAGCATTTAAAATGAGCCTTCCACTAAGTGGTGTGTAAGTTGGTTGACTGAGACCTCTAACATCAGTGGGAAACCTGGATGGCTCGCTTCTTAAAGAAAACATTAAAGATAAAAACAAAATGGTGCTATTAAGTTCTAGAGAGATAGTTGCCTGCTAAAATACTTACCAGAATAGCCCTGGTCTCTTCTTAAAACTGTAAAACAGAGGGGACGGCATGAGGCTAAGGAAACCTCTAAGACTTGCCAACGGCCGCCCGAGGCCACCTCCCCCACCAACCAGAAGACGTGGAGGAGAAGCAAAAACAAGACCTTCTGCCTGAAATCATCCCCTGGTGCGCTAGGAGTAGGCTGTACCGACTCTGGAAAGTTCCGGAAGGGCCAATCAGAGGTAAAAAGTTGGGAAAGGGAGAGGTGTCCCAAGTAGCCCATATAAATGAAAAATGAAAGCAGGCACCCTTGTGTGGATCCTTGATCACAAACATCCCCGAGCTGGGAGCAAAATATCTTAAACTGCCAGGCTGGCTCCAAGGCAAAGAATCTGTTTTCACTTTGAATGGAAGTGTTGCTGTACACGGCGCCACGGGGCGGGGCGCGGGGGGTTGGGGGGGAGGAACTGTCACTCACCTATCCTCCTCGCTGTCCTTCGTCTGGGGGTGACTCAGCACTTCCCAGTTAAGTGATTCCAGGTGACAGCTCCCAGCCAGCTTGCCTCCTCTTCTCTTCCGTGGGCAGACCCAGCTCAATTGCCTTGTACGTTTTCTTTTAACCACCAGTGTCACCCGAGAGGGTGGCTGGAGGGGAGGGCAGGAGATGCGGGGTCCTGGCACCTGGGGACCTCCTATTCTGTGTGGCGCGCGTCTCAGTCTCTGTGGGCCCTGATGGACGGGGTGAGCACCCGGGTGCAGCCATCCCTCCCCCGCCCTCCCCCCAAAAGAGGATTAAGGGTGATGTTTAGAAAGCAGAGCTCCATCCCTGGAGGGAAGGGGCCAGGGAGCCATCAACACGCAGTTCTGCATAATCAGTTCAACACCAGAAAAACGGAAATGGGAAGGGAAGATTAAAAAATAATCCAAATTTCATAGCCCGGAGGGGTGTGATAGAATGGGAAATAGGGTGAAAGCATTAAGCCCAGAATCACAAAACACTCTCATCTGAGTCTTTTAAAACCTCAAGGCTAAGGTAGGAAACAACATTCTTGCCCTTGGGAGAATTATCTTAATTAAGTCCCTCTGCAAGAGCACCCACTTCTGAGGATTTCTCTTTGTGAGACCCTGCCGAGGCCCGGGGTCCCTGAGAGATGCTGGCAACCATTGGATGCCAGCGGTGCCACCAAGGGACAACATGGGCATGTGGGGCTCGGGCATGCACAGGGGTTTCATGCCCAGCATGGTGCCAGCCCTCCCGTGCTCTGCTCAATGCGATGTGCTTGCCCAGCCCTGCTCCTGGGTGTGAGCCCCGGGTTTGCATAGGTTCTTTCTCCTCCGTCTGTCCTTTCCTTACATGCCTCCCTCCTCTTCCTCGCTCCCCTGTCTCTTCTCCATGCCCCGTTTCTTCTCTCTCTCTCTCTCTTTTTCTTTTTAAGATTTTATTTATTTATTTGAGAGAGAGCACAAGCCAGGGGCAGAGGGAGAGGGAGAAGCAGACTCCCCGCTGATCAGGCAGCCCACTCGGGGCTTGATCCCAGGACCCCGGGCTGAAGGCAGACGCTTAACCGGCTAAGCCACGCAGGCGCACCCATGCCTCATTTCTATTTTAGTGTTTAAAGACTGACATTGGAGGTTTTTCCCATTTCTAGGTTCCATATCGCCAAATCCAAAAATCAGAAATTGGGCTTTGCCACTGGAACTGAATCTTGGAAAGACATTCAAGACATTCAAAGTTGGCCACCTGGGAGAATCCGGTTTTGTTCACCCTGCTCGCCGTGATATGAGAACGGTTTCAGACATTGTGCTAACTCCTCCTCTGTGCCACATCCTTTTCTCCCTCCAAACACTGGGGTTCCTAGAAGCTTCCCATTATTAACCAGCACCCGACATCAGCCTCCCCATTCCCTCTCAATCTTCATGACCAGGAGAGTGCATCTCGCTCATAACTTATTGGCCTTTCCAGAACTTTCCGGAACTTTCCAGAGTATGTACAGCTCACTCCTGGTCCGTATCGCAGGGCATGATTTAAGGTGGCGGCTAACTGTGCGTATCCAGCCAACGACAAGGGCCACCTACCTGTCACTGAGCCACACTGTAAAAAACCCCGGCTATGCACCTGACAGACATCCTGATATTGACTCCTGATGACAGCCCTTGCAATAGGCACTGTTGGCCTAATTTTACAGATGGGGAAAATGGAGCTCAAAGTAAACTGCCCAGAGTCCCACAGACCCCAGAAGCTGTGCTCTGAACCACGGTGTCGCTGTGTCCATAGACTTCCCGAACAGATCTCAACGAGAGAGAAGAGACTCTCAACGAGTCACCACTTTGTTTGGTGCTGACTTAAGTATATTGTCCAATTACCTCCACACTGAAAATGGAAATACCCTGAAAATACTATTCGAGGTTTCCTCGTGCTATTACTGCTCGGAAATACCGAGGTGTGTCAGCCTGGGTTCATTTCTTATACTATGCATTTTTTTTTTAAATTTTATTTATTTATTTTTGGCAATCTAACAGCTAAGATCTTTCTCATGTTTAAAACTTAAATATGTGTACGCATATAAGAAATAAACATACAGGGACGCTTGGCTCAGTGAGTTAAGCATTGGACTCTGGATTTCGGCTCAGGTCATGATCCCAGGGTCCTGGGATCGAACCCCGAGTCCGGCTCCGTGCTCAGCAGGGAGTCTGCTTAAGGATTCGCTGTCCCTCTTCCTCTGCCCTTCCCCCCGACCCTTGTCGCTTGTGCGTGTGTGTACATGCATGCCCACTTTCTCTAAATAAATAAATAAATAAATCTTAAATATCTCTCACAGGTATTCGCCAATAGAATCTTTTTTTTAAATATTTTTATTTATTTAACACAGAGAGAGAAAGATAGCAAGAGAGGGAACACAAGCAGGGGGAGTGGGAGAAAGGAGAAGCAGGCTTCCCCTCCGAGCAGCGAAGCCCAATGCGGGGCTCGATTCCAGCACCCTGGGATCATGACCTGAGCTGAAGGCAGAGCTTAACAGCTGAGCCACCCAGGCGCCCCTTCGCCAATGGAATCTTATGGCTGACAATTTGCTAAAGGATTTAACCCAGAATTTCATGAGGATGAATTTAGAGTCGAGTATCGGTAGGTAGCATAATGTGAAAACCTCTAAAATATGGAGCCTGTGCTCGGGGATACTGGCTGTAGAGATCTGAGGCAAATTAGTGTGTCTGAGCCTCTGTCTTTTCATCCATAAGGGGGGACGTGATATCTACGTCCCAGTGTCGTGCACAAGATGAGATAAAGGCATTTATATACCAAAAAAACCCCACAGTAGTCCTTGCAACACATCAGTATCTTGTCATTTCCTTCTCAGGTTCCTTAAATAAGGGACACACATTTGTTTGCATATTCTTAATGAATTCTTAAAAATCAATAATTTAGTCAAATCCAATTCATGTATATAGACACCGGTATATAATAAAATTATCCACGGTGCATAAAAATCATGTGAAAAGAATGACACAGTAACTATCAGCTGACATTTTATTTAACATGATCGAGAGCCACTGTCTTAGTACAAAGTGACCTTAACCGCTTCGAAATTCCTTCCTTATTTTTCCTGCAACAAATCATATGGTGAAGGAAGACCTTCATCAGGGTCACGTAATTCGGAAGGGCTTCTCTGGGGATGTGTGCAGGCATCTTTGGGGACTTTGGAAGAAAGTCTCAGTAACTGGTTTTAATGAGGCTTTTTCCCCCCACAGGACCTATACGGTCTCCCTTTTGATGTGTCAGGTCCTTAATGGTGGGGACCACATTTTACCTGCCTTCTGCATGCCCGAACCTAGCCAACTCAAATCAACAAATACATTTTAAGCAGATAGTGCATATCCAACATTGTGTTGGGACATGGAGAGAATATAAAAGAAGCAGAAATTGTGGTCCTAGCTGTGAGACACAGATAATCTCATCAGGCAATTTGGGCACAGGCTGAGTTTTCTGGCTGTTATTACTGGTATGTGAATTCCCTAATATAAGGTCCCCAAAGCCCAGCAGCTTTCAGAAGAATATAGATGCAATAGGGAAAGTGAAATCCATTCGTTCATATGTAAATAAACAGACCTGTACATTTATTAAGTCCTGATATGTGCCAAGCAGTGGAGCCACAACCGTGAATAAGACTTGATCCCCAAACTTGGAGAGAGCCCCATCTTGTGGGGAAGATCCACGTATAAAAAAGCAAGGCAACAGTGTATTCTAATGGCTAGAAAAGACTGGCCAGGACACGGTGAGGACCCAAAGGAGGGCATAACGGAGTCTACTGGCTATGCGATGGTGGGAGAGGTGGGTCAGAAAAGGTCTTAGAGGGGTGCCTGGGTGGCTCAGTGGGTTAAAGCCTCTGCCTTTGGCTCAGGTCATGATCTCAGGGTCCTGGGATCGAGCCCCGCATCGGGCTCTCTGCTCAGGAGGGAGCCTGCTTCTCCCTCTCTCTCTGCCTGCCTCTCTGCCTGCTTGTGATCTCTCTCTCTCTCTTTCTGGCAAATAAATAAATAAACAAAATCTTAAAAAAAGAAAAGAAGAGAAAAGAAAAGGTCTTAGATACAGGTGGTCCTTGACTGTCTCCCAGGATAAAGGGTAGTCTGGTGGAGAGGGGGCGGAACATTCCAGAGAACAGTGTGAGAAACCTGAGGTACACAGAAGCCTGGCGTGTCCAGAAAGAACATGTGGTATGGCTGTGGGAGGGAGGAAGGGGTTGCCAAATCCCCAGCAGAAGGCTGGAGATGTCCCTTGAGGTAAACCAAGAAGTCCCCGATACCATACTAGAGTCTGCACTTTATCCTGAAGAAAATGGGGACGACCAGGTGGATTTAAACAGGGAGGAACACAGTCCAACCTGCATTTTTAAAAGATCACTCTGGCAACAAGTGTGACAGACGGACTCAATGGATGAAAGTCTGTAGGTAAGGACACCAGACAAGAGAATGTCTCGGTGGTCAAGATGAGAAACGATGAGGGCCCAAACCAGGGCAGGAGCTGTGGAAAGAGAAGGAAGGGCATTCTTGTGCAGTGTTCGTTCTGGGAATTCTGAGCTGACTCATCCTAAGGAGGCATTAGAAAGAACGGAGATGCAAAGACGGTATCAATCACTCACAGTGGCTACAGTTAGGAATTTTTTCTCAAGCACATCCAGGGAGTACAAGGAGCCTCCCTATTACTCCCAGAGTCCCTCCTGCCTTCCTGACAAAGATGGCGTATGGTTGGTTGCGCCCCCTCTATCATTTCCTGGCAGGGTAACTGAGTGAGAAAACCTACATAAAGTGCTCTCGTGAGGCCCCACACAGATCACACACTCACGAAACACCAACTGTCCCTGCACAGCTGCCGGAGGTCTCCCTTCCCATGGTTTGGCTCATCCTGCAGAGGTTGCTGAACTTGGTT
>CM052810.1:82506422-82576380 GCA_028533885.1 Nasua narica | reverse complement strand
TTTTTTTTTTTTTTTTTTTTTTACAGGGGAAAGCGCGAACGCAGTCCCCCACTACCACAAATTATGCAGTCGAGTTTCCCACATTTGGGGAAATCGCAGGGGTCAGCACATCCGGAGTGCAATGGATAAGCCTCGCCCTGGGAAAACCACCTTCGTGATCATGGTATCTCTCCTGCCAGGTAAGTATGATGAGGCACTGACTTTTGAAATAAATCTGAATGTTAGGCGGCGGCAGCCATATGATCACGTTTAAACAAAAGTACAAAGGCTGAAGGCTTTGACTTTCAGCTAAAGGAGCCCGGGCAAAGGCTGATTGGATAGGTGGATAAGAGCGCGGTCACTGAGGAGTACCCAGCGTTCTCTCCCGCCCTTGAGACTTTGAGGCCCAGGCAGACTCTGCTGACACCTGGTGGCAGAAAGTGGAAAGACAGGGCTGAGTCCAAAGCAGAGTTCCCACCGCCCGAGCTGCTGCCTGGATTTCTAGCCTGTGTGATAAATACCAGCCAAAACAGCAGGAAAGGTGTTCTATCGGAGGAAGGGCTGTTCTACAAGATCCCAAGATTAGTGGCCGGGCTCGAGCACCGCTGAAGAAGTCCGGGCAGATGTCGAGAATATTCGCACTGCAAAGCCTGCCTTTGCAAGACTTCTTCCCAAAGATGGTATTTGTTTGAAAACCTCTGAATCCATCTCTATAGCCAATCATTCTACCAGCCCACCCCACTCCTGTCAAGCGAGTTATGCCCAGAAAGTAGGGAAAGGGATGGCCTCACTCTTACGAAAAGGAAATATGCATTATTCTGCTGTTGTTAGTGAACTTGGCCCTGGGGAAAAATTCTAACCAGGAGAAAGAGGACATGTACAGGAAACATTTGACAGGTAATACGCTGGGGGTGGGCTGCACCCAAGGGCAAGGTACCCAAGGCGACGGGATGAGGAGGGAGGATTTCTTGGAAAACTTCCCTGGATCCCAGGAGCAGTGCTGGGCGGGGCTGTGGGGGCTGACAGGTGCACGTGGATCGGAGAGAGCTGACAAGCAGTGGGAAACACCTGACTTGTAGGAAAAGGTCTGGTTTTGCTCCCCAGTGTAGGATGTGCCTTCCCGATGTCTCATTCCGTGCCCAAACCTTCTCTCTGTGCAACAGGGGGCAGCTCCTTTGTGCACGAGCCACGAGGCGGTGGTCCCCCAAACAGAGCATGTGTGAACCCAGCACCGAGCCCCGTCATCTGACAAAAACCTCGGAGCACTTCTGCGAAGTCGGGGCTGTTAGCCCCCATTTAACGGGGAAAGAAACGGAGACGCGGAGAGACCAGGTGGCTGGCCCAAGGTCACACCTGCAAACTAGCGACAGTGTGTGCGTTCTTCCCACCCCGGGCCGTCTGACTTCAAAACCCGTCCCCTCTCCTCCCTCTCACGCTCACGGAAACCAAACACCGAGGGAGAAAAGAACGCCAATACGTGCAAAAGTGCACCATTTGCCTTTTTCCATTTGTGTAATCTTAAATGTCACCACAAGTTCGCTTCTAGGTCACTTTTCAAACAAGAAACGTTGCTTTAAGGCAGATGGGGAGGGGGAGGAAGGAATCCGGCTGCCATTTGTACGGTTGCAGAATCCATCGTTCGGTTTTGTACTCCGCTTTCCAGGGACGGTTTAAACAGAAACAAACGACAACCTGGGACACTTAGCTTGCCTATTGTGAATAACCAGCCCGGCGCTTTTCCCACCTGGTAAAAAGCCCTCACATGAGGCGCAGGCTCGCTTACAGGCACACACAGCCACCGCACCGCACAAAAGAGCCACCGGCTCCATGAATACGCGGGTGCGGCAGCGACCAGCATCAAACCAATGAAAACAAACTGTGGGTGAGCTCTTTAATCTTATTTCCTCAATTCCATTTGAAACACGCATGCACTCAGGACTGCTGACCAATTACTCCAGAGCCTGGTCTACAGCCGTGTATAAATCTGGACGACCATTCTCCAAGGACAGAAGCTTCTAGAGTTCATCCAATCTGCATGGGTCTACTTGGCCCCGAAATGAGCTTCAAGAATCTGTACGGTTTTGCTTTAAGATGCAAATACAATCTCATTCATTCATTTGAGAAGGATTGATGCTGGCCTGTTCAGTGCCAGAGACTGTTCTATTCACCTGGGGGCATTCTAATAGCAGGAGACCCGAAAAAGAAATTTTTTTTACAGTTAGAGGGGCAGGGAGTGCTGCAGAGGGCAGGCATTTGCTATTTTATACAGTGTGACTAGGGAAGTCTTCCTAATGGCATTTACACAGACACCTGACAGAAATGAGGGAAATTCACAAAAACAACTAGGAGAAAAGGTACTACAGGCAGAGGGGAAAGCAAGTGCAAAGGCCCTGGGGTGTGAATGTGTTTGGCATGCACCAGGAGGGGGAGTGAGGCCAAAGTGGCTATATGGAGAGAGGAGAGATGCTGGATGAAGTCACAAAGAGGGTAGAGGCTGATCACACAGGACCTTGCAAGACTTAGCAAGAGATTAGCTTTTTTCCTAAGTAAGGCATGACAGAGTTTTATGTTCTAGAACAATCACTGTGACTGCTGGGTGGAAAATGGTGGCAGGGCAGGAGCAGGAGCAGGAAGCCCAGTTAGGCTATTGCAATAATCCCAGTGGGGGACTGTGGTGTCTTGGACCAGGTAGTAACAGTGAAGAAAGTGAGTCGAGGCTGAATGCTGGATATACATCAAAGGCTCACGGACTGGATGTCGGGTGTTAGACGTGAAAGAGAAAGGACTCCAAAGTTTTTGGCGGATGAGAGTCCTTTCCTTTGGTGGGGAAGACTGAGGAGTGCCCAGGTTAGGGAAGACAGATCTGAAGCTTGTTTCTGGACGTGTTAGAGTCTGAGAGATCTATTAGTTGATTAGCCACCTTAATGGAGATAGAGAGTAGCCAGTTAGATGAATATGTGCTAGGTTCAGCGGGGAGAGCTGGGCTGTGGGATAAAATCAGGAGTCCGCAGCACGGTGCTGTTATTTAAAGCTGTGAGATGCGCGAGCTCACCAAGGGGGTTCCGTGCAATTAGAGAAGCCCGAGGACCGAGCCCTGGGTGTCCCAATGTTGGAGGAGATGAGGAAGGACCGGCGAGGAAATGAGGATGAGCGGCCAGTGGAGCACGAGGAAGCCACATAAAGAAAAGTGTTTGCGCTCAAGGGTCATGAGATTGAGCCCCGCGTCGGTCCCTGCGCTCAGCACGGAATCTGCTCGGGATTCTCCCTCTCCCTCTGCCCCTCTCGCTCATGCTCGAGCTCTCCCTCAAATAAAGAAAGCTTAAAAAAGAAAAGAAAAGAAAAAGTGTCTGCAGGAAGGAAGGTGTCCATTGGTTCGTGGCAAATGTTCCTGACCGGTTAATTTGAAGACGGAGAGTCGTATTCCTTTGACAACAGGGGAACCACTGGTGACGGAGATCAACGTGGTTTCAGTCGACTGATGGGAACGGGAGCCCAACCGGAGGCAGTGCAAGAGAAAATGAGAAGAAAGCAGGAAAAGGAGGGTATGGATAACTCTGTTAAGGGTTTGCTGTAAAGGGAAGAGGGGGCAAATCGTGCAGGGGTCAAGATGGGAGACGCCACTGGGAATGACCTAGAAGAGGTGGGGAGGACAGCCCCGCGGTGATGCTCTGGGCGCAATGCCCAGATGGAGGACGGACTTAGAAAGGAGCACTGCAGGCTCCACTGTCACAAGCAGGGGGACACAGGAGTGGAGCGGCAGCAAGCCATCTGCCAACGGCTTCTGTTTTCTCAGTGAAATAGGCAAGGGCGGCAGCCCACCCAGAATGAGGAAGACAGGAGATGTCAGGGTCGACGGCCCAAGAGAACCTGGGAGACGAAGGAAGCCGGGGAGTGCGGAGTTGCAGGACAAGGTCAGGGACTTCCTCGAGCCTGGCAGCCGTGGGCAGTTCTTCCAGGCATAGAGTGGGATGAAACCCCGGGGCATGGGGGTGGTGAGGGAATGAGAAGGAGGACCAGAGAATCTCAGGTTAGGGCAAGGGCCATGAAAAGGTAGCAGGGGCTATAAACTCCAGGTCTGACGAGGCTGAAGAACTGCTAGAGAGGGCACCAGACCGAGGGAGAGGGAAGGGCAGGCGGCATGGCACGTAGATCCAATTACAGACCAGGGTGTCGTTACTGGTGGTGACTCTGGCCAAGGCGTGACTGCGGGAGCAGGCGACTGAGACCGAGTCCATGATCACAACACCGCAGATGAGCTGGTCAGTGGCCAGAGAGCCCCCACATGACTGGGAGGCTTGTCTGTGCCTAAACTACAACAGAAGCAGGACTGGAGAGGTGGCAGTGGGCCAGGAACTAACATGGTGAAGGAACGAAGGGGAGTGTCCTGGGGGCCTGCAGACACCTGTAGGTGTCTGCAACAGGGGGTCGGGATGTAGCAGTGCATAGTCTGAGGACATAAGGCACAAAGCTGGGGGGTATAGGGAGAAGGAAGGGCAATGATTAGGAAATAAAATGAGTTGGTTTTGGCTAAAGAGAATGGAACACCAAAAGGGCAGCAACAACAGAGTGGGGTCACTGCTCCCTAAAAACCACACGGCAGAGAGAACCGCGTGACACACATCCTGTACGTTCCCTTTAAGTCATTACACGTGATATAATCCTCTCGCGGACTAAAGATCAAAAAAACGAGTCTCCAAAGGCCATTATCTAAAGTCAACGTTAGTATTATAATCCCAAAATGCAGAAGCCAAGTCCTATACTGTCTTGATGGTGGAGTTCAAAATACTGACCTCCAACCGGTCAAGGAACTATTCTGCCGACTTCAATTACCTTCGCTAATCTGACGAATCAGAAGAGTTTTGAGTAAAACCAAGAGCGATTGCCAACAACCAATCATCGGGGCCCCACCCCCAACACACACGTGTGCAGACACAACGAAGAAAAGATGACAAGAGTAGGGGTCCTTGGACACCGTCATACTTGGACTTCTTCTCTTCCCACTAGGGAGGTGGTTCCGCCCCCTCAGACACGCCCTCCTTGCCTCCACATGCTGCGACAGTTTTCCGAAGGGGCCCAGGCAAGGGTGTCCCAAGTAGGAATACAACTAGGGTTGGTTAGTTAGTGGGACTAGGGCCTGTATGTCCTTGTGGCGCAAGCAGAGAAAGTAAGTTCTCTTCAAATGAAAAGGGCAAAAAAATATCACATAGGAGTGCCAACCACCAACTGTGGGGACACTGTCTCTTGGCTTGTGGTTGACGTTTCTCCAAGGGCCTGACACCCCTTGTCTTCAAAGAGGGGCAGAATGGGGGATCTGAAGCTGAAAGAAAGCTGCTCTCTGGGGCGCCTGGGTGGCTCAGTAGGTTAAAGCCTCTGCCTTCGGCGCCGGTCATGGTCTCAGGGTCCTGGGATCGAGCCCCGCGTTGGGCTCTCTGCTCAGCAGGGAGCCTGCTTCCCCCTCTCTCTCTGCCTGGTTCTCTCTCTCTGTGTCAAATAAATAAATAAAATCTTAAAAAAAAAAAAAAAGAGAGCGAGCTGCTCTCGGACTTAATCAAATTTTAGGTCTTGGGCAAGTGCCTCAATGTCCGACAGCATCAAGGTTCTTGGCTCCAAAATGAAGTTGATGCTTCATCGTAAGACACATACTGAGCACATAACTTCACGCGAGGCCCTGTCTACTAAGTGCCCGTAGGCGATCTCACTTGATCCCCAAAACTCTGGAAGGTGGGCACTGTGTTCTTCATTTTACAGATGGGGCTGCTCCCAGTTCTTTCCAAAGACAGGACTTAAATGAGATAACATGTAAAACACATACAGTGTGTGGCACATAGCGAGATTCAAAAGGAGAATGAGATACCTCAACTATATGTAAGAGAATGATAACGTTTTAAATACCAAGGATAGCGCTTTAGAACGCATGTTTTTAAATAATGACGTATGTGTAGAAAAATGTATGGAACACCAGGCTAAGCAAAGGAGTGACCTTTGAGGAAGGGGATTTTCACGTTACCTTAGAGTTGGTTATTTTTTTTATAAAGATTTTATTTATTTATTTGACAGAGAGAGACAGATACAAGTCGGCAGAGGTGGGGGGGGCAGACTCCCCGCTGAGCAGAGAGCCCAATGTGAGGCTTGATCCCAGGACCCTGAGATCATGACTCGAGCCCAAGGCAGAGGCTTTAACCCACTGAGCCACCCAGGCGCTGTTGGTTATTGTTAAAAAGCAGAGGTGACTTGTGTAACTTAAAACACAGCAGAAAGATCAGAAACACTGAAAAACATAGATAGAAGAAATAACCTAGATAGAATATGCCAAAATGGTAATGGCCATTGCGTAATGAGTTTTAAATTTTCTTGCTTCTTTTAACTTCCATACAGGTATTAGTTTTTACTAATTCTTAACACAAGTACATTCTCCTTATAAATATTACAGAGGAGGTTTTTCCTACTGTCGCCTCCCAGTAATAGTCCCCTCCTCAGAGGTGATCAATGTGATCAATTCATTGTATATGATTTTTTTGCATACATAATATGTACACAATGTGTATATTCATATACATGTACACATATATATACATTATAGGTTTTTTTTTAAGAAGGCTCCATGCCCAGCATAGAGCCCGACATGGGGCTTGAACTCACAACCCTGAGATCAAGCCCTGAGCTGAGATCAAGAGTCAGACACTTAGGGGCACCTGGGTGGCTCAGTTGTTAGGCGTCTGCTTTTGGCTCGGGTCATGGTCCTGGGATGGAGCCCCGCATGGGGCTCCCTGCTCGGCGGGAAGCCCGCTTCTCGCTCTCCCGCTCCCCCCCACTTTTGTTCCCTCTCTCGCTGTGCCTCTGTCAAATAAATAAATAAAATCTTAAAAAAAAAAAAATGTCAGACACTTAGCGCACTGAGCCACCCAGGCGCCCCTATAGGTATTTTGTGCTTTTCAACAAATGACATCACAGTTTGAGTCTCTCTGCAGTTCCATCCATGTCCCAAAGATGGTCCCACATCCACAAATAAGATATACGTCCCTCGTTGTTTCGGATGAATTAGTCGAGAACATAGATCCACCGAAGTTTGTTTGGCTTCTCTGCTACTGACTTCAATTAGGATGTTTACAGTGTTTTTCTATTGCAAATAACACCGTGGTGGATCCCCTTATAAAATGCCTCTTTCTGTAGGTGTGAGAGGGTTTCTAAGAAGTGCCACTTCTGGGTCAATGGAATCTGCACATTTGTTATTTTAACGGACAGCATGCCAAATTGCTTGCCTAAGTGACTGTACACGAATTTATATTCCCACGGGCAGGGTGGGCACACATCACTACCAAAACTTATTACCAAAACCCTTTTTACTCTTTGCCATCCTGACAAATGAAAATGTATCCTGTTGTTTTGAATTTCCTTGAGCGACAGGACATGCATCTTTTCACGTTTTCCTTTTTTACGGAAAACTACTTTTCCATAGCTTTCCTTTTTTATGAACTACTCTCCTTTTTTATGAACTACTTCTCTATAAAATGTGTCTGTTTTTCTGCCGCAGGTTTGTCCTTTTCTCATAGACTTATTAAGAGTCATTCACAAATTCTGAAAACTGGGGCGCCTGGGTGGCTCAGTTGTGGAGCATCTGCCTTCGGCTCAGGTCATGATCCCAGGGTCCTGGGATCGAGCCCCGCATCGGGCTCCCTGCTCGGCGGAGATGCCTGCTTCTCCCTCTCCCACTCTCCCTGCTTGTGTTCCCTCTCTTGCTGTGTCTCTCCCTGTCAAATAAATAAATAAAATCTTGAAAAAAATTCTGAAAGCTAATCCTTTGTCTCCTTTATGAGTGCAAGTAGTTTCTCCCCATCTTTGTCCTTCAAAGTTTTTTGAAGGACAGGTTTTTCTTGCAGGCAGGGAGCTAGTCTTTCTTGCAGGCAGGGAGCTAGTCTTTCATACAGATAGATCAAATTTAGACAATTCGAGTATTTGCATTTTGTGTTTTAGGGAGGACTTCTTTATCCCGGGGTCATAAATATGAACCACATTTTTTTTTCCTAATAAGGTCATCATCTCATTTTTTTTAAAGATTTTATTTATTTATTTATTTGACAGAGAGAGAGAGAGAGAGAGATCACAAGTAGGCAGAGAGGCAGGCAGAGAGAGAGGGGGAAGCAGGCTCCCCGCTGAGCAGAGAACCCGATGTGGGGCTTGATCCCAGGACCCTGAGATCATGACCTGAACCGAAGGCAGAGGCTTCAACCCACTGAGCCACCCAGGCACCCCTCATCATCTCATTTTTCATGTCATTATTTAACCCATCTGAAATTTCAGTGAATAGTAGGAAGAGGACCCTTAGTCATTTTTTTAATGCCTACCCAGGTGCTAAATATCTTTCTTTTCTTACAAATACCTTTATTATATGAGTTTCCATATACATTATTCAGCTTACTTTGCTATTTTATTCCTTTATTATATTTTTTGGTCTATTTCTGTTCACTCCCCACTGTTTTAATTATTACACTTTTAAGAGCTATTTTGACGCGTGTTAGGCAAGCCCCCTTCCCTCTTGCTTTTCCAGGTGATCTTGGTTCCTTCTGTACATTTACTTTTCCAGTCAGTTCGTCAAATTCCAGTGTAAACCCTTTGGGATTTTGATAGAAGTCACGCTAAATTACAGAGTCGGTATAAATCTATATGTCTTTCCTATACCACAGCTTCCATCTATAAGCATGTGAGGAATCCTCTAGAAACGTTTCTGTAGCTTTTGTGCACATGTCACTGGAGGTTCACTACCAAGCCCTCTGGGAGTCTCTCATCACTCCTCAGAATGTGTCAGGTGATCCTCTTGCAATCCCTATTGTCTGCAAATGAATGGTTTACCTCCTCCTTGCCAGGATCTGTGCTTCTCATGACTTCTCTTATTGTATTGGCTACAATAAGGCCTGCAGAAAATTCTGAATAGTCCTGGCAACGGTGGTCATCTCGGTCCCGTATCTTCTCTAGTAGGTCTGCTTAAAAACGCGTTTCCATTAGGCAGGTTTTGTGGGTACCTTTCATCAAGTGAAGGGCATCCTCTTCTAGTCTTAGTTTTTATTCGTGCCTGGGGCTGCAGATCATTAATGTTCTTTTGGCATCTATTGAGATAAGCCTAATTTCTTTCTCCTTTAATCTGCAGGTTTTGCGAATTACTTTGATCGGTCTTCTATAGTTTTGACCCAATCTTCCATTCCTGGTAATAGCCCTTTTGAGTCATAATATAGGTCTCTTTTTTATTTTCACGCCTGTGTTTATAACTATATGTAACTGTCTAATAGGGAAAATACACACCGGAACAAAGGGTTATATATGCATATTTTTGCGTTTTTGTTAAAAAAGAAAATACACAGGTTAGGATACTTAATTTTTCTTAGAAAAGAAAAATGTGTGTGTAAACTGAATGTGTGCAAAATCGGCAAATGCTGTGTGCTTTACCCTGTTCTACTCACTAAATTCCCTATTTGGGTTAATGTCATCACCATCAGGCCACTCACTCGAGCAAGCAGCCCCCGCTCCTCTTTCTGCTACACCGTCTGCACACAGCATTCACCAGGTTCCAGGAGCCCGCCCGTCCCTCCACCCCATGCCCCTAGTGGGAGACCACAGGGTAGAAAGGGCAAAGTCAGGACTTGAAGACACACCCAGTTCCAATCCCACTGCACATGACTGCCCCGCTTTGGTGAACTACTTTACCTCCCCGGGCCCCGGTTTTTTGATCTGTAAACAGGATATTATGAAGACTAAAAGAGCTGTGGTCAGCATTAAATGAGATAATATATGTAAAGTACCCAACACGATGCTTGGCTGTGTAATGCACACGCAAATGTTAACGCAATCTCACAAAAGTCTCCTCCCCTCTCCTTCCCCTGTGCTGCCCTCCGGTCTTCATCTGGCCCACGACAACTCTCTTTCTGCCATCGGGACACGGCTGTCAAAGCTCCCTTTCTGAAATACAAGTCTAGCATGTGATTTTATCTGTTTAAATCTTTCCACTGGCTTCCCACTACCTACTAGATAAACGTCCAACTCCTTAGCGTGAGGGATAAGGACCACCTCAACCTCCCTTCTGGCCTTCTCGTCCTCCTCTCTGGTCTAAGGGCTATCCACGCCAGTACGCTGAAATCTGTACTTTCTACAGAAAATCACGAGCTCTCTCAGAGCATTTTGCCTTTGCACGTGCTGGTCCCTTTTCTTAAAAAGCCTTTCCCTTATTGTCTACTAAGCAAACATTCCTATTAAACCCTTTAAGAAAAAGCTGAATTGATATTTCTTTTAAAATAAAAATTAACCCGGGCACCTGGGTGGCTCAGTGGGTTAAAGCCTCTGCCTTCAGCTCAGGTCATGGTCTCAGCGTCCTGGGATCGAGCCCCGCGTCGGGCTCTCTGCTCGGCGTAGAGCCTGCTTCCCTCTCTCTCTCCGCCTGCCTCTCTGCCTACTTGTGATCTCTCTCTCTGTCAAATAAATAAGAATAAAAATCTTTAAAAATGAATAAATAAAATAAAATTAACCCCACACAGACCTAACTACCCCATCATCAATGTTCCCATTGCAGTTCTCACTGCCATTATATTACTTGCTTAAATATCTTTCCCCACTCAGTGAGGCAAAAACTGTGTCTTATTTAATTCTTTATTAACTCCCAGAAGCCTGTGTCACTGGTCCTTTTTTAATGAATGAAATGATGAATAAAATGAATTTTGTTTTAAATGAGGCTCTACTACATCTTTCAACAAAGCAAAAAACAAAACAAAAAAAACCCCATATTCTGATTATGTTAACCAGACTTTCAAAGCTGATTCTCTTTTCCTTAAGCTAGCCTCTACCACAATGAAACCGATTTGCCCTACTCGCAATTTTAAGGGTTCTTAGAATAATTCTAAGGCCAACTAACCTCACGGGAGTTCTGATTAGATATATATGCTGGCTGAGAGGCCCCTTTGAAATCACTAGTCTTCAGGTACCGGTAGTAGCCTTTATCAGGAATGGAGAGTATTGTATTATTTTGAAAGAACGTATCTTCCATGACTTAGACTTGTTCTCAATGAACAATTTTCTTCCAGAAGTGCAAACATCCTGCTACCTTCCCTCTCCAAAGAAATGAGTTTGGTTCTCTTATAGTCTGTTCCTGAAGTAAGGAAACAGAGCTTGGTTGGGGAGGGGGGGGGGGCGTGGAAATTCAGCCATGTTATTTAAGCACGCTGAAATATGAGAAGAAAGTCTCTTACATCAGAAAACCTCCCCAAAATAAACACAATTCAATGCATGCATGGTGGCATATCATTGTGACCAAAGAGATGGCACTTGTGAGCAGAGACTCGTAATCTCTGCTCAGCACAGACTATAAGAGTGCACAGTGGCTCTCACGGAAACTGGGTAAAAAATACAGAACGAACAAGATGACCTTAGTCTTAGAATCTTTTTAAAGAACCCAACACGTAAGCCACCCAAATAACCCCTAATTTCAGAAAAGTAAGTTATGACTAAAGAACCAATATTCCATGATGATTTTTTAAGATTTTATTTGAGAGAGAGAGAGAGAGAGAGAGAGAGAGAAAGAGCGCGAATGGGGGTGGGGCAGAGGGAGAGAGAGAAGCAGACTCCCCCGCTGAGCAGGAAGTCCAACTTGAGGCTCCATCCCAGGACCCCGGGATCATGACTCGAGTCGAAGGCAGCCACTTAACCGACTGAGCCATCCAGGTACCCCTTCATGATAATTCTTGAATAACTATTTTTTTCACCTAAAAAATTGTTTTTCTCATAAACATTATGTTATGTTACAACAAGAAAGAAAGAAAAAGGGCAGACCTGCAGAGAGAGAAAACACCACAGACTTGAGCTCAAACAACAGAGCCTGAGATTAATTTTTAAGTTTATTTGTCAATTTCTAAAACTCACTAGTGGAATAAAGAGCTTAATACAGGTATGCAAAAAGGGAGCCCCCAAGAGGTTTTCACCAGGATGAAATGGGATTAGCTTTGTAGTTCTTATAATCTTCTTCACAGAAGAATGCAATTTCAGTTTCATGAGCTGGGGAAAAAAAAAAAAAGACAATGGGAAAAATTTTTAATGTAAAACTAGATTTTAAGCAAGCATTGAAATCTATATTACTCTGATTCAGTGTTTCAGATGCCTAAAGTGAGAAAGATGAACTACTTGTTTGGTTTCACATTTCACCAAATTAAGAAGTATCAACTGTCAGTATAAGAATTTAGAATTCGAATAATTTATAAGTAAAAAGAAAAATAACAAAAAAAAAAATTTAAAAACAAGAATGCGTACAAGACTGGTTTCCCGGAAACCATAAAATTACTCATGTTAGAGTCCTCTTAACAATCCTAGAAAATAAACGTTTATTTTTTTCCAAATGTGCTGCTTGGTTACTGAAAAACGCTTTTTTTTTTTTCCTCTCCGAAATTAGCCTGTAGGTATAATAATTTAATACTTAGAGGATCAGTAGAATACTTTACAGATCACTTTACATTCTCCCTCATGACCCATCAAAATATGTGTCTGAAGAAGTTAATTTTTTGCCTGCTTATGACTAATTCATGAGGCTTCAACAATATGCAAAGTGAAAGACACAAATTGGCTTCTCCCGCAATACCTTCAAACACCTCTAATTATTCACAGGGGATATGGCACAGCTAAAGGACCCGCAAAGGAGCAGAGCAGTCACAACTCTTTCAACGTAGCAGGTCAAGGACTCCGTCTTCTAAAACAATAAGTCAGCGACATTATTAATTCAGACTGGAGACAAATCTGATGGAGAGCCTTCCAATTATTAAACATGCAGTTCTTTAAGGTGTGTGCCAACAAGTTCCACGTTCGTTTTTTTTTAAAAAAATTAAACCAGAAGTTAATACAGTCTGCTTAGCTTTTACAGAAAGAGCAAAAGGGCCTGCAGACTCTCGACAGGAAAACAGACGAGATTATTTGTAATGAATACCGATCACTCAATTAACATATCCTCTAAAAACAGACAAGTAAAAACTCTTCAAGCCAAATAAAGACGATAATAGGGAAAGATGCCAAGGATTACCCATGGTCTCTTAGTTTACCAAACTCATCTCATCACCAGAATTTGTCACAAAAGAATGAAATTAAGGAGCTTAGCATGACATTTCTGTTTAAAAAAAAAATGTTTTTGCTGATTTTAAGAATATCAAATTTAGGGGCACCTGGGTGGCTCAGCAGGTAGAGAGTCAGCCTTCGGCTGGGGTCATGAGATCAAGTCCCACATCGGGCTCCCTGCTCGGTGGGGAGCCTGCTTCTCCCTCTTCTACTCCCCCTGCTTGTGCTCTCTCTCTCTCTGTCTCTGTCAAATAAATAAGTAAAATCTCCAAAAAAAAAAAAAAAAAAAAAGGATATCAAATTTATTGTTTCTCAATCATGAGTTACCGGGCTCGTTATAGAAAATACAGAAATGTTGAAAGAAGAAAATAAAGTCACCCACAGTGTCAGATCCTCATCCACTGCATCTTCAAGGATTAAATGAAGATTAATGTTGATGAAAATCAGATTGCAGACTCTCCGCGCAATGAACCTGGGGGTGGGCAGCACACAGGGCTGTGACAAACCGAAAATCGGTGGGGAGGGGCTGGAAACAAATGAAACCTGGGCAAACAGGAAGTTCACGTCCAGCTGAATTTTACACGAAAATTGCATTTTAACGAATGGCGAAGAGGCTCCACATTTGAAATGAGTAAAATGTTGAAGGGGGGGGGGGCTTCAGAAAACTCAATATACAGAGAAAAGATATTTTAAGATCTATTCCTTTATATAAAAAGCTCCTGGGGTTTCCTTTTTCGAAGGGAAGCAAGCCCAAAGGTAGACCTGTATCATTTGCAAGCCATTCTAATCATCCTCCAAATGGAGAATGAGCTAAAAGCGCCAGTTCTTCAGAACCACAATGCAGGGTTTTATCCACGATGTGCTATTTACATACAGAACTTTACATAGCGCTTTGCCCACGCAGCACTTTGCTCAATACACACTAACTGTAATTATGATTTTCACTTACTGCTGTTGACATTTATCTGTACCCCTTTTGAGAAATGAACACATCATATAGTCCCTCAGTATGGTAATAACAGGTTCATAATAAGCTGAAGGAAAGAAACGACTGACGAAGCATTTTTGTTTTGCCGCGCAAGTGTTCTTGGGTCTAATTAACTTATAGATCAATTCGTTACTTCTCAAGTATTTATGCCATCTCTCAAAATACACGTTCAAAATGAAATCCCCTAAGATCAAGGTTTTCAGATGAATACTTTTTCCAAAAACAACAGCAAAACAAGACTGACCAATGGGTTCAGCTCCCAACCCTTCGGGAAGGCTGATAAAATTGACACCCTTCAAAAATTGGGAAACAGTACACAAGTTCAAAGTGGGTTACTCTGAACATCCAAAAGTCAGACATAAAATGTATTTTAAACTCGAGTAATGTGGTCCTCGAACAAACCAAAGAGAACGCTTTTTAAAGTCTGTACAATTCTGTTGAAAATGTTTGAGAACGATTTCCTGTATTTATGCCACGAATTTACTTGTCAATTACACTGAAAACAAATTACAGAAGATTTTCCAGAACCTCTGCATCCTCATCCTTTCGACCATTATCCCTTAAATTCTTGCTGCTCCAATTCTATTTAAAATGGCTTCAGAAGAACCCCAAGGAAGTCTACTGTGTGCCAGTCCCCTAGGGCACCTGATTTTAAATTAAATGTGCTGCAGGCACAGTGCACTGAGGTGCAGAATGCCTTGGCGTGTGAATCTGAAATGAATGTAAAATCTAAAATCCAATAAATACATTGCCAGTTCATCCCTTTGTCTTACTAGCAAATGAACTCAAGTGAGAACCCTCCAAGTACCGTGCACCATTTTAATACTGACTTTCCAGTTTAACGCAATGAATACAAGCCAGGATATTCAAACTCTGAAAATGAAATTAATAATTTTTTGGAGATTTTATTTATTTGAGAGAGAGAGCGAGCGAGCATGAGTCGGGGGCAGAGGCAGAGGCAGAGGGGGAAGCAGACTCCCCGCTGAGCAGGGAGCCCCACGTGGGGCTCGAGCCCAAGACCCTGAGATCATGACCTGAGCGAAAGGCAGACGCTTAACCAACTGAGCCACCCAGGGGCCCCTGAAATAATTATATAATGTGTCCTAACAGGTCAGCCCCATGTATATACCCCTTTAACAGGAAAATAACAATGACTTTAAATAAAAGAATGTAAGAAAAACCAATCTGAAATGTAAAAGCTCAAGAAAAATTCAAGGCAATATACTTAAGCTCCTAACTAATTTATTCCCAAAAATTCACCTATGGATGAGGATTTATTGCAGTTTTGCACTCCCTAGCCTAATCTAGTTGGCACCAAAGCAGTATAAGGCATAGCAACTGTTGTCTGAGAAGAGAGAGAGACGTGTACAGACTCTATGGTACAGATAATTAATGATCAGGTAAGCTGTAATGTGATAATGAGTACAGATTATTGGCCAAAAAAAAAATACAGGTAGAGTGAGGTCTGGTTTCTGCAGCAATGTGAGACCAAAAGGACAAAGTTTCACCTTCTCACCTGGTCCAAGAGTATATCCTATCCTTCCAAGGTTCATAAAATCCGAATCTATGAATCATCAAACCTGCTCACAGCTGAATTATATATTTATATTTATTTTTTTTTTTTACAGCTGAGTTATATTTCTAAGTTTGCACCAAAGTGATCCAGCCAAGAGTGCCCAAACACAGTGCTTTGTTTCATATTTGTGTCAAGCATCTGTTTGTTACATCGGCTAGCAGAGAGGACTTCGAGCTATAGTTCGAAGAGAAGAAACAGTAAAATAAGTCTGGCTGGATTTGATAAGACTGGACACAGGCCTGTGACGGCCTCGGTGGTGAGGGGAGGGTAAAAAGGGACGAACAATCCAGGCACCTTGTTCTGGAATCCCAAATTCCCTGGGCCCACTGCCTACCTTCCTGAGCACCAGACTATCACTGCTTGGATGTTTAAGGTAAAGAACGGCCCCCGTAATAAGATGCCATTGGGGGGAGGGGAGAGAGTGAATGCTTTAAGATATTACTACTCAAAAGAGATCAGGAAAGGCGCCTGGAACGTTCAGGAAACACAAATCAAACACGATCCTGAAAAAGAGTGAGAATCCTGCAATATTAGCTGTACATCTGAGATAATCAAAAGGTGCTGGGCACAAAGTCACGGTTCTGGTTGTGGGTGGACGATATGAGTTGACACATAAAATGAAAACCGAGCACGGGGGAGCTTTGGAATGATTACAGGATCTGGTTTGACACAAACTCGTCCCTCAGATAAGCACTTAGGGTTTGGTCCACTGTATCTTGTTTTAAAATAGTTCCAGTAAAACACAACTGGCCTAAAAAAAAAAAACAAAAAAACAAAAAAAACCACAACGGGCCTGAAAAGAGTTGCCCTCCACCATTTCTTTCCTGAGGAAAGGGGACTCAAAAGGTATTAAGAGTAGAATGTAGCCCAAGAAAAGAGAGAAAAACAGCACCCCAAAAATACAGACATGCAAATTTACCACTTAGGGGAACGAGTCCATAAAACTACAATCATTAATGACAACATAAAAACCTTTGCATTTACAAATAACAATTCTAAGTAAAGCTTTCTTCTTCCTTCCAAAAAAAGCACATCTTTTTCCTTAGGTCTTTTAGCTCTGAGTCTACAAGCAAAAATGTGCCCTGACCTCAGGCGCAGAATATACAATTGGGATCCGCAAGGCAGTTAAAAGGCCGGGGCAGGAACTGGAGAATTTCTCTTCTCTATTAGAGAAGAGATCTTCAAACAAGTTTGTTCCCCTAATTTCCCACCCCCTTCACAGTCCTCTTCCTTTCATGAATTCTGCCGGAAAGTCATAATGATACATTTGTTACATTGGCGTTATTCCCATGGCAACCGGCTGTGATGGCAGAGTGACAGCTCTAAGCAAGGTCAAGTGGGAAAAAGGGAGCGTGAGGACCCGGGATTCTCTCTTCAACCACTTAAAAACCTAACCAGAGACAGCACCGAGGGAGGGGAAATTCCCCAGAAAAATCACACGCTTCAGGTGTTATTTTTACAACTCTACTCCCACTCAGAGTTTTTTGCGGCTCTCCAGGGACCACCTCCTCCTTCCCCACCTGGAAGTGACGCGTCTCCAGGGCTCAGAATGGTGGACACAGACGAAGCCACTCCAGCCGGGCCGGGAGTCACCCCAGAGCAGGGCTGTGGGCTTGCCGGGGCCTGGGGCGGGGTGAGTGAGTGAGTGAGTGAGTGAGTGTGCGCGTGCGCATGCGCGAGGTTCTGGGACCACCCTGAAACTAATAGGGAACTCAGGGCAAGAATCTGATGCTCATCAAAGACCCGTGGCCTTACCAGAATGACAGAAAGATGAATTTGATTCTTACCTTTCCAGGTAGTTCATTACACGAGGCTCAAAGCCATGACAGTTAAGCCAACAACTCACAGTATTTTAATAAATCCAAAACATTTGCCAGCTGCCTTCTCTAAAATGGTTTCCAAATACATATTTCTGAGGGTCTCTACATGGCATCGTTCCACCTGTTTTCAGGGGTTTTTTTTCACTCAACTCTTAACACACCGAAACAGGTAGAGTGGTTTCTGTTTTGTTTTACAGAAATCAAAACAGAAGTTCAAAAACACTAAATGGCTTATGAACGGTCACAAAATAAGTAAACTGCAGAGCCCTCATTCAAACCAATTTTCTCCAACTTTAGGAGTCTATTCTTTAAAATTGGTTCCTTGGGGGCGCCTGGGTGGCTCAGTCATTGAGCGTCTGCCTTCGGCTCAGGTCAGGTTCCCGGGGTCCTGGGATCCAGCCCCACATAGGACTCCCTGCTCTGCTGGGAGCCTGCTTCTCCCTCCCCCGTTCCTCATGCTTGTGTTCCCTCTCTCGCTGTGTTTCTCTGTCAGATAAATATATAGAACCTTTAAAAAAAATAAAAAAATAAAATAAATAAAATTGGTTCCTTAATTTATAGTACATGGGAACTGTAGAAAATTTTTAAATTACAAGAACAATTAGATAATAGCGAGAAGGAAAAAAAAAATCAATTGCTTGCAGTCCCACCAGCCAGAGAACTATTTCTATAATTCTGTTACATGATCTTTTCTTCATATAAACATATAGACACGTAAATATATACATTTATGAACAATAATGGTATCACATACTATATTCTATTTCCAAGCAATAAAGAAAGCTTTACATCAGTGATTCACCACTGGGGAAGGTGAGAGAACCCTGTCACCCCTTTGTAGGCACATCTCGACCTTGGGGGAGTCACGGAGCTTGAGGAAGCATACTCCTGTTGGCCCAGCAACAGACGCAACAGGAAGTTAAGAGTGAGGAAGTCTTACTGGCCAAACTGACTTATGGGAAGTTAGAGGTAATATACATTCCCAATACCAGAGAGTATCCACTTCTCAACACTCTCTTGGATACCACCACTTTTCTTCAGGTCGGTTAGTCTTGAAATTACTGTTTGTCCAAGGTCACCCAGCTGGGAAGTGGCAGAATCAGGTTGAAAACCTACGCACTTTGGCTCCGGTCTCTAATTCTTTTTTTTTTTTTTTTTAAGATTTTATTTATTTATTTGACAGAGAGAGATACAGCGAGAGAGGGAACACAAGCAGGGGGAATGGGAGAGGGAGAAGCAGGCTTCCCGCTAAGCAGGGAGCCCAATGCGGGGCTCGATCCCAGGACCCCAGGATCATGACCCAAGCTGAAGGCAGAGGCTTAGTGACTGAGCCACGGAGGTGCCACAACTGGTCTCTAATTCTTAACCACTAGTCTAGTATACTACATAAAATAACATCTATTTTCATAGTGCATTTCTCTCCAGACTCATAAGGCTGAACTATTTTTTCATATGTTAGCCATTTCTAACTATCATTTAGAAAGCCATTTCTTCTATCAGTAGGATTTTTTTAATCTTTTTCCAAGTTAATTATAAGAGCATTTTATAAATTCAGGCTAATAATTTTAAAAAAACTTATTATTGTCATATTATTATCATTATCGGTGATATTATAATTTTATTATTATATGATAAATAAGTAATTATTAATTAATATTATAATCATTAATATAATGATATAAAATTAATAATTATCACTGTAAATTATTAATGATAATTATTTTAAATTATTAAAACTTAGAGATTCAGCTAATAACTTCATATATAAAGTATTTTTTTCATTGTTTAGTGTTTCTCCTTTAACTCTGTTTACAGAGTTAAATCTATCATTTCTCCCCACTTTATAGCTCTGCCTTCAAGGTCATGCTTGAAGAGCTCTTCTTCCCAAGATTATGAAACTGCTAAGCTACATTTTATTTAAAAATTTTTTTTCTTACATTATGACATTTAATCAATCTACAATTTATTTTGGAATAAAGGTTGGGATAGGATTTAAATTTTATTTTCCTGAATGCTTTCGCAATGAACCCACCATCATTTTCTGGCTAATTCATTCTTACCCCACTTATTTAAGAGGTCACAAAACTTTATCACATTGTGAGATCTTACCTTTTTTTAGTTTCTTTCTGATCTTTTCCACGGGTTTTTTTTTTTTTTAGATTTTATTTATTTATTTGACAGAGAGGAGAAAGATCACAAGTAGGCAGAGAGGCAGGCAGAGAGAGAGGGGGAAGCAGGCTCCCCGCTGAGCAGAGAGCCCAGTGCAGGGCTCGATCCCAGGACCCTGAGATCATGACCTGAGCCGAAAGCAGAGGCTTTAACCCACTGAGCCACCCAGGCACCCCTTCCACGGAGCTTTTAATCCCTCCATCAACACCAAACCAATCTGTTATAATAATTATAGCTTTATGTTTTAACAGGTGGGGTTAGCTTCTAGGTGCCCCATGACTCAGTAACATATGTGAAGAAATAAATGCCAAAATAAAAACCGTGTTTTCAAATAATAGCCGCCTTACATATTTATGCTATGAAAAGACACTAAAGGTAGCCAATAGTGTAGACAAACAAGGAAAGTAAGTCTAAGATTTTGTAGCATGTTATTTAGAATCCTATTTAAATTAGAAGACCTGGGGCCCCTGGGTGGCTCAGTCAGTTAAGTGGCTGCCTTGGGCTCGGGTCATGATCCCAGCGCCCTGGGATTGAGTCCCATGTCCGGCTCCCTGCTCAGTGGGGAGCCTGCTTCTCCCTCTCCCTCTGCCTGCTGCTCCCCCTACTTGTGCGTGCATGTTCTCTGTCAAAGAAAGAAAGAAAGAAAGAAAGAAAGAAAGAAAGAAAGAAAGAAAGAAGACGACCTGTCAGGAACTCACTTTAGCCACATGCATCACTCGAAACTGGATTCCTGACATAGGTCACTAAAATAACTCAATAGAACACCTGTCAAAAAAAAGAGAGGGGGCACCTGGGTGGCTCAGATGGTTAAGCATCTGCCATCCGCACAGGTCATGATCTCAGGGTCCTGGGATCGAGCCCCGCATCGGGCTTTCTGCTCAGCAGGGAGCCTGCTTCCCCCTCTCTCTCTGCCTGCCTCTCTGCCTACTTGTGATCTCTCTCTCTGTCAAATAAATAAATAAAATCTTTAAAAAAAACAAACAAACCAGTAAGGCTTCGTAACCTGGACCTCACTTACAGTGCCCCTTAACGAGTGTGTCTAGATAATTACAAAGTAAGTGTGGTTTGTGCAGTTTCCTTGGAGTCACGGGCCACAAAGGTACATCAGAGGCATAGCACCTTCCACAGCTCCCACCTCTCTGAAAATCGTCACTCCCTTCACCAGAGAATCTTCAGATGCACATACACAGAATTAGAGTGACCTCTAATGGTCACAAAACACGTCACATGGCGTTTCGTTAAAATAGAACTACCTGCACGTTCTAGGCTGAAAAGCTAACTCAGGCCCCCTTTCAAGCTCACACCCGAGGCTCCTGTTTGAAATTCCACAACGTGGCGGGCCCCAAGTCATCGTCGTTGGGAGGACCATTAGAAACCGCGCTACACCTTCTACAAACAACATCTTACTTCATTATTCCCCATTCGTTCTACGAAGCCCATTTCTCTCAAACCATCCGCTCAAATGATGCTGATAAGGGTAAGTAGGTTATTAAGTGAGTAATAACCTGTCAATCACTTAAAACAACCCTCCGCAGGATTCTGAGCCTACCTGCAGACAAGAGCTATTTGCATTCTGCACATTCGGAGAGGGGCCATCTCCTGCCCTCAGTCAAATGATCTGCATGTACATCATTCTCATCCTCCTCCTCTGAATAATTATCAGGGAGTGTAAAGGGCACCCAGGGTAGCATTTACTTTGCGGTGAGTTATCCAAACACTATCAGCCAGGCATCAGCGGGACGGCCCGGGGATGTGGGCGCCCCTCCAGCAGCGCGCAGCGCGCTTTCTCACCAATGCCAGCGGCGCGCAGCGTGCTGTCTTCCTCCAGCATGAGCGTGTCGTCGTCTTCCAGGCTCAGCACGAGCTCATTGGTCTGGGAAGAAAGAAAACCTGCATCTTATCGGTACTCGTATGTGCTTTGTATTCGGTTAAGACGTCTCGAAATACAGGATTGTTACTCTGGGTGACAGCAGTAACCAAAGTCACATGCGCGTCCCGTCATCGTCGGGGCAGAGGCAAATGGATGTGGGCACCGACCATGCGGGCACACTCCGTAAGTGCTGGGGGAACAGCGCCCTAGCATGGAGGTTCGGGGCCAGGTCTGGATGGAAATTTGGGTTCCACCGATGCCTCACTGTGTGTTCTCAACAAACCACACAGCCTCTCCAAGACTCAGTTTCCTCCTCTATTAAAAAAAAAAAAGGAGGGAAGGGGCCCTGAGTGGCTCCGTCGGTTAAGTGTCTGCCTTCAGCTCAGGTCATGATCCCAGAGTCCTGGGATGGAGTCCCAGCTCAGGCTCCCTGCTCGGCCAGGAGTCTGCTTCTCCCTCTGCCTCTTCCCCCCTTCTCCCACCCCCACTCGTGCTCTATCTCAATAAGTAAAATCTTACCAAAAAAAAAAAAAAAAAAGGAAAAGAAAAAGAAACAGACCCCAGAGTATACTCTGAGGCCCCTGAGCTCTGACCAGCCTGACTTCGGAGAGAAGCAAGTTTACCTGGATGGCCAAAAGCCCATGTACCTAAAAACCTTGCCCTACCTAGTAAACACTTGATCCCACGTCATAGTAACTTGATCCCGTTTCATATTGACTGTAACCTTCCTCTATGAAGTCTGGGGGCGGAGGGGGGTGGATAAGTTGGCCCTCCGAGGAAATTTACAAATCCAGTTAAACATTGTAATTATGGGAGAAGATTTTGAGCGGATATCGGCCCCTAAAAAGCACATAGGGGTGACCACTAGTTGGACACACAGTAAGCACCTGTCGACCAGAATGTAGCTGCCTAGCAACATAGTCTATTTCTAGAATATGGCTAAGAGGGACCAGAAAGGCCACTCCAGCAGCTAAAATAGAAGGCCCGGAAGCCCTGCTCCACAGTCCACAACTTCACCCACTAGAGAGCGCAGGGGTCTGACTTCCAGAGCACACACATTAAACGTGTTCTTTTAAAATGATTTTAAGAAATCATTTCAGGGGCGCCTGGTGGCTCAGTCGGTTGAGCATCTGCCTTCAGCTCCGGTCATGATCCCAGGGTCCTGGGATCGAGTCCCACACCATGTTCCCTGCTCAGCAGGGAACCTACTTCTCCCTCTCCCTCTGCCTGCCGCTCCCCCTGCTTGTGCTCTCTCATGCTCTGTCAAATTAATAAATAAATAAAATCTTTCAAAAAAGAAATCATTTTGGAATAGGTGGCACATACTCATGATACAAAATTCTCCAAGCGCGGAGGGAAGGAGTGAAAGTAAGTTTCCTCGCAGCCCCTATCTACCAGGTGGTCTGGTTCTCTTCCAGAGAACTCACGCTAATTTATGGTGTATCATTCCTGAGGCTCTGCACATGTTCATGGAGGCAGAAATGTGCAGGTAAAGTTTTTCAAACACCTAACAGCATATTATATGCTATATTCTACCACCTGACTTTTTCCTCTTAAAATATAGCTTAAAATCATTCAAAATCAGTATATGAGCTGCCTCAATCTGTCAAAGCTGCGGGCTTTTCCACTGAAGGGATACACGCGTGCGCGCACACACACACACACACACACACACACACTCTGCCCCCATGGATGGACATTCAGGTTGTTTCCATCTTTTTTTTTTTTTTTTTTAAGATTTTATTTATTTATTTGCCAGAGAGAGAGAGAGAGAGAGCACAAGCAGGCAGAGTGGCAGGCAGAGGCAGAGGGAGAAGCAGGCTCCCTGCCGAGCAAGGAGCCTGATGCGGGGCTCGATCCCAGAACCCTGGGATCATGACCTGGAGCAGAAGGCAGCCACTTAACCAACTGAGCCATTGTTTCCATCTCTTGCTACTATAAACAAGTCTGCCACAAAAACCCTCATAACTTGTATCATTCTGCCTAGGTATGAGTTTTATGTGTAAGATAAGTTCTTAGAAGCAGACTCGTTAGGTCAGAGAGCACGTGCAATCGTATTCTGGCCAATATGGCTAAATGATGATGTGGCCGTGCACCACTTTACAGGATTGCTACCGATCGCTGAGACTACCTGTTTCCCACGGCATCGCTGACACCGTGTCTTATCAAAACCATCTATCTGATCCCTGCCAACCTAACAGATGGAGACTAAGTATAATTTGCATTTATTTTGAGTCAAGTTGTAAATATTTTGTTTTTTAATGGACTCGAAGGATCATTTTTTTAAGTGGAATTATAAAATAGCATCATATCCTAAGAAAAGTAGGTCTTTTCCGTATGTAAGTTAGAAAATTTCCCCCGTTGTCATTCGTGCCTCAACTCTTCTTAGTGTTTTTTTTCTCTAGTACAAGGTGCTGAAAAAAAAAAAAGGTGCTGAATGCTTGAATAAATGATGAATTTTTTTTACAGTTTCTGGCTATTCTACCATACTTAGGAAGACATTCACTCTAAGATTACTTTGAAAATTTCACGTTCTCTTCAAATGTTTTTGTCAATTTCATTTTTTTTTTAAAGCCTTTAATTATGGAGAATTTCAAACATACAGAACAACACAGTGACCCCTCCACACATCCGTCACCCGGCTTGAACAAATGATCTACTCATGTTCAATCGGTTTCATCTCCGTCCTCACCTGTGGACTTCATGTTCACATTTAAGTCATTAATCCAGTGGGTATTTATTTTGGCATAAAGAAAAGGATATGAATTCAGCTCACTGTTCTCTGGATGTCTCCCAGTCGTTCCACTAACATTTACTGAATCCTATCTTCTCCATAGCTTTAAAATGTCATGCTTATTATACACTCAATTCTGATATATATTTGGGTCAACTTTTGGAGTTCTAATTCTGTGCCATTGACCTAAGAGTTCATATGGCAGCACCACATGCTTTTAATTACTAGAGTTTAATAATATGGCTAATATGTGTCAGGGCTAGTCCCTCTCCTTTCTCTTCTTTTCCTAACTATTCTTACTTATTTTTTGCCTATTAGTTCTCTAATCAACTTCTTTCCCTTATATATATGGGGTTAAATTAAATTTATAAACTAAGTTTATAGTTTTAAATTTATAGTTTTAATTATAAATTTATAATTTATAAATTTATAAACTATAATTATAAATTATATTCATAAACTATGAAAAATGGACATCTTCTTGCTGGTGCATCTTCCCATCCAAATATCCTAAGCACTTCCATTTAAGTCTTATGTTGGCTCCCTTTTGGCATGTCAACTGTTTCATGAAATTGAGGTAGAATTTCACATAAATAAAAGGCACAGATCTCAAGGGGAGTTCAGTTCAATGAGTTTGGACAACTGAATGACCCTCACTAGCATTCTGAAGACTCCCCACGGACCAGGGAGCCCGAAGTGGGGCTCGATCCAGGGACCCTCAGATCATGACCTGAGCCGAAGACAGATGCTTAACTGACTGAGCCACCCAGGCAAGGCACCCCAAGTATTTATTTTTGAATTCACATAATTTCATTGTCTTCTCTAGTCCTAGATAGCCACCATAAACTCCATCAGCTTTCAAATAACTGTATGATAGAGATTACAAAGAAAATGGCATGAGGGTATGGCTATTGCCTGCGAATTAGTAACTTCAAAAAACATTTTTTTGCAAATTTAATTTTTACGTTAAATATTTGCTTGATTTAGAACATGCACGCTTTTTAAAACATTAACACTTTTTTAAAGGATCTACTACTAATGGGCTTAGTGGGGTTTTTTGTCCCTTAATGGCTGTAGAAGAGGTACTCACGAAAAAAAAAATGCTATTATAATTGGAAATACTTTAGAAGTACGCGTGTTCATTCATTTATTCACTGAGACAGCCAACAGTGCTTACTTGCTATGTGCCAGATACTGTACATATGAAACGTACCTTTGCTTTATGTGCCTGATGAACAATCTTTAGTTTATCTGAAAGAAAAAAAGAAGTCTTTGTAAAAGATTATTTTAAAGCTTCATTTAAATACTCTGAAATGGGAGGGTGCAGCTATGAAACTGAGAAACTTAAGTCCTTGCCTTATGATCCATTCACTTCAAAATCTAGTGTACAGTAAAAAAAAAAAAAAATTCTTTTACATATCATCACCTTAAAGGTCGCTGCTGTATAAAGATATATGAAAGCCTTGGGCTTTGGCACACACAACTGGGTGCCATAACCTGCAATGAACTTGGCACATCTTCACTTGGAATAGAAGACAGGTGGATACTACTCGATCCTGTTTTTTGGGAGTCGCAAAAGGCTATAATTAGCAAATGCAAAAAAATGTCAGATGTTAACAGAAGCAGTTCAAAGAACCTAGTGATCTCTCGGGATACACACAGTGACCGAAAGTCAAACGACCATCCTGACAAGTTGTTACCACGCTCCGAGCTCAGGCTCACTGCTAACGCAAGCAGGGCAACGAACGCCCAAAGAATATCAGTATTTGCCTCCTGGTTTTCAAATGCTGCACAGGCTTACACCATCTAATCTGCTATATTCCAACCTCCTTAGCTCCTTAATCTGTTCATCTTGATGTCAGGTTACACTGTGCTTTTCCAATAAGTCATTTCTCCACATTGGGTGCAGTCCGACTCGGCAATAACGTGCCCTCAATTATAGCAGGGGCTCAGCGTTCAACGAGTTTCAAGTCAGAGACTTTCCAGTTCTTCACTCAGTTTTGTTTAACTATTAATTAACATATTATGATTATATGTATTATATCTGGATAAACTCTTAACCTTAAACTAATGTTCCTTTCTATCAGTCATGCCATTCGATTCAATAAAGAATTCCAATAGTAAAATGAAATGATAGGATCTATTTAAAAAACAGTCCGTGATTTAACTCTGTTCTAAAAATATAAAAGAATAGGGGAGCTATCCAGTTAAGAACTGGCACTCTGAATTACCCGTCATTTTAAATAGTCAACTTTCAATTATCTGTTGTAATTTTTAACACAAAGTCAGCGTGATTCCAAGACTACAACTATGTACTCTTACAAAGTAAAAATAAACCCAATCTAGGTGGAAAAAATGCATATTAGGGACGTAAATATACCATAAATGCTAAAAATGAGCTCAGAATATACATAAGAAAATAAACAAATTGGCTTTGGGATAATCTATTATTCTGGGTTACCTATTATCTTTTTCTCATTACAGATAGATAATGGTTTATTATTAGAGACAAGTTAGAAAAGCCAGTAACAGTTTTTGAAGTAAAAGGATCCTGCTTAAAGTCTGTTACAACCAACAAGCAGAATTTGGTTTGACCTTACCAAATATCAGTCATGTTCTATATATTTTGCTAATGAGCCTATATTAGAAATATCCTTGCTCTGACGGGTCCTGCAAACCCACAATAAAAAGGCCACTTTTTTCCTTTTCTTTCTTGTTTTTTTTTGTTTGTTTGTTTTTTGTTTGGGGATTTTTTTTTTTTTTGGTGGAAGAATAAATTATTTAAACAGAAATTTTCAGATTTTTTTTTTAAAGATTTTATTTGTCACAGAGAGAGAGATCACAAGCAGGCAGAGAGGCAGGCAGAGAGAGAGGGGGAAGCAGGCTCCCCGCCGAGCAGAGAGCCCGATGCGGGGCTCGATCCCAGGACCCTGAGACCATGACCTGAGCCAAAGGCAGAGGCTTAACCCACTGAGCTATCCAGGCGCCCCTAGAAATTTTCAGATTTTTCCCTCCAACAGAAACTAGTGAGACTTGGTAAGAGGGTCAGGGAAACAACAAGCTAGCAAAAGGTATTGTACTAATAATGTCCTTTTCCTTGTTGAATAATCTTTCACTTGTTTTTACTTCTTTTTTTTAAGAAAAAACCTTCACTATTAACAGAAACAACATCTGTGGGTATTGTACCCAATGCAAATTCCTTGAGGGATGTCACCTCATTAAAATAAAAAGAATAGGGGCGCCTGGGTGGCTCAGTCCGTTAAGCATCTGCCTTCCGCTGGGGTCATGATTCTAGAGTTCTGGGATGGAGCCTGGCATCGGGCTCCCTGCTCAGCGGGGAGCCGGCTTCTCCCTCTGCCTGCTGTTCCCCCTGCTTGTGCTCTCTATCTCCCTCTGTCTTCCTCCAATGAATAAATAAAATCTTTAAAAATATATAAATAAGGGCGCCTGGGTGGCGCAGTTGGTTGAGCAACTGCCTTCGGCTCAGGTCATGATCCCGGAGTCCCAGGATCGAGTCCCACATCGGGCTCCCGGCTCCATGGGGAGTCCGCGTCTCGCTCTGACCTTCTCCCTTCTCATGCTCTCTCGCTCTCTCTCTTTCCTAATGAATAAATAAATAAATAAATAAAAAATAAAAAATAAAAAAAATATATATATAAATAAAAAATACAAAGAATATATTTGTGGGGTATTTGAAAGTGAAAGCATGCTTTCACACAAGCATGCTTTAGTTTCAGCCCGGCCTTATGAAACAGACAGGATCAGTAGCCCCACACTACACAGCCAACAATATTTATTGCACACATGCAGTGTCTAGGTGATGAGAATTTAAAAATAAGACCGCATCCAACGTGCTTTAGAACACAGCCTGGTCGGGATAAATCCATCATAGATGTAGATGCCAGTTAAACGGGAGGAGGGGCCCTGAGAAATCTCAGACTCTCTGTGGCCCGGCCAGCGGCCAGCGAGCCAGCCCTTTGCCCAAGGGCACAGAGACTGTAACCTGCAAAGCTGAAATCTGACGCCGCGCCTTTCTACTCCCCAGCACCCCATGTGTTCTATTCCCACAGAGCAGGTAGCAATACTGGAGGGACAGGACGGGTGAGAAAGTAACGTTTGGCCCTCCTTCTTGAACACAAAGTGGCAGATTCTTCCAGAGCCAAACCCAGACTGAGTCACTGAAAGTCTATCAAAACCCTAGTGTTTCTCTGATCTCTCATCTCCCAGATAACTGTGTTCACTTCTCTTGCCTATTCACCTGAATAGTATACCAATCCTAGGACGAAAGAGCGTTAATAAAGTAGGACAATGTATGAGGTACGCTATCTACCACCGTGATGATTAATGGCCAGATATTCTAATGCGTTCAGTATCTAAAACTTATCTTCCAAAATGACTTACAGGGAACACAGGTTGGAATATGTATGCATACGCACGCATGCACACACACACCATGCTGGAAAGGAAATGGCATCCGTAGGTTGATTCAAGTTTAAGGTTATATTGCAAGTCATTATACTCTGAGAACCATGCAAGCCAAAATTGAGAAGTTTCATGTTTACTTAATCGTGCTTTTTATTCCTTTCTCTTACTCAATATTTAGTATGTAAATTCTTTAAGCCCAATAAATCAAAGTCCTTTCCACTCAGTGCCTTCACCTTCTGCTTGACTACCCCTTATGACCTCACAATTAGTCTCTGGATATTAAAATGCATACGCACGGTGAAGATTGTGATTTCAAAGTATTATAGGTCATAAGTTGCTCTACCAAACGGGAACAGAATTAAAAGCCACTCCAAAAAATGATCTAAGGTAATAAAAAATTTATGCTTCAAAAAATGTCTGTACCAATTAACAGAAATATTTATTAGATGCGTCATAATTTTCAAGTGAGGTCTCAAACTCAAAGTTTGGTGTCACTAGGCTGAAGGTTAATAACTGTACCATCCATTACATCAAATAATGAAACCCAACTTCCTGCCTCATTACTGCATTGTTTCATCGACCACTGCAACATACAAAATTACTATATACTATGCTCAAGTAACTGGCATTTAAAATGCTTAATCTCTGTTTTTAACTCCTAGTCTGAGACCATTTTTCTTTCCTGGTTACCTGACAAAGAAATTCATTTTGGACATCGTTTTCCAAACATGTTATTTGTTTCTCACAAGTATGCCACTTTCGTACAGTATTACAATTAACTTCAATGATACACCAGGATTCCTCTATTTCTTTTTTTTTTTTGGATTCCTCTATTTCTAAATAAGCTTCCATATCGGCTTTTATTTACAGATAGTAAACCCATTTTTGAAAACCAAGTTCAAATTGCCTCAACATAAAACTAACAAAATTATATTAATAGACATTTTTAAAGAATAAGTAAGATTAGTTACCATATTTATAATTTCTGAATGGTGGTGGCAGGCTGGTCCTTAAAGGAATATCTATAAGAGAAATATTATTTTTATTATATTCAAATAGACACTTGTAGTATACGCATAGTCCTTTACTACATTCTCCTAGATCTCCACACTAAGCTACTTTGAGAAATTTGATAGAACCCAAAATGAAGCTAACGTGCCATCAAAATTCAAAGGTGATCTAAAACAATGGAACCACCGAGGAAATGCCGAGTTATTAGCTGAACTAAGAATTCAGTAACGTTACTAAATAAATTGTCATCTTGTTAAATACAATAGCATCTACATACATTTGAAATATATAGCATTCATGTTTGAGATATTATCTACTATACAGCTGACATTCATTTAGCGTATGAACCTGAGAACTCCGTCAGGCCAGTAGTGGAAATCAAGGATCTAGATGAGTGTTATTACTCTTACCAAAACTCAGCTAACCTACGACGTAACTAATTCTAACTCAGCAAAGAAAACAGGGCAAAAACAAATTATTCTTTTTAAAACGGAATTTCAAATGTGTGAGAGGGTCTGTATGTCTATGTCACAGGACAATTTGATATGCATCAAAATTACATATGCATAGACCCTCTGACGTAGGAATTCCACTTCAAGACTTGATCACAGAGATACATTCTCACACGTGTGTGTAATATGACACACATACAAAGGTACTAACTGTGGCAGTATTTACAGTAGCAAATACTCAGAAAAATCCAAATGTCCTCCCGTGGGGGCACTTATTAAATAAATTATATGCCTCAAAAATGAAACATATTTTTCTTTATGTTTTTTAAAGATTTTATTTATTTGACAGAGAGAGAGAGAGATCACAAGTAGGCAGAGAGGCAGGCTGAGAGAGGGGGGAGCAGGCTCCCTGCTGAGCAGAGAGCCCGACGCGGGGCTCGATCGCTCCTGAGAGCACATACTCCATCTTACTCAGTCTTACCCACGTGGTGCTCACCCACTACCCATCAGAACTACCCAGCCCAGCACCAGTGGGTCAGATGCAGCAGGCTGATCCCAGGCGTAGACGTTCCAACCAAAACAAAAAACTAAAATGCTTCTTAGCCGAACACATTCACGTGGGCCAGCCAGATGGCCTGAGTGAGTAGACAGGTAGGACAGGAGGGGCTGTGAGATCTGGGGGCTTGCACCCCATTAAAGGGACTGCAGCCATTCCGTTCGAATTGGTTACCTGAATATTTAAATGAAAACGCTAAAAAAAAAAAAGTCTGGGGTTTTAGGTGAAATTTTCTGACTTTATTTTTTTTTAAGACTTTATTTATTTGACAGAGAGAGAGAGATCTCAAGTAGGCAGAGAGGCAGGCGGAGAGAGGGGGAAGCAGGCTCCCTGCTGAATAGAGAGCCCGATGCGGGGCTCGATCCCAAGACCCTGAGATCATGACCTGAGCCGAAGGCTGAAACCAAAGACCTTGTCCGGCATATCACTGGTTAACGAGATAACTGGTTCCATGAGGGCAGGGACCGTAGCTGATTTTCCTCATTGTGTTACCAGTACCCAAAAAGAGTGCCGGGCATGCGTCGGGTGCTCAAAGATATTCATGAGTGAATAAACAGAACTTAAGCCTTCCATTTGGCAGTTAAGAACTCCGAGGTCCCGGTGGGCCCAGGGTGGCCGAGCTAGGGCTAGAATCCAAACCTCCCCCGCCCCGCCCCCCCCCAGCCATTCTGCAGCAAGGAGAAGGGGTTCTCTTCTGCAGTGACAGGAAGAGACCAGCCATTCAACCCATTGTGGTGAGAGGTAAGAGCTTTGGTGCACAAACATATACAAAGGCCTGAGGAGGAAGAGAAAAAGAACACCTCCCTTACGAAAGAGGCAGCTCCTCATTCTGCGCTACAACAAATAAAGCTGTGAGTTCCTATGTGGACGCACACCTGCATTTCACCCAGAAGCGGAATGGATGGATCGTAAGGCAGGGGTTGGTTTACCCTTTTAAAAAAATTTAGGAGGCGAGTCACCTTCTAAAGTGGTGCCTCTTTGCATTGCTCCTAGCAGCCTATCAGAGTTCGAGTCCTTCCATATCCTAGCCAACACCGGGGTTTTAATTAATAAACCTTTTTAATTCTAGCCATTTCAGTGGGAGCGTTGTGTTCTCACCGTGACTTTATAGTTGTTTTTTTTTTTTTTTTAAAGATTTTATTTATCCATTTGAGAGACAGAGAAAGCGAGAGAGAGCATGAGAGCAGAGAAGGTCAGAGAAAGAAGCAGACTCCAGGTAGAGCCGGGAGCCCGATGTGGGACTCGATCCCGGAACTCAAGGATCATGACCTGAGCCGAAGGCAGTTGCTCAACCAATTGAGCCACCCAGGCGCCCCTCACCGTGACTTTAACCTGCACTTCACTAGACTAACGATGGTGAGTACCCTGTATCTTCTTTGCTCTCAAGTGTCTGGTCAGATCTATTGTCCACTTTTTAATGGGGTTATGTCCTACCTATGGAGTTGGAAGAGTTTTGTCTTTTTCCCTAGGCACAAGTCCTTTGTTGGATGTTTCACAAATATTTTCTCCAAGTCCATTATTGCTTGTCTTTTCTAGCTCAGTGTGGAATAGAAGTAATCGTGAATGAGCAGCCACCCCTGCCTGGTTCCTAATCTTAGGAGGAAAGCACTCAGTCTTCCGCCATTAAGTATGATATTGGAAGTCCATTTTTCATAGATATCCTTAATCAGGTAGAGTAAGTTCCCTTCTATTCCTGCTTTGCCGAGAGTTTTTAACAGGAATGGATGCTAGATTTTGTCCTTATCTACTGAGATATTCATCTGGTTTTCCTTTCTTCGTTTATTCATATACTGAATTACATTGATTGCTTTTTGTTGTTTTTACATTGATTTGTTTTTTCAAGATTTTATCTGACGGAGAGAGAGAGTACAAGCAGGTAGAGCAGCAGACGGAGAAGGAGGCTCCCCACTGAGCAGAGAGCCAGACATGGGGCTTGATCCCAGGACCCTGGGATTGTGACCTGAGCAGAAGACAGACGCTTAACCGACTGAGCCACCCAGGCACCCCCATTGATTTCTGATAGTAAACCATCCTTGCATTCCTAAGATAAACTCCATATGGTCATAATATATTACTCTTCTTTAAATATTATTGGGGGGCACCTGGGTGGCTCAGTGGGTTAAGCCTCCGCCTTCGGCTCAGGTCTTGATCTCAGGGTCCTCGGATCGAGCCCCGCATCGGGCTCTCTGTTCGGCAGGGAGCCTGCTTCCCCCTCTCCCTCTGCCTACCTCTCTGCCTACTTGTGATTTCTTTCTGTCAAATAAATAAATAAAATCTTTTTTAAAAACAAATTTAAAAATAAATATTGTTGGATTTGATTTGCTAAAATTTGGTTATGATTTTTTTTAATATTTTATTTATTTATTTATTTGACAGAGAGATACAGCAAGAGAGGGAACACAAGCAGGGGAGTGGGAGAGGGAGAAACAGACTCTCCGCTGAGCAGGGAGTCCGATGTAGGACTCGATCCCAGGACACTAGAATCATGACCTGAGCCGAAGGCAGACGCTTACCGACTGAGCCACCCAGGCATCCCTTGGTTATGAATTTTTATCTCTTTGTGTGAAAGATGTTGGTTGGTAACTTTTTTTCTTCTAATTACATTCTCTGATTTTGATATCAGGCTAAGGATGGCCTCAGAAAATCAGGTGATAAATATTTCTGCCTCTTGAGTTTTATGGAAGAGTTTCCATAGGACTGGGATTATTTCTTCCTCAAATGTATGGTAGAATTTACCCACGACCGGAACTGGGACTGGAGTTTTCTGTGTAGAACTGTGTTTTAACTACTGTTTATTTTAAAATACAGAATTATTCAGGTTGTCTGTTTGTTACTGGGCTTCGGTACTTTGGGTCTTTCGAGTAACTTGTCCACTGTCCTAGGATAACATATTATGGCATAAAGTTGTTTAATGTATTATTATTCTTTTAGTATCTACAGAGATTCTGTAGTAATGTAACGACTCTTGCTGCTGATACTGATGATTTGTGTCTTCTCTCTTTTGTTTTTTTCCAATTAGTCCAGCTAGAGCTTTATCAGTTTCATGGATTTCAAAGAATCGGCTTTGGCTGATTACTGATTTTCTCTGTGGTTTTCTATTTGCTACTATAATCTTTATGACTTCTTTTCTTCTGCTTACTTTGGATTTAATTTACTTTTCTTTTTCTACCTTCTTAACACAGAAACTGAAATCAGTAATTTGAGACTTCTCTTTTTTAATTTAGACATTTCTAGTCCTGTAACTATTCCTCTCAGGACTTTTTTATCTGCTTCCCACAAATTTTGAGAAGTTGTATACTCATTTTCATTCAGTTCATGATACTCTGCCTTTTGATCTCTGCTTTTACACACCGGTTTTTAGAAGTATGCTATCTGGTTTCCAAATAGTTCAGAATTTTCCAGAAATTCTTCTGTCACTGATTTCTAATCTAACTCCACTGTAATCAGAAAACATACATCATAGGACTTTAATCCTTTCCCATTTGTCATGACTTGTTTTATGGCTTGGAATATAGTCTCTTGGTAAATGTTCTGTGTGTACTTGAGAGGAATGTGTATTCTGCTGTTTGGTGGAATGTTCTATAAATGTCACTTTGGTCACGTCAGTCTAATAGTGTTGTTCAAGTTTGTTGTATCTTTACTGCCTTTCTATCTACTTGTTCCATCAATTATTGATGGAGCAATGCTGAAATCTCCCGGTGATTGGAGATTCTCTGATTTTTCTTTGCAGTTCTGTTAGTTTTGACCTTGTATTTTTGAAGTTATGTTGTGTCAGGTGCATAAGCATTTAGAATCATGTCATCTTGATTAACTGATGCCTTACCATTGTAAAATGATAGTCTTTATCCCTAGTAATATACTTTACTCTGAAATCAACTTTATCTGATATTACTATAGCCACTCCAGCTTTCTTTTGCTTGGTATTAGCATGGTATAATTTTTTCATCCTTTTACCCTTAGCTGATTTTTATCTTTATATCTAAAGTGCATTTCTTGTAGGCAACATATAATTTAGAACGTCCTGCTATATGTCTGTCTTTTAAGTAGGGTGTTCAGATCACTTACATTTAATGTGATTATCAATATGATGGGATTTAAATCTACCACTTGGCTATTTGGGTTTTGATTTGTTCTGGCCATAGGTTATTTCCTCTTCTATACTTTTCTTTTGGATTGACCTCTCGGACAATGTTTCACGATTCCATTTTAACCCTTTTGGTGGCATATTATCTATAACTCTTAGGTAATGTGCGTGTGCATGCACACGCGGTTGCTTTAAAGTCTGTAGTAATATATCCTTAATTATACCGTAACATTTTATAGTGAAAGATCTTATGCTTCCATTTCTCCCCTCCCAGCCTTTGTGCTAGTGCATGTATTTTCCATAAACCCCACAACACATTGTTACTGTTTTTCTTTACATGAATGAAATATATTTGAAGAACAATTATGAAATATGGAAAAAAATTCATATTTACCCTTCATATTTACCCATGTTTACCATTTCCTATACTCTTTGTTTCTTTGTGTGCCTCCAAATTTCTATCTGGTATCCTTGTCCTTCTGTTGGAGGAAGGTCCTTCTGTTGGAGGAAGGAATTTCCTACAGTTCAGGTCTCCTGCTGATGGACTCTTTCAGTTTTTGCCTGTCTAAAGTCTTTCTTATGCCTCCATTTCTGAAAGACAGGAATAGAATCCTGGGCTGACTTTCTTCAGGTACTTTAAAGATGTCGCTCCACTATTTTCTGACACAGATTGATTCTGATGAGAAGTCTGATGTCCTTCCTCCTTGTTTCTCTTTATGTAATGTGGGGGTTTTTCCCCCAGCTGCTTTTAAGATTTTCTCTTTATCACCAGCAATAAGCAATTTGATTATATACGCCTTGGTGTAGCTTTCTTCATGCTTCTTTTCCTTGGGGATTTGTTGAACTGCTCAAATAGGTGGGTTTAGAGTTTTCACCACATTTGTGAAATTTTCAACCACCATTTCTTCAAATATGTCTTCTATACCCCTGTTCCAGGTCCTATCCTCAAGGCCTCCAATTACAAGTATATTTGGCTAGCGGAAGTTGTCTCACCCCTCTCTACTGCTCTTTCTTTCAGCCTTTTGTCTATGCTTTTAGAGGGCTTTTGTTGCTTTGTTTTCAAGTTCACCGATCTTCTCCTCTGCCCCACCTGATCTACCCGCTCGTTAATCCTACTCGGTGCATATCCATCTCAAATTCGTATTTTTCATCTCCAGCTCCACTTGGGTCTTTTTTCCCCCCCCATATCCTTCATCTCTAACATGTTCAATTGTCCCTCTACCTTTTTGAACATTTGCGATACAGTTATGCCTTCTAATTGTCCTTGTCTACTAATTCTGTCATCTGCAACATTTCTAGGTTGGCTTCAACTGATTGATTTCTCTCTCTTAATTATGGTTCATGTTTTCCTGCTTCTTTGCATGCCTGGTAAGTTTTGATTTTTTTGTTGTTGGGTTTTGTTTTGTTTTTTTAAGGATTTTATTTATTTGACAGGGAGACACACAGAGAAAGAGGGAACAGAAGCAGGGGGAGTGGGAGAGGGAGAAGCAGGTTCCTGCTGAGCAGGGAGCCTAATGTGGGGCTCAATCCCAGGACTCCGAGATCAGGACCCTAGCCGAAGGCAGATACTTAACAACTAAGCCACCCGGGCACCCTGTAAGTTCTGATTGGATGCATTGTGAATCTTATCCTGTTGGAGGGCTGGATATTTGTGTACTTCTATAAACATCTTGAGCTTTGTTAAATTACTTAGAAACTGTTAGATCCTTTTGAGTCTTGCTTTTGAGCTCTGTTAAATGACAGCAGGGTGGAAATTTACTCTAGGGTTACTTCTGCCTCACAATTTCAGCAATACCCTGCCTGATAACTTGTAAATTACAAAGACTTCCACTCTGGCCGGTGTGGGGGAAAAAAAAAACAAAAACTATTCCCAGGCCTATACGAGCTCTGAGCACTTTGCCTTCTGCTACCTTCACACCTGGCCTCATACACTTGTGCCGACTGTATTCACCTGAAGATACAGGCTTTGCCCATCTTCAAAGATGCTCTGCAAATGTTCAGAATGTTCTCTCTGTACAGCCCCCTCCATGCCAGCTCTCTGTCCTGTGGACTCTCCAGGCTCCACTCCAGGCTGCCAGCTCTGACTCCTGAACTCATGATACTAACCAAGTTCTGCCCGCAACCCCCCTGCCCTGCTCTGCGGTCTAAAGACCCTCTCCAGGCGGGAAGGCGGCACAATCAGAGGAGCCACCTTGTTTGTTTCTCCGAGCCCAGGGACCACTGTCTCGTGCTCCCTCGTGTCCAATACCTGAAAACCACTGCTTCACATAAATTTTGCATAGTTTTTTCAGTTGTTTCAGGTGGAAGTTCCATCCCTGTTGTTCACGTTGCCTGAAAGGAAAAGTCTGCGGCAAATCTATTACATTCTGGAAAGTACTTCCCACTTTGCACAGAGTTTTCAATTCATTTTCTCTCTCCCCACCTTTGAACTTCACTTTGAGACCTCATGAACTTTTGCAGAAGATTTTGGGATTACAGGATGAATTCCACAAAAAAAAAAAAAAAATCCATTTAATATTTCATTACTGTAAAGTTCACAAGAAGGTAACCACTAACTTTACTCATTCATTTAGGTCACCATAGAAGGCACCCATAGAAAAATTACTTAGTAAAATAAGGCAACCTAATAAATACATTGCTGGCAGTCAGGATGCCACAAAAAAAGTCTGAAATGTTATAACCACAGTTCCATGTAAAAATCAATAAGCTTTGAAAAGTACTAAAATATCGGCGGGCAATAAGATCATTCTTTACCTCACAGTAGAGTCTCTAAAAATAGAAGGGATACAATCTGTAACATTTTTAGATGCTAGATCTACATTTGAAGACTTTTAGGAGAGCATGAACACCTACAGGAAAAAAGAAATCGACTAATTTAATGACAAATCTGTAGGAGCAAGAATACCAAATACCCACCATTAATCAGAACAATGTGCCAATATTATAACCTAATAAGGGGTCCTGTGTGATATTACAGTAAGATTCCAAGGTTAAGATCTATCAAGATCTTTCGCTTAAATTATGAAATAATGTAAACATAACAAGTGTGGAGAATAGGGGCACCTGGGGGGCTCAGTCGGTTAAGCATCTGATTCTTGGTTTTGGCTCAGGTTATGATCTCAGGGTCGTGGGATCGAGCCCCGTTATCAGGCTCCACACTGGGCATGTGCAGAACCTGCTTTATATTCTCTCTCCCTCTCCTTCTGCCCCCACCTGCCCTGCTTGCTCTCTCTGAAAAATAAATAAGTCTTTAAAAAAAAAAGTGTGGCGAACAGAACAAAATTCATTTAACCCCCAACCACACTTAATATATTGTCATGACTGCTTCAGATCCTTTACTATTTTTTATTAAATAAAACGCCATGGGGCGCCTGGGTGGCTCAGTAGGTTAAAGCCTCTGCCTTCAGCTCAGGTCATGATCTCAGGGTTCTGGGATCGAGCCCCGCATCAGGCTCTGCTCCGCGAGGAGTTTGCTTTCACCCCTCTCTTTGCCTGTCTCTCTGACTACTTGTGATCTCTCTCTCTCTGTCAAATAAATAAACAAAATCTTTAAAAATAAAAAATAAAAACGACATGATACAGGTGAAACCTTCTTTCTCCAGTCCCCTTATCTCCCCACCTTCCTATAGAGTTAGTTTGTGTTTTGAGTTTATAGAGTTAAATATTTAAACTAAAGAAGCTGCAGTATATTTTATAGTACAAACAAGAGAACATTCCCTCAACACAACATTGAAGGAAGAGTCCCTTTGTGATAAGGGGATAATGTGACTTTGCCGCTGAAAAATTACCCTGTTCCCTTCTAAAAAAAAAGAGGGGCACCGGAGGACTGCCTCTTTACAGCACAATGCGAACTAATAAATGTAGAAGGGATCACAGAGGAAGAAAAATCCTGATTTTTGTAAACACCAATGAGTCAGGTAAGGATCATGGAGAGAGACTAAAACTACTGGAAACCAGATATGTGAATGTTTTCAATGTTTATCACTCCACACACTACTTATTAATCGGAAAGATACTTTACAACAGAGCAATCAAGTAGACGGTGCCTTAACCGAATGCCTGCAATTTGTAGGACCAGTAACAAGACAAAGCAACATCAAATGCTTCCTGATGTGATGCAACAGGAAGGAATCACCCCCACGGATTTCAGCAAACTATTTATGTAAAGGCCTGCTAATCATCATTTTAGGTGTGGTAAGCCATACAGTCTGGGTCATGACTGTGGCTGTGGTCCAAGAAACTCCATTTAAAGAAACAGGATCAGGTCAGTCTTAGCTTGTCATACAGCTCATCGACTGGCCAAAAACGTTTAACCTGAATCTACTCATGAGCAAACAATCAAATAAACCCAGATTGTAGGATATTCTATGAGAACAGGGACCTGGATTTAAAAACAAAACAAAACAAAACAAAAAAAAAACCAATACAATGACAGACAAAAGGTGGGGGTTAAAGGAAATTAAGAAGACAGGATGTGCCATGAAAAGATACAGTGGAACCTTTAGTACCTGTTTTTAAGTGAAAGAAACCAGTCTGCAAAAGGCTACATATTGTGCAAACCCATGACATGGTATCCTGGAAAAATCAAAACTAGAGCCAATAAAGAGATCAGCAGTTGCCCGGAGCCTGCAGGGGAGGATGAAGAGGTGAAGCATGGAGGATTTTTATGGCCCTGAAACTATTCTGTACTGCAGTGTCATGTGACACGACATTACTCATTTGTTGAAACCCAGAGAACTTTACAACAACACAAAGAGTGCACTGCAACGTATGCAAAGTAAAAAAAAAAAAAAAAAAAAAACCCAAAAAACCAAAAAACAAAAAACACCACCATGGAGGACAGAGGATCGCAGGCAAGAATGCAGAAGGTGACAAGAGAATCTAGACATATTGCGAATGTATGAAACAACCTTCCTGAGGCTGGTGGAAGCAAAGCTGCTGACCTCAGTAACTATGGCAATGAAGACACTTTCAAGTCTAAGGCAAAAGGAACTGCACAAGAGCGCTGCGATCTAGTTAATATCAAGTTGCTTCCCAGAGAGGGCAGATTCGGGACTCTGTATACCGGAATTAAAGAATTAAGTAAATGGATGGCAGAGGATGGGAGCGAAACTTCTCATTCTTAGAGTGGGAATATAAATATGCGAGGGGACGAAGTCAGAACGATACACGTTGGAATGGATTGGAAAACATCGGGAAGGACTCAGGTTTAATATAGAGAATACAGATGGTGACATGAACGTACTCATAGATATGTGTATGTACACAGGGTGATCTATTTCTTTGCTCTTTCGGCTGACAGCGCTTTAAAGAACAATACCCTAGGGGTAGTGAGCACGCCTAGCACCCAGATCTGGCTCTCAGGAACCGGGGCTCCTTTGAGAAATGCAGATTCTGGGACTGGGGCAGGATATAGGCACAATGAGCCTGAAGCATCTTACGGTACCAGAAAGTGAAACAATACTCAAGGCACACATCAATGGGGCAAGAAGACAATTGACAGTCCCCAATGGCCAGAGCCAGAAGAGTTGGCACAACAAAACGAAATCGCCCCTGCGAAGAATTCCAAATAAATGATGTAGCTGTTCCTCCCTAAAGAAGGAGGAACGGCACTTCCCACTCTTGAACTATGTGTGAGTTGTGCACAGTGACTGTCTTCCAAGGAGTACGAGATGGAGAGAAGACGAACGTTACAGTGGAGAAACCTAACACTACCACAGCTGCGGGATCTAACAGCAGTGATCATGATCACATAGGAAGTACATGTCCCCGATATGATGGGATAAAAGTGACACTTCACCTTCGTGACCTTCCTCGCAAAAACCCATAACCCCAGTTTAATGATGAGAAATGCAACAGGCAAATTCCGCTAGAGGGCTGTCCTACAAGAGGCTTGACCAGTGCTCCTCAAAACTGTGACAGACGCGTGGCCCAGAGGAACCTAGGGAGACATGACAACTAAATGTAGGGTGGCATTCTAGAAGGGATCCTGGAACAGAATAAAGATACCAGGTAAAAACTATGGAAACCAGAAGAAACCATGGACTTCAGTTAATGAAGCTTCAATATTGGCTCATTCGTTGCAATAAATGTAACCGACTAAGGTAAGACATTAGTAACAGCGGGAAGTGTGGACAGGGCATCAGAAACAAAGAAATGTACGAAGAAACTAACTCTTCCAGGTCTCGCCCAATGGAACATCTGCTTTACAGAGTAGGTAACATACCACCAGGACTAAGGAGGGATATAGGGAAGTGGTGCCGAACTAGAAGGTTCTGCAAATCCTCTACAGCCGTTTGCTATTTCGTGGGTGGACTGTTTTTACATTCGTAATCAAGACCTGACGGATTACAAAATATTTAAATGTTTCCAAATCAAAGAATAATAAAATGTCTTATATTATCTCGATCATCGGTTTGTACACTATTCTGAATCGAGAAACTTAGTCATCTATGTAAGGTGGTATACACAATACGTCTGTGATCAGACTCTCTGATTAACATCCATTCCCCGTATGTTAATAACAGGTTTATTTTATTATATTTCCATACTTATACATGATCTTACATATTTCTATTTATACTTATAAATAGATGTATTTATACGACTTTAGGTTCTAATAGCGTGATGTTGGGAAACAGTGATTCTCAATAAGTATGAATCCAGTTTAACCAAAGTTCTTTTGCTGAGGGGGAAACAGACAGGAGACTAGCTAGATTAAGGATGGCAAAAGATGAACGGTTAAAAAGGCAAGGAGGCATCTACAACAACCCCTCCCCTCCCAAAGATCATTCATCACAATGACCATTTCTGGCTGTATGCAAAATTCACTAGGCCACAGTGTCACACGACTCTTCTAGCTTTCAGGGTTTAAACCGCTAGAGCAAGGGGCGCCTGGGTGGCTCAGTGGGGTAAAGCCTCTGCCTTCGGCTCAGGTCATGATCTCGGGGTCCTGGGATCGAGCCCCGCATCGGGCTCTCTGCTCAGCAGGGAGCCTGCTTCCCCCTCTCTCTCTGCCTGCCTCTCTGCCTACTTGTGATCTCTCTCTCTGTCAAATAAATAAATAAAATCTTTAAAATATCAGAACAGATGAGGGGCAACTTAGTGTGGTGTGTAAGAATACATATGCTACCGGAGGGGAGCGAGTGGGGGGATGGAGTCACCCGGTGACGGGCATTAAGGAGACCGCGTGATGGGATGAGCACTGGATGTTATTAGCGACCAATGAATTACCGAACACTACATCTGAAACTAATGATGTCCTATATGCTGGCTAGTTGAATCTAAATTTTAAGAAAAGAGTACATATGCTAAGAAAGACAAATGTCATCTGATTTCATGCAGATGTGGAATTTAAGAAATAAACGAACCTAGTGGAAGAGGAGGAAAAATAAGATAAAAACAGAGAGGGAGACAAACCACAAGAGACTCTTAACTATAGGAAACAAAGTAAGAGTTGCTGGAGGAGAGGTGGGTGACGGGCATCAAGGAGGACACTTGATGGAATGAGCACTGGGTGTTATAGGCAACTGATGAATCTCTCAATTCTGCCACTGAAACTAAGAATACACTATATGTTAATTAATTGACTTTAAATTAAAAAAATTTTTTTAAAGAGTACATATTGTACAGTTAAAATGCCTGGGCTTTGCCTTTTATTAGCCAAGTAAACTCGGGCAAGTTTCCTAACCTCTCTGTTCCTTTGTTTTTTCACCTATAAGATGGGATAAAACAGTTCTTACTTTAGAAGGATGAAATAAGGGGCACCTGGATGGTTCGGTGGGTTAAGCGTCTGCCTTCAGCTCAGGTCACGATCCCAGAGTCCTGGAATCGAGCCCCACATCGGGCTCTCTCCTCAACAGGGACCCTTCAGTCTTTGCTATGTACAAAATTATAAGAGGTAGATATGTGGCCCACCAACCTTTCAGGGAAGTTCCACAGTGCTACAACCTACAGATAGGCTTGGGCACAGAGCCCACATCTCAAAAGAGCCCGCACCCCAGAAATTCACCTGTCAGTGGGACATATTTCCCACATGTACAACTTAAAAAAGTAGCAATTATTTTATTACTAAAACAGGTGAAAGATGTGGGCGCGCAGGGCTGAGCATCTAGCTGTGATCCAAACCACTACTCGGATGGGGAAGGCGCCTATGGTACCTGGGAAGAGAAGAACACAATGAAGGGAGAGGGGTTGGGGGAGGAAGGGGAAGTGGAGGATGGGGGGAGGGGGGAGAGTACATCTTCCCCTGCCCCTGCAGCCGCCTGAAGGTTACACTTCATTCTCAAGGACTTCGAGAAGAACTTCTCCTGCACTGTACCAAGAACATCATAGCACGTCCTAGGACATACCAAGAAACACTGTAATCCACGATATGCATAAAGATTTCAAAGTAAGAAATAGAGGGATTCGTTTTTATTTCGAAATCCAAATATGCTTCTGCTGTTATCTTTTCAAAAGCAAGACACTCTGTAATTGGCAATATCTTAGTACCAAGTCTCGATTTCCCCCTAATAATTAAGAACACAGCAATATGCCGGCCTACAGTTACTTTAAGGAGTAATTACGTTCTCCTTACGAGATCTTTTACAGTCACTACAAAGGAGACTGGCTGGTCTGTCTTCAGCATGGGTCTCCTACCTTGCCTACTCCCTACTTAGGTAACACTGGGCAGTAAAACTACCCAAAGCTGGTATCCTTTGTCCTATTTTTGTAACTTTGCTGCGTCTAAAATAATGTCAAAGTAAAAAAAAAAAAAAAAATTTAGATGGATATAAAGCAATTCATTTGTCAAAACTCATGGAACTATAATCTGGACTCCCTACGTAAATTACATTTCAATTAAAATAATAAAAGCTCATTCTAAATGTTTTTATCAAATGTTGATGATGGGAACACTTCAATAATTAAAAACAGGGGTTAGAAACCCATCGAGGGAGGTCCTATCAAAAGCCTTCACTTGAGATGCCCAAGTGGCTCAGTTGGTTAAGCGTCTGCCTTCGGCTCAGGTCATGACCCCAGAGTCCTGGGATCGAGCCCCGCATCAGGTTCCACAGTCAGTGGGGAGCCTCCCTCTCCCTCTGCCCCTTCCCCGGTGCTCGTGCTCTCCCTCTCAAATAAATACAATCTTAAAAAATAAATAAGTAATAAATAATAAAAAATTCTAGTATATGTGCTGCTGAAGCGAGCACAATAATAAAAAATTTTAAAAGGAGGGGAAAAAGGGAGAAGCCGAACATGAGGGTAATAATTCCTGAGGTGAGCACACACTGTGCTAAATGAGCGTGGGGAAGGTACTTCCTGCTGATGCCAAGGAACAGAACAGGAGCTGACCTGGTACCTGGCTGAGAACCTAGATTAATATCTTTCAAAGTATTTTTAAAAGATTACCATCAATGTTAAGAGTCAGCTATTTTTTTCAAAATGCTAATGAAGCAACATGACTAAGACCGCTCCTACCTTGCTTTAGAAATACTATAAATTCCTTTGTCGTTTGGTCCAAATCAACTCCATGATATACTATAGGCTTGAAATTGCGATGCTCAAATGAACGAATGAGGCGAACTGTAACAGTCACGTCTTTGGAAGCCATGCGGAGCTGTTCCTGCGGCAAGGGACATGAGAACAGTCTAAATAACATCAATTCACAATTATCTACAAGCCTGCTTTTCCACCATGAGCTCCAGGGTACTTGGCCATCTTTCCCGCATCGTACGGTTAGTGACAGTCCCCACACCCGGGCCAGATCCCGGGCACCCACAAGGGTCCCAAGGTTACTCCCCCCATCCACTGTGACCCTGGACAGCTCTGTCACCGTCGTTAAGGTCCTGATCGGCACAAAATAATAAATCTCTCTCCCTCTTCCTCTGCCATCTCCCTTTCCCTCTTAAAAACAAAAAAGAAACAAAAAACAATGCAGCCAGGATTCAAGCATTGCTTTAATTCCCAAGCCCATGTTCTCATGTACTGTCAGAAAATCATGCCACATTATTTCTTCCCCCCCCAAATCTGCGAAGTTGCCAATGTTCTAAAGATACAATTACGGTATATTTCTATCTAGCAGGAACTACTTCGTGGTACTTTCAACTTTACATACAATTTTCAGCAATATGGAACTACACCAGGAAAAAAAATACCTGTAATACTACACATAAGAAAGGATACCCAACCTCACTAGTAATCAGAGGAATTCAAGATAATGAGACCGTTCACTCATCAAACTAACAAACTAAAGAAAATAATACTACCTAGTGTCAGCAAGGAAGGGTGTAGAGCAATGAGAATTTATCAGGGAAAGTGAGCATCCCCAACTATTATCTTTTGATCCAGCAATTTCAGTCAAAGGTACCTAGGGAATCTGTGAAATAGGTGTACAAGAAGAACACTGTTTATTAATTGCAAAGACTGGAAACAATATTTCCATCAACAGACGAGATAAGAAAATTATGGCATACAGAGGAAGAGTACAAGCAGCGAAAACGAATGGACCTATGCATCAACATAAATGAATCTCAAAAGTATTATGGCAAATGAAAAAAAAAAAAAAAGCAAGTTGCCGAAGAGTCAGGCGTACCCCACCACTTATACTAAAAATTCAAAAACAGCTTTTATTACGTTTAAAAGGAGGTAATTGCTATTCCTGAGACGAAGGAAGGATTATGCAATTAGAAGTACACAGGATAATTATATCGGTAGAATTTCATATCTTAAGCAGGACGTTAGGTACATGGATAGGGTATTACTCTTTATGCCTTTTAGTGTGTTTGGACTATTTTATAATCTACACAAATAAGCCACACTAATTTGGCCCAGAAAGTGTCTCTGTATCATAGAACGCTTAGACAAATTATTTTATTAAGGTTGAGAGAATATATGGCTCATTATGTGGGAAAAGCAAAGGTTCGAGCTGTTTTAATACGAAAATTTATAACTATAATTTGTATTGTTTATATTTAAGTGAATGGTTCTTAATGAACTTCATTATCTTTCCCCCTCTGAAATAAGGTAAGGGCTCACCTTATAACCTTGCTTCGTACTTAATGACCTCAAATAAACAACCGGAATGGATACTTCCAATATTAGCGATGACACTATTTCTTCTTAAATCTGGATTACGATGCTCCCCCAAAATTCTGACCCCAGAATCTATCAAGTAATAGCAGTTCAGCAGGCATCTACGAAATTACGGTGTAAGATTTACTGAAGGACTTGATAAAGTATACTTCTTGAAAAAGGGACACTGTAAAGGATTTCTGTAAAAGATTTCAGGACAGTGTTACAGGTTGGCTGAAATCGTGACCACTTCCTCCTCCTGTCATGGCGCTCCCACAACAACAAAGAAGTCCTCCAAAACTCACGCACACACATCCAGGTCTACGTGCTAGGAAGCCCTATCTTGCAGTCCCAGTCCCCGAAGAGTTTAGACATGGGCAGACCTAACCAAAAATCCATCTCTTTGCTGCAACACACAGTCGGATCCGAGATAATAGACTCTTCGTGAATAAGAGCCGCCTTTAGCAATAGTCAACTTGGGATAAAATAGGTTTGGCATAAGGACAGCTCATGTAGGCAGAAGAAGAGCCTAGATTCCCAGGTGCAATAAATAAATCATATAAATGCTCTAAGGAGGCTTGGGCAGACTGGCACATGCATGCCTTATGAAACTTTTATAATTAGAGGTCTGTGCCTTCCACTTAATAGGAAGCTGCCCAAATGTCATGCTTAAAGAGTTGAAAGTTTGAATTTGCATTAATATCTAATTTTGGTCAGCAATGCATTGTCATCTTCATCAGAAATTTGTCATAATCTGTACTCAGTCACTAAAGACTAGCTACCGTCAGGAGGCAACCATTATCTGATTTGTCTTAAGGACTGCAGGAATCACAGCTTGTAGGGGTGCCTGGGTGGCTCCGTCTGTTAAGCATCTGCTTTCGGCTCAGGTCATGATCCCAGAGTCCTGGGATCCAGCCCTGCAAGGGGTGGCGAAGGGGGAAGCTTCTCTCTCTGCCCTTCTCCCTTTGCCCTTCCTCCCATCCCCTACCCTGCACTCCCACTCCTGCTCACTCTCTCTTACACTCCATCTCTCTCAAATAAATAAAATAAAATCTTAAAAAAATAAAAATAAAAAAGAGGGGCACCTAGGTGGCTCAGAGCCAAAGCCTCTGCCTTTGGCTCAGGTCATGATCTCAGGGTCCTGGGATCGAGCCCCGCATCGGGCTCTCTGCTAACCAGGGAGCCTGCTTCCCCCTCTCTCTCCGCCTGCCTCTCTGCCTACTTGTGATTTCTCTCTGTCAAATAAATAAATAAAATCTTAAAAAAAAACAAAACTTACAACTTGTTAGTTTACGGAGGAAGGCATACTGAAGAGACAGTTTCGAAAGCTAATATTACAGATTATACAATGTGATTATTTTCCCAAAGGTTCAACCTACTTAAAAAAAAAAAAAATCTGGTCAAATTTAAAAGGCATCCCACCGAAGCGACAAAGCAGCCAAAACCAGTAAAAATTCTGGAATCAATTAACAAAAAATATTCAAGGACAGACAAAAGATTTGAATAAATGAAATGACCATGTTGTTACCAGTGAAGGCTCACAGTTGTGAAGAAATCAACTCTCCCCTAAATTCATCTAGAAACTGAATAAAATCTCAGTCAAAATATAAAAGGGTGCCTTGGGGGACCTGTCACAAATATTTCTAAAATCTTTCTGGAAGAACAAATTTGTGAGCTTAGTCAGCAAAGTTATTTAAAAAAAAGAGGCAGCACCAATTTTTAAAACACATTATTAAGCAATAGTCAGACATATCATAGTATACACGAATGAGCTGGTATGATTCATAGGTTCACAAAAGTCAGTAATAAAAATTTTAAAGGACAATGAAGCTGTTCTAACTCAAGCGGTGAAAACGAAGCAGGAAAAACTGGCAGATCAGTGGAATACTACAGAAAACTCAGAAATAGACTCAAGATTAGAGAACTGAGTATAAAAGTGGTATCTGACATTAGTGGGGAAAAGATAGTTTATTTAATAAATGGCATTGGGGAAAACTGGTCAGATACTCAGAGAAAAGTAATACGAGGTCCTCACTTCATCCCTTATATAAAAATCAATCACACACGGCACAAATATTTACATTTAACCGTGAAATCACAGAGAGGCACCAGAAAAAGGGGCAAATATTTTTATAATCTTAAGGTAAGAAAGGCCTTCCTAAGTGAATAAAAATCAGCAACCATCCAGAAAAAGGCTGACAGGTATAACAAATATGTAAGAAAAGACCAATACCTTAGTAGAAACATGGGTAAAGGTAATTGGCTATCTTTAGGGGTGCCTGGGTGGCTCAGTCAGTTAAGCATCTGCTTTCGGCTCAGGTCATGATCCCGGGGTCCTGGGATGGAGCCTCATGTTGGGTTCCCTGCTCAGCAGGAAGCCTGCTTCTCCCTCTCCCCTTCTCTCCGCCTCCCACTCTGCCTAGTTGTGCTCTAGGATAAGTAAATAAAGTAAATAAGTAAATAAGTAAATAAATAAGTAAATAAAATCTTACCAAAAAAAAAAATAAGTAATAAGTAAATAAAATCTTACCAAAAAAAAAAAAAAGGAGCTCAGCATCCAAATTCAAACTCGAAAATTCTGCTCAATAAATGACTTGGTTTCTTTTACTTATCTGTCAGAGAGCGAGAGAGAGAGAGCGAGCGCACAAGCAGGGGGAAAGCTGCAGGCAGAGGAAGAAGCCAGCTCCCTACTGAGCAAGGAGCCCAATGCAGGACTCAATCCCGGGACCCTGGGATCGTGACCTGAGCTGAAGGCTGGCGTGTAAGTGATTGAGCCACTCAGGCATCCCTGACTTGGTTTCTTCAATAAGTAACACAAGAAATAAAGGAGGGGAAGACTACAAATTAAAAGGGACTTAAAGAGATCAACCAATGCAACATTTTAGAGATTCTGATTTGCGTAAATGTTTTTATTGTGAGAAATTTTAAACACACAAAAATAGAATAATATGATATTAGGAATTAATGTTAATTCTCTTTGACATTATTATGTTTTTGAGCTCTTATCTTAAAAGAATAAGGTATACATAGGTGAAATGGTATGAATGATTTGCATTCAAATACCCTGGCAGAGAAAAGACCAGTAGGACAGTACAGAGTAAAAGAATGGCAGAACATTGTTAGGTGCTCAAGCAGGGTATATAGGGGACCTTGCCATACTAACCTACTTTTTTAATGTTTAAAATTTCTCACAATAAAAACATTTTTTTAAAGATTTTATTAATGTATTTGACAGAGAGATCACAAGTAGGCAGAGAAAGAACGGGGAAGCAGGCTCCCTGCTGAGCAGAGAGCCCGATGCGGGGCTCGATCCCAGGACCCTGAGATCATGACCTGAGCCGAAGGCAGAGGCTTTAACCCACCGAGCCACCCAGGCGCCCCTCACAATAAAAACATTTTAAGAAAAGTACACAATATGGCAATGACAGACCAGTGAACAGAAACACAAGCTAGAAAACCACACGTAGGCAGTATTTCCATAACTACACGGAGACATTCAGAGCAGCATTTACCAAAATGTTGACAGTGGCTATCTCTGAATGGTAGAAATATAAGACACTTCTCGGTTTTATGTATTTTTAATAATGCTTGATATTTTAATAATGATTATGTGTTTTTCAGTTAAGCTGTTTCATTGTTCACTTACATGTGTGCTTCTCTGGTGTGTTTTGCATGGACAAAAAGTTACTTCTAAAAACTAAGCCATTTCTGGGGTGTCTGGGTGGCTCAGTTGTTTAAGCGTCTGGATTCGGCTCAGGTCACTATCGCAGGGTCCCAGGATCGAGTTCCGCATCGGGATCCCTGCTCGGCGGAGAGTCTGCTTCTCCCTCTGACCTCTCGTGCTTTCTCTCTCTCACTCTCTAATAAAAAAAAAAAAAAAAAAAACCTTAAAAAAAAAAAAAACCTAAGCCATTTCCTTTTAAGAGGAGGTAACGACAAAAGTAAACAATACAGGGTTTATCAGTACTGTCAAGGATAGAGAGGGTGAGAAATTTTGTTATCCATCTGACATGCAGTTAAGGAATACCAATAAATCTCAAATGCATGCAGCAGTCCCAGAAGCAGGTCACACACCCAGGACAAGTCTAATCATGCCTAAGAGGTCACAAAGGCCCTCCATAGCCAGTCCCTCCCTCCACCCTGATGTTGTCACCACCACGATCCACCTTCCATACTGCACTCCAACCCACAGTCTCCAACACACACCACACTGTTCCCAAGCCTCGCCCATACTCTTCCGCCCCTGGCTTTCCCCACGCTCCCTCTGTCCCGCGCCCCTTTGCGTCACCACCCAAGGCAGCCCTCAAAACTCAGTCGGGACCACCTGCTGCAGGACGCCTGTGCCGTCAGTGGGGAGTCTGCTTCTCCCTGTCTCTAATCAAATACCTACCCCATATAACATTTCAACAGCAACTCAACTCTATTCATAATTGTTACGTTTAGTATAGGATATAGGTACATTTTATGTGACGGAGGGTGGGGATTTGGAAAGAAACAGTGCCGAGGGGTGAGGGGTATAAAAAAAAAGAGAGAGAGAGAGAGAGAAAGTGACAGTGCCTAGGGGTTAGGTAGGTCTTTAAACCTCCCTGCCTAAAAAAACCTGTTCTGGCTGGTACTCACCCAGCTGGTTTGGGATAATGAAGAAGCCACCATCTCCACTGATCTCCATCACCCCAAAGAAAATAAATGAAACAACTCACTGCAGCCAATTCTGGTTATTCGCAGTGGATAAGGTCTATCAAGTGGTTGCGAATACCGAATTAGTGAATAGTGAACCACTGCTCCTAGGGAAATACAGGGTTGGGTTCTTATGACTCTCTGGTGCATTTGGTCGTAACATTTTCATCAACTGATCAATACGTAACCTTGTTTTATGTGTGTTTATATTTAAAGATGCCTTATTTGGGGCGCCTGGGTGGCTCAATGGGTTAAAGCCTCTGCCTTTGGCTCAGGTCATGATCTCAGGGTCCTGGGATCGAGCCCCGCATCGGTCTCTCTGCTCAGCGGGGAGCCTGCTTCCCCCTCTCTCTCTGCCTGCCTCTCTGCCTACTTGTGATCTCTCTCTGTCAAATGGATAAATAAAATCTTAATAAATAAATAAATAAATAAATAAAGATGCCTTATTTTATATTATTGATTTCTGATTAACATTCAACTCAACAGCCAACCGTGCTGTAACTCAGGTCTGGAAAAAAGTTTTATCTGAAGCACGAATTTTTCTCCTTCAGCCACATCACAGCCTTCCTGGGCACTTCGGCATTCCAGGTGGGAGCCCTTTCAAATAGTCAGATCGCCAAGAAAAAGCACAAAATTGTGAAAAGCACGGCACTGCACAGAGCGTAAACCGGAAACGTGTTTACAGTATGAAGGCTGAAACAAGCAGGTCCCCTGGTTTGACCTCCGCTGGGAACATTGGTAACTCAAACTTTTCACTGTTCTGCACCAAAAAAGTACTCTGAGTCTTGCTTTCAGGGCTGCAGATACATTTTAGCGAGTAGGCGAATTCACAAAGAATGTGCAAGTAAGGATGACTGACTTTATTAGCCCCCCCAAAAGGACACGTGCCTTTGAAAGCATCTGAAGAAAGTATGCTCTTGACCTTTTTGTAAGAGAATGGAATCCAAAAGGAGCTCAGTATTAGAAGCTGTAAGAGTACGAAAGCATTCAACATTCAAGCAGTTAACATGGAGAAGATTCTATAACCACGAGAAAGAGGAGGGCACTGGGTGACCTTCCCTCCTGCGACCGGAAGGTTTCTGAGAAGTGGTGGATAGGACCTGAATTTTAACAGACTCCTAGGGTAAATCATTTTGGAAAAACTAAAAATCTTTGTAAAGTTGTATCTGCTTCCTAAATGTAAATATTATGAAACCAAAATTGCCATATAATAAGTTGGCTTCAGAGTGTGTCTTACTCATACGGGCCCCGGCTGGCGCAGCTGGTAAAGCATGTGACTCGTGGTTGTAAATTCAAGCTCCATGTTGGGTGTAGAGATTACTTAAAAGTAAAACTAAAAAGCTTGTGTTGCCCACATGAAAAAGGTACAACTTTCAAAAAAGTATTGTTCTAACCAAATACAAGGAATATATATGTATATTGCACTAAATGGCTAGTTTTCCTCTCGAGTTAGAATATTACAGGGCAAAAAGTCCATTTGCCTTCTTTTTGAAATGAATCAATAAAGAGGATAAGAAATACAGTTTATTGTTCCTTTATGTGAGGAAACTAAAGTGGTACAGATGATCAGGTATAAAAGTAGGATAAAGAAAGAATTCTAAGATGGCAATCACTGAAATGCAAAGGATTCTAAAATTGAAACTTAATGATTGTGGAGTAAATAACCATTTGTATTGCTAAATATCACCTAAATAGGTCATTTCACACATTTTTATTACTCTTAAAAATACTGAGCACCTCGCATTCTGCTAAGTAAGTGAATGATAAATGTTCACTTTTTAAAGAAAACTCAACCCTGGTCAATAATAACTTTACATTTCTATATGACTAAAGTTCGTAAGAATAATTGATAACGTTCTAAATTAAATCACATCACATTGAAAATTATGACTAAAAGTGAAATGTTTAATTTAATCTCTTCTGGCCTACTTGAAAAGTGTTTTTTAACTCTTAGAGGGAAAACAAAATTTTATTCTAAAAACAGATCTCGGGGATGATGCCTGGGTGGTTCAGTCAGTTAAGCAACTGCCTTTGGCTCAGGTCATGATCCTGGAGTCCCAGGATGGAGTCCCACATCTAGATACCTGCTCAGTGGGGAGTCTGCTTCTCCCTCGGACCCTTCCCCCTCTCATGCTCTCTCTCTAGTAAATGAAATCTCAAGAAAAAATTAAGTTAAAAAAATAAAAATAGACCTTGGTGACAATGAAATAGTAAAAGCTGGTCATTATAATACAAATGGGAAAAAATGAACAGGAATTTGCTTTACATTTTTTCAAGGGGCGCCTGGGTGGTTCAGTGGGTTAAGGCCTCTGCCTTCGGCTTGGGTAGTGATCTCAGGGTCCTGGGATCGAGTCCCACGTCGGGCTCTCTGCTCAGCGGGGAGCCTGCTTCCTCCCCTTCCTGCCTCTCTGTCTACTTGTGATCTCTCTCTCTGTCAAATACATAAATAAAATCTTTAAAAAAAATTTTTTTTCAAAAGCATGATTTTTAAAATATAAAATTAAGTATACGTTTATAGACTAAGACCATGTGAGGATTAAATAAACATTTGAAAGCCCCTTGGCCTTTTTCCAAGTGTTTAGTTATACAACTCAAATCAAAGTACTATTAGAAAATTCAGGGGGCACCTGAGTGGCTCAGTAAGTTAAGCGTCTGCCTTCAGCTCAGGTCATGATCCCTGGGTCCTCGAATCAAACCCCGTGTCGGGCTCCCTGCTCAATGGGGAGCCTGCTTCTCCCTCTTCCTCTGCTGTTCCCCCTGATTGTGCTCTCTCACTCTGTCAAAGCAATAAATAAAATCTTAAAAAAAAAAAAAAAAAAGAAAATTCAGTTTACACATCTCTCATGGACATAAAACTTCCGAAAAAGTCATTTTCAATGTATTCACTTATGAATCATTTTAAAGTCTTTAACCTCAACCTCTCCTTTTTTTTAGGCTGGTTAAGAAAAACTCTTTTTTTTTTTAAGATTTTATTTATTTATTTGACAGAGAGAGAGATCACAAGTAGGCAGAGAGGGAGGGGGAAGCAGGCTCCCTGCCGAGCAGAGAGCCCGATGAGGGGCTCGATCCCCGGACCCCGAGATCATGACCTGAGCAGAGGCTTTAACCCACTGAGCCACCCAGGCGCCCCAACAGTCTTCCTCTTTTGGTGTTCACATAGCACAATTCATACAAAATAAATATTAGAATATTAGCTAAATCTGATGGCCACCAAATGCTTCTCAGCGTTGTATTTCACTGCACAATGCCATTAGCAGCTGCCCTTTCCTGAGGAAGGGTCCTAAGCAATTCTAATCAACAAACTGTTGAATGCTGTTCACTCTGAGTATAGTACCCCCTGAAAAATCAACACCTGTAATTCCACAGACCTACCTCTGGGACCCTCAACCTGGGGCAAATACACAAAATCACAATTCGTGTTCTCTGCCTGAGGCAACTTATATAGAGACTTAGACTGCTCAAGACTTAGAGAACTGACTTATCCTGGACAGTTGAGCTTTCCAAAGAGGTCAGACACTTAACTCTTTGGAAAGAATACTTCACACACTTTCCTTCTTAAACAAGATGTACGGAATACAAGTTCTAGTTTTCTTGATTCACAGCCACGTCAGTGAGAATTTTTTTTTTAAAGATTTTATTTATTTATTAGAGAGCGAGAGACTGAGAATGAGAGGGGAGAAGGTCAGAGGGAGAAGCAGACTTCCCGCAGAGCCGGGAGTCCGACATGGGACTCGATCCCGGGACTCCGGGACCATGACCTGAGCCGAAGGCAGTCGCCCAACCAACTGAGCCACCCAGGCGCCCGTCAGTGAGAATGTTAATCCTTGTTCCTTGTGCTGGGAAGCGAGTCCCCACAGATCTCTTGCGCATTTGCATCTCTTACGAGGAACTGGCTGCTTTAGTTCTGAGCTCTCTGTGCACGGGGCTGGGTCTAGCAAACAGCCTAGAAACACAGAGATATCCTCTCCCTCTGGAGGAGGAGGCAGGTTTTCTTGCTGTTCAGTATAGTAAAAGTTGTGTCTCCCTCGGGGCTGAGCTGGGACAGGTTTGTTTGCAGCACTTTATAAAAAAGATTAGGGCTCTCCAGCCTGACTCAAACCCACTGCGTGGACAGCATCCTTCTGGGCCCTTTGCATTGCCCCATGGGATCTGTCGGGGGCAAGAAGCACGGACACAAACATGCGACTCCTGCTGCTGGCCATGCGGCAGAGAGACAATCGTGTCTCTGACCCCAGAGTGCCATGTCTTCTGCCTGTGGCCGGCAAACCGTGACAGGCTGTCTGTCGGCTTTCAAGTAGGGTAAAAATCTCCGGTTCTTCGCAGCGCTTGACAGCTATTGCTGACAAGAATGGATGCTGCCATGGACATGGCTTAATGGACCAGGCAAAGGTCTCGTGGGCTTAGGGGCTATAAGAAGATCCCCGGGGATCTGGTGGCAAACGTTCTTGTCCCAGCGGTGGGTTTGGAGGAGAAAGGGATAAGGGGGATATGGAGGAGAAAGGATCTGGAGACTGGGTGACTGAAAAGTTCATTAAGTTGAGCCACGAATAGCCACCAGGCCACTTGGAACTAAAAGCGGGCCTTATGATTGGCACAGAGCTGCTCTCCTGCTGAGCACCCCCAATCTCTCCCCTCGCCCTCCACTCTGACATCTGCTTTAAGGAGGAGGAGGATGATGGGTAGGCTGGGCTCTCCCCGTCCCTAAGAGAGACTTGAAGGCCTTGCACGCCCAGGAATGCTGGGGAACTTCCGGGAGGGGAGGGGCTCAAACTTTCGTGGCTCTGAGGATACCTGCACACAGGTACCACCCTACCTGGTCCCGTGCTGGGAGGAAGGACTCAGATTCAGCCCGCCAGGTTTGGACAGGATTCACTGTGGGAAAGAGACTAACACGACCCAGGGGATTGGGGCCCTTTGGGCCAATTCAAAGTACTGCTGTTTTTACATGTAACCATATGAATAGTATGGTACATTTACTTACACTTCCCTGTATGGAGTGCCCGAGGGGATTCTCCCCATTGGGAAGAGCTACAGGTAGAGAAATGCCGCCACGACAAGCTCTCCTGCCTCCCCTCCCTGTAAAGAGCCCAAAACGCACACGGTCCCTCTGCTCAGCGGGCAGAACTCAAGGGCCGTTCCCACAGCCCTGCCTAATGTTCCCACAGATGGAGCTTGTATTTTTACTGACATTCGAGCTGTCGCTAAGGGCCTCTTGGTTTGATCTGCCTCTTGGAAAACCATTCACTGGGCTGTGAACTGTGACAACTCTGGGCTGCTGGCTGAACCACCGGGGCAACTCGCCTAGATGCCCACACAAGGGCTTTTTCTCCGATGAGACGCTGCTGGAGTCTGCACCACCCAGACCCACCACCCCTGCCGCCTCGGTTCATCCTCCTGCACCGGCACGACCCTGAAACTGCACTTCTGAGGGAGGGCCCCCATCAGACTTGGGACTCCAGCCCAAAGCTGAAGCGTTGGTCCCACAGTGAGGGAGGCCACACGGCACACACTGCTGCCCCCACTCGCTCCCAGCGGAGGTATGACATTCAACCTCTGACCTCCTGTCAGGAATGCCACCCTCCTGATGGCCGTTTTTTCCAGGTTTCCGTGTTAATGTTCCAAATCACCTGACTGCGGCCACGCCACTGTGACTCTTGAAACGAATCCACGCCATGTGTTTGGTTTTCCATCCTATTTGCGGTCTGACCATGGTTCATCTTTTATCACCAATGCCAAGGACCGACGGGCTCAAAGTCAAGGCATTCCAGAGACTTCCCACTCCTCTCCACCATCCACAGCCATCTGGCCTCATGACGCCATTGGAAAAGCCTTCTGAAAAATCAACTCGGAAAGATTTCTCCGTCTACCTGCCCCACATCCAGGAGCACATACTGTGGGACAGCGGTGTGCACCGAATGTGGCTGTCCCCAGAAAAGTACCTCCTCTTGCAGCCATTCCCCGGGGAATGATCTCAACAAACAGGACTGGGCCAGGGGAGAGCGGTTTATACAGACCAATGTGAAATCCTGGGATACCACCCTGGCCATTACTTTGGTTTTGGTTTTGTGTTATTACTTAATTTTTTATTAACATATAATGTATTATTTGCCCCAGGGGTACAGGTCTGTGAATCTTCAGGGTTACACATTTCATAGCACTCACCATAGCACATACCCTCCCCAATGTCCATAACCCAGCCACCCTGGCTAGTACTTTGTATAAACCCCCTCCCCACCCCACCCCCACCTCCCCGCCAGCCTAATTGCTACACCCTCCTTGTGACAAGGACAAAAGGGGCTTAGGGGATTTGAATTCTGGATTCTCTAGTCGAACGGACCAGGTCCTAGATCACAAGCATAATGACGACTCGAACACACTGTAGGCCAAAGTGGGGAACGTACGGGTCTCTTTGAGTTTTACAAAAATTCCCTGTGGTGGGGTGTGGAGCCTGGCTGGCTCAGTCAATGGAGTGTATGACTCTTGATCTTGGGGTCGTGAGTTCGAGCCCCACATTGGCGGGGGAGCACTTAAAATCTTAAAAAAAAAAAAAATCCCTTCAGGGAATAGGAGCTAATTAGAAGAAAGGTAAAGTTATAGCTACTGAAAGGAGAAACACAGATTTTTGTTGAGGTGGAAGGAGGGAAATAAATTCAACATCTATGACATCAACATAGAGAACAACTTCTACTCCAGGAGATGAGGGTGGGGAGGACTGCTCATCAGAGATCTTCTGTCTTAAAAACTACCCGCCCCTGCTAAAGACCTCATGAAGCAAAACACCCTGCTGAATTTCCCCCAAACTATTCTGAGAACCTCCAATTTACTGATACCTGAATCTGCCAACCCCTGAAAAATGGCTGTGATCAAAATAGGATCACCATTACGAGAACGGTCGACGAGAAACATATCCCAGCTCCTATGGCTTCCAGGCAAAACACTTGCCAACAATTCCAGGTGTCTTCTTCACCACCGCACCTCCCCGCCTTCCCACAGCTACCCCAACGGACAGATGCCACTCAGCTAGTGACACAAACTAGACCGACCAGACTGACTGCCCTTAGGCAGTCCCTCCAAAAATAAGTTCCAAATGCAATGATGTGTACTCAAGTGAAAACCTTAAGGCCCACCAGCTGGCCAAAGGTTATACTGGAGATCTTGACGCCTTGTGCCCTCTGAGCCATGTGGGTCCCAGTCATAAACTGTAAAGCAATTCTTTCCAAGGACACCAGGTGCACCCCCAGGCCTGTGATTTTTTTTGTGTGTGTGTATGGAATTCAGTATTGACTTGCCTCCCTCTCCAAAACACTGCTATTTGTATCTTAGACCTGCAGGTGTTTTTAAAAACACCATGAGCAAGCTCTCGGTGACCAATAAGCAGGCCAACAGTGACAATCACTCCAAAACTAATCTTAATTGTTCAAGAGGAGCATCCAGGAAGATTAAGTGGCTCATTAGGTCAAGCGTACCCTATGGGTAGTTTTTCCCTACAATGAGTCCTCCAATTACAAAAGGTGCTATGAAATCTGTCCCCGGTTTTATCTACGGTCATCAGAACCCCCACCTTGCCGTGCAGGGCATTCGAGTCAGGAACCCTCACCGGCCAGGCCTCTTATGTGGGACAGAATCCTTCTCGACGACAGACCTAGACGTCTTAGGAATATAGACGTATACATCCTTCAAATATTAGCAAACAGAACTCAGCAATACACACGAAGAATTATATGTCATGACCAAGTGGGGTTTCTTCCAAGGAAGCAAAGCTAGTTCAATATTTGAAAAGTAATCGGTGTAATCTGCCACATTAAAACGCTAAAGAAGAAAAATCACAGGATCACATCAATCAATGCAAAAAAAAAAAAAAAAGCATATGACAAATATCTACATCCATTCATGATACGAAATCTCAGAAAAATAGGAATGGGCCGCCTGGGTGGCTCAGTGGGTTAAAGTCTCTGCCTTTGGCTCAGGTCACGATCTCAGGGTCCTGGGATCGAGCCCCCCATCGGGCTCTCCGCTCAGCAGGGAGCCTGCTTCCCGCTCTCCCTCTGGTAGGACATGTTTAGCCTAAGTGATTCCACCTTGTCTAAGCAGCCATTTTGTTGTGAACACAAGTTGACCTTGCCCTAAGGGAACAAAGTCAGCCTGGAGGAACTTACTTAGAAAGATAAGCCCAGGACACCAATGGAATGTGGTCTGCTGGCTCCTGATGTCAGTCCCCCAGAAGAACAAGGTCAAGTCAGGCCAGGTGGGGGTGTCCAATCAGTAAAGGACACATGGCACCTCCTTCAACCCCACTGCTCCTGAAGTCAGGTCAGGTGGAGACGTCTAACCAGTAAAGAACACATATGTAACCCCCCCTGACCCCACTGCTTCTGACCAATAAGGATAAGCTCACAGTCGGTTTGCGGTTTTGCCCTATAAAAGACTGGCCTGTAAGACTCTCTGCTCTGCAGAGAGACGACCCTGACCGGCCAGTATGATTCTCGATGCTCGGTGCGAAATAAAGCTCTGCTTGACCTTCACTTTGTATCAGTCTCCTTCCTTGGATCACGGACCCTAACACCTCTGCCTGCCTCTCTGCCTACTAGTGATCTCTCTCCTCCCTGTCAAATAAACAAATAAAATCTTAAAAAAAAAAAAAAAAAAAAAGATCAGAGCAGAAATAAATAGCAACCACAAAACCCAGAAAATATCAACTAAACAAGCCCCTGCTCCCAAGCCCTGGTCTCCAACCTCAGCCCAAACCACTACCCCGCCATGTCAGCTGGAGAGAAACAGTACTTGGGGAAAGGAGCGAATCATACACACATAGGAGACGGACACACACACACACACACACACACACACACACACACTTCTCTCACACCCAGCTTGCTGCAATTCCCCTGAATATAAACACCCAAAGGAACAAGAGAATGGCAGACGGGAGGGGCTGGTTCAGAGTTGCAGCTGCCTGGCCTCCAGAAAAGGAAGTCTGCCATCAGAAAAGTTAAAGGGAAGGAGGAATTGAAAAAAATGGGGCAGGAGGGAAAGAGGGAAAAGAGAGAAGAGCCACACTGCATTCTTAACCTATTTCAGCTCTTACCTCCCTCCACCTTCACAAAACAGACGCTCCCAACTCTGCCCACCTCCTTACCCAGAAGCATTTCCCAAGTGCCACCTTCCCTTTAAAACACACTAATCTCAAAAGAAAATAAAAACACTAATCCCCTCCCACCTTTGCTGGAGCCCTGCCTCAGGAATCACATTCCAAGAAGTGAAAATAAATACCAGAGGGATAGAATTCATCATTTGTGAGTACTCTAGCCCTTGCCTTCTAGTAAGGCTTTACTGTAACTGTAGTCCATTTTTTTTAATGATTAGGTTGCTTTTAGAAATTAGAGGTTTAGTTTATATCAAGAAACCTAATATTAAAAAACCACTATTCGCACCCACTGAGCAAGAACTGCTTTCACATGTTAATGTATCTGGCCCATGTGGCTTTACCCTGAGACCCAGCAAGTGTAGCCTGTGTGTAGTTGAAATTGACACCCCAAAGATGTGAGGGCAGGTTACCGCAATGACAAGAGCCTCCCTACTAAAGGGGAGGGTCAATTGGGGTGACGAGGTAGCTCATCAGGTTCCCCATCTTCCCTAAATATTTGTATTTTGCTTCCAGCTAAGAGTGATACAAAGAGATTACATTGTCCTTGCACCAGAATTCATCTATTTTACCATAGCCTTTAGTTGCACATTCGACTCCATAAACTTAAGTTTCCAAGTTCATGGCTAATCAAAATGATTACATTTCATAGCGAGCGAAGGACTCTGTTCATCACCTGCCATTTGCTTGTGCCTAAGAGGTTCCTGGGACTTGGAGACAGAGCACAGACCAATGCAGGATGATCCCCATATTCCCGGGCTTATGTAGGGGAGAGAAATCAGACAGAATAAATAAACAAAAATGATTGTAAATAAAATTATTACGAAGTGTGCTAATTGTTGGCAAGGATATAAACATAGCTGAGAAACCTGCTATAGACAGAATAAACAAAAATGATTGTGAATAAAATTATTACGAAGTGTGCTAACTGTTGGCAAGGATATAAACATAGCTGAGAAACCTGCATTTTCTGGGGATACGAAGATCAACTTCCTTTCCAATGCTATCAAATTATAGAGTTAAAAATTCATACTTATTGACCCCCAAATATACTCTAAAATTTACTTTAAAAAATTAAATCTCAGGGCGCCTGGGTGGCTCAGTTGGTTAAGCGACTGCCTTTGGCTCAGGTCATGATCCTGGAGTCCCAGGATCGAGTCCCATATCGGACTCCCGGCTCTGCGGGAAGTCTGCTTCTCCCTCTGACCTTCTCCCCTCTTATTCTCAGTCTCTGTCTCTAATAAATAAATTAAAAAATCTTTAAAAAAAAAAAATTAAATCTCAGATGCTGGCTTGTTATCTCTTTACTTTAAAAGCAAAATGCCAATTGTCTAGAAAAGAAACAGTAAATGGAGGCCTTAAAGGCAGCATTTCCGTAGGTGGAAATCACATAAAATGGGTCCCTGAGGAATGAGGAAAGGAAGTAGGACGCAGGCTGAAGAGCATGCCTTCAGTTATTTCAAAACTTGGCCTAGAGTGGGCCCTGTAGCAAGGAAAATCACTTGGCACCCTGCTCCCTAGGACCCACAATCCTTACCAGTTAAATACTTCAGTCCCGTTAAGCAACTTTTGTGGACTCAATTGGGCACTAAACTACCATGTGGAAAAAAAAATTTTTTTTTTTTTTGCTTTTTTAGCAAAGTGGAGTATATTCCAAACAAGCAAGCAACAAATCAACCTTACTTAAACTGATTACCAAGTTACAACACTAGCTTTGCTTTCCACAGTGATCACATCAATCAATCTTTGAGGAATATAAAGTCACATTGTCAGAGTTATCTAACTCTGCTATGATGCTAAACACAATGACCTAATGTTAAAACCTAATGACTTTAAGATACATTTGACTAAAAATCTGACCCACATAGGCAATAATCTGAATTTCCATCAAAGAATCTGTAAGCATTAAATGACGGAAAATGAATCCAGGCTTCATCTGTGCCTCAGAGGGAGGAATAAAAACAGCTCTGAACTGTCACTTTGGGGGAAAAAAACCTGTATTTCTTAAGATTCAAATGTAGTCTTCCCAAATTTTTTGTCAATTTGTTTGGCTTTGCTTTCTCTCCCGAAATTATTCATAGCCTCTAGATTTGTTCCCTGCTACTGCATCTTCACTTGTCCCAAAACATTTTTTTCCCCAAAGATCTTTTTTATTTATTAGAGAGGCCAAGAGAGAGCACAAGTAGGCAGAGCAGCAGGCAGAGGGAGAAGCAGGGTCCCTCCTGAGCAAGGAGCCTGATGCAGGACTCCATCCCAGGACCCTGGGATCATAACCTGAGCTGAAGGCAGCCGCTTAACTGACGGAGCCATCCAGGTGCCCCTCTCCCCAAACATTTTATAAAGGCTAGCCTACCACTAGTGAGAAGTTACATATGAAAGCTTCCACCTAGCCCTTCTTTCTAAACACCTAGGGCTGTAAATGAGCAGGGAAGGGAACTGGGGGTGTGTATGAGGATCTAGTCTAGTCCTCTTGACACAAATTAGGAGTTGCAGAGGAATGCTCTTTGTAAATCATCTCCAAGGAATTTTCCATCAATCACCTCCCTTTACCCAGCTTTGTAACCACCAGAAAATTCTCATCAACTTTAAATTCTGCCAGTCACCTATGCTGCTCCTTTCTGCTCCCACAGAGAGCATCAACCTCTACAACTCTGCAAAGATGTGCCTCCCCTCAGTCTCATCATCCTCTGCTTAAAAGCCTCTAGTTTCCCATCTCAAAGTAAAAGTCCCAATCCCTATAGTTCCTATAAAGACTGAGCTCTGCATCATCTAGCCAGTCTGACACTTCCTTTAATTCTCCAGTCTCATCTCTTTCTACTCGTGCCCTCCACTCTCTGCTCACACCTTTGCACTTATTTTCTGCCTGGAATGCTCCTTCCTCTCCTTGATGACCTTTCTCAAATGTTACCTTCCCTTCCCCTCCCACCACCCATGTAAAATTGTAAACTTCCAACTCTCAAACCCCCAACAAATTTTCTACATATTTTATTAACTATTATCCCCAATATAAGTAGAAATGCAGGAATTTATCTGTTTCCTACACTGCTGTATCAAGGTCTAAACGAGTCCAAGTTAGGTAGCCAAGAGTTCAGTAAACATATGTGAATGAAGAGTCATTCACTTAACAAACATTTGCTGGGTACCGGGTCCAGGCCAAGTTTGTTAAAGACAAATAAGACACTAGCACTGTTTTTCATGCACCAATTGGAAGAAATGTACAATAAAATGCGCAGTGTAGGACTGCAAACTTAAGATTACTAGGTCACACAACGTGCCAAAAGCTCAGAGGAAGATGCCTCGGCTTCGCCTTTCCGGGAACCAGTCCAGCATCCCGCCACCGCGCAGCACTCCACGGACCTGACCGGCAGGGTCTCCCCTAGAACCCCGTGAGGGGCGGAGCCCACTCGTCCTCCCCAGGTCTGAGAAGTTACTTGTACAGAGGCGCAACTTCCGGGTTCCTCACTCCAGGCCCAAGACTGAATGAAACAAATTTAGAAGGCTCTACTCTTTAGCCGCCGCCCCCTCTCCTCTACCCACTCGGCCCACTCCCCACAGCGGCCGAGCCCCGAAACCGATTAGGATCTGCGGACCTTCTCTAACATGCACGCCCGACCTCCGCGGACCCCACCTGTTCCCGGCGTCCCCTTCGGCTCCTCACTGCGCCTGTGCGAGCAAACCCCACGTGGGTTCGGGCGGGTTTGACGGCGCTACGGCGGCTGGACACGCCCCACAGCGTAGAGCTGGCTTCTGATTGGCTGCCTGTCGCCTGCCTGGCGGGGGTTGGAGGCGCCTGCGGCTGCGCCTCTAAAGGCGCTGCCAGTCGAGTCGTGGGCTTCTGTTTCCTGCTCTTCGCAGCCTCCGCGGGCTCGCCGGATTCTCGTAACGCCGCCAGCATGTCTCAGGTATAAAGCGTGCCTAGCCTGGCTGCGGAGGTGCGGTGAGGCTGCCGGCTGGGGGAGGGCGGTATCTCCCCGGCAGGACTCTGCAGGGTCTTTCCCTTTCTGGCCCCGCGGTGCTTCCTGGACTCGTGCCCAGCTCTGACTCTTTGCACATAGCCTTGTGAGCCGAACTTACCGGATTTGGACACTGCTACCCACCCGCTACTTCTAGAAAGTTGCCCGTGGGGTGGACTTCGCGATGAAGCAGGAACGGGGATCAGAGGCGAGGGTACTAGGTAGAAAGATGGCAGGTAGAGGGTTCCGAGGATTGAAGGAGCAAAGAGACCGAGTTCCCCATCCGGAAGGTCAGGGCAGGAGTAGGGACGCCATGCAGGATGGGGAAGCGAGGAAGCCAGTGGCTGACAACTGAGGTCAGGGGACATAGGGGCTGAGTGTCCAACGTGTGGGAAGGGGAGGGCTTGGGGAGAGGTGACCCAAAGGCCATTTCCCCCCCTCCAAATGTAGCCGCTTTTCAGAGGCCGAGCTGTGTGGGATGACCTCTGACTCCTCTCACCTCTCTCCAATCAGAACACTGAAATAGAGGTCGGCGCTGAACGCCCAGTCCCAGAAGGCATTGGTCCAGCGAACTCCGCTGCTGGCCCTTCCCCACTCAAATCCCGTCCCCTTGCCACCTGTTTCAAACACACTAGCTCTATCCATAAGTCGGGGCTTTACTGGGACCCCGGCCTGACCCAGGAGTGGTCAGGCGGTTGACCGGGCTTTTTCAGTGAAGCGTATGCCTACCGCAGGCACTCTGCTCCTGCTTCCTACACGGCTGTGTTTCCAGCATGTGGTACCTGGTATGGTGACAGCGTCCAGTCCATAGCTGCCCATGGAACCAGTGAACCATGTGCTTCCCCTCCTTGTTTTGCTGAATCTCTCTGGCTGCCCTGATGGGGAGCTGAGAAGACACACTGCTTTTCCTCCCGGGCATCACAGGAGTGCTGCCTTCCCAAATCTGCCTGAGCTCTATTTACTGAGCTCTATTTAGGCCTCTTTCTCTCCCTCATGTTTAGGCTGAGTTTGACAAAGCTGCAGAGGATGTTAAGCACCTCAAGACCAAGCCAGCAGATGATGAGATGTTGTTCATCTACAGCCACTACAAACAAGTAACTGTGGGTGACGTAAACACAGGTATGGGGGGGCGCCTGGGTGACTCAGTCGGTTAAGCATCGGCCTTCAGCTCAGGTCATGATCCCAGGATCCTGGGATAGAGTTCCGTGTCAGGCTCCCAGCTGTTCTCCCTCTCCCTCTGACATTCCCCTCGCTTATGTTCTCTGGCTCTCTCTGTCAAAGAAATAAATTAAATCTTTAGGGAAAAAAAAAAAAAACACAGCTTGGGAAGGCCCCCACTCATCAAGGCAGGCTCAGTAGCAGCCTTGATGGGTGCTGTGACTTTTTTTTTTTTTGGTGACTCTTAATTTATGGGAACTGCACACTCAAAACCACCCTAAGCCCTACTCTTCAGGTGGAACATGATAATGGCTCATGGGGTCCTCCCCCGTCCCCTCCTCCCCCCCCCCAGCCAAGATCATGCTCCTGAATGGGGTTCACAGACCCTGCACTATTCTTGGCGGCTCGGGTAGCAGAATTCAAATCCTAGTTTTTGGAAGGACTTTAGTGCTTATCCCCAACATTTTCCGTTTTGGGAAGCAGAGACCCCTGTCTGGAAGAGACTTAGTCCAAGCTCTCAGCTCTGTAGTAGCTTTTTTGAATCATATTACTTTCACCCCGGACAGGCAGAATCAAAGGCAGAGCCCTTGGCAGCCTCGCCAAGCCTGATATCAGGAGCAGAGAAGCGGCTAGCTTCCTGCGGGCCGGTCAGATGCATTTTTGCTGACAACGGTTCCTACTGACCGTTTCTTCCCGACCGAAAAAAATCTTGGTATAGATGTGGTGTAGATAAAAAAAAAAAAAAAAATCTCCGAGGTAGTAGTTTAGACTACCATATTCTGAATGCAGTCTTTCCAGCTGTGGACAGTTTTTATTCCACCCCTGGGTCCCGGAAACGCAGATGTGCACTGAAGCAACAGCCTAGTGCAATCTAGGCAGGGACTCAAGGGCGGTGTCCATGGCCGCAGAAGAAGGAGGTCACCTCCTCCTCTGTTCGGGAGGGTGAGCGTGGCCAATCCCACTGCACTTGCAGTGGGCAGTGGAGCAAGTGGGTGGCTGCCAGCCATCTGGAGGCAGGAAGTGGTGCCCGGCACAGTGCCAAGTCAGAGTTCCCGGGAAGAGCTTAGCTGAGAGAGGTCTGGGAGCAAAGGTGGGTTCCGCGCTGGGTTTATGAACTTCATATTCTCCCCGGGTGGGAAAGGAGAGGTGAAAAGTGGGGGTGACCAGAGGGAATGAGATGCTTTTCTGCCAAACAGGATTTTCCCGGATCCTGGCCTCTGCCCTGCTTTTACATGAGTATGTAGACTGGCTTGGGAACCTGTCACCTCCTGAGTGGGGAGGTGTCAGCTCATTCTAGCGCTGCGCTGTCCCACAGATCGTCACTGCTAGCCACATTTCGTTTTAAATTGAAAATAGTTAAATAGGGGGCGCCCGGGTGGCTCAGTCGTTGAGTGTCTGCCTTCGGCTCGGGTCATGATCCCAGGGTCCTGGGATCGAGCCCCACATCAGACTCCCTGCTCAGCGGGGAGCCTACTTCCTCCCCTCTCTCTGCCTGCCTCTCTGCCTACTTGGGATCTCTCTCTCTGTCAAATAAGTAAATAAAATCTTTTAAAAAAAAGTTAAAATCCAGAGCTCAGTCCTCCGTCACACCCGCCACATGTCAAGGGCCACAAGTGGCCAGTGGCCCTGAGATGGTGCAAAGGTGCATATCCATCATCAAAAAAGGGCTCTGGGAGTGTGCTCGCTCTTCCTAGGTGACGACTCTGCAGGCGCCCTCTCTGGCATCCCCCAGAATGCGGCTCCGAAAGCATCCGAGGAGACTTGAGGTTTCTCAGGCACGGTGGTCCCGGGCCACGGGCACTGGGGTTGCCTCTCTTGCCTTTGTTCTCAGCGTAGCAGTAGAATAGGTCCGCAGGGGAGTAGCCAGTGTGTCTCCCAAGTACAGCTGATGACAAGTCTGGAAGCACAAAGTCATAGCAGGACTTGAAGAATGCTTTGCCTTCAGGGGCAAAAAATAACCACCCACAGATTAACAAGAATTAGACCAGCAACCTGGTAGGAAAATGGGGCGAGGAGATGAACAGACTGTTCACAGAAAGAGGCACCCAGAAAACCGACAGCTATAACACGAAGGAGAGAAATTGGGTGACTGAGAGCAGGCAGGGGTGGGAGGGAAATTTTACAGTCTTCTTGATAGCCTTTGAATATTAAGCCATATAAATGGATGTAGCACTTTTTTTTATAATAAATGTTAATATATATTATAGACATAATATAATATATAATATATAAATAATATAATAAATATTTGTTTATTTATTTATTTATTTGACAGAGAGAGAGAGAGAGAGAGATCACAAGTAGGCAGAGAGGCAGGCGGGTGGGGGGGAAGCAGGCTCCCTGCTGAGCAGAGAGCCCAATGTAGGGCTTGATCCCAGGACCCTGAGATGATGACCTGAGCCGAAGGCAGAGGCTTTAACCTACTGAGCCACCCAGGCGCCCCTGGATGTAGTACTTGTATAAAAAAAAATTTTTTTTTAATTATGGTTTTTAAAATGAGAAAATTTGCAGTTATTTAACTTTTAAGACAAAGACTGCCCAATAATGAGAACAGTTTTCTTCCTGTTTACTCTAGGTCTTAAATCTGGATTTCTAGGGGCGCCTGGGTGCCTCAGTCAGTTAAGTAAGCCTCTGCCTTCAGCTCAGGTCATGATCTCAGGGTCCTGGGGTCGAGCCTCTCATTGGGCTCTTTGCTCAGTGGGGAGCCTGCTTCTGCTCCTCTACCCCCCCCCATCAAATAAATAAATAATAAATAAAATTTAAAAAAAAAAGTTTGGATTTCTGTATATCTGGGTTTCTGAAGGCAGAACCCGCTATGCTGGACCCATTTAACTCCATACCAGAGCCTGGAAAGAACCAGGGAAATGAAAGATGGCTTTCAGGACAAGAGAGTCGATGACGTTCTCCATTAGAACTTGAAGCAGATCTAGTGTCTTTTCCTTCCTGTGTTTCAGAACGGCCTGGGCTGTTGGATCTCAAAGGCAAGGCCAAGTGGGATGCCTGGAATCAGCTGAAAGGTAATTGTTCGTAATCAGAGTCCCTAGTCTGTGAAGCCCAGTAATGAAATACTCTTCATTATGGAGTGTAAGGGGCGAGGCGAGAAATGGCCTGGCCAAAATGGAAAAAAACTGGGCCACCTACTTTCTCTCCTAATACCATGTAAGCCTTCTCCAAAGAGCGCAGCTCTGAGCACTGGCGTCCTCCGGAGAGGAGGAGCTGGGGACCAGACTGGGGGTTGAGTCATTGGCCTACAGTGATTTCCCAGCCCACACCTTCACAAGAAGGAGGGGTTTCCTGCCCGCACCCTCTTCTTCCTCGCAAGGCCAGGCAGCGACCCCCCCCCCAGCCCAAGCAGCCCTCCCGAGCTCCCTTGCAGCCAGAAAGGCGCATAAAGGAAAGGAATGAGCTCATGCCCGGCCAGCCGCTGGCACATCGTAGGCCCCGTGAATGGAGCTATTCTGTGCTAAAGCACCAGCGGCCAAGAAGGATCCCAGCTCCGACTTCATCACGTGCCACCTGCGGCAGCAAGACCCACAAGTTGGCACTGACGGGCCCGCCGGCTTTTGTGTTCTCGCCTAGCTAGCTTCTGAATAAGCCCTCTGTCCTCCTGCGAGGGAAAAACCCTCACATTCAGAAAGGGCCAGCAAACAAGAGACACGCTCCTAGGATTTGCAAGGAACGGGAACAGGAATGCCCAGTGACTGCCCGCTGTCACCGGCCGGCCGTATGCCAGTGTCCAGGCATGCCGCAGTGTCTCAGAAAGCGCCCCGATTCCCAGCGTCTCTCCCTCACCCGCAGCGTCCAGGAAACTGGGGGTCACTGTCTCCGAGGGATATGGTCCGTGCCCTTTGGACGGCAGCATGAAGGCAGAGAGCTGCCTCGTTCCCTTCCATGGGCCAGCTGCTTTTGCTCAGAGTTCTCGAAACTTTCCCCACAGCTCCTCTCTGGGGACAAGAGGGTGCCTGGCTTTGCTTTTCCCTGCCAACTCAACAGCTCCAGCAGAGAGATATGTGATAGGGCAGAGCCAACCATGAGAGTCATGACGCAGGGCCAGGAATGTCACTGTGGCTCCCCACGGTATGCTTTCCGTCCTGTGTGGAGCGTCCAGCCTTTTCCGCGTGGCCAGCAGGCCAATGATGGGCCTCAGAATACCACACACGTTAGGGTTTCAGTGCTTTAGGGAGCACCCACCATGGGCCGAGCTTGAGTATTTCAGGGTGAATCCTGGCCACCGCCTGTGAGGTGCGGGTAAGAGAAACCCCATTTTCCAGGCGAGAAACTGAGCCTCCGAGCATGAAACCGGGGCAGTCTAGGGCTTTGAAGTCGGCTGCTTTTCCACCAGGCTGCCTCTCTGACAGATAATCCTGTTGATTCCTTCCAGGGACTTCCAAGGAAGATGCCATGAAAGCTTACATCAACAAAGTAGAAGAACTAAAGAAAAAATACGGAATATAAGCGGACTGGATTCGGCTGCCAGCCATGCATTTCATCGAAACTCATCTAACGCCTTGTTTTTCTAATACTGCGGATGACACGAAATAATGCAAATAGCCTGTTAACAGCGGTCCCGAAGACCGTGCAGGGCGTGGCTCCAACCGAACTAGGGGCTGTCCCAGTTCCTGACCTGCGCTGGGTAGTTTTTATCCTTAGATCTATTAAAAGTGCATTTGTTACTTTAAGTTTTCGGTAACCTGGGTTCTTGGAACAGTTTACGCTGTTCAGAGCGCTGTTCCTCACTTCCTTTTTCTAAAGATTTTGTCCGGGTGGCCTGGGCCTTGGGGCTCCCCCTCCTCCACTCTGCTGGGGTGCGAGGCAGGCGACGCGCGCCCCTGGTGGTGAGGAAAAGGATTACAGAAACAGCCTTTCCTACCTCTTCCGCCCCTTTCCAGCCACACCAACCAGTAGGGCTGGCTGAGATTTCAGGCCACAGGGACTGCCGGCCCCCCACTGGGGACATTGCCGGCCTCCAGCTCCAAGGAAAGCGGGTCTGACAGGTATTTGAGTTTTGTCTGAATTGTCTGTATTGAGTTTTGTCCCCCCAGTCCATGGTTCAAGAAGGAAAGAGAAGTCTGGAAGCCCCAGTCAGGAATGCACTCCGCAACTGCCATGGGGCATTCCCAGGGCCCCAGGCCCACAGGCTGCTGGGCAGGTAAAACCTAGTGGGGAGGCGGGTGCTCAGCAGGGAGAGAAGGGAGATCAGGACCCAGGAGGCAAGGGGTTAAGATTACAGAGAAAGAC
>CM052810.1:82493837-82506322 GCA_028533885.1 Nasua narica | reverse complement strand
TTCCCCGCCCCCCCCCCCCCCCCGCCCTCTGCCTGCCTCTCTGCTTGTGATCTCTCTCTCTCTCTCTCTCAAGTAAATAAATAAAGTCTTAAAAAAAAAAAAAAGGTAAAAGAGATAGCCGGCAGGACCTCCTTGCCAGATGCTGAGGCTGAAAGGGGTCAAGGGAGAAGCCCCTTGAGACCAGACGGCTGTCCGTTCCCTCCGAAGCCCAAGCCCTGAGCTCAGACCTCGTTCACCAGCAGAACCCGGGAGGCGTGAGTTGCAGGGACTTGCCCAAGGCCACTCGGCTGGTGCATGACCTAAGAGCTAGCACCCATCCCCAACACCCACCCGCCCCACCCCCTCCGGCTCAGATGCAGGCAGCGCACAAGGTAGCCTCACAGGCGTGGCCCGTGCTGGAAGGGGAGAAAGCGGAGCGGCAGGAAGGGCAGCATACCTTTAGCGTGGAGTGGCACCAGATAGAAGTCTCGATAATGTACAAGTTGGGAAGTACAGAGATTGTCAAGAGGCTGGGCGGCTGCTAGGAAGTAGACGAGGTCAGAGGCATTCAGACCGTGGGCCCGACGGCATCCCTGGTGATGAGGATGGTGACGGTCCCCGCCAGTCCGGCCTGCGCGTGGAAAACGAGCCCCGGAAGCTCAAGTGTAGATGGGGGGAGGGGGAGTGCTCCCAATGGGGCCAAAGTTCAAAACCTAGACCCGCGACCTGAGTGAATGACTTCTTGAGCAGCAATGTCATTTACATGGGAATTAGCCTTCCCTGGGTGCGAATGTGACTGAGGGCCTATGAGGCAGGAGGCCCTCCGTTCTCTGTCCTGCTGTCCCCCCACACCCGGCTCCACGGAACTCCCAGGCGTCTCGGAGCCCGAAGGGAGGCACTAGGGAGCCAGAGCCACTCAACTCTACCCACCTCTGCCTTCTCCCCTTTGAGCAGTTCTCGGCCGCTTCAGGGGTAAACCAAAGGAGAAAGCACCTTAAACGAGTCCCGGGCACGGTCATCGTCCAAACAGACCCGGCTCCGGGGTCAGGCCTCGCTCAGGCTCGGTGTCGCTGCCCAGCTGCGGGCCAGCACCGGAGAACCAGCCTCAGCCCTGATAAAGACAGCGCAGCTTGGCCATCCGCGGGCACGGGCTACTCCGTGGTTCTTCTCCCCCCATTGCCCATGTGGATGTAGATGGGAGAGAACCACCACAGGCACAGAAACGCCCATCGGCCCACGGCTGGCGTGGCCACCAGTTACCGGCTGTCCCTTGCTGAGAACCCGCAGGTCGAGCCTCCCATGCAGGCTCATCACTTCAGCTGGTTAATTTAACCCCGCACGCTTTGAAGGGCGGGGGGGGGGGGGCTCCACCTCAGTGCTTGGTGGTCGGAACGACTGGACCTATTATTCAGATGAGGGGATTAAGGTTCAGGTGAGGGGAAGGGATCCGAACCCAGGGCTCTCTGTCCAGGAAGGCCCCGCTTGTCCCCTTCTGTCCTGTTCTCAGGACCACTGGCTGCCTCGCAGCTTTGCGGGGGCCCCCGGCCGTCCGATGACACGGGTGGTCCTTGCCCCACTGGGCTGGCAGAAGGTGCTGTGAAGGCCCCCCGCCTACTGTGCGATTCTCCCCAGGGAGTAGCCAAGGGAAGCGAGTCACATCCCGCAGGCTGGAGCAGGGCCCCCAATGAGCCATACCTTATTTTTTTTTTTAAGATTTTATTTATTTGACAGAGTGATAGAGAGAAGGCACAAGCAGGGGGAGCAGCAGGAAGAGGAAGAAGCAGACTCCCTGCCGAGCAAAGAGCCTGATGCGGGGCTCGATCCCAGGTCTCTGGGATCATGACCCAAGCCCGAGGCAGATGCTTAACCAACAGAGCCACCCAGGCGTTCCACAAGCTGTGGTGTTCCGAGAACACGTCACCAGTGGCTTCAGAGGCCGTCATTTGGGACCAAATGAAATCGGCAGAGGGGAGGCGGTCAGGCACCAGACCTCTCCTTCTCCCCTGTGAGGCATCCCCAGCACCCCCGTGGTATTTCTTAGCTCCAGTCTGCCTTTGGTGACAGACTTCCCTGTGAATCCCACTGCGGTCTCTCGGGTACTGGATCATGGATCTTCTTGGAAGCCACAGCTAGAAAATGGGCTGATAAAATGGGTAAAGAGCCTCCCACGATGCCTGGCAAACACAACTTCCTAGAACCCCCGAGGGCATTCCCTTGTGTGCGTCCTCACCCTTAAGACTTCCTTCCCCACCATCCAGACAGGTCCTGGCCGGGGGTCACAAAGTGCTGCTCCCCACCTTGGCCATGCTCCCCTAGGTGGGAAGTCACCCATGCAAATAAGTGTGGGTCGTTCTAGAATGTTCTCCCCACACAAGAGTGATTCTAAGGGCCAAAATCCTGGGAAGCAGGAGCCAGTAGGGGACTCGGCTCAGCCACTGCCCGAGTTACAAAGACACGGGGCAAGTTAAGTGCCCTCTGTAAGCCTCAGTTTCTTCATCAATAAAATGGGGTGGAGCACAAGGTCATTCATTGACCAGTGTAGATAAGAAGGAAAGCCAGAGAGAGGGGAAACGTAAAGGACCCAGAAATGGCTGGCTTGACGGGAGGCAGGCTGGGAAGTTGCGAGGGGGCGGTTTAAGTAGCCAGATGATTAAAGGTGTTGGAAGTTAAATTACAGTTGTCTGGAGTTGAGGACGGGCCAGGAAAAATAACCAGCAGAGGTGGGCTTTAGCGGAGCTGTGCCCAAAGGGCCTGGATCAAGGCAAGACAATGTCTCTGCCCTTGGCCGCTCCCGAGGAAGATACCAGACGGTTTCCTCTCTTATTTATTTGTGTGATTGTAAATGACCTCACTTTCGAAAGAACATGGAGAAGCTAAGAACAGACCATAAAATAAGCAAAGCTCTTTCAGGAACCTAGGATTTAAAGATAATTCAGACACCATCTCTCCCCTGAAAGAGTAAATCACAAACAGCAGGGTGACAGGAGTGCCCCGAGATGCCCTCTCTGCATTCATCCATAGAATCAATCCCCCCTGCCTTGGATACAACTCAACCCTTGGAAGACCAGGAATTGGTCGACCAATAGCTTTTTCTTACGTGTTACAATTTTTTCTAAGCAATGAATGAACATAATTCTAGACTCTAAATATTGCCTTTAGGAGCTGTAAAGCCCCATGAAGCCTTTCCAGGGACATGGATGAGATACCAAGCACAGGCCGTGGCTCTTGGGGGGAGGGGTAACTTCTCGGGCCCTTGACACTGGCCCTGGGCTATCTCAGCCGCTGGGAACCGCCAGCTACAGTGGAACAGCGGCCAGCTACTGGGAGAGCTCTAGGCCCTTGAGAGTCTCCCTCCCCATTTCCCAGTATCTTACTTCAATAAAAACATTCTTTTTTTTTTTAAGATTTTTTTTTTTTTAAGATTTTATTTATTTGACATGGAGAGAGAGATCACAAGTAGGCAGAGAGGTAGGCAGAGAGAGAGAGGGAAGCAGGCTCCTCGCTGAGCAGAGAGCCCGATGCGGGGCTCGATCCCAGGACCCTGAGATCATGACCTGAGCTGAAGGCAGAGGCTTTAATCCACTGAGCCACCCAGGCGCCCCCATAAAGACATTCTTGCCCTTGGGTGGAAAAAAAAAATCTCGAGATAAGATCGTCCTGGATGTGGGATGGGCCCTAAAACAATGACTGGTGTCCTTTTAAGAGGGAACAGGGAGAAATTTGAGACACAGAGATGCACAGAGAAAAAGGCCATGCGGACATGGGGGCAGAGATTGGAGTGGTGCAGCCATAAGCCAAGGAATGCCAAAAGTTGCCAGCGACACCTGAAGCTAAGAGAGCGGCATGGAACGGATTCTCCCTCAGGGTCCCCAGAAGGACTGAACGTTAAGTTCAGTACTTAAACCTGAACTTTGGGCACCCGGAATTGTGGGAGAACAAAGTTCTATTGTCTTAAGTTACCCAGTTACTGGGATTTGTTGCAGGAACCCCAGGAAACTCACATGCCTGCCGACTCCTGTGTGGCTGGTCCCTTCCACCAGCAGCCCTTCTTTGGAAGTAAGACCCTGAAGGTCTTTGTCAAGTACAAATGTGACTCCATGACCTGGAGGACTCTCCTGGGATGACTTGATTGAGTTCATCTGTTTTGCAGAACTGGGGCCATAAAAGCCTGGGATTAGAGGTTTTGATGGAAGTCACAAACAAGCTAGAGCTCGCGTTGCTACCAAGGTGACCACACCGAGAAATCACACACCAACCCCGGAGCATCACGATCAAGTAGGAGAGGTGCCAGAAGAAAGGGGGGCTGCAAAGTGGGGGGAGGGAGGCTGGCGACGACCCCACCCTTAGCACTGTTTTGCCCAAATGTGGCCCTAAGGGACACAGCCAGTTCATCAGGTGATACACTGCATTAGAAAGAGCATGGGCTTTGCAGATAGATTTTAATTTGAATCACACATGACCATTTTTGTTCATCATGACCTTGAGCACGTTTCTTATCTTCCCTAAACCTGAGATTTTTTTGTATGTATAAAATAGGATAATCTCTACAAGGGAGGATTGAATGCCTAATACACAGAAGAAAAATTGATACATGATAGCTATTATTAGTCAACAAAAGAGTTTAAATAAAAAATGAATTAATCTCGGGGTGCCTGGGTGGCTCAGTGGGTTAAAGCCTCTGCCTTCGGCTCAGGTCACGATCTCAGGGTACTGGGATCGAGCCCCACATCGGGCTCTCTGCTCAGCGAGGAGCCTGCTTCCCTCTCTCTCTGCCTGCTTCTCTGTCTGCTTGTGATCTCTCTCTCTCTCTGTCAAATAAATAAATAAAATCTAAAAAAAAAATGAATTAATCTTTTTTAGGATTTTAAGGTTTGAGAGGTTCTGGCTGAAGTAGCCCAGGTTCTTCCCCAATCTTAAATTATATATCTTTTGTGCTCATGTGAACTTTGACCATCAACCCTTCTTTTTTTTTTTTTTAAAGATTTTATTTATTTATTTGACAGAGAGAAAGAGATCACCAGTAGGCAGAGAGGCACGCAGAGGTAAAGGAGGAAGCAGGCTCCCCGCAGAGCAGAGAGCCCGATGCGGGGCTCGATCCCAGGACCCTGAGATCACAACCTGAGCCCAAGGCAGAGGCTTTAACCCACTGAGCCACCCAGGCATCCCAACATCCCTTCTTTTAAGGAAATATCTCCGCTCCCTTATTCCTGAGGAATTAGTCCATCAGAATGCTGGAAGATCAGAGGGATACTTTTTCCTGAGGATCCGAGCATAAAAATTCTAAGGAAGAATGATTGTTTAGGCTACTTGGCCATGACTGAGCCAATCCCATGGCCGGGAGCGTGGAGCATCTTGATGGGCCAGGCCTCCATGGAAGGTCCACCTATCCTTGGGAATCCCTAGTTGTGGGGACATTATAAGCTTGAGCTGTTTGCTGCCACCTTTCCCAGCAGCACAGAAGAAGTTATCTACCATAGCACAGAATGAAGTTGATATTCAAAGAGAAGCAGGGACAAAGGATGGGTAGAAAGAAACGCAAAACCTTCCAATATCATTTGGGTTCTGTATTCAGCGGTACAAGACGCCAGATCTATCCCTGAGCTTTTCAGAAATGTGAGCCATGCCTTCCTTTTTCCTACTGACATGAAATTGACTTCTTGTCATTTTCAACAGAAAATGTATCCTTTGTTAGTTAGTGTCCTTAACTCTTTCTCCTGAGTTGACTAGCCTGGTGGGTGTATTAGTCAACTTTTTTTTTTCCCCCTCCTAATGTTCTGTAACAAATAGTTCCCAAAACTCTGCCTTATAAAAATGAGCACATAATTCACACTCATGGGTTTGCTATTCAGCTCCGAGCTGATGGACTTCCCTGAGATCAGCTGAAGTTTAATCCAGGTTGAGGTTTGGGTTTGGGTCTGTTCTACGTATCTCCTTATTCTTGAACTAACAGGTATCTGGGAGCATGTTCTTCTCCTGGAAGACTGCAGAAAGTTCGAGAGGCTGAACCAAGTTGTGCAAGCACATCCAAAGGCTCTGCTTGGGTCACAGCTGCTCACATTTCATTAGTCAAAGCAAGTCTCATGGTTAAGGCCAAAGTCAACAAGGCAGGGATGTTCACTCTGTTTACTCCAGTGGGAGGCACTACAGAGCTTCATAGCAAAGAACATGGATAAATAGGGGCACCTGGGTGGCTCAGTGGGTTAAAGCCTCTGCCTTCGGCTCAGGTCATGATCTCAGGGTCCTGGGATCGAGCACCGCATCGGGCTCTCTGCTCAGCGGGGAGCCTGCTTCCCCCTCTCTCTCTGCCTGCCTCTCTGCCTACTTGTGATCTCTCTCTGTGTCAAATAAATAAATAAAATCTTTTTTAAAAAAAGAGGACATGGATAAATAATTCTGTTATAGGGAGGAAGAGAAAAATTGGGAGCAATCAGCTAGAAAAGAGAATAGGTTTGGGAGCTGGGAAGTCCTAGTTCACGAACATACTCCACTACTAATGTACTTGACCAAAGGTCATTCTCCTGGGTCCCTGAAGATCATCCTCTCCCACCAAGTTCCTAATTTTAGAAGATAGACATGAAGTGATGACAGAGAAAAAGGACACACAAGGAGACATGATAGAGGGAACTTCAGCAGCCATATCGAACCACGAGGAAAACTTAAGAACGGATACAGAAAGATAGAAGGATCCTGATTCCTGATGACTCTGAAAAAGTACTAGATTATCCTTGGACTTCTCACGTGAAGACTTCCTTCTGTCAAAGAATAATCCCTTGTGTGTTTAAACCACCTTTGATTCAGGGCATTATTTCTCGCAGTCAAATGCAATTTCTGCATGATACAGGTACTATGAATAGTCAAGACTGTGTCCATTGAAGATAAGTATGGTAATAACCTAGTGTATGGGATTCTGGAACAGGATTCTGGAACAGGAACTAATGCATTTATAGTTTTTCTGGAGGTCTCAAAAATTTGATGTTCCAAGAGTAGGAAAAAGAATAGGGACACCTGACTGGCTTAGTCAGTAGAAAACACAACTCCCGATCCAGAGTCATGAGCTCAAGCACCACGTTGGGTGTGGAGCCTACTTAAATATATATATATTATATATAAAATTTATAAATAATATATAAAATATATATATCCTCAATTACATATATAAAGAATAGAACACGAATCTAGGGGTTTCTTTCAAGTAAGAAAGATTTCTTAAATTTGAGTTGTGAGTACATAGTTCATTCAGTATGTGATGTATTCGTCTCTGTACTTTTCTATATGTTTTCAGTATTTAAATAGTGGGAAGAAAAGAAATCACTTTGGTCAAGCAGGCATAAAGAAAATTCCCTTCAAAACGCTCCCATTGGTGAGAGGAATGATGTGGTTTACACCATTGTGGCAAAGTGGATGATGGCTCCCAACATCCTTCACGTAATAGAATTATCTGTCTATGCAACTTTGTGCATCATGCTGAAGACCCTCCCACTGAAATGGGCAGAATTTTCATTTCCACTCCACTGACACTGAGTATGGTCCTATGACTTAGTTTGGCCAATGAAATGTGATCACACATGATGCAAGCAAGAGCTATGTACTTGGCCACCTGCCATGAGGAGAATGTTCCCGAGGAGCCGCTGTCCTGGGTAGATGCGAGAGGCAGGAGGAACACACCTGAATCTAACCCATGGCCTAAAGTTAAGTCTAGTTGGTCTCAGAGAAGCCTGGCAGAGCCACCATCAACTGAAGGCCTGTGAGCTACCACACACTGATGATAAATGTTGTAAGGTCCTCAGTCGGGGGGAGCTGTTGGTTACGCAGCACTTTTGTAGCAGACATTCATAGAGGACACCTGATGCTTTCTTCTGCCCAGCATCCCCCGCTCTCTGATTTGAGCATCTTTCAAGAACTGGTTCTGATACGCTGCCAACCACAGTAACTCATCCCCAAAATGGCCATACCTGAGTCCATTCGAGACAGTGAGAATGGGGCGCCGGGGCGGCTCAGTTGGTTGAGCATCCGATTCTTGATGTCAGCTCAGGTCATGATCTCAAGGCCATGAGATCGAGCCCTGCATGGGGCTCCACGCTCAGTGGGACGTCTGTTTGAGATTCTCTCTCTCTTGCTCCCTCTGCCCCTCCCCCTGGGTGCTCTCTCTCTCAAATAAATAAATCTTTGAAAAACAAAAACAGGGGAAGGAGGAGGAAAGGACAAAAGGACACCCCCTCCCATCCGAGGACCTCCGGTAGGCAGAATAATCATGTCCCAAGGATGTCCACGTTCTGATCCCCAGAACTTCTGAATATGTTAGGTTACATGGTAAAGGGCAATTAAAGTTGCAGATGGAAGTAAGGTTGTTAATTGACTGACCTTAAAATAGAGAGACGATCCTGCATTATCTGGCGGGGCCCAATATAATTACAAGGGTCCTTAAACGTGGAAGAAGCAAGGAGAAGAGTCGATGTCAGAGTGATGTGATATCGCTGGCTTTGAAGATGGAAGGGGTCATGATCCAGGGTGTGCAAGAGCCTCTAGAAACTGAAAAAGACAAGGAAAGAGAGACCACCTCCCACCACAGCCTCCAGAAGGAATGCAGCCCTCCTGACACCCTGACTTTAGCCTAGTGAGACCCAGGTCAGACTTCTGACCTCCAGAACTGTAGGGCAATAAATCTGGGTTGTTTTAAGCTAACAAATTTGAAATAACTTGTTACAGCAACAGGAGGCTCGGCAGGATTATAGGAACAAATACAGGATCTGTCCCTAAAGAACCACATGCCTCTCTGCTTGTGTCTCATCGGCCAGAATTTAACCACATGCTTAGCTACAAGACAGACTGGGCACCTCGTCAACCCAAATAGAACTAGGATGTCAGGGGACACCTGGGTGGCTCAGCGGGTTGAAACCTCTGCCTTCGGCTCGGGTCGTGATCTCAGGGTCCTGAGATCGAGCCCCGCATCGGGTCTCTGCTTGGCAGGGAGCCTGCTTCCTCCTCTTTCTCTGCGTGCCTCGCTGCCTACTTGTGATCTCTCTCTCTCTGTCAAATAAATAAATAAATAAATAATCTTAAAAAAAAAAAAGAACTAGGATGTCGGGGCTCCTGGTTGGCTCGGATGGTTGGACGTCTGCCTTCGGCTCAGGTCATGATCTCCAGGTCCTGGGATCGAGCCCCGCATCAGGCACGCAGCTCAGCGGGGAGTCTGTTTCTCCCTCTTCCTCTGCCTCTCCCCCCCCCCCCTGCATGTGCTCTCTCTCTCTCTCTCAAATTATTGAAAACAAAACAACAACAAAAAAAACCTTAAAAAAAAAAAACAACTAGGATGTCATTAACAAGGGGAGAGCATACATATGGCAACGTAGGTCATAGAACTCCATTCCTTGGGCCACAATGATGACCCAGGATGGTCATGACTCAACAGACTAACTCTTAACCTCAGATTTTATTTGGACCCTGGAAGAAAAAAGTCATCTGTTGTTTTATAACAAGTCACCCTCAAAATTAGTGGCTTAAAAGAACAGCAATAATTCCATTATCATTCTCGTGGTTCTGGACTCAACGAGGCTCCACTGGATGGACGTTGTTCACAATGGCTCACACGGCCGCCGCTGGATGACGGCAGGGATGGTGTCCTGTCACAGCCTCGTCACTCATGCTGGCACCTGGTGGTTGACCCCGGCCGTGAGCCAGGACCCCTATACAGGGCTCTCCATTTGGGGGAGGCTTCCTAATAGCAAGAGTTCCCAGAGTGAGTGTCCCCAGAGACCCAGGCAGAATGGGTGTCACCCGTCTCCCAAGCCACATAGCCTCACCGCTGCCATTGTCATAAGCTCACCCAAATTCAAGGACAGAGGACTCAGGTCCCATTGCTTAATAGGAGAAGTGTCAACGTCCCATCGTTGGAAAGGCCTGTGGGATGGGAGACACTGTTACGGCCATTTGGGGATGTGTGTGTGGGGGGGGTGGTAATAATCTGTCAGAGATTCATGACCTTATCACATGAGGCCTTCATCAAGCTGTCCTTTCTAGATAACCGAGCCACTACATCCCCTTTTTGCCTGAGCTCATCTGATGTAGGTTTCCATCCCTTCCTGGTTACAACGTTATAATGCACGTCTCACAGGGCTACTCTCAGGAGAAGATGACTGATAATGCTCGCAACATTCACATCTCAGTGCAAACTGCAGGGACTCCATAAGTGGATGTTCCCTTCCCCCTGTTCCTTCCCTTCCAGTCACCCTTCCCTTCCCTGGGGCTGGTGGGCACTGGCAGCTAATGTCATCTATGCTGCAAGACAGGAGTAATAGCAACCTTTACCACGATGGACCTTTCACTCCCCCTGCTTGCAGTTACACTCCGGGGAATTTTGTAACACATTTGCTCCCGCCCAGTGTAGACAAAGTTCTGCTCTTTGGTGGTAATCCTCCTTCCTTCTACCCACTGACTTAATATTTCCATCAATTTTGATCCTAAACAGGGACCTGCACTGTCTTCATATTATAAGCAAAAGATTTTGCAAATTGATTTGAAGAGTTTTAAAACAAACTTTTTAAAGGTACAGTCTCTTTAAATGCATCATCCGGCAAATCCCCAGTAGACCTCTCCTTCATATCTCAGCTCATCTCTCTTTCATATCCTGAAATGTTTTTTTCCGATTTGAAAAACAATGTGCATACATAACAGCTAACTTGGAAAATATCAGAAACTATAAAAAGGAGAACAAATAATCTCACGTAGTCCTTTAGCGTATCATGAGGATCACATTATGTATAAAGTTCTATAACCTCATTTCTTCCCCCTAAAAGTGTATCATGAAAAATGTCTGGGTAATTTCTAAGCAGTTTTGTTTTCTTTTAAAGATTTTTTATTTATTTATTTGACAGAGAGAGATCACAAGTAGGCAGAGAGGCAGGCAAAGAGAGAGGGAAGCAGGCTCCCTGCTGAGCAGAGAGCCCGATGCGGGGCTCGATCCCAGGACCCCGAGATCATGACCTGAGCCGAAGGCAGAGGCTTTAACCACTGAGCCACCCAGGCGCCCCAATGTCTGGGTAATTTCTGTATCACATTGTTGAACCGTCAATTGAATGAGTATCCTGATAGGCAATATCTAATTTTGGCTATTATTATGATAACTTATAAAATATCTTCATATTTAGATCTTTGAAAACATTTTGATTTTTCACTTAGAGATAAATCCTTGGATATAACTTATAGATTCAAAGCATAAGAATCTTTTTATGCATATGTAAATTATCTCCATAAAAAAAGTTGTTACTGGTTATATACCCAAGTGCCCTGTCATCATCATTCCTTGCCAGCAGTGAGTATTATCACTTTAAAAGTTGTTTTATTTTTATACTTTAGAGAGTAAAACACGGTGTCTTGCAGTTTGAGGCTCTTTCTCGGGTCCAGCTCTGCTCTAGGGGATGTGGTAAGAAAAAAAAAATAAGAGGCATCTAGATTGGAAAGAGAAGAAGCAATATCAGAGGATACAAGGTCGATATTAAAAAAAAATCAATTCTATTTCTATGGATTAGCAATGAACAACTGAAAATCAAAATTAAAAAAAAAAAAACTTTACAGTAGCATCCAAAAACATGAAATAATTAGGGATGAATTTAACAAAATATTTGCAAGACTTGTGCCATGAAAACATCAAAGCATTGTGAGTGAAATTAAAGAAAACTCAAAGAGTATACAAGACTAACGGATCAGAGAGAGAGATTCCAAGATGGCGGAGGAGTAGGAGACCTTAGTTTTGTCTGGTCCCAGGAATTCAGCTAGATAGCTATCAAAGCAACCTGAACACCTGCGAACTCAACCGGAGATCTAAGAAAAGAGTAGCTGCAACTCTACAAATAGAAAAGAGACTACTTTCTGCAAGTAGGAGGTGCAGAGAAGTGAATCCAAGGCGATATATGGGAAGATAAACTGCGGGGGTAGGAAACCCCCATCGGCCGGCTACCAGATAGTGATAATAGCGGCAGAGCACAAATCAGAACTTTTAGAAGCTGGCTCCGGTGAGAGACGCCCCCACCTGAAAGGCGTTCAGGTGGCAAAGTGGGTGGGAATCCTAGGTGGGACAGTGTGGTCTCAGGATCCTCGGGGTCAAGGAAGACTGGGGATGCCTGAGTGGCAGAGCTCCCAGGTATTGGAGCAGGGAAGCCGGCTGTAATGGGTAAGCCCAGGAGCGGGGTCTCAGCTCAGGGTTGCCATAAACCCTGAACCTCAACATGGTCAGGCAGCTGCTCTCCAAGGAGGGGCCCAGGAAGCTGCTGAACCAGTGCGATCTCCACCAACCGTTCCTTCCCCGGGAGGAGCAAGGGGGCGCACTGCAGGAGTCTGCGGGGTTTGGGGACTCAAAACCGGGTTACACGCCAGAGACAGAGACGCTCCGTCACAGGCCAGGTGGGCACGGAGTGCAGACAGAGCCCCAAAAGACAGGAATGATTGACTACTTTTCCCTGAGGACGCATTATCCTAGCAGTTAGAGCCTCCATTTTTTTTCCTCCCCAAAT
>CM052810.1:82479595-82493337 GCA_028533885.1 Nasua narica | reverse complement strand
ATTTTTCCAGCACCATTTATTGAAGAGACTTTTTTCCACTGGATACTTTTGCCTGTTTTGTCAAAGATGATTTGACCATAGAGTTGTGGGTCCATCTCTGGGATCTCTATTCTGTTCCGCTGGTCTATGTGTCTGTTTTTGTGCCAGTACCATGCTGTCTTGGCGATCACAGCTTTGTAGTAAAGTTCGAAATCAGGCAATGTGATGCCCCCAGCTTTGTTTTTCTTTTTCAACATTTCCTTAGCAATTCGGGGTCTTTTCTGGTTCCATACAAATTTTAGGATTGTTTGTTCCAGCTCTTTGAAAAAAACTGGTGGAATTTTGATCGGGATGGCATTGACCTCCATTTTTTTTTATTGCGTCTCATTAATATCCTTTTTGATTTCGACTTGATTCTATTTTAGTTATTTTTTTTTCCTCCAGAAAGGGATTCTCTAGCGTCTTCTATGCTTTTTTCAGGCCCAGCTAGGACCTTGATAATCGTCATTCTGAACTCTAGTTCTGACATCTTACTAATGTCCGTATCGATTAGGTCCCTGGCCATCAGTACTGCCTCTTTTTCTCTGTTTTGAGGTGAGTTTTTCTGTCTTGTCATTCTGTCCAGAGAAGAATAGTTAAACAAGAGAACAAAATAATAAAATGGCAACAACAACCCCAGAGAAATATACACTAAACAAATTGGAAGAGACCCAAAACGGAAAAAATAATTTTTAAAAAGAGAATACAGGGGTGCCTGGGTGGCTCAGTCGGTTAAGCGTCTGCCTTTGGTTCGGGTCAGGATCCCAGAGTCCCGAGATAGAGTCCCACATCGGGCTCCCAGCTCTGTGGGGAGTCTACTTCTCCCTCTGACCTTCTCCCCTCTCATGTTCTCTCTTACTAGCTCTCTCTCTCAAAAAAAATAAAATCTTTAAAATTAATTAATTAATTAAAATAAAATTTGGATGCACTTCTAGTCTTTCTATAGTAGGAAAGGCCATCATATGTATGACAACTATACTAATATAAATTATCATAGGAGAGGCCTGTCCTGGGGCAACATTTCCTAAATAGATTTAATTAGTGTTTCAGAAATGAAGATAATAGGCAGGGGTCCTCCTGTGGGAGGAGAAGGCCGGGGTGTCAGGAGACCTGACTGCCCAGCGTCCCAAGCAAAGACCAGCCAGATCTACCCACTGTCTCAGAGGAAGGCGGGGTAAGGATGGAGACAGTCCATCAGTACATTGATACCCATGATAGAGTATAATGTATCAGTTAGGCACAAAGTTAATAATAAAATAGAAGACTTAGAACAATTGGCTGTAATAAAAGTTATGTGAGCGTGGTCTCGCCCTCTCTCAATAAATCTCATTGTCCTGTATTCACCCTTCTTTTTGTGATGCTTCGAGATGATAAAATGCCTACGTGGTAGAGATGAATTGAGGGGAATGACGCATCCAGAGTGACATAGCATGAGGCTACTATTGACCTTCTGATTATACGTCAGAAAGAGAATTGTTTGCTCTCGCAGGGCGGTTGACTGCGGGTAACTGAAACCACAGGAAAGTGGGGTCTAAGCGGAGACGACTGCAGTCCAGTGGACCTTCATGGGAAGCACTGGCGCGCCCTCTGGAGGCCAAGGGAAGAACTGCGACGGTGCCTACCATCTTTCCAAGAGTCCCTGGGAGCTTATTCAAGCCCATTGCTCAGCTCATTGGGTGGCCTCTTGGTATGGTAGCACTGAGAGTACATTTCTGCTGAATCCTGAGGCTTTCATGCAGAGCCCAATCCTAGACCCCACCACCTGCCTCTTACCACCGCCGGGTGGGACCTGAGGGATGTGTGCTTCTCTAGCCCACCTTCCGGTACTCCTGGGGTCCTTGACCTCCCCCCGCCCCCGAGTATAGATGCAGCTGGCCCCAAGCTGTTCCCTCCTTCCCCCCAAATGGGAATTCCCTTCTCTATCCCACCGGATTACATGGATGTACTGTCATCACAGGATGCTCTAGGTACTGTATTACAACTATTTCTTAGCACAACTCCTTGTTCCCTCCTGGTTGAGGTCCCGGAAGGCAGGAGCTGTGTCTTTTCTGTCTCTATATCCTCAGAGCTGAGCCATGTAAATCCTCAATAAGTATTTATTAAATGAATGGACGGAGACTTGTAAAAATTCCATCATCTTGCCTTCCTCCCTCTCCCCCCTTCAAAGGTATTCCAAAATAAATTAATAAATCTCCACTGCTATCCGCCATTACCATAATGAAGGTAATATTACTGGCCGTGACAGCTAAGCCAAAAATCTCAGTGGCTCAATATAATAGAATTTTGTTGCTCATTCATGGGAAGCCCAAAGCAGATTTCCCACTCAGTGGATGTACCCGCCAGGTCCTGGCTCAGCCCTCCCTTCCCCAACCTTACAGCTGCCCGTAGTCAGGGTTTCGACTAGAAAAGAGATGGAGACTTTTGCGGGCCAGCTCTGAAACTGACAAGCATCACTTGTGCTGCTATTCCATTGACTAGAATTCAGTCACATGTACCCTAACTGTGGGCGTGGGGAAATGGGAGTCTGGCCGTGTGTGCTTAGAGAAGTGGAAATGGGCTTGCTTAGTAACCGGCCGGTCTCTGCCACACCGCCTTAATAGGAATTCTTTTTACTCACGGAAAGATGTGGGAATTTAGATTCCGTCATTTACATGAGTAGAAAATTATAGGATCAGAAGGAAATTTTTTGAGTAGAGAGGAGCACCTCCTATCACTTGTATAGGAATTCACGCTTTTATTAAACAGCACAATTTCAATAAACCACTTTGGGAGAATAATTTTTTTTTAAGATTTTATTTATTTATTTGACACAGAGAGAGATCACAAGCAGGCAGAGAGGCAGGCTGAGAGAGAGGGGGAAGCGGGCTCCCCGCTGAGCAGAGAGCCAGATGCGGGACTCAATCCCAGGACCCTGCGACCATGACCTGGGCCGAAGGCAGAGGCTTTAACCCACTGAGCCACCCAGGTGCCCCGAGAATAATTTTTTTCAAAGGTTTTATTTATTTGTCAGAGAGAGAGAGAGAGCCCAAGCAGAGGGAGCAGCAGGCTAAGCAGGTAGTACAGGCAGAGGGAGAAGCAGGCTCCCCCTCTCTGAGCAGAGAGCCTGATTCAGGACTCTATCCCAGGACCCAGAGATCATGACCTGAGCCGAAGGCAGATGCCCAACAGACTAAGCCACCCAGGCGCCCCCATAACCCTATTATTATTGAAATACATTTAAAATGTTGTCTTTTTGTATTTATATAAACATTTCCAACTACCATTATGGTCTCGGGTCTTTTCAGACCTGACTTGGTATTCACAACTACAATTGTTATTCAACTTTGATGCTCCAATTGTGATAAATGGTTGCCTACTATGGCAGTCTGGCCTGGCAAACCCTTTGTTCTGTTAACAGGACCTGCCCCTCCTCCCACACCCCTGCCCCCACCCCCCATCTACACAACCTTCCATTGGTGGAGACCAACAGCAGGATAGCTGAGGCCAATCTTATCTTTTCTCTTGCCTGGACATGGACTTCATTACCTTCTAATGGAGTCCTGATTCCCTTTAGCATGGCATTATATTAAAGTACCAAACTGGCTACATAGAAATGAAGCAAAATCATAATCATCACTTTTGAAGTTAGTGACGGTGTCTTTTGCAAGTTTCATTGCTCATCTTTCAAATTATTATTATTATTATTTTTTATCCTGGAAAGACAGTGTTGCAGATCCTGGACTGGATCCTGGCCCAAGAACCAAGCGGCACTCGGAGACTTTGGAGATTTGGAGGTTTATTTAACATCGGTGGGCTCAGAGTCCCTTCTCCAAAGGTCTGAGCCCCGAGCACAAGCCGGGAGGGTAATTTATACCCTCCTACTTCCTCATACTTGGTATTTTCGCCAGAGCAGGAAAGGGCGTAGGAAAGAAGAACCCGGAAGGGCTTTGAGACAGGGACTGGAGTTCCCTTGCCGGTTAGGACGGCCAGCTTAGAGTACAGTTTTTTTTCCTTATCAACAATAGTCTTTTTTTTTTTTAAAGGTTTTATTTATTTATTTATTTGACAGAGAGAGCACAAGCAGGGGCAGCGGCAGGCAGAGGAAGAGGGAGAAGCAGACTCCCTGCTGACCAGGAAGCCTGATGTGGGGCTCGATCCCAGGACCCTGGGATCATGACCTGAGCAGAAGTCAGAGGTTTAACCCACTGAGCCACTTAGGTGCCCTGGAAAGACAGCAATCTTGAAAACTTGAGGTTATGGAGAGAAGAGGTTTTTTGATTTCCAAAAGCTTCCCCTTATCGAGAGCAAAGCATAGGTGACAGAGAGTAGACCATTAAAACACGCTACAATATAAAGAGGATGTAGAGTCTGACCCAGGTAACAGGTGTTTTCACATCCTTGGTCAAGGGCGGAGCCTCTAAATAGGTCTGGGGGGAGGGAGAAGACAACTGGTAGGAGAGGGAGAGAAGGCAGGAGGTGAGTCTTGAGAATTTTCTCTTCCCCTTTGCCTCCTGCGGCTGAATATGGAGGAGGGAGACCAAGTCACCTAAGAGCAAAATCCTATGGTGTTTGGGGGTGCTGCCACATCAAGCAGGTGGCTCCCCCTGCTTTCCCAGCACCCACAGGGAGATCTGAGGAAGCACTGAAGGCCTCTGCCAAGGAAAACAGTGCGCCCATGTTGAGGGTCAGGACAAGAGAGCTTCAGGACCCAGATATGCCCACAGTCCCAGGAGGATAACCTAGGTGCTGATTCCCTCAGCCTGGCGCAAAGGGCAACTGAGGAAGAGGGACACAAGTGCGATGTGAAAGCCAGGCCACCAGGTCTCAAGGATGGCCAGGCCAGCAAGCACCAGGTGAGGGCAAATGAGCATAGGGGCCCCTGAGCCTGGGACTTGGGGCAGAAGGCATCCATCCCCACACCCCCTCCCCACCCCACCCCCGTCAGTAAGGGGCTCAGGGGTGTCCCCCACACAGCCCCAGGCCAGAGCCCACCCTCTGCCTCTGACCTCTTAGGAAGGGTGGAAGGGAAGACGCCTTCAGAGCGGAGGCCCAATGCAGAGTCTCAAATCTGAAAACTTTTTGCCAATCTTGTAAACCCGGGGAGACCCGGTACCTTTAACCTGCAAGTTATCACCTCGGTTCCCACGCTCAGTGCGCTAGGGGCACAGCAAGGTTAGGCAAGAGGAACATTGGCCTGGACCAACGCCTCGTCCCCCGGGGCCTCGTCTTGTGTGCGAGTCTGGCCTCCCTGTTGCATCCGCCCTGCGTAGACTGCAGGGGTCCTGGACCCCCGGGCCAAGCGGAGCAGGGGGGCCGTGGGCGCTGACGGGGGTTCGCGCTGTACTTTGGGCTCCTGGCCTCTAGAGGGCGCGCCGACGCCTCCACTCGCCTAGCAGGCCACGTGTGTTTCCAGCCTCCCAGAAACCCGTGATCAGGGTCGCGCCCCGCCCCCGCCTCCCCTAACGCTGCCCCCCACCCCCGCCCGCCGCCGGGCCGCCTTCTTACCAGTTTACCCCAACTTCACCTATACTTGCTACTTTTGCAGGCTGCGCTGCAATTCGGTAGAACTTTTTCCCTCTTTCAGAACTAAGTTATAATCCGATGGAGGTTCTAAATCCTCGTGTCCCAGCCCATCCTGGAGATTTTCATAACCCTGCATATACGTAGACCTTGGAGAGTGACTCTGGAGGGCCTGTTTCCCCACGTGGCCATTCTCGTAGACGTCCTGAGACAGCCCCATTCACTTCTGAGCTCTGTCTGCCCAGAGCCTCTGGCCGGGTGAGCTACTGCCCCACGGATGGGAGGGGAACTCCCTTTGTAGACACTCCTTGCAACGTCTCCGTTTTCTGGATTTTTTCCCCCTCCTCTCAGCTCTTCTCCAGAAATTACTCGGGATTTATTGCAGCCCAGGAACACTTGCTTTTCAAAAGGAGCAATGAGGAACCAAGCAACGTTGAACTCCGACAGGTGACTCACTCCTCACTTGCTCATGCAAGCGTCAGAGAGCCCGGAAGCTGAGTCTGGGAGATGTCACCTTCCGAGGTCCCTCCCAGCTGGCTGAAGGGTCCCCCGGAGTGTTCGCGCAGTTGGAAGAACTGATCACGAGAAGGGTCGCCAACCTTGGGAGCATTTAGCAGTTGTGTCCCGGGAAGGCCACTCTGAGCCTTTACAGGGAGGACATACTAGTATCCCCACCTGACAGGTTCAGAAACTGGAATCCAGAAAGTTCTGTACGTCGTTCAAAGGGTACAATAAGGGGCGGAGTGGCTGTGACCTGGGTGACTGGCCCCAGAGCCCTCCCCCTAATACTCCACCTGGCTTCTTCCCCGGGAAGAGATAGACATGGTGCCTCTACTAAGTCTCTTGTCCCCACCTCAGTCCGTCCTGGGGGCAGGGAGGGTCTGCGAAGCCCACTCAAGCATCACCCTGGCCCAGAGAGGGGATTCGAGTGCCCCCTGCCAGTGGTGGGCACAAGGAGGCCAGGCCCTCACCTTGTGAGCGGCACCTGCTAAGGCCAGGTCTTTGGACACGGAGGTTTGCAGAGATCCTGTTGCAGATCACTAAATCCAACTTGTCCCTGTTTTCCAGAGTCCCCAGTCAGCAAAGGACATTGCACTTGGAAAACGGTTCCCCCTCGGGTTCTTCTCGCCAGCCATCTCCCCTCCACGTCACTGAGACTCCGGATGGAGCGATCAGCTTACAAGCAGTGCCGGAGACAGAGGAGAAGCCCGTTAAATCACTCCAGAGGGAGGCAACTGGCACAGTCCAGACGGATGGACCCAGCTCAGCCTGGTAGGGGTGAATGAGGGAGGGAGGGAGAGAGGGAGACCCCTACGAGACTAACTGACCAAGTCCAATGCCTGGACTATGTGGGGATCCTGATGTGAACACAGTCTTTTTAAAAAAGTGACGTGGAGCGCTGGGATGGCTGGTTAAGCGTCTGCCTGCAGCTCAGGTCATGATCTCAGGGTCCTGGGATCGAGCCCCGCATCGGGCGCTCTGCTCAGCGGGGAAGCCTGCTTCTCCCTCTCCCTCTGCCCCTCCTCCAACTCGTGCTCGCTCGCTCTCTCTCTCTCCCAAATAAATAAATAAAATCTTTTTTAAAAAGATGAGATAATTAGGAAATGTGGATACTGATGGACATCGGATGATACTAAGGAGTTACTATTTTGGGGGGAGTGTGATAATGATAGCGGGTTATGCATTTTTTTTTTTACTATAAGAACTCTTCTGTTTACATTTAACAAGGCACACAGAAGTATTTATATTTGAAATATGATGTATTTGCTTAAAAATCACTGGGGAAGGAGAGTAAGTAGTAACCCAGAGATAAAACAAGAGCGACCACGAGTTAATAGTTGCTGAAGGGAGGTGATGAGCATGTTGGGTTTTATCTCTGTCTTTGCGTAGAAATTTCAAAAATTACCGTGTAAAATAGAAGTCTAGGGGCGCCTGGGTGACTCAGTCGGTTAAGCGGCTGCCTTCGTCTCAAGTCGTGATCTCAGGGTCCTGGGATCGACCCCCACGTTGGGCTCCCTACTCCGCAGAGTGTCTGCTTCTCCCTCCCCCTCTGCCTGTGATTTTAGTTACTTATTTGACAGAGAGAGAGAGAGACAGCGAGAGAGGGAACACAAGCAGGGGGAGCGGGAGAGGGGGGAAGCAGGCTTACCATGGAGCAGGGACCCCGATGCGGGGCTCGATCCCAGGACCCTGAGATGTGACTTAAGCCAAAGGCAGCCACATAACAGACTGAGTCACCCTGGTGTCCCCGATTGTTCTCAATGTTAAGGGCTTTGCCCATACACTTTTTCTTCGTGGCAACCAATTAAAAATAAATGAAAAAATTAATATTATTGGAACCCTGAGAAAATAGTGATGAACATTAGCTTGACGGCCTATTTTTCCATGTGGGCTTCAGAGACTCGTGGCCCCTTCGTATATTCATCTACATCTTCACCTCCTGGAGCCAGATTTTCTACTAATTCGAGAATTTCTGCTCTCTACTCCGCTGCCTCTTTCGAACTCGGCCCGCAGCAACCTGCCCAGTAGGAAGAAAGAAACCAAGCCAGCTCGGGGCTGGAACTCCCTGGTGGCAAGGGGCAAAGAGGGCAGGAGTGATAAGCTAATGCTTTCCTAAGCACTACAGGTAGCCGACTTTGCCGGAGTCTGGAGAACACCCACAAGTGCTGGGCAAAGGTTCCTAGTTCCTGACCCCTCCAGCTCCGCTCCACTCCATACAGGGCCTCTGGGGAATTTCTGCTCAGCATTTGAAATAGACCCAAACCCCCACACCACAGCCTGAAGGCATTTGGAATGTGTTTTTCCTCCTTCTAGGCATTATTCAGTTCTTCATTCATTCATTCATTCACCGCCACCGGGAGTGTGGTGTGGAAATGAAGAGCTTTGCTTTTGCGCCTGACTAAACTCCCTTCCATCTCCTTCCCCAGGAGCCTCTGTTTTCTCCTCTGCAAAATGAAGGGGTAGGGCAGGTTTGGATTCCCCAGCTCTCTCATCCTGGCTCTGGTCCAGCTCTGCCCTTTTATCCCCCCCCCCCCGCCCCGCCCCTCCTACCCGAGCAGGACTGGCCGCCTAGGCTATGGGGCCAAAGCGAAATGGAAATGTGGAGCCCCTCGTTCGGACACTATTAAGAATTTTGAGGTGGTGGGGCGCCTGTGGCTCCATCACCTCGGGTCATGATCTTGGGGTCCTGGGATCGAGTCCCACAGAGGGCTCAGCAGGGAGCCCTGTGAAGCACAAGATGGCGCCTAAGAGCCCTCTCTGTGTTATGTGGAGGCTCCAGGCACCTCAAGCCCTCAGGGTGCCGGGGGGACAGGAAGCTCCATCTGTGGAGGCCTTGTGGCTGATATGGACCGTGGCCAAATTAAGGGCCGTTCCTTACTCCTTGCTTGCTGGCGGGTGCCCAGGCCCAGGCCAGGAATCAGTTGGCCTACACCAAGCATGGGTCACGCACGTGGCCTTGTGTTCTCCTGGGGCTCAGGGGAGAGATTTCACCTTCTCTGATCCTTATACCCCCTCTTTAAGCTGCTATGGCTTCTCTGGTGCCTTCTGCTTTGTCCCAGTTGTGGACCCAAGATGGTCCCCTCTACCCCCTTTCTCCAGACCAATCCTGGTTTTGAATGGGCCACAAACCTTATGATCTAATGTAGGAGTAAGGCAAGCTTAAAATTGGTGTTCGCAAAAATGCCAGGCACTCCTTATCTTAGGGGGAAGAGCAAGGAGGTCTTATGTGGAATATCTCACCTTCCGTCAGGGGACAGGGAGGTTGCAGGGGGAGGCCCCAAGTGACAGATTACCTCCCGGAGCGCTTATCAGAAAATTCCTGATCGACGACTTCAGGTTTACATTTAGGGGAGAGGTTGAATCTGTGTTTAGGTTAAGTATTAGCCGGATGTGGTGACATTGGCCTAAGTGACACCATTTGGACCTTTGGTTTTCTTTGTATCACTGGCCATCTTTCGACTGCGATATTCCAGTCCCTCAAAGGCAGAATGCGAGCTGGAGTGGAGGGGCCCGGAGTGACACTTGCTGAGAGAGCTAGGTCTCTCCTAGCTGGGAGTCCCAGCAGTAGGGGGCCTCTGGCTCCTCATCCTCATGGCTGAGACAAGGCTGGTCCCAGGAAGAGTAGAGTGGCCTAGCTTTAAAGATTAGAGGTCTTTTCGAGCTCTCTGCTCAGCAAGAAGCCTGCTTCCCCCTCTCTCTCTCTGCCTGCCTCTCTGCCTACTTGTGATCTCTCTCTCTCTGTCAAATAAATAAATAAAATCTTAAAAAAAAAAAAAATTAGATGTCTTCGAGGGTGAGCAGCCCAGCCAGTCACTATGGGGAAGCCAACCCCTCCCCACTCCCCCTAATCTCTTGCTCGCCCTTTCCTGACGGCCCTCTGCTTGTCTTCCTTAACTTCGCCTCCCTGATACAGAGGAGAAACAAACACATTGTGTGTGCAACACTTGTTTAGAAGTTGGAGCCCAAGCCCTTAACCTGGACGTAACTGGACCTAGCACTGTCCCCCTTCCCCCAGAAGAACGCATTACAATGGACAACCAGTGCACTTGGGTCTTGATCCGATTAGAGGGTACACAGGTATTTGGGGTTCTGCATCTAATTCCAAGGTGTTTAAGGACGGGGGAGGTTCGCATCCAAAGTAATTCTCTGATACCCGCTGGGGGGTCCTACAATTCAACTCAATTCTAACACTGTCTACCCAGAGACAGCATCGGATTCCACAGCTTAAGGGCTTGGTCCCACACGATTGCCCCCCACTACCCCCGACTTCTGACGCCAGTCAAAGCCAGACCATCTCCCGGGCTTCTGACCCCTGGCTGTAAATCAGATACTCCTACAACCTCCTCCTTGGGTTCAATTAATTCGCTAGAGGTGCCCACAGAACTCAGAGACACGTGGACTTACCAGATCACCGCTGTATCATTTATGAAAGGATGTAAGTCGGGGATAGCCAGATGTTGGAGATGTGTGGGGCAACTTGGGGAAAAGGCAGGGGGCTGCATGCTCTCTCCGGCGGCGCCCCTCTCCCAGCACCTCCCTCTGTCCACCAACACCGTAGCTCTCCAAACCATCGTTTTGGGTTTTTACCGAGGCTTCATTACATAGGCATGATTGATTAAATCATTGGCCATTGGTAACTGGTTCAACCTCCAGTCCCGCCTCCCCCCACCAGGCGGGAGGCTGGGGGGCGGGGATGGGACTGAAAGTTCCAGTCCTCCCATCACACACTTAGTTCTCCCGACAACCAGCCCCCATCCTTAGCTGCAGCCAAAATTCACTTATTAATCTAACAAAGGCACCTTTATCACACTCATCCCTTAGGAAATTCCAAGAGTGTTAGGAGCTCGGTGCCAGAGTGGGAACGAAGATCAAACATATATTTCTTATTATAAATCATGATGTCACAACGGATTTCTTGAGATTCTCAGAGGGCTCTGATTTGCAAAAGAGGTCAACATTGGACGTTCTCGAGTTACTCAAATCTTGCCGGCTCCTTAAAACCTCCCAAACTCTCGCACTTTTCTAGGCTGGAGTTTCTTTTAACATATTTCTGGGGTTTGAAGGAATGTCCGGGAAGCCATTTCAAGCCAGGAGCTGCAGCCCCGAGTCTCAGAGAAGATTCTCTGAAGATGGTTGTAGAGACCAAGATGGAGTCACTCACGTCAAGGAGTGAGTCACGTCACGCCGTAATGTAAGCAGCCCAGGGCGTTGCAGTTAAGACTGGGTATCAGGAAAATCAGCACAGGCCGGCGGCACCCCCGACTGATAACCAGGAAAGCTAAGAAAGCCTGGAAGAACGGAGCTGATAACCACCACAACCAGAGGAGGTCTGCAAAGGCCCGAGACTGATTGAACTCCTTGAAGAAGGGAGCCCTTTGGCAGCCAGCTGTCGGACTTTCCAGATGCTGGCCCATCTCCGTTGACCTCTGAACAGAATAGAGTTCCTCCCCGCTGCGCCCCTCCCCCCCCACCCCGAGCTCCTCCGAGAGCTGAGCCCGACTGCACCTGATCGGGGACTCGCTGCACATTTGGATCCTTAACGTCTTACCCCTTATCGTATCTTGTTTGCCGTGTGACTCTGTCTTGTGCTTGCTTTGTGTGACCTGTATGAAGCCAAGTTAAACGGGCAGTGAGATGTCATTGACTTTGGAATCTTGGATCTGCTTTGCAATTATGGGAACCTTGCTTTATGACTGGATCAAGCGAACACTGTGGAAAGACACAGCCCTTGTCGTGGCGCGCGGGCGACAGCGGTAACCGGATGCCGTGGTGTGGGTGACTGGGGGTGGAGTACACCTGGAAAGACAGACAGACTCTTCCAGGAATCCTAAAGCAGATTCCTTCATCCCAGAAGGGCTCATGGAGAAGACTGCCAAGGAACTGGTCCTGGAATGTTCCCTCGACCGAACAGGACCCTGGCTTTGACAAACATTCAGTACAACTTTTTAGGGTTTATTTGTTTTTAAAGTTTTAATTTACTTATTTAAGAGAGAGAGAGAGAGAGCGAAAGAGAGCAGGAACAGGGAGGAGGGAAAAGCAGGCTCCCCGCAGAGCAGGGAGCCCGATGCGGAACTCTATCCCAGGACCCCGGGATCATGACCTGAGCTGAAGGCAGATGTTTAACCCACTGAGCCACCCAGGCGCCCCTCATACCATGCTTTGACTGGAAAGTTCTTACCCAGGAACGGTGGGTGTCCATGTTCCAAATCAGATCCCTGACAAGGTGTATGAGCATAGTAAGCAAAGGGACGCATCTTTTTCCCATGGAATCCCACCCCGTTTGGACATTTCCCATGGTAGCTGGAGTACCAGGGACACACATTAAAGAGTAACCAATGGTCGAGGCACGCCTGAACCCAACTGAGATTTCCTCAAATCAAAGAAAGAAAGAAAAAAGAGGGAGAGAAAGAAAGAAAGAAAGAAAGAAAGAAAGAAAGAAAGAAAAGAAAGAAAGAAAAGAAAAGAAAGAAAGAAAGAGGAGGGGGAGAAAGAAAGAACGAAAGAAAGAAAGAAAGAAAGAAAAAGAAAGAAAGAAAAGAAAGAAAGAAAGAAAAAGGAGGGGAGAAAGAAAGAAAGAGAAAGAAAGAAAGGGAGGGGGAGAGAGAAAGAAAGAAAGAACGAAAGAAAGAAAAAGGAGGGGGAGAAAGACAGAACGAAAGAAAGAAGGAAAGAAAGAGAAAGAAAAAGAGGGAGAAAGAAAGAAAGAGAAAGAGAAAGAGAAAAAGGGAGGGGAGAGAGAAAGAAAGAAAAGAAGGAAGGAGGGAGGGAGGGAGGAAGAAGAGAGAGGGAGGGAGGAAGGAAAGGAGGAAGGGAAAGAGGGAGGGAGGGAAGGAAGGAAGAAAGGAGAAAGGGAGAGAAGGAAGGAAAGGAAGGGAGGGAAGGGAAGGGAGGGAGGAAAGAAGAGAAGTAAGGAAGGAGAAAGGGTGGGAGGGAGGAAAAGAAAGAAATCCTTTCCTGTGGGAGACTTGCCACCATCCCTAGAATGCAGAAATGATGCAGGCCTGAGAATCTGCACTCTTTTGTTTGGTCTTGCTGCATCTGGGACACCAGCTTGAGGGCGAGGAAAGCCAAATCTTTGCCCTTTGTAGGACACCCTGCCTCTGTGGGTTCCCATGTCACTAGAGCCAGTGGCTGTGTGGACACGAGGAGGGGAGAGGTGCTCCTGCCCTAGCGCCCCAAGCCACATCACTGGGTAAACTGAGGCTTCACTTGAGGCCCTCCCAATTTAAACACACAAGACCAGAACCCCTGGAAACAAGGAAAGCGTCTTCCCCAGTTGAGGAGAGCGTGAGAGAACGTGGCCATTTTCACTGAGGGGTACACGAAAGGACACACATCAGAAATGTTTGAAAAACACCAATTCAATGAATGCTAACAAGAAGCATGCTCCCTGACTCAGGGTGCTCCCAGGAACACGTGGTCAGTTGGTTCAGCCACTTCCCAGGGAAGTTTGAAGATGGGGAACCCTCCAAGGAACCCCCAACGTCCTCCTTCGGGGGACCCTTACCTCCACTGGTTTCAATTCACACAGCAAAGCCTGCATTCCATTAAGGAAACAGCCCTCTCTGGGTCTAGAAACTCCTATGAGCCTCCTACCCCATTGCCAGTGGGTTTCTCTGGGCACTGGCTGCACAGTGGGTGGGCTGGCTTCCTTATGTGGGAGGAGAGCCAAGCCTACAGGGAGCCCAGGCTCTCATCTCCTCCCCGGGAGGCCCCAGGAGAAG
>CM052810.1:82469198-82479495 GCA_028533885.1 Nasua narica | reverse complement strand
TGTGTGTGTATGGAAGACAATTGGGCGCCATGTTTTGGCGGGGAAAACATCGATTCCTGACTGTAATCTCAGGCAGAGGCCAGCAGAGGGAGATGTTGGGATTTTTCTGGGATTTGTGGAGTCCACCGGCCAGAGACAAGACTTGCAAGCCAACTCTGTGCCTGGCTGGGACGATTCTGTTGGTGGTATTAGGGAGGAATCATTTTCATCTACCCTTCAAGGTTCTGGTGGTCCAAGAATTTGACAGATTAACAGAAGAAGATCCAGTAGAATTACGGGCATGTGGGGAGCCTACATAAATACAAGATTCCAAACATGGAATGAAGGATACACATCACCCTGAACTAAGGAGTCATGGGTAGGGGTCTGGGGCTTCAAAGAGAAGGAAGACAATTCACAGGAAGATGAAAAAGAGTAAATATTTGGTAAACAAATATTTGCTGGGCCCCCTGAGGAACAAGGAGACAGAGAGGCATTGTAACAAAGAGACTTGGCTGAATTCCTCCCCATCTACCACCCCCGGTCCATATCACACTCTGGTTCTCTGTGGTCATAGCTCCTTTCCTGGAACAGGTGCGTCCTTTACCTACATACTTCTAGGCAGTTAAGGGGAAGGCCCAAATTTCTTCCCAAGTCTTTTGCGCCTGGATCATTAACGGCTTGAAATAATTTGTAAGGCAAAGTGGTATATCTTGGGGGCAACTCGTTCTGAACCCCCAGAGTGGTGGTGACCCGGGGTAAGTGGCAGAAAACCCGGCCCAGCCCCCGACCCCTGCCCAGGAGGGTGGAGGTAGGCAGACTGAGAGCCACAGACCTGCAGTCCTCCTGCCTGATCCACTTTCCAATGACATTTTGCCCAGAGAGAGGCATTTCCAGGTTCTCCACTCGTCATCTATGCTCGCCATCTAGAGCATTCTGGAAAGTTCTAGAAAATACTAAAGAGGAGACTCTTTAGATAAGCGCTCTTTTCCGAGCACCCAGGATGTGAGCAGTGAGTCTGGGTTATGAGTTCAGGGTGCTGACCTTACAAAGACACCTGGATTTAAACCCCCAAAATGGTATCCATTACCACCTGTGTGTGCCTGGGTCTGTTGCTTAACCTCTCTGGGCTTGTTTCCTCCCTTCAAATGGATATAATTGTAGTGGCTGCCTCAAAAGGGGGAGACGAGGAATAAATCAAACAATTCATTCTAGCATGCTTGACATGGGACCTAGGACATAAGCGCTCAGCAAATATTATGATATTATTGTGCCTCTAACACAAACCATGCACGAATACCTTATTTATCTGCACATAAATCAGTCTTCCAAATATTTGCAGCCGGCCCTGTCAGGCGCGGGTGCCTTTAAGTCCCTCGTGGGCTCCCTGTCCTCCTAAGCAACTTCTCCCATTGACCTGAGGACATAGGAACTCCAAGCAGTGTAAGAAGTGAATTCAGCAATAACTTCCGGGGCTCTGGCTGTTGGGGAACTTTGGGAGGGCCGATTTCCTGGTTCCCGCTTGTGTTTGAGACGTGACACGCTGCCGAGGAAATGGATAAGCAAGGACTTCTGTGTCTCGAGGGAGATGTGCAAACAGGTCGCTGTGTAGATTCACACCATCCATGCCTGCACATGCGTGGTCCCCAACTTATAACATTTACTGAAATGACCACCCTGCCTTTTTTTTTTTTTTTTTTAAGATCTTGTTTATTTGACAGAGAGAGAGAGAGCGAGATCACAAGCGGGCAGAGAGGCAGGCAGAGAGAGAGGGAGGGGGAAGCAGGCTCCCCGCTGAGCAGAGAGCCCGAAGCAGGGCTCGATCCCAGGACCCCCGAGATCATGACTTGAGCCAAAGGCAGAGGCTTTAACCCACTGAGCCACCCAGGCGCCCCCCACCCCGCCCTTCTGAGCCCGCCTTGCTCTGTAAGCAATGTGAAACAGACACACAAGCAAAACTCTAAGGTCAAAATGTTACAGGATTTTTTTCACTCCATGGCTGCCTGCGGTTCTCGGTCCCATCACTTCAAAGAATGAAGAGGTAGCCCCGACGGATGGGCAGCAAAGTTTATTGAGTGATAGCTAACAGATAGCAGATAGCGCAAAGCTCCCCAAAGAGGGAGGGGACCCAAGAGGGCTGCCGCGGGAATTTCTCAGTTTAGGGGTTTTTTAGGGGCTTGTTAGCGGACTGTTTTAATCTGATTAACCCCCCCCCCCCCGTGCCTGTCATCTAATTGGGTCCTTGTCACAAGGAACAGGGGTCGGGATCCTGGGTAGAGGGGTAAAATCATTTTTAAGGGTAGTTTCCTATTGAGGGCACCTGAGGGGCTCAGGTGGTAAAGCGCCTACCTCTAGCTGAGGTGCTGATCTCTAGTTCCTGGGATCCAGCCCCAGGTTGGGCTCCTGGCCCAGTGGGGAGTCTGCTTCTCCCTCCTCCCCTTTACTGGTGCTATTTCTCTCTCTCCCTCTCTCCCTCTCTCTCAAGTAAATTTTTTAAAAATTAAAAAAAAAAAAAAAGGGTGTGTTTTCCTCTTAGAGCAGGGGCCCCTTGTCCCTGCCTGCCTGCCTTCTGATTATCCTTCATCAAAAACATCTTCTCAGGGCACCTGGGGGGCTCAGTCATTGAGTGTCTGCCTTCGGCTCAGGCCATGATCCCAGGGTCCTGGGATTGAGCCCCACTTCGGGCTCCCTGCTCAGCGGGAAGCCTGCTTCTCCCTCTCCCACTCCCCCTGCTTGTGTTCCCTCTCTCGCTGTCTCTCTTTCTGTCAAATAAATAAGTAAAATATTAAAAAAAAAAAAAGATCTTCTCAAGAACCCAGAAGAGAAGAAGGAAGGCAAGACACTAAGGAAAGCAGAAAGCCTTTATTTAGGACAGAGGTTTTCAATCTCAACTGCATATTCAAATCATCTCGGGGGACGCCTGGGTGGCTCAGTAGGTTAAGCGGCTGCCTTTGGCTCAGGTCATGATCCCAGGGTCCTGGGATGGAGCCCCGCATTGGGCTCTCTGCTCAGTGGGGAGCCTGCTTCTCCCTCTGCCTCCTGCTTTCCCTGCTTGTGCTCACTCACTCTTTCTCTCTCTCTGACAAATAAATTAAATAAAATCTTCAAAAAAACCAAAATAAAATAAAATAAAATAAAATCATCTGGGGTGCCTGGGTGACTCAGTTGATTAAGCCACTGCCTCTGGCTCGGGTCATGATCCCAGAGTCCTGGGATCAAGTCCCATATTGGGCTTCCCCTGCTCTGCGGGGAGACTGCTTCTCCCTCTCCCTCTGCCTGCCACTCCCCCTGCTTGTGCTCTCTTTCTCTCTCTCTCTCTGTCAAGTAAATAAATAAAATCTTGAAAAAAAAAATCATCTGGGGAGCCTTAAGAAAGAAAGTCCATGCCTGGCCCCACAGAGACACCGAGTTGATTGGTCTGGGTGAGAGTTGGCTTTGGGTATCCTTTTAAAAGTTCCCCAGGCGATCCTAGTATTTGGGTAGGGTTCACAATCCTGGTTTAGGGTCTAGCGTCAGCCTAAAAACTCTCTGTAGTTCCACTTTTCTACAAGGCCGGGTAGTGTTGAAATTAGGGATCAGTCTCCGTAAACCAGTATCTGCAGGTATAAAGTTTACCACTTAACGTTAAGTTAATTCGTTCCTCAGACCCAGTTGAGTTCCAGGTCAATGAAGGAAGGAAGCTGGGGAAAGGGGAACTAGAGAATGTTGGGGAGGAGACCTGGGCAGGGTGTGCCCCCGCCACAACTCTAGAGTCTAGGACAATGTTTTTAACTGACACCCCAGACCATTAAATCTAAACTTCCATCAGTTGAGCAGCCATAGTGGGGGACCACTGGTTTACAGGGAGAAAGTCACCAGGAAGCAGACTAGTAATGAAAGAAGATATTGTTGGGGGACAAAAAGTTTTCCCCTACCCTCTTATGTTAGGTCATGGGGCCCTGTGAATTAAAGAGACAAGTGACAGCTTAGCAAGAGCAAAGACAGAGTTTAATCATGTACAAACAGGAATTCACACTTGCACATGCGCGCACGCGCACCCCCCCCCCCCCCCCCCCCCCCCGCCCCATGACTGAAGGAGGTAGCTGGAATTTGATGCTTCTATGCCTCTGAATAGAGAAGGGAGAGGGGAAGAAGATACTCTGGGAAAAAACAAATGACTTCTTAACAGGGGAAGCAGGAGAGAAAGGGCACTTATAGGAAAACAAATGACTTTTGGGAAAGATAAACAGGCTCTTAGGAGAGCAGATGGGAGATGTGATATGGTGACAAATGTCTTTTTAGGTGGGATGCTGACTTTTAGTCTCTAGCGATAAGAGTCCCTCCTCCCTTGTTGCTCCCGGGGAGGGGATTGATGATGATTGGGTTAGAAAAGTACCAGAAGATGCCACCCCATAATCTGCCACTTTGTCATAAGGAATCTTTTGAGCTGAAGGCAACTGAGAAAAAGCAGAGACAAGAGAAGTTCTCTGCCCTCCCCCTATTTCTCGAAAAGCAGAACATAAACTTACAAAGGTGTCTGTCCTCTCCTCTCTACCAGGAAGGACAAAACTTCATCACAGGGGACAACTGTATACCCTTATCAGCCCAGACATGGTCCCAGAGGAAACCACTTTACAAGCTTACCAACTGGCCCTTACCTTCCACTAATCTCCCTCTCTGCATCTGCCTCCCCACAACTCACTGCCTTGGAAACTCAGCCTTTTTCCTTTGTCTTGCCTTTTTTTATTTCACTTGTATGTGGAACCTAAAAAGAAAAAAGGAAAAAAAAAGAACAAACAAAAATGGACTAAAATACAGAGAACAAACTGGTGGTTGGGGGAGGGGGAATGAATGGCCTAGGGAAAGGGGATTAAGAGGTACCAAATTCCAGTAGTGAAATAAATAAGGCAGAAAGATGGAAAGCACAGTTTAGGGGATAGCTAGAGTCAATAATATTGTAATAATGTACGGTGATAGATGGCTACACTTATGGGGAACAACGAGCAGTGCCTGGGACCGTCCAGTCTCTAAGGCGTACACCCAAAACTAATCTAACATTGTCAATTATGCTTCAATAATAAATAAAAATCATAAAATAAAATAAAGGTAATGTTCTTTTATTAAAAGGCTGCAGGGCCAAGTTCTAACCCACTCCTTTGAGTTACTAATCACTGAGTGCCCGCCCCGCCCCCTCCGCCAACCCAGTGTAGGTGAGTGATACTCCCACTAACAAACTTCTATTTGTTTTTCTCTTGTGTATCTGTCTTTTGTCAGTCCAGTTAACAGGGCCCCAGTCAATGAACCAAAGATGGATAGAGGAAAAACAGTTTTTCCTTCCCTTCAAGTTCTTTTGCTTTTAGGTGGATGAGGCAGATCAGAAAAACAAACAAACAAACACACACAAACACAACAACTTATTCTCAAACAACTTCAGCTCCAAAGGGTTTTGATGTCCCAGTGGTGACTTCTGGATCACTTCAACATGAAACCCTTAACCTCTGTGAGACCTGGGCCTGTGTCCTTGGAAAATGATAACAAATTTCTTTTCCCCTCCTGTTCCCCAATTCTCCAAGATGGCAGCCCTGAGGCCATTAGACAGCTCTAATGCGCCAGGCCTGTTCCTCTTGCCACCATGGATGACCAGCTTCTAGGAGAGGCACAACCAAGTCAAAGGAGGAAACTACCCTCTGCTCCTCCCCCCCCCAAAAAAAACCTTAGAAAACAAAAGGGGAGAAAGTTTAGAACTTACTACCTCCATGGTTAGGGAAACCTTTTTATACCTACCAATAAATATGTAAATGTGTAATTTACACCTCTATCATGAATTATAATTCAACCAGGAAGTTGGAGTTTGGGGGCCTTCTCGGTCCTTTCCATGTACTCGTCACCCCACCGCCCCCACAGAGCACATCAGCCAGTCTTCGGGACTGATAAAAATTGAGAACAGTGGTTCTTCGATACGGTCAACAGTTTGGACCAGTGATCACCAGTCATCACGCAAGGCAGAACTGCAAGAGCCTTTTGCGATGAATGTCTAGGAGTCCACATGCAAACGTGTACTTTTCTCAGTCATGAGAAACTATCAAGAAACTATCATGTAAGGACTCTGAAAATTTTTTCGAGTTATAAAAATGCCCTGGTTTATACCCATCGAAATAGCAAATTTTTTTAAAAAATATTTATTTATTTAACAGAGAGAGAACACAAGCAGGCAGAGAGGCAGGCAGAGGCAGAGAGAGGAGCAGGCTCCCTGCCGAGCAAGGAGCCCGATGCAGAACTCGATCCCAGGACGCTGGGATCAAGACCTGAGCCGAAGGCAGCTGCTTAACCAACTGAGCCACCCAGGCGCCCTGAAATAGCAAATTTTAACAAAGAGGATAAAGTCAGATGTCGACGAGGATGCGGAGAGACGAAGCTGACGCAGCCGTGGTTGCTGGTATCCACCGAGGGCTCATTCTGGGGAAGCAATGGGCACATTTGGCAAATTCAAGTACATCCACAGGCTCCGTGCGCCGGGCATCTTGGGGACAGGTCACGTGCGTTTGCCAAGTTGTTTGAGAACATTCAATTCTGCCAGCAAAAAATGGGATGGATGAAATTCAGAAGGTGTTGAGTATGGTTGGATAGGACATAACAGACAGATCAAAAGATGATAGGGGGGATACAGACAGAAAAGGGTTGAAGGAGCAGAAGATACTGACTATTCCTGGTATGTTACATTTCCCCGGGGGAGCAGACTATTTACGCAACTAGATCTACACAAAGCACACAAGGCATCTGATACTCATGATCTTGATGGGGCTTCCTACTGGTGACCCATTCTGCCCCTGGGATCCCCTGCCAGAGAAAGCCCAGGGCTGTTCGTCAGACTCTTGGTAAATTACAGCTGCGTCTGGCCCACTATTCCTTTGACTCTAATAGAGCAAGGGTGTGTGTTTGCCCCAGGGCACCTTTCTGTCTTCTGAGCCCCTTGCTCAAACCTCAAATCCAGCCGGTATAATTCACCTTCAGCAGAAAGGGCTAATGTCAGGGAGAGAGAGAGAGAGAGAGAAGACAAACGAGCATTGCACACTCAGAATCCAGGTGGTGCGCACGCCTTCCAGCCTTCTCGCACCCTGTCCTAGGTAGATTAAGCCACTCCATCTCTTCCCCTGTTCTCTCTGTGTGCTTCAAGTGGGTTTAATAGTCCCTGTGATTCCGGGCATCCTGATTTGGTCTGGGAACCTTTCTATTTGGTGATCTTCGTGTCAACATGCTTGGTTGCGTACTTGGAGGTTTTCATAGCATAACAACACAACACCAATCAGGATATTCGTGGGCGTGGTTGGCAGGGGGCGGGGCTCTGAAGTGACCGGCTTCAGGTCATCACGGAGATAAATACAATGCACTCCGCAGCAGTAAGGAGCAGTGAGCTCCACCAGGAGCTTTCAAACTTTTTTGACTGAGACTCACAGTAAGAAATACTTTCCCCATTGTGAATTCATAACTGTCTATTTTTGAAAAAAAATCCATGAAACGGTATTTCTTCTAATTATGTTGGAGGCGCTCTGACATCTTCTGTTAAGTTCTATTCATTTCTTGTAAATGCTGGTTAAGCCTCCACCAAATTGTTTCCAGTAGCCGCTCTTGGAACCTAACCTACCACTTGGAAAACACTGAATTAGAGCTACATTAACAGGGATGGCCTTCAATCAAGCTGTTGGGTGAAAAAAAAAAATAGGAAACAAGGGCGCCTGGGTGGCTCAGTTGGTTAAGCGGCTGCCTTCGGCTCAGCTCATGATCTCAGGGTCCTAGGATCGAGCCCCGCATCGGGCTCCTTGCTCAGCAGAGAGACTGCCTCTGCAACCCCCTTCCCACTTGTGCTCAGGCTCTCTCTCTCAAATAAATAAATAAAATCTTAAAAAAGAAAAGAAATAGGAAACAGAACAAAATTTATAGCCCAATGCCACTTAGGAAAGCCAAAAGCACGCCTCTGTGCACACAGACGGGATCCGCCCATAGTTAAGGATACACAGTGAACACATTAAAGGGGGTTCCTACGGGGAAATGAACAAAGAGAAAGTAAATGCCAAGCGGATCTTGAGTGCAAGGATCATGCCACTGTGCCAAGCTCGGAGCACAATGGTTGACTGTGCCCTCAACCGGGGCCCAACAACGCAGAGCTGGGGAGTCGGTCTCTTGCCGGAAAGGTTGGAGAATCACATAAATCTCCGGAAATATGTAGGAGCTGGAGAATGCCACACTTAGAATTCTTGAAAGGCATTAATAAAATCAGTTTATACGGGTCAGAGACAAAATATCAACCAGGGCACAGTTGAGAGCGAGGAAGAAGGGTCCCTTCACCATCGACGAGGGGGACGCCCTCTGAAAAGGAGGTGGTGGGCTTGGAAAATCAGAGGTATGATTGACCAGCGTATATATACTGCTTGGCTCCCATCCCTTCCTTACCCTCAGCCTCTACTGCCCAGCCTCTACGGCCCTGTCCCCAGCCTTGGTCACAGCTTTTCTGGACTGGGCTGACCTCCAGTCCCAGAGTAACCAGCACTAGGCTGTCGGGTTCTCTTTAAAATGAGCAGCTTGGGGGCGCCTGGGTGGCTCAGTCAGTTGAGCATCTGCCTTCAGCTCGGGTCATGATCCCTCGGTCCTGGGATCGAGCCCCGCATCGGGCTCCCTGGCTCAGTGGGGAACCTGCTTCTCCCTCTCTCTCTCTGCCTCTCCCCCTACTCGTGTGCTTTCTCCCTCTGTGTCAAATAAATAAATAAAATCTTAAAAAAATAATAATGAACTGAGCAGCTTGGCTCTCCTGGACCAAGGGGATTCTGTCTCCAGACCCTGAACACGGAAGATAGATATCACCACCAGAGGATTGAGAGCCGCTGCCTGACAGTCATGAACTTGGGCAGGAGAGACCGGGGTCGGTCTCAGGCCGGCCAGAGTTACGGGGAACCAAAACCGGGGCCAAGCAAGGAAAGGCAGTGGTGGGGAGAAATATGCAGACGCTGAAACCACAGCTGGCTTACTTTAGAAGCACAACACAGAGCTGGGCTCACACACTGAAATCTTACGAGGTCCAGGCAGGGGACAGAGCCCGGGGTAAGACCGGTGGGGCCCGCAGACCACCGTCCGTCCAAAGAACATCCACCGGAAGTGGCCAGGAAAAGGGACCCTCAGGGTTCCAAGGTGTTGCATTTTCCAGAGAAGCCGGAAATCAAGGATTTAGTAGAAAGCTTCCCAATTTTGGGATTGCCATTTTTTGCTTTTAATTAGGAAACACCAGACAAAACGTGTCCACGGACGGAAGATGGTAAGCAGTGAGCACGCAGAGGCCACTGCCCCTCTCCTGGGGGGATTACCCTCCCCTGGTGAATTCCCTGGAAACTTTTGTCTCCCTTATCACTCTTCCTGGCTCCTTTGACCCAGCCTGTTTTTCTGGTAAACATCGAATCTAATAACCTGGGCGGAGGAGTGTTTCCTGGGCTTCCCAGGGCTGAGGCAAAGCCCTGTCTACCCCATTTAATTCCCCCCTCCTCCACATCGGTCTGTGCTCACCGACCATTCCTGCGGCCTAATCTTGATTTCTGGGCACTTTGATCTCGATGGGGTGCCCTGATTAGGGAAGAACCCCGCCTTCTTCTCAGGGCTGGGCTCGCAGTCTGCTCCATGTGAACTCTGAGTGTACTTCGTACTTGGTTAATAGGGGACCGTCCCCCAGAGTATCCCGACAAGTCCAGGGTCCCGGTCTGAAAAGAAGGTGCTAGAAATGTCCCCAGCACGGGTATGGAGTCTGCCTGGAAATCTTTGGGTCCCGGTGCCCTGGAGGTCTCCCATCTCAAGGACGGACTTGCTTTAGAAAGCAGAGACCCCTCAGAAAGGTCGCCCTCACAGACTGGTGGCATCACGACGTGGAGCAAAATCGTTGGCTCAACTGACTTTAAAACACACTTTCGGATAACCATTCCTGATAGAGTGTTCTGAGGACAAAAATGCCTCAGAGAAATTTAAATCTGAGTTCCTTATCGGTATGGTTATTTTGAGACTATTATAGGTATATTATAGGATACAGTAAATGATTCTGTTAAAGTGGTTGGGAGACAAGATTTTTAGCCTAAGAGGACATTTTAAAAATTACAGAAGTTGGGCGCCTGGGTGGCTTAGTGGGTTAAAGCCTCTGCCTTCGGCTCAGGTCATGATCTCGGAGTCCTGGGATCGAGCCCCGCATCGGGCTCTCTGCTCAGCAGGGAGCCTGCTTCCCTCTCTCTCTCTGCCTGCCTCTCTGCCTACTTATGATCTCTCTCCTGTCTGTCAAATAAACAAATAAAATTTAAAAAAAAAAATCAAA
>CM052810.1:82451324-82469098 GCA_028533885.1 Nasua narica | reverse complement strand
GGGGGAGTGCGCACGCATGAGGGTCCTGGCTTCATTCATTCATTCATGGCTTCGACCACAGCCGGTTCTCCCCACCTCCCCCAGCAGAAGCTGGTGCCACGGGACTCTTGCTAACGCTGCAGAGTTAACGTTACACCTGCAGCCTGCCTGGAAGGAAGGAGGGACAGAGGCAAGCCCCTGGGCCCCCAGACGCACTAGAATGCGGTAAACAAGGTCTGTGTGTCGCAATCGTGGCGCCTGGGACAGGGAGGTCAGAATGCAGGGCTGGAGTGCAGAGCCGAGGAGGCAAAGGGCAGGTGGAGGGCTGGTGTGGAAGGGACAGGGACAGGGCCGGAGGAGGAAGCTGGGAGGAGAGGAAGAAGACCCGTGGGTGAAGGCAGGACCGTGGGGAGGAGTCGCGGAGAGGAGAGGGGAGATGAGACGCGGAGAGGGGAGAGGCAACGGTGGTACTGCTCTGTCTCCCAGGCCAGAAAGCAGGCAAGAGTCGGAGAGAGGTCCGAAGTACAAGGCGAGGAGCAGGCTGGGCTCATCATCAGCTCAGTGAACCGCGGAGCTCCGGGCAACTCCCTGAGTGCCTTCAGGTCTCTGGAGCGTCTGCCTGTCTTGCCCCTTAGACCCCAACCCCAACCCCTCAGGGGAGAAAACTCCAGGGCCTAGGTCTCTTTCTTCTGCAGGCTGACACTCCCTAACAGCAGGGCTGGAGCTCCGTCTCTCCTCTAAGTGTCCCTGGTCCCCGGGGTCGGGGGTGGGGGACACTGGGTGGTCCAGTCCAAAGGACGAGGGCACTGATTTGCCCAACAGTCCCCAGGGCACTGCACAGCAGTTGCCTCCTGTGACCCTCATGAGATCAGAGGGGTAGTTTCCCCATCTGACATCAAAGAGAGGCTTCTAGAGGGGAAGAAATCGGCCCAGAAGGCATCTGAAGCCTGGTCCATCGCTCTGTGAGCCCTGTGAGCTTTCCTGAGGGTCCTTATTTTTAGGACTGGCATGCAGCAGTGAGAGACAGTCCCGGGTCCCAGGGGGCTTCTGGTATTTTAGAGGGGAAGACAGAAAATCCAAGAAGCAAATAGAGAAGTTGAGCCAATGACGAAGAGCATACAAAGGTCACAGAGAGGCGCAAGCATATGGGGGTGGGAGGGGCTGCTACGTAGGCTGGGAAGTCAAGGGGGGCCCCTGGCCCAGTGGACACCCTAGAAGTAGGGAAGTGGGAGGGCCTCCCACACAGAGGGAACCATGAGAGAATTGGCTGGAGCTTTCTGCCCTGGGCCACCTAGCGGCAAGCAGGCAAGGCAAGGGGAGTAGGCAGGGATCAGATAACTCCAGCCTCATGGGCTTTGGGGAAAGGGGCTAGGAAACTGCCAGAAAGAATAGAGGAGGTAGGCGTGGAAGAAGGGAGACCAAGCAAGGGGCTGGTCCACAGACATGGAGGGCTCAGACATGACGGGGCCCGTGGTAGGGAGGATGGATTGGACCCAAGGTGTGAGGGACTAAGGAGATGGGTGATGTGGCCTGAATTGGCGAGGTCAGGGAAGGAGCAGAAAAAAAAGGGGGGGAAGCAAAATTTGACCCTAAAACTCAAGCATTTTACCACTGACGGAGACTTTGTCATTTTCTTCCTTGTCCCTCATTGGCCAGGACAATGGTGGGTACATTGTAGGTAGTCAGTCAGCTCGTTGGAGTATTCAGTGAACATTTATTGAGCACTTACTATATGCCTTGCTCTGTCCTAGGCACCAGAGATACACCAGTGAGCATGGCAAGTCCTTGGCCCCTTGGAGCTTACATTATAGAGGGAAAGGATACATGTGTGTGTGTGTGTGTGTGTGTGTGTGTGTAAGATTGGTGACTAGAGGTTTGACATGTTGTGGTCACGGTAAGCTCCCCTGACAAGGTCATCTCTAAGCCCAGACCTCAAAAGAGTGAGGTGGGGAGCCTTACAGGTGCGTATCTTGAGGAAGTACATTTCAAACGCATATCTTTTTTTTTTTTTTCTTTTAAGATTTTACTTATTTGACAGAGAGAGAGACAGCGAGAGAGGGAACACAAGCAGGGGGAGTGGGAGAGGGAGAAGCAGGATTCCCGTTGAGCAGGGAGCCGGATGTGGGGCTCGATCCCAGGACCCCGGAATTATGGCCTGAGCCGAAGGCAGATGCTTAACCGACTGAGCCACCCAGGCGCCCTAGGAAGTACATTTCAGACAGAAAGCACAAGTACAAAGGCCCAGAGGCGGGGGAGTGTTCGCTGACCGGCCAGTAGATCTATTACTTGCTGATTGATATCAGTATCTCTGCCTTGGAAGTCTCTGAGAACAATGCCTGGGTCTTTTTCACCCAATCAGAGTGGTCAGAATGGTTGAAGGGGAGTCAATTCCTTCCTCTCTTCATGCCATCCCTCTTTTCCCAGCAGCAGCCTGGCTAGAAGCAGGGAAGTGGGATGGACAGGTATGTATCGAAGCTGTCACACCGCCTGTAGGAAAGGCAGAGAAAGTCAAGGAACAGGGCCAGTTCTGTGCTGCCCCGGAGGCCATCACTCGCCCCCATTCTATTTCTGCTTTTAATTCCTAGAGGTCCCACCCCATCACCCCGCCCCTCGCCTCTGCCCCTGCCATGGCCCCCCATGGCATGTGGAACCCCTCGCCCAATGGTCATCTCCTGGAGAGTTATTTGCCTCTCTCACCATCTCAGCAGGGGTTAAGGGTACCCCAGGGGGGTGCTGTGCCCCCACTCAGCCCCAAGCTCTGGCCACCAGGGAGGTACCTTGGAAACTCTGGGATTCTAGAATGCAAAGGACCAGCCCAGGGGACCGGCTCGCAGACCTGATGCCTGGTTCTCAGCAAGAACTCCCTGGCTTTGCCCAGGCCTCCCTATGACAGTAAAATGACAGTCACTTCCTCTTTATGATTTCTAAGCCGTTTCTGCTTCTCCAGCAATCTTGCTGACGAGACGTGTTCTAAATTCCACTGATTCAAGACTTTCTATTCTTACCAAGGAAGCATAACAGGCAATGTATCCCCAAACATGCCTGACCGCACGTGGAATCTTAGAAGGCATACGAACGCACACAGGGGGGACCGATCAGCCAACATGACGGTTCTTCCTGATTTTGAGTCCGGACCTCCCCTCCCGGTCATGTGAAATTCTTCAGGCACCCTCCTACAGTGCATGCTAGGGCTCTGGAAAGGGAATCTCAATAGGACCAGGTCCTGTTTTCCTGTGTGAGCCCCTCCTCTAGAGTCCAGGGCTCTGGAGGAAGGGAGAACCTGGTTTCTGGGGGCCACAAGTCGGGGGGAGAAGGCAGGTGTGAGCCATGGAGGGAAGGCCTCCAGCAGAGAGAGGCCCACCTTAGCTCTATGGTTCTCCAGTCATGGCTCCCAGACCAGGAGGAGCTGCAGCCCCCTGTTGGAAACACACACACACACACACACACACACACACACGTTGGAGACATGCCTTCCACCTCCTCCATCAGAAATGTGGGGGTGGCGCCGGGCAATCTGAGTTTTAATAAGCACCCCCCCCCTCTCGCCCCCCCAGTGATTTTGGTGCATCAGCCTGGGAAGAGGTGAAACCCGGACTGGGATGGGCAATTAAGTCCAGCGAAGCTTAGTGACTTTTGTTCTGTCCTGTTTGCCTTTTCAGTGGTCCCTGGGGCCAGGAAAGAGCCGGTTTGTACATCCCCCTTTGGGGGAGACAAAACCGACGCAAGGACTGCTTCCAGAAAGTTCCAGCAAGGACTGCCTCCAGAAAGTTCCACTACGCTTATACTTAACTGCGGGCCTGGGAAGACCCCGACCTTTCACAGCGATTTTATTTATTGACCCCAACTCAGAGAGTTTAAACAAGCAGCCCGAGGCCACACAGCGGGTGATGAAGGCAGCAGAGCCCAGAGGCGGACCTCTTCTCTCCGGACCTTACCGCCCCCTGCGGACAAGCTGAGACTGGAACCGACTCTTGTGGCGCCGGCTTGGCCCTCCCTTGAGGAATCAGAGCCCCAGGAGAAGTCGTCCGCCCCAGGTTGGGGAGCAAGGAAGTTAACTCCCGGCGCCGAAGTCAGCCGGGTCGATCCTCCCGCGAGTGCCGGATCCTACTCCTTCAGACTGTGCGGTGGTGGTGGGGGGGGGGGGACCTTGCGGGCTCAGGCCTGGTCCGCGCCCCGCAGTCCGGAGCCCTCCCTCCCCCTGCCCGGGGGCTCCTCCGGGCCGCCCGCGCTGACTCAGCGTAAACCGAGCCGCGAAGGGCGGCGGGGCCAGACGCGCCCGCCCCGGGCTCCAGTGCTCCGCTTTGATTGCCCGGTCCCTCTCCCCCGCCCTCCTGCCGCCCTGCCGCCCTGCTCCGCCCCCGGGGAGAGGTCCGGACCCAGAGCAAGCGGCGGCAGCCGAGCGGCTGGAGGGCGCCAGGAGCTGCGCGCGGCCGAGCCCTGGGGCAGGATGACTGCCATCGGCGTGCAGGTATCCCCGGGGACCCGGCGGGACACCGAGCCGGCTGCCCCCGAATGGCCCGGGGCTCTGCCCCACCGGGAGGCGGGAGGGGACTTTGCGTGGAGCACCAGACCCAGCCGAGGGAGGAGGGAGGTGCCGGGAGTGCCCCGTCGTGCCAGCCCTCTGTTGCAAGCTTGCGGGGCTCGGGAGGAAGGTGGGCCGGAAGCAACCTGGGGCCCCCTTCCCCTCCCCCCCCATACCCCCCGCCCAGTGCTGCTCCTGCGCGAGGTCTCCTGTGGGCCTGCAAGCGCCCGTGGTTCCCAAGCTTCTTGGAGTGGATTTTTCTGCTTCTCTTTGGGGTCACCAGTAACCGTGGTTAGGCTCACCCGGAAGGTGCCTCCTTTTTAAAAGGGAGAGGCGCGTCTGGGGGTGGAGGGATGGACACAGTCCGCTTTCAAAGTGAGGCATGTCTTATGTAACGTGAGGATGCGTCTCCGGGGAAGCCGGAACTTTCTTGGGCAGGAGCTAGAAAGCCCACCTCCCAGACGCATCTCAGGTGCTGGGGCGGGGGCGCACTCGCTGGGGCGCGCGGATACTTAATTAATAAGAGAATGCTGTAGCGAGGGGAGGGACCCGCATCCCCAAAGGTTTGGTCTCTCAGGCTGGTGAAAGGTGTTTTTGTTGGCTGAGAACCTACCCGTTCCTGTCCCCCTTCCCTCCGGCGCGCTCCTGTCCGAAGGCAACTCCGTGGCGGGACCGCTAGGTACCCGGAGAGCGAGCTTCTCCGCCGAGGCATTTCACCAGCTCGCCTCGTCCCGACTCTTCTGGCGGGGCTGTCCTAACGATGAGAGAGGCCCATTGACTTTGCATTTAAATGCCCAAAGCCTCGCACCCCAACACTGACTCGGGTATATGCTGTTCCGCCCAGTTTAAACAAAATGAAGCTCAGAGGTGAAGTAGCCAGCCCACCGCAGCCGGCTAAGCGACATAATGGAGATTCAAAGCAGGACTTCTTGGCCCTGAATCCTACTTGCCCTTTCTGCTTTTTGCTAACAGGAGAAAACCTACCCACGGGTCACCCCGCTGAAACCGCATCTAGCCAGGACACAGCCAACGGGGGTGGAGGGGAGGGGGAGAGACATTGAGTCCCTCCTCATTGTTCTGGATCAGAACCTTGAGTTCAGGAGGGAGTGTCTGGGACAGGCCCTAGGGACCAGGGGACCGCAGTGAGAAGGGTGGGACCGGCTGTGGTTTCTCCCTTCCGGAAGCCCCGCAGTCCAGTGGAGACAGAGACTTGTAAACAAGGATTTTGAAGAAGTGTGGGGAAGTGAGTGCTAAATTAAGAGGTGCAGAATAGACTGGCCCGATTAACGGGGTGGGGGCGCTGTGTGCTGGGCCTGGAGGGGCCGGAAGACTGGTAGCAGGTGAGGGACCTCCTTAGCACAGGGAGAGCCGGGGCAGGGCCGTGGTTAAGGTGGGGCGTAGCATGGGCTGCCCTGCGGGCTGGGCGCTGGGCGCTGTCCTTGGCCCAGGATTGTCGCTGCTGTTTTCGGAGTCCCTTAAAGCCATGCTAGCGGCTGTTCTTAGCTCTTGGCGATAACTCGGTTCTGCCCCACCCAAGAGAAGTTGGCTGTTTCTTCCTTTGTAGGGGAGAAAACTCTGAGAGGGAGGGAATGTATGCCTGCCTGAGGACAGACAGCAAAAAGCAAGCTGGCTGGAGCTGTGTATGGGGTGGGGAGGTTGTTGGGGATGCAAGCAAGGCCTCTGGGGTTGAGGGGACCCCGTGGGGTCCTGGGCTATAGAGGAAGAGAAGACCTTGGCATTGGACTCAGTGGCGCAGGAGTATCTAGTGACTAGTGTCTAATGACACTATTTCTGTGTCCTGGAGATCATAGAAATCATTCAGGTTTAGAGGTGGAAAAGAAAAACACAATTTTTCCCGGAGGAAAAGAGATTAAAGTGCCTTGGCCAAGGTGCCACAGCTGGAGGACAGCAGGGCATGGGGAGCACTAGGCAGCCTTGATGCCCTCTTGTCCATTGGCCCTCGGCTGACTGCACTGCTGCAAGCCGCCCTCCGGGAGGAAGTTTCAGGCTCTGGGTCACCGAAAGTCCACAGAGCTGCGTGTGGGGCAGGGTGGTTAGGAGTGAAAACTCCAATATGCATTCCTCTTGTTGCTCGTATTATCAGAGGTCCCCAAGTACCTTTACATACGTGATCTCATTTAATCCTTCGAGTTTTCTGGATGATCAGAGAGCTTACAAGAAGCCCTGTGTTGAGGTGGGACGGGGAAGAAATAAACTGACTTGAGCTGTTTTTCTCTTTGATCCCAGTGTGGTGTCTGAAGGATTGGAGACTAAAGTCCAGTCTGTGCACCAGGCAGGTGGGGCTGAGCGGGGGGCAGGACATACCTGTCCTCTAGGTCCTGGGTCCTGCGTTTCATGACTTGATTGGGGCATTGCGTCTGAGGCTTTCCCATCCTAGGACCTTACAAACCAACTTTCTACGGCCTTCTCCTCACCTGACCAGGTAACTTCCTGGCACCTGGTCTCCTGCAGGGGTCGCCAACTCCCATTTTGTAGATGAGACACCCAGGAGCCAAAGAGGTTCAGAAGCCACCAAGGACAAACATTTTTAATGGTTTGTAGACACAGAAGTTTCAAGATTTCCTTAGTCTGTTTCTTAGCAGGAAAGCCATTTGGTTTTGTTGTTGTTGTTGTTGTTGTTGTTTTTCTTCTGATGAAATCCAGCACAGACTCCTGGGCTCCCAGTGTCTCCAGCAGGTAAGAAGGATCTGCTGTGGTTGAAGTGGGGGTTGAAGTGGTCCTAGCTGGCCCGCTCAGCATCCTCGGCCCCCGTTTCAACCCCCTGGAAGCTGCTTAGGAAGCAAGTGGTCCCCGTTTAAGAACCATAGCCAACTCTACTAGGGTGTTCTTTACAATAATCCAGGCCACCTTTGTCTGGTGATGTGAGCTGGGGCCCTGACCCCGCTTCGGGCATCCCTCTGTACTCTCTACTCCTCTTCCTCACCAGTCATCCTGAGCCACTAACACAAAGGCCCCTGTCACTGTGTGTTGGCCGGATGCATCCCACGCCCTGCACAATATACGATTTTGCAGGCAGGCGTAACAGGCTTCTTACTGTGATTTAGGTGGAGTGATCTCGGGGAAGTCACCTGACCTCTGTGTGACGTAGTTTCCCTCCTTACACACCCCTGGTGGAGCTCCCTACTCGACCAGCCTCACAGTTGTGAGTAAAATAGAGCCCTGCTTCGGCAGAGGCGATGAAAGCAAACTAGGTCCTTCTTCCTGTATCGGGCTGAAATTTAGCAGTGGCTCGTGCCGGGGTGGGCAGGTTAGCCGGCAACCCGATGTTCCTGCTGGGGCTGTGACCCCAGGAGTCTCCCAGGAGCGTGGGTTTGCTTTCTGTTACCACTGATTGCTTCTGGAAGTTTCCATTTGCACATGGTATAGGGAGCACCCCGGATGTAGTCCCTGTTCGGTTTCCCCGCAGTGACAGATGCACATGCTTCCTGCTTTGCTTGCCTCCCAGACTGGGCTGTAGCCTTGGGTCCTTCCATACACACTGTAAAGGGGGGTAATTTATGACCGGGTAGGAGACTCATGGAAAGGGGGCTTCAGATGGCAGGGACAGTGGTGGCGACAGTCACCCTTCATTCATCTCACGGCTCCGCTCAAGTGCTCACTGAATGCCCAGGTCAGGCTCTGCGCCATGGACCAGGGATGCAGTGATGCCTAACTGGGGGCCCCTCCCCTCTTGGGGAGCACAGTGTCTGCATGCGACAGGCAATCTATAATAAGTACAAATCAGAAGGGAGTGGATGACCGGCGATCAGAACAATGAAGAAGACAGAGGGCCCAACAGGAAGAGACCTGGTTTGGGTGGGGTTGGGGAAGCAGGAAAGCTCTCTGTGAGGAAGGCACATTTCCACGAAGAGGCGAAGAATGGAGGAAAGGAAGTAGCCTGGAGAAGAACTTTTAGGCGGGAGGGGCCACTAGTTCTGAGGAAGAAAGTTCTAGGCTTGCCCTTGGGTCTGGAAAGAGGGCCGCTGCATCCGAGCAAGGAGGCCAGGAAGACTGTGCTGGGGGGTGAAGTGGGAGAGGAAGGCAGGGTAGAAGGCGCCCGGCTTGTGGGCGGTGGTAAGGAGTTTGACTGTCTGAGGTGTTTTTCTTTTTTTTTTTTTTTGCTTTCTGGTTGGGGATGGGACCCATGCCTGAGTGGCATCCCGGGGCTGAGAGAAGGGACACCTTTCTGGACAGCCTTGCCTAGTTTGCCAGAAGGGAGGGGCGGGTGCACTTTTCAGGCCTGGAAAGAGCCTCAGCGGCCTCTCCACGTCCAAAAGCTGCTAGACAGACATACTGACTGGCAAACTCTGGGTGGGGTTCAGGTTCAGGCTGAGCAAGACTGAAGGGCAAAGTGCAAACATCATTTTCAGGACTGAGGAAAACAAAGTAATAACACGAGTCTGGTACATGCAGAACCAGCTGGGTGGAGATTAGGGTAAAACTGAAGAGTACTAAGAAGTCCCGGGAGAGGGGGAATGTAGCCTTGTATTAGCATGCTAAATAAAAAAAAAATACTAATAATCCAGTGCTCAGATTCTTGCTTTGTGTACAAAGAAACCCGGGGGGTACTGCAAGTTCAAGGTCACACTAGCCTGGCCTGACAAGTTTTCCGAATTCAGAACTGACTAGGATCTGCCAACTTGCTGGGCAATGGAATTTGGCTTTCTTACTCGTGAAGATGATTAAAGAAAGAAAGGTCAGGGAACTTTTCATGCTTGATGAATAGTTGGGACAATCAGTGCTTCTAGGTCTTGAACGGAAGACAGGGAGCACGTGGAAGGGGGGAAAGGCTCCCCAAGGAGGTGGGTCTGTGCTGAAAGGTAAGGAGGAGGAAGGAAGCTACTTGCAAAGGTGGGCATTCTGGGCCTCGAAGGCGACTGCAGCAGAAATTAAGGCTTTGAGAAACTGGGGGTATGGACAAGAGTTTTTCCTGAAGAGGTTGGAGGGGCAGAGCAGGGCTCTCTCCCTGACCTGCCCTCCGTGGTGTCTTCCAGGCCCAGAGGCTGCTGGCCCAGAGGAGGCCCCAGCGGCCCTTCTTGGAATCCTTCATCCGGGCCCTCATCATCGTGTGCGCTGCCCTGGCCTTGGTCCTCTCCTCCATCTCCATCTGCGACGGCCACTGGCTGCTGGCTGAGGACCGCCTCTTCGGGCTCTGGCACTTCTGCACTTCCTCCAACCAGACGGGGACACACTGTCTCAGGGACCTGAGTCGGGCAAACGTGCCCGGGCTGGCCACGGGCATGGTCCTGGCCCGCAGCGTGGGCGCCTTGGCCGTGGTGGCCGCCATTTTGGGCCTAGAGCTCCTCATGGTGTCCCAGGTGTGCGAGGACCTCCACTCCCGGCGCAAGTGGGCCATGGGCTCCGTCGTCCTCCTCTTCTCCTTCACCCTCTCCTCTGGGGGGCTCCTGAGTTTCGTGATCCTCCTCTGGGACCACGTCACGCTCACCGGCTTCACCCTGATGTTCTGGTGCGAGTTCACGGCCTCCTTCCTCTTCTTTCTGAATGCCATCAGTGGCCTGCACTTAAGTAGCATCACCCGTCCCTGGGGCCAACCGAGGAAATTTTAGGCCCCCCCTCCTAAATCCAAGGACATGAGGTTCTACAGGAAAAGTGTGGTCAAGATGGGACTTTTCCAACATGAGACCTCTGGTGGGGTGGGGGGGAGGGGTGGGGCGGGGAGGGTGGGGCAATGACCTCGAAACTGCTGCCTCTCAGCCAATGACCTTTTGGGTGGTTGGCCAGAATCAGCCCAGGGGCCTTTGCAGCTGGCCTGCAGGGGCCAGGAGCATGCTTCAGTGCCACCAACTGCCCGGGCTTAGCCAAGTTAGTAGGATGTTGATTTTAGAAGAAGTAACACGTTTTAAAAAAACCCTTTTCTTGAATCCTTCTTCCCAGGATGGGAATAGATTTGCAAGCAGCGTGGGAACCGGTACCTGGGCTGGTTGCAGAGCCAAGGGCGGCCCCCACTTGTTTTATTAACTCTGTCCCAGGATACGGGCTCTGGGGTCCCGGGGGGTCTCCTGGGGTTGCCCAGAGTGGATCATTCCTCCAGCGAAGCCTATCCGGGTCGTGCCTCGGACTTTTCTTCCACCAGCTCAAAGGTCCTTTGAGGCACATTTCCCTGCTATAGCTTCGGTCACGCTAGGGACACAGAATTCAGGATTCCCTCGATTTCTAGAACATGCTGGGTTTTCAAACAACTTGATGCGATTTGAACCCTGCCCTTTGGAGGGGGGCGGTGGGCGGGTGCATAATCCTTGAATAACTGCAGCTTCCAGCAGCTGGCTGTCTGGGAATCCTGCCTGAACCCTTCCAGCAAGTTTCCCAGGATAGCCCTCCAGCCTTCCAATACACAGTCCTCTCGAGGCAAACGTGTGTGTGCGTGTCCGGCTTTGATAAGGGTCAAGATGGCCTCGGGTACCATTTTTGATTCCAGAGCACATTTCCAAAGAGCACATATCTGGACCTGCGGAACTCCAGGGAGTCAGGGGGCCTTGCCAGGCCTTGAGTAATGATTAACAGCCGTCCTAAGGATGCGTGCAGGTGAAGGGGACCAAGGACCAGTGGAGAATTCCATCCTCGCCCGCAGATACGCATTTCTGGGTAACCAGTGGCCTCCTTTCCAGGGTCTTTTCAGCCTCAGAGCTGGGGTTTTTGGCTTCAGCCATTTCATTCAACATTAGCACCTCCCCTCTCCACCCGGTCCTCTCTGGCGGCTGCTCCTGGCTTGGGTTTTGGGTCTCTGTCTTGCCCTGGTCACTGCGGGTTCCCTTTCCTGGGCTGGGCTGGGTGCTCCTATCTGTCTCTTGTGGGTTTTAAAAAACTTGGACTCTGAACTGTATACGGAGTCCCTGGAGACCGCTGAGAAAGGTGTCGCGGGGCCAACCCGTTTTTCAGAGAGCAGAACTCATCAGCCAGATGGGCGGGGTTCTCAGCCCTGGGAAATAAGCGCCTGACCTTTCCTTCCAGGAGCCTTCACCAGGCGCAAAGGGGTGACCTGCTTTTCTCTGCCGTGGGGAGGTGCAGAGGTGGGAAGGTGGGGCCCAGGGGAGGATGGTGCTTGTCCATGGTCCCCTCCCACCAGCAAGATGCTTTCTCTGTGTTGCAGCTTCTGTCCAGAATGCTTTCCCCCCACAGAATGCTGGGAGGCTTTGTTTTATGAAAGGGCTAGAATGTTCAGTTCACTTTAATCCTCAGCATGGCTGGTGGTGAGGAGTGCTCCAAGTCAAGAGAACTGAGATCCAGAGAATAAAAGGGAGACAGATCTCCATAAGACAGGGAGACAGGCAGGCCCCTGCCCCCCCGCCCGGGAGTGAAGAGACAGACGATGGAGCCTTGGAACATGGGGATTTGAGACCAAAGGCCCTGGACTGAACTTTGACCCCTTCTTGCTGAGTATCTCGGGCAAGTCACGGGACCTTGGTGTACCTGTTTCTCTTTCCTGTCCCATGGAATCATGCCTCATTCCCAGCTATCCCGTCCCCAGGGCTGCGGATAACTGAAAGCAGGAGGAAGAGAGGGGTGCCTTGTACCACGCTAGAGTTACTAAGGAAGCTGGGGGTCTTGGGGCTCTCTTGGCCTCGCTGACTGGGTCAGATGACTTCAGTTGCCTTGAGGCTGTAGGGTCAGAGATACTGGACGGGTGAGTTGTAGGGAGGGTCCACCCAAGGCCAAGGGTCTCCCATTTCTCCTATTTTCTGCACTGCAGACCTACCCTGGAAACTCCAGGAAGGGGTAGGGAAGCGAGCGGGAGCGTCGTCCTTCACCTTGTGTCTCAAGGGCCAAAAGAGCGGGGGGTTACAGACCAAACCCGTCCCAGCTACCATTTAGTTCCCTGTCCTCTTCTGGAGGCCCTGACCCAGGCCCTCTTCCTGCCCCACGGTCCCCCGCGTGCCTTTCAGTTCTGAGGAATATTATCGCCAGAGCCCTCTCTCCATCCCAAGGCTCCGGGGAGGAAGGGGATTGGTCACAGGAGAAAGCGGATGACGTCTGCTGAGAAGACGGGTCCTCCTCGTGACCCCCCTCGGCGACCGTCCCGTGGAGGGCCCCGCTCCGGCCTCTCAGATGACACTGCTCCTGCAGGTGGCCCGGCTCTGCTCCGAGCTGCTGGCCTTGGTGCTGTGGGCGGGGCCGCTGGTGCCGTTGCTGAAGGAGGAGCTGAGGGCCACGGGGCGCAGTAGGGACTCCCGGAGGTGCCACTGGTGCCACTTCTTCTGAACCTCCAACTGCACCTACGCCAGAGACCAGCCGTCATCCGGGGAGACAGGGCCCGTTCACTCGCCCGGGACTTTGGCACGGGCCCCGCCTCTCCTGCCCGGGGCGGGGGCGGGGGGGGGGGGTCCTGCCTTCCCCTGTCGTGCAGGCCACTCCAGCCCCGATGTCGCCTCTCGCCTGGACACTTCCTCCACCTGTCACCTTACTGCCTGTGTCCCGACGAAGGGGCTTTGGGGTGTTTTCACGAATTCCAGCACTCCCAACGTCCACATCCTTACCCGGGCCGACAGGACCCATCCCCATAAAGCCACCCCAGCTCAGACCTTATCTGGGCACCCTGGAGTTGCTCTCTGGAACTTTCCTTCACGGTCCCCGGCTGTAACAGCCCAAACCTCTGAAGCTGGGCTTCAGGCTTGACATTTTGGAAAACAAGAGGTTCTTCCCGTTCGAGGGTGGCGAACCAGATAAACGGTCCGCAGTTACGAAAAGGCCTGTCTTGGGTGAGACACTGTATTCGACTAATGTGGGTTGCACGGCTTGTGTGCGTCCCCACCCAAACGCTCAGGGCAGGAGCAGAGACCCCAAGGTTAAGCGTGCAGCCCTCTTAGGGGGTCAACACCTGTGGAGGTCAGGGAGCAACTGAATGTCAGAGATGGCATTGTCGGGTCACTCATTGAACAGATGGGAAGACTGAGGCCCGGAGAAGGGCAGTGAGCAGGATACCCCCCTCTCCCCATCAGGGAAGCAGCAGAGCAGTCAGGAACCTGGGTTTTTGTGGGGGTGTCTCCACTTGCCTCTAGTTCGTGCACTTGCTCAAGGATAAGAATTGCCTGGAATCCTTGTTAAATATTTTCAGGCTCCAACCCAGACATACAGAATCCTTCTTTTGCTGAATTGGAAATGGGACGTGGGGAATAGGGCCCAGCAGTTGTTTTAACGGGGCCTCCCGGTGCTTCGGGGGCTCCTAGGAAGTGAGCTCAGGAGACCCCGGCCTCCCCCAGCCGCATCATCGATCCCTCCCCACCACCCCATTCCACGGAGCTTCTGAGCAGGAATCCGGTGGGTAGGGAGCTCCTCCGTCCGGGCAGAGATCACTCACCTCTCCGTTGAGGAAGCAGTAGAGGACCGCCACCACCAGGCCCTGCAGAGGGGGGCAGAGGCAATGGGGGGGGGGGTCAGGGGAGGTGCTCCAGCACCCGGCCTCCTCCCTCCGACCTCCTCCCCGTGTCCTTCAGTTGCCAGCCCCAGGCCTACTTCAAGGACTCCAGAGCCTTCCCACACCTCTCACCCCTGGGGGGGCGGAGTGGGGACTGGGGGTCCCCGCGGTGCCCCTGGCTGTGCCGGCTTCATAGGGCACAGACTCAGCTCCTTGGGGCGGGACTAGGGTCCAGCCTGGTGGCCTTGCGTAGGTGGGATCTCAGCGTAGAAGCTGCTAACTCGGGCTCTTGGGGACTGTGCAAGTCACCTGAATTAGTAAGGCGGGCCATCTGGGATAAACAGGGAGTGGCGGGCCCTGATGTGCACCTGTCCCTCAGGTAGGGGGTGGGGCCAGCCCGTGGGACACCCTGCGCCTCGTGTGGGTGGGCTCACTTTCAGGATAAGCCGGAAATTGGGAGATGTTCCGACACGGGCAACTGTTCAAACTGAAACACAGCTGTGTGAGCCTCGTGAGGTCAGGACAAAGCCCAAGTGTAGGTGCCGGCCAGCCAGCAGTGGGCTGTGACTTCCCTGCTTATGTCACCTTGGCTAGGGGCCCCGAGGCTGCATACACATTATGATCCCCGGTGGGGCGGGGGTCAGTGCTTGTTAGGACCCTCCCTCCCTAGTACCTGGAGCTCCTATTTTCCCAGGAGTGCCCCCCCACCCCGTGCCCCGTTCTTGGCATGGAGCTCTGCCAGGGCAGGGACTCTGGCCCTGAGAGGCACGATTGGAGGCCCAGAGGCTTGCTTGGGAACATAAGCCCCGGGCAGGGTCTCTTCTGCAGTGCTGGTCCTGCTGGCCTCCTCAGGGACCCACCCGGGGCCAGCCTGTCCTTCCTTCTGCCCCAAAGCTTCCCTGGCTGGTGAGCACCCTCCACTACCCCCTCAGAGGCCTGGGTGCCTTAGCTCTGACCTCAGGGGACCCTAACGCCCCCTTCCAAGTCCCATCCAGGCCCCAGTCCAAATGTCAGGATAATGGAAGCACCAGTAGCTTTGAAAACTCCTAGAAGGTTCTAATGGGCATTCCCAGTTGGAAACCATGGCCGGGAGGGTGTGAAAGGCTTTGAGATTCGGCCTGGCCTACATACTTGGGGGATTCTGTGTTGTAGGTGTTTCATTTTATCATTGCCGGAGCCCTAGCGGGGAAGACCCCTGTCTCACACAGGAAGAAACTGAGTCAGGGGTTTCAGCAAGACGGGCGCTGTATGTGCTTAGCCCAGAGCTGATGGTCTGGCTAATGGCTACGGGGGCGCCCTTCTCACCGGGCCTGGGCCTCCAAGGTCCTGGGACTCATTTGCGCAGTTCAGGTGAGGGCCGGAACCCGGAGGGAGAGAAAGTTAGTTGTGCCCCAAGTATCTGTAGGGCAGGCCTCCCACGGCCAGCAAGTTTAAGAAATTCCACAGTTTCTATACAATCGTTAAAAATAAAGTCTTGGGAAAAATTTAATGATGTGGATAAAAGTTCACAACAGGTAAGACAGAGAATTCGAACCAACAAGACAAATTAAATGGGCCCTGTACTTGTGTCTGTGTCTTCCTGGCTAGGAAAGATACTTAGAGAGAGACTTAGACGTGAACCCACCATCATCACGTTAACCGGTTATTTCTGGGGTCATGAGATTATGGATGATTTTTCTTTCCTTTTTTAACTATTAGTAATTTTCCAGACTTTCCACTGTAAGCATTATTTCTACAGTCAGAAAAAGATCAACTTTCTGGAAGTTTCTGGAAGTCTGTGACAGTGATAATGTATGGTAGTTCTGTGTGTGTTCTTTAAGCCCCTGTCTTTGAGAGATGAATATTAGAATATTTACATTCTAGTAAAACCATCCCTTTGATGTGCTTAAAATGATGGGGGATGGTGTGAAGGGAGCAGATGGGGACAGAGATGGAACCAGCCAGGCCTGGAGTGTGCAGTGGTCCCATGGAGGTTCACGACTACCCTCTTCGCTTTATTATATGGGAGACATTTTCTATAATACAAGATTTTTAAAAAATATATGGTATATTTTGGGGCGCCTGGGTGGCGCAGTTGGTCGAGCGGCTGCCTTCGGCTCGGGTCATGACCCCGGAGTCCCGGGATCGAGTCCCACATCGGGCTCCCAGCTCCATGGGGAGTCCGCTTCTCACTCTGACCTTCTCCCTTCTCATGTTCTCTCTCACTCTCTCTCTTTCCTAATAAATAAATAAATAAAATCTTTAAAAAAAAAAATATATGGTATATTTTATATATTACATATTACTATATTATATATTATATGTCATAATATATTTGTATATTATATATCTTATACATTATACTTTATATATAAATAGATGCTTTATATATTATACTTTATATGTAATTATTTATATTATGTACTATAAATATATATTTTACATAATTATATAAATATGATATATATCTTATATATTATGCTTTATATATATAAGTAAATATATACTTTGTATATATAATACTTAGTATATATCATACTTTATTAATATATTTTTATTTTATATATTTATATATTTATTTTATTTCTATTATATATTATATATAAAATTTTTTATTTTAATTCTTATTTATATTTTTATGTTTTATATATTGTATACATTATAAATATAATTACAACATTTACTTTTAAAAATATATAAAATACATAAAATAAGAAATAAAAAATATAGACTATGCATGTGTAATATATAATAAAGTGATATATATGTTTGTATGTGAACAAAGGTTAAAAAATGTCAAAGTTCCGTTTTCTGTGTAAACACTTCTATGGGAACATGAGGAAAGCGCTTTTAGTTTTCTCTTTCTTTTGACAAGCTGTTTCCTTAGAAGCCGAGTGGCCTTCGCTGGCAGGCCTTGGCCCCAACCACCAGCCCCAACGCCGGGGGACAGGAAGTGCCCCTTCTATGCGGGGAGGCAGACCTGAAGCTCGTGCTCGCAGTGAGGTCACTACCCATTTCTCAAGCCAGGTCGAGGTCTCGCACCCCTGTGGACCTGGAACCCCCACCCCTGATAAACGGGCCATTGTGTGAGCCCAGCCTCGCCACACGTTAGGAGAGCAGGTGGGCCCGAAAGCTCCGTGGTCCAGAAACAAAGAGTAAGGATTACGCAAGAGGCTGGGTTCTCTGGAGGCCTGGGGCGCTGGCAGGGAGCGCTGGGCAGAGGAGAGTCCCCATGAGGGCAGAGGGGACAGCCCTGGAGTGGGGTCTGAAAGCAGGGTTAGGACAAGACTGGACTCAGCTCAAGAATGTGCTCCCAGTGATGTGTCCTTCCTGAAAGTGACAGGAGGGTGACCCTGACTGAGACCCCCTGACCCTGAACTGAACTCAGGGACTAAGGGAAACTCCAAGCCCCATCCTGAGAAACTCCGAGCCCCATCCTGAGCCCCATCCTGAGCCCCCCATCCTGAGGACTTTGCAGGATAATCAGTGTTGTTGAGGACAGGCTGGCTTCTTGAGGAAAATCCCCAGGGGAAAAATTTCTCTCAGGCCCCAAAGCCTATAATGTCTAGGCTTTCCCCGAGAATCAGCTTGTTCCCATCTACAGATATCGTAAATCTTGGAACAGATCGCGTTTCTATCATTGCTTTGGCTACTGGGAAGCTCCAAACCAAAACCAAATGTATGACCCATCCCTCCTACCTTCAGAGTACTCTACTGAATTTGCTTCTCTGTCTGAACTCAGTTTTGACTTTTATTTTTCCACTGGTCTTTCATCTACTTTTGAAGGAGCAGAGCAGGGCGGGTTCCTTTTGCTTACACCCGCCTTCTTGTGTGTGGCCCCCCTGCAGGACCTGCCTCTGGGAAGGTCTGAGTGTGGCTCAGCCCTCCCTTGAGCTAATTAGCCCAGAGGGCCTATGGGTTGGT
>CM052810.1:82423693-82445072 GCA_028533885.1 Nasua narica | reverse complement strand
GAGGGCCCCTGAAGGTACAGTCAATATTTTTGTGCATAAACATCTGTACAGTTGGAGAAGAACCAGTCCGAAGCTTTTACCCAATTCTCAAAAGGCTCCAGGACCCTCATCGGGTTAGGGACCTCTACTGCGTTAAGGCTCCAATCCCAAGATAGTAGCCGGGACCCTGCTGGGGGAAGTGTGTTTTCTAACAAGGAACTCCAGAAGACCAGTGCCCCGTTAAGAATCAAAGGAATATATCCTGGAGGAAACATTCTAGACCTTGGCACGCACAGAAAAATATCTGGGGGCAGATTCTGGCCTGCAGTTTCACCATCCTGTCTAGGTCCCGTAGTGGGCACCCTGGGAAAGAATTAATTTATTATTTTTATTTTCTTCTCTCAAAAAGAAGGGTCGGTCCAAAACACCATACTGTTCTCACCGGGCGCTCCTCCTTGGGTTGGGTTGGGGACCCCTGGGATGCTGCAGGATACCACTGAGGGGAGCCCTCCTTCCTGAGAGGAAACCAGGGGTCTGGGATCTATGGGGAGGGAAAGTGGTGGTAGGAAGACGGTTCTTGGTGACTAACTGAGGCAGAACTGGTCCTGAGCGGTGCTGCTGGGCTGGCTGGTGCCCTGGGCCTAGGGCTGGATATGAACAGAGTGGTCCAGGGGGCGGGGTATGGGGGCGCGGCGGTGGGGACACCGCCCCCCAGCAAGTTCAGAGACCTCAGCAGGCGGGGCCTCCCTGTGGACTGGCAGGCGCGAGGTTCCTGAAGCTGCACAGCGACACCATGTGGCAACAAGAAGGAACTGCAGCAGAGGTAGGCGGACCACCCCAACTTGCTCCCCCACAGCCGGCAGACGTGGGACTGCACACCTGGGTGAACTCCAGTGGGTCCTGAGCAATTAAAGGGTTGGGGATCCTCAAAAAGGAGTCAGTGGGCTACTAGTTAATGAGGCAGGCAGGCGTTCTAGCAGTTGATTGGGAGGATTTGGCTAGGAGCACGGCTCTGCCTGGCCCCCCTGAAGAAAGGTAGGAGGGACGTTGATGGGGAAGCAGAGGCACTGCGGCTCTGGGAGGGTCTGTGAAGGGACGACTGGGAAAGGAGGAGAGCTTCGAGTCCCTCCAACAGGAGAACTCGGTCAGCGAGGGAGAAGCACTGGATGGGGAGTCCAGGATCTCGTCCTGGCCTTGAACCTGACCAGCATGTTGCCACGGGTAAATCATGTGTGGATTAATCTCATGTGTCGGGAGCTCTATGGAACCCAGTCATAGACATGGAAGGGTCACCCTGGGAGAAAAAGACTGTTGGTAAGTTTGCTGTACAGGTGGGGGGGGGGGCAAAAAGGAAGAAGAGAGGAAGAGAAAGGACAAAGGAAGATGTTTAAAATTCAAGCACAGCCTTATAGACGGGTCCTGTTTACGCTCCCCATTTTACAGATGAAAAAATCAAGGCTGAGAATGAGTACCTTGGGCTCTCAGGCTTCGGAAACTGACACAGGGCTGGACCACACTTTCCCTCGTCCCTTGCGGGTCGGTGTTGCCACAGGACTGACTTCTGGCCAAGGCAATGTGGGCAGAAGCGGGCTCACATTCAGGCATGGGGCTAATCAGAAGCACCCGGTTTGCACGTTAGGCGGGCAGGCATTGTATGTACATATAAAGGCTTTGAGATTTGGGATCTCTGTCTGTTTCTGCAGTGGGTATTATCCAAGCAGTAAGTGGAGAAGGGGGACTCAGACCTGTCTCCCCGGTGCATGTATGAGGCTAGGAGGGACAGGGAGCTGCCGCAGTGTGCTGCCCAGGTCGGGTGTGTGTGTGTGTGTGTGTGTGTGTGTGTGTGTGTGTGTGTGTGTGCGCGCGCGCATGCGCATGCATGTGCACATGCGCAGTAGAGAGTGAGAAATTTACACTCTTCTCCGACACTGCATGGTTTTGGTTTCCTCGCTGGTCATCCATCCTCTCCTTACCTGGCTTTGGGATGCTGGTAGGTTTTAGTGTAAAGACCTCTTTTCTAGTTTCATTGGCCAGTGTTTCCTGCCTATCAGCAGGGCCTGGCAGAATGGACACATAGAAAGGAAGTGCTCTGGAAAACTAGTCTGTGCCACGGTGGTATCCAGACTCAGGGGCTGGAGCAAGGGGTCTGGTTGCTAAGGCAGAAACATGGAAGGAAGTGGGGGAGCCCAAATGGGGATGTGGGGCTGAGAAGCTACCCTAGTCTCCTTTATCACTTCCTAGCACATTGCCTCCTGGCCCCCTTCCTTGGCACCCTGTGAATCGAGCCCACCCCGCACCCCCAAGCCAGGCCTCCGATCCCCAACAAGGACCACCTCCCACAATGCTGTCCACCATTTGTCCCCAGAGGTTCTTGGCCTCCAGGCCAAGGCCCCAGCCAGAGGGCCACCCACTGCCTTGCAGCCAAGACCCCCCGGCTGAGCAGTTACCGTTTCTGCCAGTGAGCATCTGGAGGAATTGGGGGCACCCCACTTCCACGATCTGTCCCAGTGCAGAAGACGGCCAGCAGCTCATGTTGTCCCACAGGCCCTGGCAACCTGCTAAGAGGAGCAGCCGCGTTAGACAGGGAGCTGGCATGGGCCGAGGGCCTCCCCCACCACCTGTCCCCATCCCTAGCACTCTGACCCACTAGCCCTTCCCGTTAGGGACCGACTCTTCGAGATCAGGAACCAGCAGGGTCCAATGTGCCCTTTAATCTTTGCCATCTACACAGCAAGCTCCCATGTTGAAGGCGTGAAGGAAGGAGAGAATACACGTTATCTCCCGTAAGCCTCACCACTCACCAGGGCAGGTCTGGATTTCTCTAGAACAGAAGATAAAACACCCGTTGCCCTCAGCTTGCATTAGACTCGACGGCAGGGCTCTGGCCTGGCCACACAGCGTAACCATCTAGGAAGCTTTATTTTATTTTATTTTATTTTATTTTATTTTATTTTATTTTATTTTATTTTAAAGATTTTATTTATTTGACAGAGAGAGAGAATACAAGCAGGGGTAGCAGCAGGCAGAGGGAGAAGCAGGCTCCCCGCTGAGCAGACGGTCCTACCTGGGGCTCCATCCCAGGACCCCGGGATCATGACCTGAGCCGAAGGCAAATGCTCAACTGACTGAGCCACCCAGGCGTCAAAACATACAGAACTGGGCCCTGAGCCCAGGGATCCTGATTTAATTGGTGTTGGAAGGGGGCTGGGCTGTTGGCCACATGCATTCCTTGGAAACAGGCTTTGGTCCTAGCACCAACTTCTGGATTCCTTGTTAAGGTCCTGGGCCTCCAGTCCTCTGCCTGCCGGCTCCGGTTTGGCGCTAGTGGGAGTCCGTCGCCCTGTGCTCACGAACACACGAGCTCATCTAACCCACCGCGATGCTCCACGGCACCTGGCCCTGCCCTTGTTTTATGAATGAAGCGATAACGCAGAGAAGAGAAGCGGGTTCCTGGAGTTGCCCAGCCGGGAAATGCAGGAGCCGGGAAGTGGCTGTCCAGCCACCCTGCTTGGGGCCACCTCCCAGGCTTCAGCCACCTGCCCTGTCTCTTTGGGACACCAGCCCCGGCTTCCGAGAGCCTTCCTCACGGAGCCAGACTAGGGGAGCTGGAGAGGGGCCAGGAGGTGGCGGGGACCCAGGGGGTGGGGCTGGGCCAGGAGGGCTAGAGGGAGGATGCAGAGAGAGGGATGGAAGGCGCTGGGGGGGGGGGGGGCCTCTCCTCTTGCAGGGGGATGGCCCCCAGAGGGATGGGGGGGGAGAGAGGAAGTGGGAGGTCAGGATGCCCCGCTCTGGAGGCAGAGTGGCCCCGGAGTGACAGAGAGACTGTCGCCCCAGGGCTAGGTTGCTGGTACAGAATGAGAGAGAGCTTGCACACAGAGGCAGGGTTTGGAGGGGAAGCATCCTGGGACCGAGGACCAGGGTCTGTGTCCCTCGAGGAATGTGGGAGATGAGCAGCCCCTAGGATGTCCCGGCACCTTCACTCCATCTCACGATGAGCCCTGAAAGAGGAGGGGCTGGAGCTCTCTGAGCGCCCCCCGAGAGCACCCAGGCAGGTCTCTGCCACTATCTAGTTCTGCAACTGGTTGTGCACGTTCCAGCTGTGGACGCGGCTCGCCAGACCCGAGCAGGGGCTGCCGGAGCTTGCAGGGTCCCCGCAACTCTGGCCTCCCCAGATGCCCCTGGGACGGCGACACCAGCCCTCTGTGACCACAGTGTCTGTCTCCTTGACTTATTCCAGCCCCCGGAGCCTAGAGGATGAGGTTGTCCTTGCTCCTTCTGCAGAAGTCTCCTTGTGGCAGCAAGCTGCCTCATTTACAAGGAACCACATGTCTTGTATGAGAAGCAGCTGGGACACATTTTTAAAAGTTGGGGGAGAACCCTCGTACGCTGTTGGGGGAATGCACACTGGTGCAGCCGCCACAGAAAATAGTACAGAGCCTCCTCAGAAAATACAACCAGAACTACGATGTGATCCGGCCATCCCGTTTCTGGGTATAGACCCCAAGGAAATGAAATCCGGACCTCAAAGAGATCTCTGCGCTCCCACGTCCACTGCCGCATCCGTCTCAATAGCCGAGGTGTGGAAAGAGCCTACGTGTCCATCGAACAATGAATGGGGAAGGAGGATTCCAGTGCAATATTACTCCACCTTAACGAAGAACAAAATCCTGCCCCTTGCCACAAGACGGATATACCTGGAGGACACCGTGCCAAATGAGCCAAGCCAGACACAGAAAGGTAAGTGCCGCGCGTTCTCGCTCCCATGTGGGATGTGCAAGATTCATGCTCATCAAATCAAAAAGTAGAATGGTCACTGGGAGGCTGGGGTCGGGGGTGGGGGTGGGGGAGATGGGGAGACACCGGCCAAAGGACACGAAGTTGTGGTTAGGAAGGATGAATGAGGGGCGCCTGGGTGGCTCCGTGAGTTAAAGCCTCTGCCTTCGGCTCAGGTTATGATCTCAGGGTCCTGGGATCGAGCCCTGCATCGGGCTCTCTGCTCAGCGGGGAGCCTGCTTCCCCCTCTCTCTCTGCCTACTTGTGATCTCTCTCTCTGTGTCAAATAAATAAATAAAATCTTTAAAAAAAAAAAAAGGAAGGATGAACGAGTCTAAGATCTAATGTACAGCATGATGAAAAATGTCAATTGATTTAAAGAGAAAACATTCAGGCAGGCGGCACAGGCGGTGTACTGGGCCAAGGGGATCATGCCCGGCTGGTTCTGCGGGGCTCCTGGCTGCTTGCAGGGACCCCCTTTGCACTGTCCAGGGTGTGAGTGGAGGGCCTCAGATCCCGTGTCCCCCCAGGGTCCTGCTCTGAGTAGGGGAAGGCCAGCGCAGGTGGGGCACGGATGGGAGGAGGGGAGAGCTCCTGGAACTAGCCTCCTTCTCGGGCTCTGGGGGGTTGCTGTGCACTCCTGGTGGGTTTCGATCTTGAGCCCCCGAGCTTGCTGCCTGAATTGGGGGAGAAGGGTGTCCAATGAGATAAGGGCAGTGATGGAGGAGCTTTGTAAATGGGGCTCCTTTTCACTGAGCCAGTAAGGATGGCTCACTGCCTCCGGGAAGGCGGGGCTGAAATGCATACAGGTCAGCTGCTGCGTAGGCAAGCAGGGCTCAGAGCCCAGGAGGGGACACTCTCCACCATCCCCGACGGGGCACTGTCTGGCTGAGGATGTTTTAAGTGGGGAGACAAGGGAAGACAGCCTTGGCCCACGAATGCCATCTTGGGGGGGAGCAGGGGGTGCCTGTGGCCGCAGAGGACAGCACAGGAGCCTGAACTGAAGCAGTGTCGCAGTGGAGATAGAGTGAGTTTTGGACCCAAATCTCGCTTGGGCGTGCCCCTTACCTCTACGGGCCTCAGTGTTCTCATCTGTAAAATGGGCATAGGAACACCCCCTAGGATTTTGGTGAGGATGAAATGATTTGTGTGTGCCGGAGAATATTTTCTGATCTATTAATCTCCATTCTTCTCACCCCTCCCCCTTTTTTTGTCCTTCTTCCTCAATGTTGGTTCACATTCTCAGAAGTGGGCAGGAAAACTTAGAATCTTCCAGGCTTGGGTTTCCAAAGGCTGTGTGTGTGGAGCGGGGAGACAAGGAGGGCAAGCGATGAGCAGGACATACAAGGTTCCAGAAAGAGGCATGAGTACCCTGTGCCCAGCCAGGCCTGGAGGGTGGGGTAGCCTGGAGGAGAACCGGCTGTGGGGATCTGTCTGGGCGGGCAGGACCATGGACAGCCTCGCAGAGCCCACGCCTCCCAGCGAAGCGCAGAAGTCTGTCGGCCACTCGGGCTCCCCCCATACCACGGTGCCATGTGAATCTCTGATAGCCTGGGCAAATTGTGGGGGAAGACCCAGAAAATACCAAGGCTGAGGTGTCCCCCCGCCCCACCGCCAGGAGAGTGGAGTCAGAATGAAAGGTACAGAAAATGGAGAAAGTTCTCTTTTTGCCCACTGGAGTTGATGGACAGAGATTGGTCTTCTTTATACTTGTGAAGCCCCCGGCACTGGGCCGGGGCCCGAGCAAAGGCTCAGTGACATCTGCTCCCTCTGTCCCATAATCCTGCTGTCCTGCCCCACCCCCTGCCTCCATAGAGAGGCGTCCCCAGAGACAGGTCTGGCGATAGGGAGGGGGCTGGAATGCAGGTAAAGGTGACCCGAGAGGGCAGGACTGGGCCTGGAGTGTCTCTCCATCCCACCCAGCCCGCTCCCTGGCATACAGCCAGCTCTCTGCTAACTGCATGTCTTCCCTGTGTCCACCCAGAGGGGAGCATCTGTCTTCCAGTGCTTGATTTATTTATAAAGGAGCTCAGATGGCCTGACGGTAACCTGGGACTATTTTCAGAGCCATGTGTCGGGCTGCAATGTCAGGACTGAGTCAGGCCCCCAGGGCCCTACTGGGGCGGGCAGGGGGTCCTCCATCCCTCCAAGCTCCCTGCACACCCCCGCTGCTCATGGTGCCAGCTAATGGAGGTCACCCGGGAACCGAAGTTTCCCCTCGCCTTGCCCTTCTGGTCCTTCCCTAGCTTCTGCTTCTGTGTTAATCCTCTCCTCCTACCTAGAGCTGCCACATCTATCTCCCAGATGCCTCCTGCCCCCCGCCCCTGCTCACCGCCGTTCACCTGTCTCCTCCCCGAGACCCCTTGGTGGTTCAGGGGCTCCTGCAGCTGCCTGTTTCCTGGCCTCAGGGAAAAGAAGTCAGCCCGTTCCCCGTTGCCCGTGTTCTTCAGGACTGGGCAACCAGCTAGCAGAGACAAGAAGAAAAAGGGCATGGCATATCCCCACTTTGAAGGCAAGGATACTAAGACCCAGAGACGATTAGTGTCTTGCTTGAGGTCACACAGCTCTTAAGAGACAGAGGAACGGCACGTGTCTTTGTGATTGCCGAGCCCACAACTTTCCTGCCACCACACCGACTTTCTGGAACATTCTTTCCTCTGGAGAGCCAAAGCCCTTCCACCAGCCAGCTCTGAGGGGGTATCAGCTTCTGTAAACAGAGCAATAAATAGCCCGGTAGAGCAGTCCCCACAGCTAATAGGGTGACCCTGAAACGTTCCCACAAAATGCCGGGAAGGCCTTGGCCACCTAACCCGGAATAGCCGAAGAGTTAATTTTTTATTTATGATAAGTGTGCTGGGCTCGGTGACAGCTCCGCGAGTGGCATTTCCTGCGACTCGTCTGGGGATCAAACATTAACCTCCTCCCCCGGGAGGACCGGAGAGCTTAACCATTAACCCTGCGCCCCCAACCAAGAGTCCCGCCAGCCCCTCCTGCTTCAGGCGCCAGGACAGATCCTTGTTGGGGCCGGAGGTCCTGCGGGCGCCGTAGGCCCCGGTGGCCCGGGGACCTCGCCATCTCGAGAGGCCAGGAGGAGGCCTAGTCCCCGCCCTCCGCTGGCCTGGTTCGGAGGTGGACAACCAGGCCAGCGGCTTGCCCCCTCCCCTCTCCCCCCATCTCCGAGGGAGCTGTCCCCCCACCTCGGCCACACATTCATTCCAGACCCCGCGATGGATGTTCTGCTCCTCGTTCTCAAGCTCTCAGCAGAGCGCGCCTGAAGACTTTTCCAGCAGGCTGGGAACTCGGACATCTGCCTTAAGGGCTTTCAGACTAGGCTTTCAAAGCAACAGATCCCCTTTCCTAATTGGAAATTGCTGAAACCCAACGTGCCAGGCAGATCCAAGAGGCTGAGCCCCGCGTGGTGGGGGGAGGGGGAGATGTGCGGGTTGGGGGGTGGGAGGACCCTGGCCACCTTCTTGCTCACCTGCCTGGGCCTTGCCCAACATTCTTAAATACTGCAAATCCAGCACAGCCCTCTTCCCGTACTAACTTCCATGCCCTCTCCGGAAGACGGGGTGGGCTCAGCGCCTTCCCCACGTCTCCCCATGGGAGTTAGAGGCAGAATCAGGGCGGGAGTCCCTTGTGAGCTTTCTCCGACCTGGATGTGCAATCAGCACCACGTGGGAGCCTCAAGGAAAAGGGATGACGAGCCCCGGCTCCAGATCAGTCCGCCCAGAACCTGGGCGTAGGCACTCTGAAAACCACCCCAAGCCCTGTGAAGGGCAGGTCGGCATCCGTAGGGTGCCTGGCTAGCAGTTCACAGATAGAAGAGCCTCCTGGGGCACGGCTGAGCGTGCAGGCGAACAGAGGGCCCAAGCAGAGCTTACCCCTCCATGGCAGAGGCCAGCTAAACCAGAGCTGTGGGCATTCAGGAATTCATTCCTGGAAGAGCCTAAAAAGCAGAGTGGTTGGCAGAGTGAGGAAGAGGGAATGGTGTTGTAGCAGAGGGATCAGCATGTGCAAAGGCCCGGAGGCACAGAGAAACTGACATGGTCATGAAACGGTAAACAATATGGTTGAGCCAAAGGGAAATGTTGGGGATGGAGGCATGGACGAGGGCCAAGCCAGGCGCTGGACCTCATCCTGGAACCACTGAAGAACACAGGGACATTTCAAACACAGTAGATGCTCATTCTTATAAGCGTCCCTTACTTTTTAGTAGGAGCTGAAGTTCTCAAGGCTGAATGAAAGGCGAATGGCCTGTCACTGGAATTTTAGGCATCCCTATGGGGGACATGCAGGCAGAGGCCAGCTGCTAGCTCTGCAGCACCCAGGGCTGGCCTTGTCGGTACCTCGTTCTCTACTGTTCCAGACACAGTTTCTGGGGTAGCGGAAGGGCTCAGGAAATCAGGAGGCTCGGGCTCAATGGTGCCCCGCAGTGAGCACTGCAAGACCACAGTCTGCTTCCCTAGGAGCAGCTTCGTAGCCAGCACAGAGGAAGGAAGGAAAGGCTTGACCGCGGGAGAAGGTTATCCTGTCCCTGTCCATCTTGCAGCGGATGGGCGAACGGGTTAAAGCACATTAAAGCACGTTACAACATCCAGACTGCTTGGCGCCCGCCGCCCAGCACTCCCCGATTTTCCTCCTGCCTTTGGCTGCTCCTGACAATACGTACGGGGACCTCGAAGCCTGAGCCTGGCCACCTCTTCTCACCTCTCACCCCCTCACCTCATGTGACCCGGACCCCTTTGTCACCAGCCCTGAGCCCTCCTCTGAAGTCTCAGCTCCTGCATGGCTGACATTCACCTTCTGATCTTTATCTCTCTTTCCCCCACACTACCTGGCCTTCCTTTGCTCCGTCTTCCTGATGCACAGGTGGGACACTTTTGGGGGGGGGTCATCCTGGACACGCCCCCTCGCGCCTTGCTCCCAAGGCGGGTCATCACCACGTCTTGTCTGGGTTACCATCTAGACCTGTCTTCCATGTCCACTCCTCTCCACCTCCGCTTACCCCCGGGAGCAGACCTTGCTCGTATCCCCTCGGACTTTACCTTTTCTGCCCACCCCGACCTCCTTTGCAAAGCTAGCCCCCGAATCCCGTTGTCTGAAGGCTTTCTCCAGCCACCGGAGCCCACTTTCCCCCCCAAGGGCAGCAGGCTGAGAGTGCAGGGGTATCAGTGCTCCCTCCCCAGAAGCAGCCCGGGTTCTGATTGATGGGGTAAATATCCCAGGTCCTCTGTCCCCCCTCTCCCAGGCATGTGTCCAGTGCTGGCTCCTAACTTGGCTCCAGGGGACTACGAACAATAATGCTGCCAGCCTGCCCCAGTGGGAATGGCCAGTTAGCACCGTTCGACAGCATTCTGAATCCTTGCCCTGTTTGGAGGGCGTTATAGCCCTTCCTTACCCTGTTCTCCCCATCCCTCAGTATCCAGCGAGGTGCCAACTGCCAACCTGAACCCCTTGGGATAAGATGGAAAACCGTCTTCAGTTGAGCAGTAGTTACTAAGCATCTGTTAAAGTTCTAGCTATCCTTGGGACGCCTGGGTGGCTCGGCATCACGGTCCCGCGGTCCCAGGATCGAGTCCCACATCGGGCTCCATGCTCCATGGGGAGCCTGCTTCTCTGTTTGCCTATGCCTGCTGCTCCCCCTGCTTGTATTCTCTCTCCCTGTCAAATAAATAAATAAAATCTTAAAAAAAAAAAGAAGTTCTAGCTGTCCCGAATGCAAAAAATAGAGGACTAAATGAAAAGAATGCCATTGCTCTTAGTGATAATGCCATGTTTAGGGGCCTTCCCTCTGTCTCAGCTCCCCATACTCCTACTGGTGGTTCCTGGGGTAGCTGCCAAATTAGCTGCTTACAGGTGATCATCTGAATGAATACAGCTAGTCTAGCTCCCTCCATCCCCAATCAGCCCGGTCTCCCTTACCCCAGTGGGACTAGACCCTATCTACGTCCAAGCATGGACTAACGTGGGTCACATACCTGGGGCCGGCTGCTCCGTGCCTGGGTCTCCTGGATTCTCTTCGGAGAGTTCCTGCAGGCACTGGTCCCGCTCCTCCCGCAGTACCCGCAGCACATCGCACAGTCCGGGGAGGGCGCCCACCTGCAATTCCAAAACCCAGAATGCTCATCTTGGCCCCTAACTCCAGTGCACCACAAAAAGACTTCCTGTGAGCGAGAGTGGGGCCAGACAGTGGGGATTCAAATTAAGGAAGGCAAAGTCCGCGCCAAGAAGGAGCTCCTCACAGAGAGGTGGAGGCAGCCAGTCCTTGGAGAGAATTCAGACCAGGGCTGGGACAGCAGGGACGCTTGAACAAAATGTGGCTTGTCCACTGCAAATCTTGCTCTTAGGTTTCCCAAGAGTCCTGAACCCAGTGAGTTACTTGCTTTCTGGGCACCTTGCTACTATTAGTCTGTAGGACTTCATTTATTCCAACAGTGTTTATTTCTCAGGTTTGGCAGGTTTGGATTTGGTTCGAAGGTCTTTGAAAGCTATGCTTAACCATCTCCCAGTTCCCCAGGACAGCGTCTATGTCTGTCCCAGGCAAACAGCGATGGATGGAGGAGTTGGACGGGAAGGGTTAGCACACCGTCCTGGCTTCCTAGCTCTTCCTAGACTAGATTTCCAGAGCATGGCTTGCTTCTGTTATTCATGCCTGACACTTGATAAATATGTGAGTGATTGGGTGAATGAATGAATGAATGAATAAATGAGTGAACAGCTGGAAAGATCAATGAATTGGACTCCTACTTTACTTTCTACAGAGTTTGGAATTTTAATATTAGACTTTTTTCACACACCTTACTACCTTATTTAATCCTCAAAATAACCCTGTAAAGAGACCCAGGAAAGGCAACCGAAGCCCATAGTGGTTAGGGCATGTGACCAGGGTCTGACACCCAGGGTTCCCGATTTCAGAGACCAGCCTTCCAAGAGGTCAAGGGCCAGGTTTTATATCCTCTTTTTGGACCCTGCACTAATGCTTTGTAGATGGAAATGTCAACATAATGGAGCAGGGGGAGAAGTCCCTGGGGACAAGGACATGCTCCCAAAATGGCGCAAATCCACAAAAGAACTGGGCCAGAGAAAGGCAGCTATGGTAGCACTGCCTTCCAATGATTCCAAAGACAAACATAAATTATCCAATTTTCTCTTATGTTGGATCTTCCACACTCTTCACTAATGCAGTCAGAAAGTATCTACCCGCAGGGGGCCTGGGTGGCTCAGTGAGTTAAGCATCCAGCTCTTGATTTTGGCTTGGGTCATGATCTCAGGGTCATGAGAGGGAGCCCTGTGTCAGACTCCGTTCTGAGCATGGAATCTGCATGAGATTCTCTCTCACTCCCTCTGCCCTACTCCCTACCCCTCTCACACTCTCTCTCTCTCTCAAAAAAAAAAAGTATATATATATATATATATATATATATCAGCTATCAACAATTGCTCTTCTCCAGCTACTCCGTGATAGCAAGCGACTGGGTCCGTGATGCCCATGAAACATACATACCACGTCCGCTGGCCCAGAGTCTGTGATCAGCTGCAACAAAGCTACCTCAGGAACACGTGTGCCCACCCAGCATTAAAATCATACTATGCGGGGCACCTGGGTGGCTCGGTGGGTTAAGGCCTCTGCCTTCGGCTTGGGTCATGGTCCTGGGGCCCTGGGATTGAGCCTCGTGTCGGGCTCTCTGCTTGGGGGGGAGCCTGCATCCCCCTCTCTCTCTGCCTGCCTCTGTCCCTATTTGTGATCTCTCTCTCTCTCTGTCGAATAAATAAAAATTTTTTAAAAATTATACTATGCTCATTCCTTCCCCAGTTATCCCCCCTACGTTTCCATCTCACACCTGACAATATAGCAAATGAATTCCTCACATTGTTTGTGATTGCTTTTATATTTAGACTCTAACAATGAAACAAGCGGCTTCCCTTAGAAAGCAGTCACTGTTAGGAGAACTAGCAGGCAGCCCCATATACTTGTGCTCTTGTTCCCTTGTGGGACTCTGCCCGGTCCTTGCTGAAGCCCATCATCACCTGTAGCCTCTGGCTTTTCAGCAGAGGCAGTGGAAGAGTTTCAGTGGAAAAATCCACCTACAGGTTGGCAAGCTGCCTTTAGTTTACCAAGGATCTCAAGTAGGCACACATTCTGTTCAGCGCCACTTTGAAACTAACATTAACCTTAAAAATGTGAGCAACTGCTGGTGGTAGTGTGAACAGGTACAATCTCCTAAATGTCACCATATATAAAGTGTCACAAAAATGTTCATACCCTTTGGCCGACTGACTTTACTTCTAGGAATCCATCCCACATGTGGGAAAAGCTTTACATAAAAGGATTCTGTTGCAGCCATGTTTAATAGAAACAAAGAGATAAACTTCTGCATTCGGGAAGACATAGTACGTGTCCCCTTCCCCTATTACTCCTGTTAAGTACATAAGGAATCCTGGACATTATATACAACAACAACAACAACAACAACAAAAAGATTCTGGAAGTTGGAGAGAAGGCAAAGGGCTAAAGACCTCATGACTCAAGGACGTGGTGAGTTCCCTGAAGTTCCTTTTCTCCTTGTATATCCCATGAGTGGAGATGAAGAAGTTGGCAATAAGAAAATGCAGCCAGAGGCAGACCAAAAAAACCCCCAATAAAAGCCTGCTCTCTAGCACCAAGGACCAGGAAAGAGGGAATGCAGCAAGACAGGAAACATGTAGACAATAACTGCCAGACACCACAGAAAAAATTGTGGTCAACCGGGACCCAGGACTTCCACCTTCCCAGGGCTGTGACATCGGTCCCCAACCTCCCTGCCAGGGAGGTGGCAGAGGCGGCCAAGTAGGGAGCTGGCACTTTCATCCCTGCTGTGTGCTGACAAAGTCCCCCCAGCCCATGCTGTTAGTAGAGACTGGACTTCCACCCTAATCCAGAAGTAACGAGGTGTTCCTCCATCTCCCCAGTGGGGTGCTGTCCCAGGTGCTGAATGAAAAGAACAGTCAACCCAGAATCCTATACTCAGTAAAAGATATCTCCAGAAATGAAAGGGAAATCAAGACATTCTCAAATGATAAGAAAAACTGAAAGAATCCATTGCCATCACCCTACCCTAAAAGAATGGCTAAAAGAAATTTCTCTAAACACGGAGGGGGACCTAGTGGACACTCACAACTTTCACCACCATCAGTGGTGATGAGACCCCACCCACTGCTGTGTTATGAGATCATGTGGGAAGCTAATGCTTCCACCCCTCACTCAGCAGTAAGGGGAGATCCTCTCTTCCTTGCCAGTGCCCAGTAAGGCAGAGTGGGGAAGCTGGACATCAACTTACACCTGGCAGAAATGAGGCAGCACCCTCCCCCTTCCCCCATCAGGAAAAGCCAACTAAGAGAGGTTTAAATAAGATGCAATCTTACAGCAATACAAAATGTCCTGCTTTCGATCAAAGATCACTCATCATATTAAGAACCAGGAAGACGTCAAACTGAATGAAAAGATGCCAACACTGAGGTGATGGGGATCTGGAACGACTTGACCAAGACTGTAAAGCAGCCATCATAAAAATGCTTCAGTGAGCAATTATCAGTATACTTGAAACAAATGTAGCAAGATAAACCTCAGCCCAAAGAGAAAGTCTCAGCAAAGAAATAGAAGATATTAAAAAAAAAAAGCAAACGTAAATGTTACAACTGAAAAAGACAATAACTGAAGTAAAAAGCTCAGTGGAAGGGTTCAACAGAATGGTGGTGGCATGGGGGGACATACGAAGGAAAAAGTCACTGATCTAGAAGACAGAACAGTACAAATCACTCAATCTGAAAAACACAGAGGAAAAATAAACCAAAATAATAATATAATAATAAATATAATAATTATAGTAATAAGTAAAATATAAGAAATATATACTAGAACAGAAGCACAATCCATAAAAGGAAAACTGGATAAATTGGACTTCATTAAAAATTAAAAACACTTCTGCTTCATTAAAAAGCATATTAAGAGAATGAAAGGACAAGTCACAGACTGGGAGAAAATATTTGCAGTCCCATATTCAACAAAGGACTAGTATGCAGAATTCATAAAGAACATTCAAAACTCAACAGTAAATAAAGAAAAAGAAGAGACATTTCACAGATGATATACAAACTGCATATAAGCACGTGAAATGGTTTCCAAAATTATTAACTATTAAGTGAACGCAAGTTGAAACCACAATGTGTTATCACTATACACCTATCATAATACTTAAAATAAAAAAAATAGTAACAACAGATGCTGGCGAGGTTGTGGAGAAACTAGATCACGCATACATTGCTGGTGTGAATGTAAAATGATATAGCCACTCTAGAAAACAGGTTGGCAGTGTTTTTATTTTTTTTAAATTTTTAAAAATATTTCATTTATTTATAATTTATAAATATAAATACAATTTATTTATTAACAGAGAGAGAGAGAGATCACAAGTAGGCACAGAGGCAGGCAGAGAGAGAGGGGGAAGCAGGCTCCCTGCTGAGCAGAGATCCCAATGTGGGGCTCGATCCCAGGACCCTGAGATCATGACCTGAGCTGAAGGCAGAGGCTTTAACCTACTGAGCCACACAGGCGCCCCTGGCAGTGTTTTTACAAGAGCTAAATATGCAACTATTATGTAACCCAGCCATTGCCCTCCTAGGCCTTTATCCCAGGGAAATGAAAACTTATATTCAAGCGAAAAACCTGTACATGAATGTTTATTTACAGCAGCTTTATTCATAACAGCCCCAGACTGAAACAATCCAGACATCTTTCAGTGGATGAATGATTAAATGATGGTGAAATGATACTATAAAACTCCACTCAGCAATAAAAAGGAACAAACTATCGATACATGGGCCAACTTAGGTGAATCTCCAGAGAAGTACGCTCAATGAAAAAAGCCAATCCCAAAAGGTTATATATCATACCATATGATTCTACGTAACCCTTGCAATGACGAAGTTAGAGAAATAGATTAGCGGTTGTCAGAAATTAAGGAAAGAGTAGGAGTGGGAGGAAAGTGGCTGTGACTGAAGGACACTGTGAAAGATCCCTGGGGTCATAAAAATGTTCTGTACCTTGACTGTATTGGTGTCGATGCTGGGGTTGTAATACTGTACTACATATAGTTTTGTTAAGATTTTATCACTGGGAGAAACTGACAAAAGGCTATGGTGGGGGGGATCTTTCTGTATTTTTTCTTATGGTCTATGAGTATCTCAAAATTAAAAGTATAAATCTTAGAAAGAGACAATTTAATACCCAAGGGAACACTCAACTAACATTCAACATAATATATAATACTATAATTATTTTTAAAGATTTTATTTATTTATTTGACAGAGAGAGAGATCACAAGTAGGCAGAGAGGCAGGTGTGGGGGGCGGGGAGCATCCCCGCCGAGCAGAAAGCCCGATGCGGGGCTTGATCCCAGGACCCTGAGACCATGACCCGAGCCAAAGGCAGATGCTTAACCCACTGAACCACCCAGGCGCCCCTATACATGTTTGGGGTTTTTTTATCTTTTACTTGTACTAGTGCCGAGGGGTTTATCATGGACAATAGCAGTTTCCTTCCCTAATATTTACCTACTTTCCAGAGGCAACCATTTCAACTCTTTTTAGCTGTTCGTTTTGTTTTTATCTCCATATTGTTTTTTAAGATTTTCTTAAAGTGATCTCTACAGCCAACGTGGGGCTCAAACTCAGAACCCCAAGATCAGGAGTCACAAGCTTCTCTGACTGAGCCAGCCAGGCATCCCTATAATATTTTAAAATTATATTCTTTTTTTTTTTAAAGATTTTTATTTATTTATTAGAGAACGAGAGACTGAGAATGAGAGGGGAGAAGGTCAGAGGGAGAAGCAGACTTCCCGCAGAGCCGGGAGTCCGATATGGGACTCGATCCCGGAACTCCGGGATCATGACCTGAGCCGAAGGCAGTTGCTCAACCAACTGAGCCACCCAGGCGCCCAAAATTATATTCTTATACTGCTATTTCTTGGTTCATTAATCAGAGACATTATTTAAAACTCTATCATGGAAGATAAGGATTTAGAGGTTTTTAGATCTCCCTACATATACTTCTCTCTCTCTCTCTCTTTTTTTAAGATTTTACTTATTTATTTGACAGAGAGAGACATAGCAAGAGAGGGAACACAAGCAGGGGGAGTTGCAGAGGGAGAAAGCAGGCTCCCGGCTGAGCAGAGAGCCTGATGCGAGGCTCGATCCCAGGACCCTGAGATCATGACCTGAGCCGAAGGCAGACGCTTAACGACTTAGCCACCCAGGCGCCCCACATATACTTCTCTTGATTTAATTTTTAGATAAATAAATGGCCTATATTTATAATGTCTTGTTCTGACTGTGAAAAATCGTTCACCGCTAAGTCTAGTCATGTAAAATGATTATGTCTCTTCTCGTACATTTTGTTTTTCCTGAGGTCAATAATTACTTTGTTTTTTTCATTTGATTAGTGTTCTCTGTACATACGGCTAATTTTTCCAAGTGCTCCGACGGCTTCAAGAGACATCTATCAACAGTTGTATTTGTCTTACCTCTAGGGACCTCTCTGCCGGCCCTCGTTCCTCTCACTCCAATCTGGGCCTGATGCCTGGCTGTAGATTGGGGTACCCTCTCCCCGTCTCTTCTGACTAGACTTCGTTTTCATAGATTCCATGTCTTTTTCCTTGTTTGCTTCCTTGTTTTGCAGAAGCATGGTCTCTAGTCACTTCCTACAAAAGCGTATGTGGGAGATAAACTTTGATAAACTTTGAAATCTTGGTGGGAGTGAATGAGCTTTTATTAATTCGATAATTAACCAAATTTGGGCAGAGAATTCTGGGTTGAAAAGAAATTTCCTTCCAGCTTTTGAAGGCATTTCTCCTTCTCTCTTCCGATATCGGTCAGAAATCCAATTAGGCTTCAAAGCCTTTTGTACGTGACTTTTGTTTTCTCTGTAGAAATACTCAGGACTTTTCTTGTTTTTAGTTGTTTTTAAATTCCTTATGGAAATGCTTCTTTTTTTATTCACTGGTTAGATACTTAGGGGACATTTCTATCTGAAGATTTGTGTTCTTCATGTCTGAGAATTCTTAAAATGTTATGTGATTTCTTTTATTATTTCCTCCCTTCATCGTTTCTATTCCGTCTTCCTAGACTTGATATTATTCAAGTAATGGATAACCCGATGGACCCTCTAATCTTTTCACCTTTCTCTACTCTCCTACCCTTGTTTCTGAGGTACTTCCTTGATATCACCTGTTGAGTTTCCTAATAAATGTTTTGTTATCATACACTTAATTTCCACTTAGCCTTTCTTATTTTCTGGTGATTCCTTTTCTCCAGCACCCTCTTTCCCACATTCTTTCTTCTTAGATTTGGCACCCTTTTTTTTTTAATTAAAGATAGATTTTATTTATTTATTTATTTATTGAGAGAGAGAGCGCACGAGTAGAGGGAGGGAGAAAGGGAAAGGGAGACAGACTCGGGCAGACTCCCTGCTGAGCATGGAGACTGGCACAGGGCTGAATCCCAGGACCCCGAGATCATGACTTGAGCTGAAATCAAGAGTCAGACGCTCAGCCATCTGAGACAACCCAGTGCCCCTAGATCTGGCATCCTTTTGAAAGAACTGTATTTCAGGACATTGGCTGTAATCACGTGACCTTTTTCTCCTCGCTGCATGGTGGATATTTCCTCTTTCCCTTCTGTTTGTTTGCTTTCACACCGGAGGCCTTCCTCAATGTCATATGTATATACACATATATATACACACACACATAAATGTATATGATATATATGTGTATAATATATATAACATATATGTGTGCACGTATATGATTGAAGTATGGTTGACACACACATTAGTTTCAGGTGCATGACATAATGATTCCACAAATCTATACAATGCTGTGCTCACCTCCAATGTAGCTACCATCACAATCCCATTGGCTATGGTCCCTGCGCTGTGCTCGATGCCATAGTTAAGTTTGAAGCACTAATGGGATCCTTGGAACCATGGTGGGCGTGAACAGTTCGTAGCCTTTGCTACGCAATAAATAATCAGACTGAGCGGGTCCCCACAGTTGGGATCCGTGTTTCTTCTCCATGCTCGGAGCCTCTCCAGGGCTCTGAAGGCCAACAGGACCATTGGCCATCAATCCCCCTCTTCCCGGCGCACAGACATAGGTTGGTATTTTTCCCCCGCACTGCTACCCCTACTTCATCTGCTTTACATTCCCAAAGATTTCTTGAAATCTCTGCTTCATTGTTGTCTCATCTTGTTCCCTTTGACTTTGTGGATTTATACCTTTGTGATTCCTTTACTGGCATGTTAATGACGCTCCCAGGGACAGAGTAGATAAACACCTGTGGTTGATTTGTCATTTGAAACTGGATGTTCTAACGTAACATTCAAATATAATAGAAATACATATTTGGAGTTCATCTCTGGTTCTTGGCATAGTGCTCCTAAAACCCTTGTAACTTCCTGAGCATTAGGAATGAGAGAAGCATCTTTTGTTATAATATTGGGTCTCACTCCTCAGATCCTGATACAAGAGCCTCCAAGACCCTTGGGATCTCCAAAGTGAGGACTGACTTTGTATATGCCAATAAGATGACAGGTGGTTGGGTGCCCTAAATGCCTGCGGTATGGGGGCTGGTCACCAGAAAAACCAGAAAGACCAAGCATGTGGCTTGGAGAGATTGGAACTGCCAGCTGCCCTTCTGACCACAGGAGATGGGAGAGAGGGCAGAGATTGAGTAAGTCACCAATGGTCGGGGATTTCGTCAATCATGCCTCTGTCATGAAACCTACATAAATACCCTACACAAGAGGGTTTGGAGAACATTCGTGTTCCCCCTTCCTCACCCTCTGGATCTCTTCCACTTGGCTGAGTTATGGCCTTTATAATAAGCCAGTATAGTAAGTCAGTAATGGCAAGTAAAGTACTTTCCTGAGTTCTGTGAGCCTTTCTAGCAAATTACTGAATCGAAGGAGGTGGTCATGGGAACCCCCAACGTACAGCTGATCAGCCAGAAGTAGGGGTGACCCACGCTCGTGATGGGCGTCTAAAGTAGGAGCTGTCTTGTAGACTGTGTCCTTAGCCCACAGGGTCTGTGCTGATTCTAGGTGGGTAGAGTAAGAACTGACTTGAATTTGATTTTTTAAAAAAGATTTTATTTATTTGAGAGAGACAGCATGAGCCAGGGGAGGTGCAGAGGGAGAAGGAAAAACAGACTCCCCACTAACACGGGGCTCAATCCAGATCTGGGGACTCCACCCCGGGACTTGAACCCAGGATTCTGGAATCATGATCTGACTGGAGGTAGATGCTTAACCGACTGAGCCACCCAGGCACCCCAGAACGGAACTGAATTTTAGAACACCCAGCTAGTGTCTGGAGAGTTGGAGAATTCGTTGTCAATGTAAGGAAAAACCGCATATATTCAGCACCATAAGTGAAATATTTTGAGCAGAAAATACCAAAATAGTTGGCACCAAGAACAGGATGCTGCATGGTATTAAAAAAGGTATTAAAAATCAGACCAAAGTACACTTAAAAATATGTATTCCTCCTAAATTCACTAAGGGAGTGTAAAAAAAAAAGAATTTTGCTACATGGTATTTTTCTTTATTATTGTAATTATTTATTATTGTAATTTTCTTTATTATTGTAATTAATTGTAATAATTATTATTGCAATTATTGTGTAATTTTGTAATTACACAAAAACACACATTACCGGACTTTTCTTCTTCAGTTTCAGATTTTGAGTCCTGGCCATCTTTACATCTGGAGTTTTAAAAATACTGCTGCAATTATGTTATGCCAAACTTTAAAAAGGATATGTGCATCACGAAATTTTTCATATACCTTTTGTCTTTTGCAGGAATTTTAAATTAGCTTTCTTCTTTCTTGTTAATCACAAAATTCATAGGCCTTCACCTTATCAATTGCATAGCATGGCTGGACTCCACGGTTCTGAATGGAGCAGCTCTGCCAAGGAGCCTTTCTGGAACTGACTTTAAGGAGTCCTTTGACTTTCTGGACTAAATCCTCTTTGTTTTAGAACGATGGAACTGATCTGCCCATGGCCATCCTGGATAAATTCCACTTTTTTGTATCCCATATTTTATTTTATTTATTTTAATTTTTTTAAGTAGACTCTATACCCAATGTGGGTCTTGAACTCATAACTCTGAGATCAAGAGCAACATGCCAGGGGCACCTGGGTGGCTCAGTGGGTTAAACCTCTGCCTTCAGCTCAGGTCACGATCTCATGGTCCTGGGATCGAGTTCCGCATCGGGCTCTCTGCTCGGCGGAGAGACTGCTTCCCCCTCTCTCTCTGCCTACTTGTGATCTCTCTCTCTCTCTGTCAAATAAATAATAAATAAAAAAACTTAAAAAAAAAAAAAAGAGTGACGTGCTTGACCGACCAAGCCAGCCAATTACCTCTGTATCCTGTATTTTACACTCAGTTTTGCCTTTGCTGGGCATAACCTACAGTAATTCTCTTTAAGAAAGTCACTTTAGTTGTAAACTTTCTAAGATTGTGTATCTAGTATTATGTCTGTACAAGTATCACTCTTTGATACTTCAACACTGACCTTGGCCCC
>CM052810.1:82289446-82423193 GCA_028533885.1 Nasua narica | reverse complement strand
GCATATTGGCCAGCTGATGGGGAAAGGCAGTTAGAGGGAAATGGTAACGATGGGCACAATGGCTTGGCTGTGCCTCTCAGGATGGGAGTCCCAGCAGATTGGGGCAAAAGGATTGGGAGCCCAGGTTCAGGGACTGGCCAGACCAGCTGGAGAAGTGCCTCTCTTCCGCTTGGATGGTGCTAGGGACTGAATGTCTGTGCTTTGCCCCCATTCCCCACATTCCTATGTTGAAACCCAATCCCCATGTGGCTATATTTGGAGATAGGGCCTAGAGGGCGGTAAGGAAGGTTCAACACAGCCATAAGGGCGGGCCCCTCATCTGACAGGATTAGCGTCCTTAGAGAGGAGACACCAGAGAGCTCACACAGTGTCTCTCAGCACCTGCTCAGAGGAGATGTCAAGTGAGAACAAAGCAGGAAGAGAGCCCTCCGCAGACCCCAGCCCCGCCGGCCCTCGATCTGGGCCATCCAGCCTCGAGAACGGAGAGAAAATAAATGCCTGTTTTCCAGCACTTTGTTGCGGTAGCCAGAGCTGAGTGACGCAGATAGGAAGAAAAAGAACAGGAGGGTACAACTTATTGAGTTATTTATTTTAGATTTTACTTATTTATTTTAGAGAGAGAGCACCAGCAGGGGGAACAGCAGAGAAGAGGGAGAAACAGGCTCCCCATAGAGCAGGGCTCCCGATGCGGGGCTCGATCCCAGGACCCTGGGATCACGACCTGAGCTGAAGGCAGACAGGTTAAGACTGAGCCACCCAGGCGACCCAGGAAGGTACAATTTAGACAGGTCTATAAAAGCCAGATGTTTGTCGGTCTGAGGAAGTTCATTTTCTGACTCTCAGGAAATAGGAGACAAACCTGTCTATTGAAAATGAAAGAGGGGCGCCTGGGTGGCTCAGTGGGTTAAGCCTCTACTTTCAGCTCACGTCATGGTCTCGGGGTCCTGGGATCGAGCCCCACATCGGGCTCTCTGCTCAGCGGGGAGCCTGCTTCCCCCCTTCTCTCTGCCTGCCTCTCTGCCTACTTGTGATCTCTCTCTCTCTGTCAAATAAATAAATAAAATCTTTAAAAAAAAGAAGAAAATGAAAGAGGGGTTGGTAAGGTCAGGAACACAGACATCAGGGAGCGCCCAGCAGTGAGGGATCGATGTCGGACATATGGGGATTCTAGAATAGACAGGAAAACTTAGGAATGCTGGCAGCGTGGTGGGCTGGGACTTCAGGACATGGCCAAGCAGGGATGTCCCTTCCCTGAAGGCCCCTTGGAATCTTCTGAACATGGAATGTTGAGGCTGGCCGGGCCCCAGGATATTATTATTTTCTGGAGTCCACAGGAACCCTGAGCAGCCCTCTGTTTGTAATGTAAGCAAGTAGATAGGATCTGAGTGTTGTGGGTTTTACCTTGGGCTGCAAGTTGTCCCAAAGCCTGGGTGAAGGTCGTGGTGAGAAACCTCGGCTTGCTAAAGGCCGGGAAGTGAGGAGCAAGTCAGGGATCATTGGAGGGCGCCATTGTGGTGCTGTCACTCTAACCCTCAAAGATGGGAGCCAGGAAGAGAGCTCTGCCCTCCCTCCTCCCTGGGGCTGGAGGAAGCCACAGGGCAGGGATAATGGGGACCAGATGATGGGGACCCGGTTGAGAGAGGTGGGCTCCATGGGACCGCAGAAAAGTGATGCCATAGCCAAGAGAAGGAGCTCCCTAAAGACTCCGGTAAGGGTACCAACTGGTTGATTGGTTTCGTGACCCCCAAGCTCATCTCTGGCCCCTTCAATAAAATGCTGGGTGTAATTCAGTCTTTGTGTTTTATAAAGCGATTAAAACAAACAGAAAGGAATGTCACTTTGAGGCTTGGCAGAGAATTATGTGACAGCTCCTTGGGCACTGAAGACCAGCACAGGCCTGTTTCTGGGAGCAGATGCGGGTGCCAGTTAGGAATCCCAGGGTTGGGTCCTCGCACCACATCTGGGCCGGTGGCTCTGACAAAGGGTGTCACCTCTCTCTGAGCCTCCACTTCTTCTGCACAATGAGGGTTATGAGAATAAAGTCGGATGCTGCCGGCAAGGACTTGGCTGAGGATCTGGTGGGGGCGTGCTCGATAAAGGGAGCCTTTATCATCATCATTTACGTGCATTTTAGAGATAGTAACAATTTCAGAAGAAATCCACAGATATTTCCCCAGAAGATGAGAAGGTGATCTTTCGGGGATATAAAAAATCCCAGGGACGCCTGGGTGGCTCAGTCGGTTAAGCGTCTGCCATCGGCTCGGGTCATGATCTCAGGGTCCTGGGATCGAGCCCCGCATCGGGCTCTCTGCATGGCGGGGAGCCTGCTTCTCCCTCTTCCTCTGCCTCCTCTCCCCCTGCTTCTGCACGTGCGCTCTCTCTCTCTCTCTCTCTCTCGGAGAGAGAGAGGGAGAGCAGGAGGGAGGCTGGAGAAGATCAAACCCATTCTTGGCACAAGTCATTTTGTCCACAAGTGGATGTTCATCGGGCACTTTGGTTCCAATTCCCTGTCACCAAACCCTCAGTCCTGAATCCAACATGCAATAAACCGCTATTGTTAGTCCTGCTCATGCCCTTCCCCTGACGTAGGACAAGCTCGAAGGCAGTGGTTCTTGACCAGGGGGAGTTCTGCCCTCCCTGCTTCCCAGAGGACATTGGGCAATGTCTAGAGACATTGTTCTGTGGGCACGACGCGGAGAGGGGCTCCTGACTTCTAGTGGGCCAAGGCCAGGGATGGTGCTAGACAGCACAGAATTCAGGGGACAGTCCCCCACGACAAAGAAATCTGTGTCCCCATTATTCCTTCCCTATGGCTTCCTCCACGCTGAGAGAGGGCCGAGCTCCCTCCCTGGCACCCCTTGCCGAAAGCCCAGATTTCATATCCGGGGTTACAGTGTCAAAGTTAAGAAACCCCACTTGAAGGAAAAGGCAGCCCTCTCCACCCCATTTCACTCGTTAAGGTTATCAAGCTGGCAGTTTGCCAGATGCCACAGGGTTGTTGTTTTTTTTTTTTAAAGCCCTACCTTGAGTGATTGTTTTGCATTGGCTTGATATGGTTACGTACAATTTTGTAAGCAACTTGCCTTCAAGATGTCCTTGTTTATGACTTGGCACTATATGGAAGTGCCCCAGTTTATGACCCTCCCTTTGGATGCCATCACTTCATTCATTCACTCAACCAACACGCACTCACTGGGCTCCTCATTACACTGTGACAGGCTCTAGGGAGAGAGGGTGAGCAAGACAACATCTCTAAGTGTATGAACTGGGGAGGGGAAGAGGGAGGGGGACAGACGTGCCAGTGAATAATCTCAGTCTCGTTCCAGGTAAAAGTCCTCATGAGAGTCATGGTGGTGGGATAGCAAAGGGAGGCGTGAACCGTGTTCCCTATGGAGGTCTCAGAAAACTGGCCCCTTCAGCCATCGTCACTTTCTGGTTCCCATTTACAAGTGACTTTCCTGACACTTCACTGTACAGAAAGGCAAGGGGGCAGGCTGAGTAGCAGTAATAAGCGATTTAGCCTAATGATGCCCCATTAGGAAGATGCCTATGACCTCACTCAGTGGAAGGGAACCAAATGAATAAAAAATTGTTCCACTGCCTTTAAATTTCTTTATATTCTTTTTTCAAAGAGTTTTAATTTATTTATTTCACAGAGAGATCACAAGGAGGCAGAGAGGCAGGCAGAGAGAGAGGGGGAAGCAGGCTCCCCACCGAGCAGAAAGCCCAATGTGGGTCTCGATCCCAGGACGCTGAGATCATGACCTGAGCCCAGGACCCTGAGATCATGACCTGAGCCCAGGACCCTGAGATCATGACCTGAGCCCAGGACCCTGAGATCATGACCTGAGCCCAGGACCCTGAGATCATGACCTGAGCCGAAGGCAGAGGCTTTAACACAATGAGACACCCTGGCGCCCCTGCCCTTAAATTTCCAAATGAAATGTCTGAGTCAAAGAAACGGAAGGTAAGCAGGGTTTCAAAGGCTGGGAAATACTCCAACCAAAGTAGGTCAGTTCCATTCTTATTTATTAAAGGAGTTCTTGCCAAGAAGTATGAGAACTGAGGTCTGGATAAGCCCATAAAATACCCAGAGGACGGGATGTAGACTTAGACACAGGAAAGCCATCTGTGATAATACAAGGCAGGACACGAGTGTATGAAAATGACATGTAAAGACAAAGGATGTAAGGGAGAGTGCCCTGGGTGACCAGGGTCAGGAGATCTCGGTTCTAATCCCAGCTCTACCGCTAAACTTGCTGATTTGGGGCAACTCTCTTTTCTCTGTGGGTCTCCATTTGCTCATCTTTAAAATAAGGGAATTGGACCAGAGCATCATGAAGCAGCCTTCCAAGGCACACTGAAGACTCAAACCAAGTGAAAGCTCTCATTTCCCCCTCTGCTTATCCCTGACATAACCTGGAGGGTCCCCCTGAGACTAAAAGTGTAGGTTAAACGTCAGTCCTGAAGCCCAGCCACGTGTTGATTTCTTCAGACAACCTCAGGATTACTGCAAATACTTAATTAAGGAGGAGGTAGGGGGGCGCCTGGGTAGCTCAGTGGGTTGGGCGTCTGCCTTTGGCTCGGGTCATGATCCCAGGGTCCTGGGATCGAGCCCCGCATCTGGCTCTCTGCTAGGTGGGAATCCTGATTCTCCCTCTCCCACTCCCCCTACTGATGTTTCCTCTCTCACTGTGTCTCTCTCTGTCAAATAAATAAATAAAATCTTAAAAAAAAAAAAAAAAGAAGGAGGTGGGGAAGGTGATAAGGAAGAAGCTATTACCTCTCCCACCTCTGGGCACTGAATAACAACATACTCAGAGGCTTTGAACTGTCCCCAGTGTCCTGGGTGGCATTTCCCCAAACTGGGAGTTCAGATTAGTGAGTGGGTACTATTGTTCTAGCACCTTCCAACCACTAGGCCCTGCCACTGGTGAGAAGCTCCAGGGTTACAAGGGAGCTGGGAACGAGAGCCCCAAATTCTACTTTTCCAAACTACTGCTGCCAGAATGTCACGGAGCTGTGAGTGTCAGCATTCCCATTAGCTCTGGGAGGGAAGGTTTTTCTTATAGTCAACCAGGACAGGACTACAGGAAGGCAAGGTCATTGGACACCAGGAAGGACTCGCCCAAGACAGAGACTGGAGACTCCGAATTGGATCCCCAAGCACTTTTCCTGGGGAGTTTCTTGGGACAGAGGCCTTGAGGGCCAGTTTGGAATGCTGGTGGGAGGAAGTGGTTCTGGAATCTGCATCTCCCCCCCCCCGCCCCCCCCCCACTCCCCACCCCACCACCCTCTCCCCATTCCTTCCATCCTGGCTCTCTGGGTGCCGCCACTCAGTCACAAATCCCAGTGGGAGAGGCCTGGATTCCAAGGAGTTCCAGTGGGAAAGGAAAACCAGTCACCTCTTCTGCCTTTCTCTCCTTTTCTAGCTCCTCCCTGGACGCCCCCAGGCATGCAGACTTTAGGGAGCCAAATCCCAAAGGGGAGAGAGCGGTCCCACCACAGTTAGACCCTGGAGCTCCAGCCAGAGCTTTCTGAGGTTTTCCTTTCTGCAGCCCGTGTGTGTGTGTGTGTGTGTGTGTGTGTGTGTGTGTGTGTGTGTGTGTGTGAAAATGTCAAGGCTTTGGGACAGACAGACGTGGGCTCCAATCAACTTTTCCTAGGGCAAGATTTTTTGGCCTCTTAGAGTCTCTATTTCCTTGTCCATAAAGAGAAGGGGTGACCGGATCAACCTAGAAAGCTGATGGGGGTTTCAATGAAATAATGGAGGCAGAGTGCCCCTCGCACAATAGGCTCTGCCCGGGGCGCCTCCAGAGTTTCCGTCGAGGCACAGCCTGGAGGAAGGGATAGTGTGGAGGGGAGAGGGGGTTTATCTTACAGCTGCCTTCGCCGAAGCATTTGCTGCTTTTGCTTTGGGGGAAGAGGCTATCTGGAGAGGAGCTGATACAGAGATGATCCTTGGGGGGAACGGGGTGTAAGAGTGCCCCCTGCTCCGTGGGAGAACCGGGGGGAACTCTTCCCCCCCTTCTGGGGGGAATCTCCGTGAGAGATCTCTCGTGGGACCCGCGGAGGGCAGTGGTACTCACCGAGTGCGCAGCGAAGGCCAGCAGCAGCAGCGGCGGCGGCGGCGGCGGCAGCGACCACAGCAGTAAGCGGGGACGCATGGTGCCCGGCGCGCTCCCCGGGGGGCGGCTCGACTGCTGCCCACCTGTGCGCACCCCCGGGCCCGGGAGCTCAGCGCCCTCCTCGGGGTCCCGCGCCCCGGCCGGCCGCCGGGTCCGGAGGAGCCATGGCTGGGCCACCCGACCCGCGGCGAGCCCCAGGACTGCTCCTCCTCGGAAGAGGTGGCCGAGCGCTAAGCCGCCCAGCCCATCGATAAGGACGCGCGGCGCTGCGGGCGCTCGTCCACCGACTGGCAGGGGGCCGGCGCGCCACGCGGGCAGGGGAGGAAGCGGAGGGAGGGCGCGGGGGCCGCCGGCGGCTCCTGCAAGCTCAGCCCGGGGTCGAGGGGTGGGGCACGGAGGGGACCGAGAAAAGGCGCGCTGCTTTAGCTTCTAAGCTGCAACACCCCGGAATCCGGAAAGAGCTCTAAGTTCTGGGGCAGCCCTGCCGCAACCTGGCTGCCGGGGGATGGACAACAGATGACCACTTTTTGAGTCTCGCATCTACTGAGACCCACGTTCGGGTTAAAAGAAGGTTGTGTCAGTGCCCTGCGGACATAGCGGGTGCTCCGTAAATGCCTATTGCACCTATCGGGTGGCTGGGCTTCGTGGCACTCCATTTCCAATTTTCGTTTTGTGTTTCTTCATTATTAAAGTCACGCCCGCTCATTCCAGGGAATGTCATTGCCATGGGAGCCATCACAAGAGGAGGTTTGAATGATCAAGTGAGACCCCGGGAATGGGGGGGATCCTCTGGGACACCCAGGTGTTTTGGGGGGGCCTGCACTGAAGATGAACCCCTGGAGGCTTTGTGCTCCTGGTGTCCCCAGGCAGGTCTCACTACTCTGAGTGCCCAGATGACCTGGAGGCTGGCTTTTAGCCTCTCAGTACAAGGTACCCTCGAATGGCTCTTACAGACCCAGTTTTTTCTTTCTCTGTTTTTGTGCCCACTCCTTTCCTCTTGGCTCTCCCATCTAGAACTTTCTCCTGCACTTTAAGTACACATCCGCTGCTTGAATTACCCCAAGCCCCTTAGTGACATTATGCTCATTTGACAGAGAAGGGCACTGAGGGTGCAGGGCGGTCAGTGATATAGCTAGGTCCCCCTGTCTCAGAAGGTCAGATGGGGAAAGCCCCGCTAATCCTGAAACCCTCCCTGCTCTTCTGTGCCTGACCTCTGGTCAGATGCCTAATCTTCCCTTTATTTTATTTTATTAATATTATTAGTTTTAAAGCTAACCTGCTCACAGAGCAACATATTCTAGCCCTTAGCCGCCTTCCTTGCCTGAAGAGGCTATTGATAAGGTAAGGTTGGTAGATCCCAGCAAAAATAGAAGGGGGAAAAAATTGCTTTCGTCTCTCAAGTCCACGGTCAATGCCCAGGATATGTCAGCCTCAAGTCTATATGGACAGGAACTCATTTGTGAGAACTTCTGCTGCGGAAATACTCCCCCAAAGACTCGATGAAATATGTGCAAGGATGTTTGTGGAAGCACGAGCTCGGTAGTGGAGGAGAGGAGATAATATGTGTGGAAGGGAACACTCAGCCCCACCCTTGATGTTTCTTTCTTCCCCCAGTGCAGCCGTTAGTATAATCCTCCTGACCTTTCTCTACCTCTTCATGCAGGCTGTCCCCCTAACACACGCACGCACGCACGCACGTGCGCACGCACACGCATGGGCACAGAGATGGGGAGAGTTCTATGTGATTCATGCATTTGGGTTAAGGAGCGGCATGAGGTTTTGCCCGTGAGCCGCCCCCCTTCCTTTGACAGCTCCCCCACCTACAGAGAGCCTATAAGAGGATCCCCCTCGCCAGGCTGTCACTGCTGGTCAAGGCTCCGCCTGTGTCATCCAGCCTCACCAGTGACAAGGTGGTTTAAGTAATTCTGCAGTTCGGTGTCAGCAAATCCGCTTGTCCACAGGTATAAACAAATTCTCCAAGATCAGCTTTCGCGCTCATGAAAGTGATATTTGACCTCCTCTGTCTTAAGCTTATTTCTTAAATGCTTCAAGACTCGGGCTGGAAAGGATGTTGTCGCTCCCGAAATGTACATCAGAAAGTGCATGTCATAAGGACTTGCCGTTTTTACTGTATAGACCTCGCGGTGCTCGAATATTTCTTGTAACCACTGTGTGTATTGCTTTTTTGATGGGAAGAAATGCCCAGAAAACAATAGAAAAACGGAATCTGTGTTCTATACCAGAGCCTCAGGATCTGTAGCAAAATAGCAGAACCACATTTGTTCTGGACATTTAATAAATTTCTGGCCTGTGGCAAGCCATTCTTCCTCACATGCGAGGCTCTGCCTCCAGGAGCTTTGAGAAAAGGGTCTGAAGTGCTCCGCGAGAAGCCCATTTACAAGCCACTGATGCAGTTAGTGGCTTTATAAAACCTGTCTGAGAAAACAGTTTCATAATAGGGGTGGAAGGAAAGAGGGAGGGAATTAACAAGGTAGTTAGCACCTGCCAGGCGCTAGAGAGCCTTTTAGGCATTTAGAGTGTGTTACCATAGTCAGTCCTCCAGGACTGTAGGAGCGATGTTTGCTTTCCTTGATCAATGAGATGGGGCTCAGGGAAGGTAAGCATTCACCTCCAATAACACAGCTAACAAGGGGGTAGGGGCAGGGTTTGAACCCAGGACTGAGTGCAAAGCCTCTGTCTTTACCTTTTGCACTGTACTGGGGTTTTATTTATTTATTTGGCACACAGAGAGAGAGAGATCACAAGTAGGCAGAGAGGCAGGCAGAGAGAGAGAGGAGGAAGCAGGCTCCCCGCTGAGCAGAGAGCCTGATGCGGGGCTCGATCCCAGGATCCTGAGATCATGACCTGAGCTAAAGGCAGAGGCTTTAACCCACTGAGCCATCCAGGCATCCTGGGCATCCTTGATTTCTGATCAAGTTCCTCATCTCTCACCTCTGGTGTCTCAATCCTGGCCTGCCTTCAGCAAGAATCCTGCTAAGTCCTGCTAGCGAGAATCCCCCACCCTTGACATCTCCTCTTAGTGATCTGTCCCCTGCCCCCCCTCACCCTGTTCCTTGGCCACAAATCCCCACTTGTCCTTGTTGCATTCCAAGCTGAGCTGGGTTTTTCTTCCCTGTTGCAATACCCCTATCGTAACTGTCCTGAATAAAGTCTTCCTTACCATTTTAACAAGTGTCAGAATAATGTTTTCCTTAACAAAGGGGCAAGGGGAGAAAGCAGTGTCCCATAAGTTGTCAAGAGCTTTCCTGGTGTCACCGTTGGAACTTAACCATAAAGAGAGGCAGCCACTGTCAAGGCTATGGCCCTGGCAAGGGGTCAGGTGGTCAGATAAATATCCTCACCTCCCTTCTCCTTTCCACTGATCTCCTGATGATGTCTTTCATTGGCTGGCCACAACCCAATGACAGAGACAAGGCAGACAGATGAGAAAGAGACAGAAAGGGAGAGAGACAGAGAGAGAGAGAGAGAGAAACTATCCATAGAGTTTACCCCCCTGATGGAGAAGGGAGAAAATGGTTTGAGAGGGAGGAGGCAAAAGGAGGGTAACCCCACTTGGAAATATACCCATTAAACAGATGAGGAAACTGAGATGTGATGACGCTGGAGCTCAAAATCCCACACTTGGGAGGTTGCCTTGCTGGTAACGTAACCTTGGACTTGTGGTCCCAGCCCTGAATTGTTTCCGTCCCCCACGCGTCACTCCCAACTCTAGTGATGGAAAACCACCGCAAGTATATATTATCATTTCACAGCTCTAGGGGTTGACTGCCCTCAGCCTGGCAGTTCTCATTCAAAGTCTCTCCCAGAGACCTCCCCCCGAGGGGGCTTAGTTGGTAAAGCAGCAAGCAGCCGAGTCTTGATTTCAACTCAGGTCAAGTCTTGATTTCAGCTCAGATCGAGTCTTGATTTCAGCTCAGGTCGTGATCTCAGGGTCATGGGATTGACTCCCACCCCCGCCCCCGTGCTCAGCGGGGAGTCTTCTTAGGACTCTCCCTCTGCTCCTTCCTTCATCCCCTCTCAAATAAATCTTTTAAAAAATTAAGTCTCTCCCAGGGTTGCAGTCAGACTGCGGCTAGGACCCCACATGGCTGGGACTGGAGCACCCCGGGGCTCCTCAGGTGTCCCCCTCGATCTCTGCATGCTTTCTCCACGTGGTCCCACTGACAGGCAGCTTCCTAGAGGCTCAGGATCCCAAAGATGTGCACCGCAAGAGCAAGCAGGTGGAAACTGTATTGTGATTGATGACCCAGCCCTGAAAATCCCCCAGGGCTGCTTCTGTTGCTTTGTGTTGTCCACATTGCCAATCTATCTATCACAGACGCTAACTCAGAAAAGGAACTGGTGAGCCCGAAGCCAACGGGTTAGGGGGATGGGGGAGTCCCAAAATGGGCGAACAAATTGATTGAAAGGAGAGAGATCCCGACTGGGTTTGCCCACACTTCTGCTCAACAAACTCAGATAAACTTGGGTGCAAGAGAAGCCAATAACTCAAGAGACGAGGGTTTGGAAAAGAGAAAGGGAGAAATTCAGTTCGGGTGCCTGCAGCGCAGGGAGGTTCCTGGCTCAAGTCTCAACAAAGGATCTTCCCGGACCCCACAAGATGTGATGGGATTTGATGTTTGAGTCCGGGAGCAAACGGTCAAGAAAGAATCCTTGAGATGTTTTCGGTGCAAAAAAAAAAAAAGTGGTTTTATTAAAGCACAGGGGCAGGACCCGTGGTCAGAAACAGCTGCCCTGGGATTGTAAGGAGCAACTGATTCTATACTTTTAAGCTGGGAGACAAAGGAAGTTTCCAAAAAGACTTTACAGTCCTTTGTAAAGTCCTATGTTAAGACTTTACAGGATCCTGGAGGCCTGGCTATTGTCAAGCTAAGGTTGTTTTCCTCTAGCAAGGCATTAACGTTGAGACAGTTGGGAGTTTTGGGGCGCCTGGGTGGCTCAGGAGGTTAGAGCCTCTGCTTTCAGCTCAGGTCATGGTTTCAGGGTCCTGGGATTGAGCCCTGCATTGGGCTCTCTGCTCATGAGGGAGCCTGCTTCCCCCTTTCTCTCTCTGCCTGCCTCTCTGCCTACTCGTGATCTCTCTCTCTCTCTCTCTCTCTCTGTCAAATAAATAAATAAAATCTTTTTTAAAAAAAAAGACAGTTGGGAGTTTCTGGAGGAAGGTCCTACTCTGCCTGTCTCAAATATTTGTCCATGGGCTTCAGGTTATAAGGAAATTTAATTTTATCTACAATTGTTTTGCCTTTGTTTCCCACATCAAGATGGACATCTAGAGTCTTATACAGAGAAGTTGGTTGGGGGAATCCAAGAGAGCTGGCAGAGAGCAGTAGTCATGGGTTGGGGTTGATATATGTTCAGCCCAGGATCATGGTGGAGAAGGGGACTTGTGGGATGTGGTCTTCTAGGCATTCCGTTGCTATGAGGGCTTTTCTGCTCTGGTGGTTGGAATATTCCAGTCTTTGCAAAAATGTCTTGTCAATGCCTCAAGAAAGTGTGATAAGAAATAAGCACAACGGTTTTAAGTTAGAGCTGAGTTAAGGGGTCTTGAGTCTTTCTGGTTATAACTGTTGGGGTCTACAGTGAGAGGGCTCACTGACATCCAGACAGTCACAAAAGCCTGCCCAGAGTCAAGGGAAGGCAGCATAGACTCGACCTCCTAATGAGAGAATGAGAAGATTCTGGAAGAGTGTGTGAAACCATAAATACCATTATGGCCATTGTGGGGGAAATAACAAACTATAGACCCTCTAAACTTCATTATAACCCCCGTGAGTGATGGAGAGGGGTCATCTCTCTGTCTCTTTTTTTAAAGATGTATTTACCAATTAAAGAGAGAGTGGGGGTTGGGGCCAGAGGGAGAGGGAGCAAGAGAATCTCAAGCAGACTCCCTGCTGATTGTGGAGCCCAACGGAGGGCTCGATCCCATGATCCTTAGATCATGACCTGAGCTGAAATCAAGAGTCAGACATTTAACCAACTGAACCACCTGAGCACCCCATCTCTTTGATTTTAATGACTTTCTATCCAGGTCTTGATTCTGATTTTTTTCTCCTACTATCCCTGCAGGTAGAGTGGGACATAAAAACCTAGATCATGACCACCCCAGATGCTGGAAGTTCACATTCTCATGACAGTAGTTTAGAAGTTACCCTGAGGATGGAAGGTTCTCTCTTTGGTTTCAGTGTAACTTGTTCTCCATTGGTTTCATATAGATATTCTTATCACCCCAGCGAAGCAGAATTCTGAAGGGCACCAGAACGTGTGACCCCAAATATGCCACTTTGGTGTAAGGATTATTTTGAGCCAAAAGCTGTTGAGAATTAGCAGCCACAGGAAAAGCTCTTTCCCCAACCCCCTTCCCATTGTCTAATAATAAAGTATAAATATGCCTTTTTGTAAAGGAAATTTACGTTTATAAAGGAAATTTTCATTTGTTAAAAAAAAAGTCTGTACCTGGAAGAGAGCTATGCCCCGGAAAACTCCTATCACCTGAGAGACACTTACCAGCATAAAAAGACAAACCTTATTTATCATACCCTTTCTGCCCTCCCCTTTCCATAACTTGCTTCCCCAGCCCAGAAGCCCCCAAACCCCCTGTTCCTTTGTTTAGCCTAAAATGGTACATACACTTCAGTCATCTGATCACTTCCCCGAATCTCATTTCCTCATGTAAACTCTAGCACATCAGCAGGTCATTACAACAGTTTTTGCTCTTGTTAATCTGTCTTCTATCAGATTGATTTGCAAGCTTCAGCCATTGAACCCTGAAGGGTAGGGGTAACAGATTTCTCCTCCCCTGCAACACAATCCTGAAAAAGCTAAATTTGAAAAATTCCTGGTGCCCGAAAGGAAAGAGATATTTTCTCCTCTTCCTTCTTTTTAGCGTTTCCTTTAGAAAACTGGTAATTAGAAATCTCCTCCGTCTCTTGGAGATGTATGTAAATCTTTTAAAAGCGAAATGAGTCTATTGCCAATTTTGTGTCCGGGAATGTTTTTCTTGAAGGTGATGGATCCATGTCCTGTGAAATGTGGATATCAAGGCTCAGGGGTTGCCCCAGCTCTCTGTCACTGTGGGAGGTTAGCCCAGACACTTGGCTCCAAGCTGTAATTTCCTGCTTGTCAAAAAGATAGAAGTTGTATTTTCCCTTTGGATAAAGACAATTCACTTGTGTGTAAGGGATTGTATGTGCCTGCCTCTATAAAAGGGGGAGATTTCTATTTGTCTTTGCCATCTCTTTTGTGGCTTGTCAATGACGTTCATCTCAGGCTGGCTTAATGCTTAATAATAAAACCCGAGTCATTCTTTTCTTCATTTGGTGGTGAGGGTTCACCTGCTTGACTTGAGATTTTATTTTAAATTACTTCTCCAACATGAAATCAGTTTTTTGCATTTTTCCAGGAGCAATAAACACTTGTTAGAGAACTAATTAAGTACGATCATTCAATGAATATTCATTGAATACCTACTCTGTTCCAGGTGGCAGGGCCAGAATGATGGAGGCCTGGGGAAATTGCCCGTGGTGATCTCAGCCCTGTGTGCAAAGCCTGGGGTACTTTAATTGCACCCCCTTCCAGGAGGCCCAGCAAGATGATGGAGGCTGGTGGTCAAGACTTCCGAGGTTTACATAACCCCATAGTTAACAAACAAATTGGTGGGCTGAAGTGAACAACTATGGAATGTATGATGAATGAGATTGTAAACTACGATACATTCTATGGGAGCCTGTACCAAGGGACCAGACCAAACCTTGTGGGTTAATGTATGAGGTCACCCTTCTCATAGGTAAAATATATTTAAGTATCCGTAATCTTATAAGGTTCGATCTAATAGACATCTGTTGGTGTGTCTGGCTAGCCTCCATTCCCCCTTCTTCTGGTACAAGGATCTCCCTCCCCCTGCCCCACTCTCAGACCTTGTGGCTTGGGTGGGGCTTTCACCAACAGCAGCCCAGGGGTAAGCACATGACCCACACCTAGGTGAAGAGAGGCCACACCACCAACTAGCACAGTAATGACTGACGCTGGGCCAATAAGAGTGGGACCACCAAAACTCATGCATTAGCATTACACACAAGCTAAGAGCAAGATGGCAGCCCTCCCACATCATGAAGAGTTCTGGTTGAGAATGAAACTAACATGGAGTGGAGAACCAAGAGACCAAGAAAGACAAGACCCTAACACCATCCTCTGGCCCCTCAATGCAACTTTGACTGAAGCCTTTCTTGATAGGAGATAGGTAGGTAGATAGATAAGATTTAAACTTTTTTTACTTTTGAACTCATTCTGTCACTTGTAATCTCTTTCTGTCACTTAAATCTGTTTCTGTCACCTGTAACCATGTCCTCTGGCATACATGGAAGGAAGGCTTCCTGAGGAAAGTGACATTTGAGCAGAAGGGACTGGTTTGGGAGTAGGGAATGAGGAGAGCATTGGGAAGAAGTGAGGAAATGGCTGTCCCTGGGTGTCTGGGTTTAAGGCCTTCACCAAATGACCACGCCAATGAAATGAACTTGCTCTGCCCCTTCAGCTGCTCAATAAACCAAACAAAGAGATCTGTCCTCTCTTGAATGCGAGCTTTTCTGGGACCCAGCTAATGTATTATTGATGAGCTATAAATAATGGGGCTAGCACGATTCCCTATTCAGTGCTGAAGTACAAAGGTATAACACTGACATTTTAATGAGATTTTTATGGTCCAGGCTCACTGTTTACACTCTGGAAATGTGGGCTGGCTTTCTCAGGGAAGCAGTTTTTCCTTTACTTTTCTTATTTTCCTCCTCCATTTGTCAGCATCCTTTTAAATATTTATATGAAATATTATCATTAAAACAGATCAAATAAAGGAGAGCAAATAAAACCATATCTGAAAGACAATGTCGCCACTGTTCCCAAGGCCTTATCTTCACTGGAGGGAAAAAGAAAGATCAGGTGTACCCCGACCTCCCAGAGGCCCCCCCCCAACATTTCTGCCTGATTAGGCCATTTGGCTTGAAATACAGAAAAGAATGCTGGCAACAAACAAACCTGGATTCAAATCCTGACTTAGGCATCAATTTGCCATGTGACCTTGGGCAGTTACTTAAGCCCTCCAGGGCTAATATCCTCTTCTGTGTAATGGGGCAAATAACACCCATCTTTCTGCATTATCACAAGGTTGGAAAAAAAAAAAAAAGCACTGCAATTAAATGGCCTGCATATACAACTTGAGATGCATTTGGCTCCTGGTAACGGACGAATCAGCTCAAATTGGCTGAAGTAGTGATAGGGATGAAGAGTGGCTCAAGTGACTGAGAGTCCAGAGACAGAGCCTAGTTCAAGGTGGACTCATGCGTGGTTCAGGTTCTGTTTGTGCATGGGTCTCCTGGCTCGGCACTCCCCTGTGTTGAATAAGCTCAGGCCGATGGCAAGATGCCAAAGCAGTTCTGTACCCTCCCATCCAGAGTCCGTGCCAGAGAACAGAGAATGTGGTACTCCCTTAAGATGCGGACACTTCTCCATTGAGAGGTGGAGTCTGCTGGGGAGGAAGAATTTACTCTGCCTGTCGAGGTCCTTCTAGCTGGACTGAGAATCTAGCGGGCATGATACAGACAAAGGGGAGAAAGTCAAATTTAATATCACATATTTGGGGAATCCACACAGACAAGAAATTCCTAAGACAGGTGAAATAAGTTATGTATGTCATTCTGAACTAAGGAGGAGGGGGTAGAGGTCTGGGACTTCCAAGGGAAGAAAAGCAGTTCACAGGAAGATAAAAAAGAGTAAAGAGGAAAAGGAAAAGAGCTTTTCCTAGATCTGCTGGGTATTGATTGGTTGCTTTTTAAATCAAAATGATCTTTATGTCAAAGTGGCCCATCTTGGAGTGGCCTGCCCCTACAAGTCTATGTAGGGGCCAAGGGCAGGCCACTCCAACCCTGAGATCAAGAGTTGGATGCTTAACCAACTGAGCCACCCAGGTGTCCCAACCTGAGTGGATCTGTGAATGGCCTCAACCAATAGAATGAGTTTGGAAGTAGTCCTGCTCAACTTTTCAAGGCTAGGTCATAAGGCTAGCTTATGCCTGGCTCTCTTCTGGAACACTTGTCTTTGGATCTAGTGACCATTTTGGGAGAAAATCCAGGCCATGTGTGGGTATTTTGGCCTAGAGCCTTGTCTAGGTTTTTAGCATCAACCACCAAATGATGCCTTTAGACAAGTCTACCTCCCAGCTTTTGGGTCTATAAGCCATCTCTGTTGTGCCCTGTCTGAATTCCCTTCCTATGAAAACCATGAAAGAGTAAAGGATTATAGTTCTAAGCCACCAAGTTTTAGGTATTTTTTATGGAGCAATACATAATGAATACAACATAAGATTTCTTAACAATCCTACAAGACAAACACCATTGAGAGCAAAGTCAAATGACAACTTTTTGCAACAAAAGATTGTAATATAGAAGGTCTATAATATAGAAAGAGCTCCAGTGATTCAATAAGAAAAAAATCAAGAACCAAATGGGAAATGAGTAAAGGACATGAAAAACCTACAGAAAAGGCAACATAAATGTCTTATAAACATATGAAAGCATACTCACTTTTACTTATCATTAGATAAATACAAAATAAAACCATACTGAAATACTACTTTTTACCCACTGGATTGGCAAAAACATAAAGGTTTTATAATATATTCTGTTAGTGAGGTCATAAGGAAACTAGCACTTTTGATACATTATAAGTAGGAGTAAAAATTAAGACAAAGGCCATTGAGGGCAATCTAACAATAGTAATCAGTATTACAAATGCACAGACCCTCTGACCTAACACTTCTACTCTGGGGAACTTTCCTAAAGATATACTCACATGCATATGAATGAAAGTATGTACAAGTTTGTAGAAGTGGCACAGACACTTATATAAATCATTACAACATTGATTATATGGTAGAAGATCAGGAGCAACTGAAATATTCAATAATAGCAAACTGATTACAGAAGTTATAGAATTTCTGCAGCCAGAAACAAATGATGAGGAGGGGGCTGCCTGTCAGGCCCAATCAGTAGAGCATGTGACTTTTGATCTCAGAGTTATAAGTTCAAGCCCCATGTTGAGTGTAGAGATCACTTAAAAAAAATTAAATAAAATCTTAAAAAAAAAAAAAAAAGGAGGAGATACTTCATGCACAGATATGGAATGATCACCCAGATACATTTTTGAGTGGAAGAAAAGAAGAAACAGAAGAGTGAGCTATTTGGGCTTTTATTTTTTATTTACTTATTTTTTAAGAATAATTTACTTATTTTAGAGGTGGGGGAGGGGCAGAGGGAGAGAGAGAATCTCAGGCAGACTCCCTGCTGAGCATGGGGCCCAACATGGGGCTCAATCTTATGACCCTGAGGTCATGACCTGAGCCAAAATCAAGAGTCAGACACAACCCACTGAACCACCCATCCAGGTGCCCCTATTTGGGCTTTTAAACAGGGGGTGAATTTCTTATAAAGGTAAGCATACATGTAATTGCTTGTGTATGTATAATATATTCCTAAAAGACAAATAAGAACCTGGTAGGTGCCCCAAAGGGCTCAGTTGGTTAAGAGTCCAACTTTTGGTTTCGGCTCAGGTCATGATCTCGGGGTCATGAAATCGAGCCCCGTGTTGGGCTCCACGCTCAGCGGGGAGTCTGCTTGAGATTCTGTCTCTCCTTCTGCCCCTCCCCTGCTCCCAAGTGTGCACTCACACTCTCTCTCTCTCTCTCTCTCTCTCTCGAAATAAAGAAATAAATCTTAAAAAAAAAAAAAAAAGAGGGCACCTGGGTGGCTCAGTGGGTTAAAGCCTCTGCCTTCGGCTCAGGTCATGATCTCAGGGTCCTGGGATCGAGCCCCACATCGGGCTCTCCACTCAGCAGGGAGCCTGCTTCCCTCTCTCTCTCTGCCTACCTCTCTGCCTACCTGTGATCTCCCTCTCTCTCTCTCTCTCTGTCAAATAAGTAAATAAAATCTTTTAAAAAAATTAAAAAATAATAAAGAAATAAAAAAAAAGAATCTGGGAACATGGATTATCTCTGGGAAAGGAAACCTGGTGATTAAGGACAGGGGTAGGAGGGAGATTTTTTACTTCTCAGATTTTGAACCATATGAATATATTGTCCATATTCAAATTCCACATACACACACAGATGTATACGTATATATAAATTTAGATCTCAGTTGGCATAACTCATTAACGACTTTATCCTACAACTGTCTTGGAAGTTCTACCATGTGCCGGGCAGTGTACAAGGTGATGAGTATACAGTAATGAACAAGTAAGTCAGCCTTTACTGAATTGATAGTTCAGTAAAGAAGACAGACATCGAGACATCGAGAGGTCAGCCCATTCGTCTGCACGTTCTGCAGGAAGTGCACCGAAGGGAGAGCACCTAGTCCTGGGAGAGAAGATGGTAGGGTAGGACCTGATTTAGAAAGGGGAACCAGGGAAAGCCCCTCCAAAGAAGAGATCCTTAGGCTGAGTAGGAATTAGCCAAGTTTCCGATTATTTATCTCTGCAGCTGTATCCATCCCAAAGCTTATAGGCTTGAAACAACAACCAATTTATTATTTCCCATGAACGTTGGGATCAGAAATTCAGGCAGGACTGGAGTGGGCAATTAAAGCAGTCACAGACTCACCCACATTCAGGGGGAGGACACGGGGACCCCATGAGAGGAGCGTCAAAATTTTCAGCCAGCTTTAATCCACCACACCTGGCAAAGGGGATGCGGTAGGGGTGGCTGGGTGGAGCACACAGGGTGGGCGGGGGGAGTGTGGAGAAGGTGGAGAGAGAAGGTCCTAAGTAACGTCTTATAAAGCCTTGCAAACATTTTTCTTTTCCGTGTGAAGGATTTTACAATTTTCTTTCCCATACAGTGCGAAAGCATTGAAGAGTTTTAAGCTAGGAAATTAACTGTTTCCCAGGGCTTCCAAAGCTGACGTTTATAGTTTAGAGTTCCTGTGCCTGTTTTCACACCCATTTCATGGATTTAGTTGGGCAGAGGCTGGGATACCTTTGTATCCTGTTCACTGCAAACTCTCAGTAAAATAAATGAGAAATACATAAATGGATGGGTTAAATAACTGATTATCGAAAACAATTGTAATCATAGGGCATCGGTTCAGTGATTCTCAAACTTTAATGTGTCTGTGAATCTCCGGGGGATCTTGTTAATATGCAGGTTCTGACTCAGTAGGTCTGGGGTGAACTGAAATTCTGCATTTCTAACAAGTTCCTGTGCTACAGTTCACAATTGGAGGAGTGAGTATTTAGAAGTCATTGTGTGTCAGGGGCACCTGGGTGGCTCAGTTGGTTGAGCCTCTGCCTTCAGCTCAGTTCATGATCCCAGGACCTGGGATCGAGTCCCACTAGGCTTCCTGCTCAGCCGGAAGTCTGCTTCTCCCTCTGCCTTCCCCGCTCCCCCTCCTGAACCCCCTCCTTTGCCCCTCTTCCTCCCCCTGCCTGCTCTCTCACTCTCTCAAATAAATAAATAAAATCTTAAAAAAAATAAAGAGAGAGAGAGAGATCGGTCATTGTATGTCAGACTGTTTTCAGTTGAAAAAAAAGAGATAATGGGATGCAGATGAGATGATGTCCCCCAGGTCCAGAATCTTCTTCCTGTCTCCTGCTCACCAGCTTCACCTTCATGCTCAGGCCCCTCCTGGCCTCAGATGGCTGCTGCGCTTCCAAGGAATCACTTTAGGAGACTACAATGTCCAGAAAGAGAAAGATACTATAGTTATGTGTGTCTCTTTCTTAGGAGAGAGGAAGCCTATTCCAGAGGTCCCCCAGAAGTCTTTCCCTAATGACTCTGTGGCCAGAATTGGTTATATACTCAATAGTAATCAGTCATTGGCAAGACGATGGGGAGTTTCGTGACTGGTGTAGACTAATCAGCAGCTACTTCTAGAAGTGGGGATCTGGGGAACTGGGACTGGGGAGAAGCCTGAGCAAAGCTGGAAATTGGGTGTAGACAACCAGAAGCATCCACTACACTATAATATGCAATTTGGTGAATTGTACAGAGAGAAACAAGCATTTGATGATTTAAGCTGGAGTGGCAAAGTCTGGGACTGTGGGAAACAAAGTATTCGTTCTGAAATCTACAACCTTGTTGGGCAACAAAACAGAAAGAACTAAAACAAACTACTGTATAAGCAATTGGATTTTTTTCCACCCACTTGGCCAACAATTACTGGGTAATCACTATAAATAAAGATCTGTGTCAAGGGCTGTGGGAGATCCAAAGATAAGGCGCAGTCCTCTTCTGATAAGAATTTTGCAGTTTAAGACACACAAGTAATAATGAGTGCAACTTAGAGAAAGAAGTGCCAAAAAAAAAGATGCTAGAACAAAGTGTATGGAACCCAGAGTAAGGCAACAGTCCTTCTGACTCAGAGGGCTATGAGGAGGGTAGAAGATATCTCCAGACTAGCCTTGAAAGACGGGGAGATTTTTAATTAGTGACACTGGCAGCAGGGACAGATTGGAAAATAGGAAAATGGGAAAAATGAATATTGCCAGTGTGTGTGTGTGGGGGGAACCATATATGGCACATGTGGTTGTGGGGGAGGCAGATATTCTTATTGGATTCCTACTATAATTCTTATCAACATGAAGCCATAAATAATATCAAGCAAGTGTGAAGGCATACAATGAAAAAAACGAGAAGAGGACAACTCCTGGGAAGAGAGAGGCTTGAAACATCTGTGTAAGGAATACCATCCATAGATGAGCAGGGTGGAGTAGACAGGGCAGAAGTCTGGGGATCAAATCCAGATTTATGGTTTATAACTCCTAAATATCAGTATCAGAACAGAAATAGTTGCTTCAGTGAATAACTTGCAACAACAAAAAGATATGGAAGGAGCATCTGTGGATTAAAAGACACCTAAAGGACATATCAGTCTATTGTAATGTGTGGGTTTTATTTGAATTCCGATTCATCCTGGCAACTCTAAACATGACAGTTATGACACTTGTGGGGCAATTGAGTATTGGATATTTCAGGACGTTAAATTGCTTTGATTTTTTTAAGGCCCTGGCATTGTGGTTATGTTTTTTTTTTATTTTTTTAAAAGATTTTATTTATTTATTTGACAGAGAGAGATCACAAGTAGGCACAGAGGCAGGCAGAGAGAGAGAGAGGAGGAAGCAGGCTCCTCGCCCCGGAGCAGAGAGCTCAATGCGGGGCTGGATCCCAGGACCCTGAGACCATGACCCCAGCTGAAGGCAGAGGTTTAACCCACTGAGCCACCCAGGCGCCCCGTGGTTACGTTTTTAAAGAGTTTTTATCTCTTGGAGGTATATTCTGAAATATTTATGGATGAAATGATGCCTGGGATTTTCTTCAAAATAATACAGGGACTAGGGGGAAAGGTAGATGAAACAAAATTGACCGTGATTTGATCATCGTTACAGATAGGTGTTGAAGGTTCATCGTAATCTTCTGCCTACCTTCGTATGTGTTTAAAATTTACCATAACGGAAAACGTAGAACAAACTATACTTAGGGATTAAGCAATTCGGTGAATGAAGGTCCGCCGGGAAGCCCCGCCCACTGATCTGGCCCCGCCCCTCTCGGCCGGTTGCTCTCCCGCCGTCCGCTATCGCAGGGTTCTAGTTTATGGTGTCTCCTGACTTTCTCACTTCCCCTCGAGAATCCATTGCCTTTGCACCTCATAAATCGCTCTCTCTGTTCTTCTTCAGTCCCCACAGACTGCTCCGAGTCCCCAGAAGTCACCTCGAGCCGCCGCCGCAGGGCCATCGCCCACTTCCCTGGGGAGTTTGGTAGCGTCAGGCAGCAGGCCCCGCCCCGGGGAGCAGGCCCCGCCCCGGGAGCGTGTCCGCGTAGTCATGGCGACGCTCAGAGCAGACGCCGACGCGGGTGCCGACGGCGACGGCGACGCCGGCGCCGGCGCCCGCCGAATCCCGCCCCGGCACCATCTCCTGTGTGAGCAACCTGGGACCTGGGACCTGGCCTCCCCCACCCCCTCAACCCGGCGTGGCACCCTGGGGCAGCCTGAACCGGGGGCGGGTGTCCCGCCGCGAGTCAGCCTGAGCTGGGGTCAGAGGAGAGGTTGGGCCTGAAGGATTGAGTGAGCATGGGGGTGCTGCGGGGGTCTGGGGTCGACCCCGACCCCTAGCAGGAGATGGAGTAAAGGGGCGCTGAGGGGGCAGGCGTTAGGCCAGAGTGAGAGGGCCTGCCGGGACGAGAGGATGGGGCGAGGGCACCAAGGATGGGGTTGTGTGAAAAGAGGCGCGGTCCACCCACGAGTGAGTGAACTGGAATAGGAGAAAATGGTTTAGCTTTTGTGTCTGCCAAGTACAGGCAGGAAACTTGAGGGAGCCAAAAGTGAGAGCCTGAAAGTGAACTTGAGGCAGGTGTTGAAGGGATGGAGGGGAGAGACGGGTGCGGTGGAGGCTGTGCTGATGGGGACTCTTCAGAGATGCTAGTGAGAGGTGGGAGGCGGTAAGGGGAAAGGAGAAACTTGCAGAAAATGATTACTAAACCTTGTCTTCGGTGTACTTAGTGTATTTTGCTTGGTGCTGTGGACTCTGGGGAATCTAAAGCTATGAGCCTTCTCCAGGAAAAAAAAAAAGCATGTAAAGATCCACATATGATTTTACGTTCACTCTCAGAGACATCGCTGAGCCGCCCCCCAAGCGTGTACAAGGATCCCAAATTTAGAGACTTAACTTGCAACTAAGATCGCAAGTTGTGGAGGCTTTGTAAAGAGCCGTGTACAAAGCAATAAATCATTAATACCCAAATGAGTAGTAGGGGCGCTAATTACTGAAGAATGTGGAAGGGTGCTGGGGTCAGTGTGGACTTTATGAAGAGAGTGGAACTTGACATGATAAGGAAAAGCAAGTCTGACAAAGGGTCCCCATGAACCGGGACCCTAGATCCTAGGGTAGAGCTCCTAGGAATGCCCTCTGTGGTGTTGGAAGAGGTCCATTGGCTACCCCACCTTCTCATCACCCCGGAGAAGGACCCTGGAAGTTGGCCCCAGGATGCCAGTGTCTCCAAATGGTAAAGGATTTCATGGTCACATGCAACTAAGAGACCGATTTGGAGAAATCTCAGAAGAGGCCTGTTTAACTATTTACTTGTGACATTTCTTTTTTTTTTTTAATATTTTATTTATTTATTTGACTGAGAGAGAGAGATCACAAGTAAGCAGAGAGGCAGGCAGAGAGTGGGGGGCGGGGAAGCAGGCTCCCCGCTGAGCAGAGAGCCCGATGCGGGGCTCGATCCCAGGACCCCGAGATCATGACCTGAGTCGAAGGCAGAGGCTTTAACCCACTGAGCCCCCCAGGCGCCCCTACTTGTGACTTTTCCAATTTGATTTGATTTGTTTTTCCCCTCAGGTACCCCTCCTAATAGCTCAAAAGCATCTCAGGACTACATTTTGGGAAAAGCTCTTGAGGAGAGAGAATGAAGGCCCACAGAAGGGTTTTGAGCAATGGCAGGATATTGGGTTGTGGCGTGTGACACAAGATTAATGGGATATCCCTGTGTGGGAATGGAGTGGCGAGGAGAGGCAGTGAGGCAGGGAGGGCCTGGTCCACACATCATAGAGGTACATTTGTCAAAGATTGAAAAAAAAAATCTGTGTGCGGTTTCTCATACTGCTACTGTGTTTCTTGCCAGGAAATGACCTTTGGCTCTAAAAAGAAGACTCGATTTTTCATGATAAAATGGCAGTGGTGAAAACCCCCAGCAGAGAACTGGGCAATGCCGAAGAACCATTTACTAACGTATCCCCCCTCCTTTTGAAGAGCTTAGTGGAGGAGCCCAAGAAAAGAAGAGAAGTACCTAATCACCTTCTAGAATCAAGTAAGTGAGCAAAAAAGAGATTTGCTTTACAATTTACAGCTTCCCAGAGGATCCAAAGTCCAGAAAGCATAATGGGATTTTTGGTGCCGATTTCTCTATATTGTTTTATGGGCTCACGATGGCTTTGATTATTAAGAACAATGGCTCTATTTAGGTCCATCCACTCACGTGATAGATTCTTGTGGTGTAAATGAGTCAGCAAGTTCTCTTGCTTCCAGTTCCTCCCAACAGCTTACTTATCTGTCCCCATTGGCTTGTTCCTTATCCTCAGTGGGGTTCCCAGGATATCCTAGGCTCTCCTCTGCACCATCCTTCGTACTCCGTCAGTTTCCTTTGTGCCGTCATGGCTGGCCTTGTCACTACCTTCCTCAGATACTCTCAGCGGTTCCTTTGCGTTCGGAGGAGAGTTGCAGTTCCTTCACTTGGCATTTGGCCCCATCTGCTGTGGATGCAGGCCTGCCCACCGAGCACCATCCCCTCGCTGTGCACCGCTCGTCCCCAGCTCTAGCCACACGGTACTTCCGCTCCTTCAAGACTACATGCACCTCATCCCTTCTTGTCTCTTTCCATGCACATCCTTTCCCTGCCATGCGCATGGAAACCCTAGTAAAATCCTGTAGCCAGTATGTAAGACGCTAATCATTTTGCCTACCTTATTCTCCCTTAATCCGCAAAACATCATCATTTGTTTTTATCTTACTCGTGGGGAAGTTGAGGCTCAGGGAGGTCAAAGGAATTCCCCAGGGTGGCTCAGCTGGGTGGAGAGGTGGTGTTCCCTTACAGGGACCTAGTCTCTGTAGCACCACACTAGGCCACTCCTCACTCATCTTTCGAGGCCCATCGCAGATGCTGGAAATGTAATATTTCGATGCGGCTTTTTCGTCACCATAGAACTTAGTGCAAATTAGTAGACTTGACCATTTCTGGGCATCAACAGAAAAATAACCAGTTTTAGGTCTGTTTTGCGGCCCTAAAAACAAAAGCAAAACGCTCAGCATTTAACAAACTTGCCAAAGAATGTTCATTTCAGTACTTAAAAAAATGATCAAATAACCCACAGCGATCGCCCATCCCCCAGAAACACCATCCTGACCCCATCCGAGCCCTTTGGTTTGGCCCAAAGCTGATGACAGTGTCGTCAGGTCACCTGGTGAGGAGCAAGAGAACCAATGTTCATAAGAATCCAGATGTTTATAAGAATCACGGCGGGCTAAGCAATGGGGGAGGGTGTCCGAGGCTCGCAGGGCTTTGGCGATAGCCAAAGGTGAAAGGTCATCACGTCTAAGAAACTGAACAATGTATTCGTATTGAGGGAGGCAGTTCAGTGGTTGGAATCAGACAGACCCAGGTTTGATTTTTAACTACCGGCTGAGGGCAAGTCACTCAATCTTGCTGAGCCTCAGCTCCTTCACCTGCGCAGTGGAAATAATACCCACTGCATAGAGCTGGAGCTAGGATTACGAACAAATGCCTAGCGGAAGCGCCGAAGGCACAGAGACAATCGTGTCGCGGGTTCTCAGCGCCTCCTCTAAACATGTTAGCTCCTGCCCCCATAACGAGCTGGGAAAAGTATTGCAGATCTGGACACTTTTTTTTTTTTTTATTTTAAGATTTTATTTATTTATTTATTTGACAGAGAGAGATCACAAGTAGCAGAGGCAGGCAGAGAGACGGGGAAGCGGGCTCCCCACTGAGCAGAGAGCCTGATGCGGGGCTCGATCCCAGGACCCTGAGATCATGACCCGAGTTGAAGACAGAGGCTTTAACCCACTGAGCCACCCAGGCGCCCCAGATCTGGACACTTTTGTGAGATCAGCCGTTTTAACCTAGTTCTCAGAACTGAGAGGAAAAAAAAAAAGACATTCATATTACACTAATAGCAGTTTAAGACTTTACTGTCCAGAGCGATAATTACTCAGAGCTTTACGATGATTCTATCCCATTGTAATTCTATTTCGAGGAAATCCAATGGTAACAGGTAAATACCCAGTGATGAAACTAAACGTTCGGTGTTTGGAGTCTTTGAACTGTGTATTTATTACATAATAAGACATCTCGGGGTTATACAGAATGGCAAAATTAGGGTGCGTGCCCTTGCAAGCTTGTGTTTTGTTTTTTTTTAAAGATTTTATTTATTTAGTTGTCAGAGGGAGAACGCAAGCAGGCAGAGTGGGAGGCAGAGGGAGAAGCAGGCTCCCCGCCTAGCAAGGAGCCCGATGCGGGACTCTATTCCAGGACCCTGGGATCATGACCTGAGCTGAAGGCAGCCACTTAAGCAACTGAGCCACCCAGGTGTCCCACAAGCTCGTGTCTTACTATGAAGACTTGTACAAAATGGGAAGAGCAGATTCTTTTAGTGGGTAATAAATAATACATGTGAATTTGTATTGTGATGATAATTATCTCCCAAACGATGTGTAAAAATAGAGGGAGAAGCAGTACAGTTCATTTGGAATAGATCATTAATCTTGTTGACAGCTGTATCTTGTATCTGAGACTTTCAAATGCTTAAAATATCCTAAATTACAGAGAGCCTACATTAGTAGGATCTTCTTTTATCTAATATTTTCTGTTATGTCTCATCTCATGGTGTACTTATCTACATTGTTTTTTAGAGGTTTATGCAAAAGTTCTGAGTAATAAGGTCATACAGGCAAAACCTGGCATATTGCATTTTGGAGGCTACGAAGTAGAAAAACAACACCAACAGATTCTGGTAGGTATTTTTCTTCTTCTTTTTCTTTATTTTTTTTTAAGGATTTTATTTATTTATATGACAGAGAGAGAGAGATCACAAGTAGGCAGAGAGGCAGGCAGGCGGGGCCGGGGGTGGGGTGTGCGGGAAGCAGGCTCCCCACTGAGCAGAGAGCCCAATGCAGGGTTCGATCCCAGGACCCTGAGATCATGACCTGAGCTGAAGGCAGAGGCTTTAACCCACTGAGCCACCCAGGCGCCCCTGGTAGGTATTTTTCAAGTGGGGTAATTAATCATGGTAATGAGATGACATGAGTGTTCTGCGTTTATATTACTCATTCATTTAAAGAGCAGCATTATCTGCAGAAGCACAGATGTGAGCTGGGCCAGAAAGGTGGGTCTAGGATGAGAAATATTAAAGCCACACCAGTGTCCTGGGACAAGCTACTTGTCCCCTGCCAAAGGCTCCTCATAGCATTCTTTCCAAAGAGGTGTCATTGCTGCATGACTCTTAGGGGCTAGCCGCTGTGCTTGCTGTCTCACAGCGATCGTGTCTCACATGATTCGATTTCATCCTTACCCTAGCTCTGGAGGTTGTACTATATTCTCATTATATAGATGAGGAAACGAGGATTCCAGAAGGTTCAATAGTTGGCTCAAGAATGCACAGCTAGTAAGTGATAGAGACTGACTTTGACTCTTCGGCTGCCTTCTTCCAAAACAGTGCCTTCCTTCTCCAAGCCTCACCACCAGGAAAGGGGGTATCCCTTTCCTAGGAGGCTTCAGTGACCATTCTGTCCCACCTGCTCCGGTCTGATGCCCATGCCTAAATCAGCCGTTCTGGCCAGAGGGATTCTAGCCAGGTCTGAGTGGCAAGGGTCCATTCCACCAGGCAGGCTCCAGAAGGGAGTTGAAAGAATGGACTACAGCCCACCACGGAGATTCCTGGGTCCCCTTCCTTGACCTGCAGGTTCAGACTGGGTGGGCATGGGGTGGCTACAGCTTTCCTAACTCCTGTGCTTATAGGAGTTTTAAGAGAGGGATGGGGAGGGACAGGGGGAAAGGGAGAGAGCGTCTTAAGCAGACTCAACGCCCAGCCCATAGTCCGTCAACCCTGAGATCATGACCTGAGCTGGAATCAAGAGTCGGACCCTTAACCGACGGAGCCACCCGGGACCCCGGGACCTGAACATTTAAGCTCTCCAACCTCGGCGACCCCACATCCATCCCCTAAAGTCACGCTGAGCAGGGCATCTCAGAACTACTCCCGCTGGGCTCTGGGTCTGAGCCAAATGACCTCTGCACGTGGTTGGAGTGGGGCAGAGGCAGGCTCCCTTCCCGAGAGCCCTCTGAGACTCCGGCGTTGTACACGACATTCCCCCTCTCTGGTCCTGTCACCAGCCACCACAAGAGTCTCTACTTTTAGAGAGGGGAAGAAGCTGACAAATGCTGAAGCTGTCAGGAAGTGAAGTTAGGTCCCAAATAATTTAGATCTAAAATAATTACCTTTCATATTTGCTCATTGTTTATAATGAATATAATGAATGAACCATTCACTTCGCACCCCCCCAGCTCCCTCGCTCTCCTTATTCCCACACCCAGTCTACTCCTACCCCAGGCAACTGCTCACCTGCTTTCCATTGGCATAGATGTAACTATTCTGGACTGTCCATGTAATTGGAATCACGTAACACGTAGTCTTTTGTGACTGGCTTCTTTCATTTAGCGTTATGTTTCCCAGGCTCATTCACCTTGTAGCACGTATGAGTACTTCGTTCTTTTTCATGACTGAATACTATTCCATTGTATGGCTCTCCCATATTTTATTTATCCACTCATCTGATGGATGTCAACGTTGAGACTATTATAACACTTATGAATATTCCTGCATGTATTTTTGTGTGAACAGATTTTCAGTTCTCTTGGGTATATTCCAAGGAGTAGAATTGTTGGGTTATATGGTATGTTGGTATTTTGGGGCTTCTATAATAAATAACCACAAATTGAGGGTCTTAAAAAAACAGAAATTTATTCTGGAGGACAGAGTCCAGAATCCAGGTTGTAGGTAGAGCTGTGTTCCCTCCAGAGGCTCTTGGAGAATCTGGTTTTGCCTCTGACAGCTTCTGGCAGCTTCTAGCAGGCGTTTCTTGGCTTGTGTTCATGTAACTCTACTCTTTACCTCTACCTTCAAGTGCTTTCTCTGACTCTATGCCTTCTGCTCTTCTTTTAAAAGGATACATCATTGGACTAAGGCCTACCTGGGTAATTCAGGAAGATGTCGTCTCAAGGTCCTTAACTTAATAACATCTGCAGTGATCCTTTTCCCAAATAAGGTCACATTCCCAGCTTCGAGGTATTAGGATGTGAACATACCTTTTTGAGGCCAGCATTCAACTCACTATTTTTTTTTTTAAAGATTTTATTTCTTTGTCAGAAAGAGAGAGAGAGAGAGCACAAGCAGGGGGAGAGGCAGGCAGAGGGAGAGGGAGAAGCAGGCTCCCCACCAAGCAAGGAGCCCGATGTGGGACTCGATCCCAGGACCCTGGGATCATGACCTGAGCCGAAGGCAGATGCTTAACCAACTGAGAAAAGAGCTTATGGAGACTTTGGCTGGCTCAGTTAGTAGAGCATGTGACTCTTGATCTCTGGGTTGTAGGTTCGAACCCCACATTGGGTGCAGAGATTACTTAAAAATCTTTAAAAAAAAAAAAAAGAAAAGAAAAAGCTTGTGGGAGGAGAAGCCACTTGAGAGAGCCCAAAAGGAAAGAGAAGTGAGAAGAAGATATTCAGGGCATAAAGAAAGACATTGAGAGAGGTCAAGGGTGCGTGCTCCTTATTTGGACACTAGTGTACAATCTGGTTTACCCGGATTGTAGGGTTTGGGGAGAGAGATAAAAGCTTCATTCTGTTGAAGAACAGAGACCATCTCTGATAGAGCACAATGCCTAACACATAGAAGGTACTCAGTACACACATTGTGAATGACACTGAGTTCACTTTATTGGAAGAGAGTGACTCGGTGAGGACTCACTCACTCCAAGCAAATACAGTGTAAAGTCTAAATAATCATACTGCTTCTTTCAGACATGAAAACAACCAGGCACAGATAAAAGTACAACAGGATTTCATCTTACTAACATTCTGGGAGATCTTGGGAGGGCCAGCCTCCTGTTTCCACTAGCAAAGTTAAGCGGAAGCCTAAGGCAATTACCTTGAGATTCTTGCCAAAGGGGAAAATCTAGCTCTCCTTTTATCTTGCTTTTGCTACAGGAAACTATGCAAATTGCCCAAGAATGGAATGATTGAATGTGGGTTTAAAAACCACAATAAATTGTTCATTAACATCCGAGATTGATCCAGATCTGGCTAAAGGATTTAAAGCATTTTACTTGGATTCATAGTGAGATCAATGCTTTGACTTACTTTAAAATTTGAAAGAATGGTTCCCAGGTTTCTCAAAACAAAGACCTCTTGAATTCTTTTTTCCCTCCTCCGGAAGATTTTGTTTGTCTGGAAAACTGTATTTATTAAGTAAATAATTGGTCAGGTTTCTCACGAGACAACCAGTGTTGATGTTGCCAGCCTAAACAAAGTTGTTAGAAATTAACAGTTCCTTTAGGCTTTCTGAAATAATGGTATTAGTTTTCAATTCCCTATTGCAACCTTTAACACCACCCCCCAACATATAGCCAAATATTACCTTTTTTTTTTAAAGATTTTATTTATTTATTTGACAGAGAGAAAGAGATCACAAGTAGGCAGAAAGGCAGGCAGAGGGAGCGGGGAAGCAGGCTCCCCGCTCAGCAGAGAGTCAGATGTGGGGCTCGATCCCAGGACCCTGGGATCATGACCTGAGCCGAAGGTAGAGGCTTAACCCACTGAGCCACCCAGGCGCCCCCAAATATTACAACTTATATTATCATGAATGGGACCCATGTTGTTTGATTCTTTTAAAAAAAATTTTTTTTTAAAGATTTTATTTATTTATTAGGAAAGAGACAGAGTGAGAGAGAGCATGAGAAGGGAGAAGGTCAGAGTGAGAAGCGGACTCCCCATGGAGCTGGGAGCCCGATGTGGGACTCGATCCCGGGACTCCGGGATCATGACCTGAGCCGAAGGCAGTTGCTTAACCAACTGCACCACCCAGGCGCCCTAAAAAATTTTTTTCTAATGATATAGCTATCCATTTGAGAGAGAGAGAGTACACGCGCACAAGCTGGTTGGTGGGAGAGGCAGAATGACAGGAGAGAGAGAACCCCCATGCAGACTCCCCACTGAGTGGGGAGCCAGATGCACGGCTTGATCCCGGGAGCCCAAAATCATGACCTGAGCCCAAATCAAGAGTCGGAAGCTCGACCAACTGAGCTGCCCAGGCACCCCTTTAATTTATTTTTATTTTTATTTATTTATTTTGAGAGAGAGAGTGGCATAAGCGGGGGGGGGGGGGGGGTTGGGGGGGGGTTAGGGGATGGGGCAGAGGGAGAGCGAGAATCTTACACAAGACTCTTGATCTCACAACCCTGAGGTCATGACCTAAGCTGAAATCAAGAGTCTGAGGCTTAACTAACTGAACCACTCAGGCACTCCCCTATGTTATTTAATTCTTTAAGAAATGAATTCAGGGGCACCTGGATGGCTCAGTTCGTTAAGGTGCTACCTTCGCCTTAGGTCATGATCCCAGGGTCCTGAGATCTAGCCCCTCATCAGGCTCCCTGCTCAGCGGGGAGCCTGCTACTCCCTCTCCTACTCCCCTTGCTTGTTTTCCCTCTCTAGCTGTGTTTCTCTGTCATTAAAAAAAAAAAAAGAAAAGAAAAAGAAATTAATTCAGTATTTTCTTACTGGTAGTTTTTTATTCAGTTGACAATGTAGATATTATCTACTGAAGTCCAGTGCTCATCTTTCACATACAATTGAGTCGCGAGCAGGTTTGAATTTGTTCTACCACACTCAGGCTGGAGGAAGCACCAGGTTCTGTATATTTTTTTTTAAATCAGGGTGTGGCCCAGCCTTCCCCTACGGGCGCTGGCTTCGTCTCCAGTGTCAGGAGAGCCGGCTCCCGTCTCCTCCCTTGGGACCATTCAAGGATACTGGGACACCTGAGCCCACTCAGCAGCTTTGAGCACAGACCTCTGGTCTCCAGCCCGTGATGCTGCTCATTGCAAATTGACCTAAACCCACGAAGTGATTTCTCATTGTCAGGTAGATATTGAGAATCTGACCTTGATGGGAAATGGGAGCCAAAGGTCCCCTCCCAGCAGCCTTGCTACCAGGTGTATCTGTGGCAATGCAAACAGGTCCGAGAAGAAATTCTGCCACGCATATGACACTCGCTAGCAAGCAGGCGAAAAAGAATGACCATACTTGCCATCTCCAGAAAGGCCCCACCATAGCTCCTTGCAACTAAGCTTTGCTGGCAGCAGATCGAGTAACGTCCATTGATAGGATTGGTCAATCTTCCAGCCGGCTGACAGAATTTTTTTGTGCTGTGCAAAAATGCAAGACCCAAGGGGAGTCCTGGGTCTTTGAAGGTCATACTAAAGGATCCCGGGTTCTGGGCTCACTGGATCCTCAGATCCCTTTTGTTTAAGAGCAGGAATGCCCGTATGAAAGTTCTAGTAAGTACGTCTATCCTGAACAACCCTTGTGCTGGTATTGTAGACTCTCTAGTGCCAGGTCAGGTGAGAATGCCCTGGGTCGCCACCTCTGGAGTATGGACTCTGGATTAGGATCTCGCCGTGTCTACTAAGCACTCCAGGGGTGCAGATTACTGATTTCTTCTAAGGTTAACCACCCTTGGGATACATATTAAAAGCAGTCCCTACACCCTATTTGTTGCCCTGTCCTTACTGGATTTTTAAAAATTTTTTTAAGTGGCAGCCAATTTAATTGCTTTTGTTCCTAGTTCTTCCTAGACTCTGACTCAAGGCCTTCAACTCCAGGGCCCCCCTTGACGCCAAGCATGGACACAGAGGTCTTTGTCAAGGCTTCCAGGCCCTGGGGCTCTATGGCTATCTCCCCATCCCCAGGCGGGCCGCACCAACCCAGGATTCTGGGTATGATGGGCATAGGCCCCAGGCCTCCTGGGTCCCAACAATCTCTCTCAGAAGGACCACTTTGTGGGTAGAGCCCCAGGAGCCCACAGCTTCACCAAGACTGCCCCTGAGCAGGGCCCTTTGGAGATCCAGAGTGGCCTGGAGAACTTCTTGTGTTTTTTTTAAGGCTTATTTAAAAAAAAAAAAAAGAGCGTGGCTAGGGCAGCCTCCAATCCATCCCTGGGGCAAATGGAAAAGAAGTCGGGGGTCAGAAGTTCTCCGCTGGTGACAGGAGAAGGTCGCCCCTGTGAGGCAGGACAACTTAAAGGCGTATTTAAAAAAAAAAGATATGCCAAAGCAGGACACAAGACAGGGTCACTTTAGGAATGTTCACAGGTGACAAATAAAGAACTTTTAACAAATGCAAACACCACTGTAACCTCGTGAGGAAGTAATGTCTGAATTTTAATTTAGGGCTTCAATGACCGTGAGGCATTGGGCAATGGGCCCCATGACAGGCCCAGCCTCTGGCCTGAACTTTGGAAAGTAAAGGCCTCTTAACTGTCCGCTGGCCCAGGGAGAGCACGAATCCCAGATCCCGAGGTTCTTGGTCCCATCCCAAGCAGAGGGGGAAAACACCGCTATGTAGAGACCCAGTTATTTTATGAAGCAAGTTGTCCTGCCTCACAGGGGCGACCTTCTCCTGTCACCAGCGGAGAACTTCTGACTCCCGACTTCTTTTCCATTTGCCCCAGGGATGGATTGGAGGCTGCCCTAGCCACGCTCTTTTTTCCTGAATTTTTGACCACCGTCATGTCGCCGGGCCCCCAGGATCGGTGGCATGTAATCTGGAGTAACTGTGGGAGTTGGTGGGTGGCTGACTTTTTAGTTGGATCACAGGATGAAATGGAGTCGTGAAAATTCATTAATGAAAGGAAACCCGGTTCATAGTGGAGTCGGAAGGCCGTCACACCTGCCACTCCTCTGTGGTTGTAGACTCCATAGGAAGAGATGTACGTTACAAGTCCATACTTTCCGTGCTCCTTCACGGACCCCAGCGGGAGGAAGGAAGATTTTCCTTCTCCCCCAGCAACAGCCCAGCCAATGAGAGACGGTCACAATTCAACCAGTGAAAAGTCCCTATACTTCAAACTCCCAGTTTACTCCGATGGAGTTTTCATTTATAATAGTCCCTGCCCCCTTCCCTTTTGCGTCTCCCTTGGTCTGGGACTTTATGGCTTTGCAGCAGCCTGCTTGTCCTACTTTGCAAATCTCTGTCGTTCCTGAATAAACCCACTTTTTGCTGGCAGAATAACTGGTGGGTTTTGTTTTTGTTTTTGTTTTAATTTTATTTTTGAGGTTAACAGAGCTCAACAAAAAGGCACACGTGGTAACTGGTCAGGATTGGGGATAAGGGCTATGTGGAGTTTACTGTCTGGGGGCTGCAGGCTCCAGTAAAGTCCCTAATCTGGGCAGAAGGCACTTGAGTATGCTTTATTATTCTTTTAAGGGTGTTGTTTTCAGGGCACCTGGCTGGCTCAGTTGGTAGACCATGTGACTTTTGATCTCAGGGTCGTGAGTTCAAGCCCCACATTGGGTGTCGAACCTACTTAAAAAGAAATTATAAGTGGCGCCATATTTATTTTATTCTTTAAATGGTGTACGACGCGTTTCAAATCTTCTAAAAAGTGAAACGATAAATTCTGTCTCCTCAAATCCCTTTAGGAGCAAGGTGATGAATATGCAGATAGCTAAAACAATGTTTTCTCTGAGCGCTTCTCTTTCTCTCGCAGAATCTGATCAATATTTCCAATGAAGACATACATGTGCATATTTTACCCCCTCAAACCAAATACTTTCAGATCAAGTATGTGAAAACGGTAAGCACCGTCCAGTTACCTAGTCTCCAAGGTGCTGTCCATGGTGTTGGGTTGTGGCTTCCCGTGTGGCGGGTCTGCTTGGGACGGGCATGTAGTATGCTGTGACCACAGCCCCCCTGTCTTCTAGGAACACCGCCTCGTCCCCGGCTTGTCCCTCCCAGTCACTGTTACGTTTTCTCCAGATGAGTGGCGATACTATTACGATTGCATTCGGGTTCACTGTAAGGTAAGTTTTCTTAAAATTGGTTTTTTGAGGGTAAGGGACAGGACGATGTCAAAACTTAAACCCCAAGGGAAGAGCAAAGGGAAATGGAACAGTAAGTATGACGTTTCTTGCCCAGTGCGTGTGTTCCTTGGGCAGCCAGTGTGGGTGGCATGGAGGGTCCTTGTCCCGTGACTTGGGTCCTGGGTGCGAGGGCCACCAAGAACCCAGGGCAGAGCCATGAGACATCATTGCTTCAGGTTTCCTGCCTGCCCCAGCCCGGAAACTCTTATTTATCATGAAGCTCTAGGAGTCGATAAAACTTTTTCAAAAAGCTTAAATAAACTCCTTGAAGTGCTAGGCTGCCAAATTAGCGGGATCCCCGAGTTGTGATTACGAACCCCAGGGACTGGATGGTGTCGTGTGGGAATGTCCTCAGAGGCAGCCCCAGGGGCCTGCAGTGAGATAGGAGACTGGGTGGCCTGAGCCCAGGTGGCTGGGCTGTGTAGGTCCCTGTGAACCTTTTCAAGGTCACCAAATTCGTCCTGTGATGAGGACGGGCCTGTCAGGGCCTGCTCCCTGGGCTGGCAATCCCTGTCTTCCAGCGGTCCCCCCTACGCTTCCCTTTGCTCCCCTAGGTCCAGCTCTTGCAAGTCAAAAAGCCTTAAGGGGAACTAAATTTAATTTTTTTTTTTAAGATATTATTTATTTGACAGAGAGATCACAAGTAGGCAGAGAGGCAGGCAGAGAGAGAGGGGGAAGCAGGCTCCCTGCTGAGCGGAGAGCCCGATGCGGGGCTCGGTCCCAGGACCCTGAGATCATGATCCGAGCCAAAGGCAGAGGCTCCAACCCACTGAGCCACCCAGGTGCCCTAATTGTTTAAATTTTTAAACAAGATTTTATTTGAGAGAAAGAGCACGAGCAGGTAGGAGGGGTAAAGAGAGAGGGAGAAGCAGACTCCATGCTCAGCAGGGAGCCTGATGCAAGACTCGATCTCAGGACCCTGGGATCATAACCTGAGCTGAAGGCAGATGCTTAACCAGCGGAGCCACCCAGGGACCACTTAAAAATACCTTCGAAATGAAAGCAGAAGTATTCCCATTTTGCAAAGGAAGAAACAAGGCTTGGAGAGGTCTTGTTTGAGGTCAAACATGAAGCAGGATGGCCAGCAGCCCTCTGGGCCCCATGTCAGTTCATTATTTATGATTCATTGCTATCTGTTTCTTTTGAGCTCCTACAGACTGTGTTTGCTTATAATTTTCTCAAATAGAAGCAGTTAGATTACTGTCTTTGTATCTACAGGAAGACATCGTTATCTTTAGCTTTTCTGGATAATAGTGAATATCACTTCAAGGAAATGTACTTAAAATTTCCTGCACTTTGTTTATAGTTAGAAAAGCTCAATATTTCTAATGTTTTATGTGAGCACTCAGGTTTCTCTGTTTCTTTTATTTTTTTTTAAGATTTTATTTATTTGACAGAGAGAGATCACAAGGAGGCAGAGAGGCAGGCAGAGAGAGAGGGAAGCAGGCTCCCTGCTGAGCAGAGAGCCCAACGCGGGGCTCGATCCCATGACCCTGAGATCATGACCTGAGCCAAAGGCAGAGGCTTTAACCCACTGAGCCACCCAGGCGCCCCATGAGGTTTCTTAAGGAAATGTTTTTTAGTGATAGAAAACAACATAAGAAATAAAGTATCTACAAGTTCATTTTTGGAAATTAGAGCCTCCAGTATGGTAAGCTTAACTTTTTTTTTTCCCCCATTAATTTTAGGGAGATGACACTTTGCTTATTCCCATCCATGGCTATCCTGTCATGAACACGCTGGACTTTCCTTCATTTATAAATCTATCCAACGTTTGCCTTGGTGACAGGTGAGTTACCAACATGAACTACCAAAATGTCACATGTCACGAAAAGTTAAGGGAAACGCATAGAGAAACTTAGATTTGTATTTTTCCTAAGGGCAGGTTATGCTTGTAGCTCAGTTAGACTGGACTTATAGTTCGAAAGGCAAAACAAGGGGGACCCTGGATGGCTCAGGAGGTTAAGCACCTTCCTTGGGCTTCGGTCTTGATCCCGGGGTCCTGGGTTGGTACCTTCATCAGGCTCCCTGATGAGTGGGGAGTCTGCTTTTCCCTCTCCCTCAGCTGCTCCCCCTGCTTATATGCTCTCTTTCAGATAAATATATATATATATTTTAAAGAGTACGAGAGCCTACCTGGTAGAATTGTTCTGAGGATTTAAATAGGTTAAAGTAGAACTTATCAATAGTTAACGATATTTGAATATTTGAATATTCAAGTTGCAATATTTGAATATTTTAAAACAATAATAGAATAGTGTTTCGCATGTAGCTACTGATTTAAATTAGCTATCAGCCATCATCATCACATCATCATCATCATCATCATCATCACCACCAAAGAGATTTTCACCTAAGTAATGTACAAGTGAGCCCAGACAGGTTGATTCACACAATTAGCAAAGGTAGACAACATCGCATATGGAGAAATTGCTATGAGAAGCTTGGGACGGAAAGGCTGGCGGCCAAGTTGAAGGTGGGCTTCTAACACTGAGTGATGGGGCTAAGAACTGAGGGGCACGTGTGACACTCTGGAAGCACAGGCCAGGGTCTGTGCCCCCACTGGGGAGAGCTGGCAAGGCCCATTGGCAAGTCCGTGACAGGGCAAGGCAGAGAGGAGGCTCTTTTCTCTTGGCCTTTATACGTAAAAAAAAAAAAAACTTTTACTGAGCTACAATTCACATATCATAAAATTCACTAATTTAAAACATACAGTCCGATCATTTTTAGTATAGGCAGCCGTCACCACAATCAATTTTTGAACATTTTTTTCATTACGCCACAAGGAAACCCATTACCCATCTCTCGTTTCTCCTTTAAACTTCTAGTCTCAAGCAAACTCTACCTTACTTTCTGTCTCTATAAATTTGCCTATTCTGGACATTCATATACATCGAACCATGCATTAGGTCGTCTTTTATGATTGACTTCTATCGCTTAGCATAAGGTTTTCTAGGTATCAGTACTTTGTTCCTTTTTATTGCCGTGTAATATTCCATCGTGTGCACATGGCCACATCGTGTGCACATGGCACATACCACATTTTATTTATCCATCAATTGATGGGCATCAGGTTGTTTCCACTTTTTGGCTGCTTTGAATAATACCACTGTGAACATTTGTGTGTGTTTTTATTCAGATATACGTGGTCATTTGTGTTGGGTGTATACCGAGGAGTAGAACCGCTAGGTTATGTGGGAACTCCAGGTGTAACGTTGTGGGGGAGCTGCCAGATTACTTTCCAAAGGGACTGCACCATTTTTAATTTCTACCAGCAGTGTGTGAGTTCCAATGGCACTTATATTTGTAAAAGTCAGAGGAAAGCAACCCTTCCTATAGCTAAAGAAAAATTACTGTATATTTTGGAGAAAGACAAAGGTTACAGGAAAACACAAATGCAACAAAAGGTAGGCTCAGAGAATGTATTTTCTTTTTGCATGTAGAATACATTTGGACAAAATTGCCAGAAGTTACAGGTTCTACATTTTTTTTTAAAGATTTTATTTATTTATTTGAGAGACAGAAAGTGAGAGAGCGTGAGAGGAGAGAAGGTTAGAGGAAGAAGCAGACTCCCTGTGGAGCTGGGAGCCCGATGTGGGACTCGATCCCAGAACTCAAGGATCATGACCTGAGCCGAAGGCAGTCGCTCAACCAACTGAGCCACCCAGGCGCCCAGGTTCTACATTTAATAACACCAAATCTGCTTTCTTACTTTGTTTGAGGTTACGTCTGGGGAAAAGCAGCTGTGGTCTGGGTAGCTCCTCTCCAAGGATTGGATAGCCTTCAGTACCTTTCCCACAAGATCCCACATGAAGTGTACTTGTATATATTCATCAACCACATTTGCAACTGGCTGGATTTGATGGTTATAAATTTTTCGTGCTGAAATAAAATTCCACGTGGACATTTGCCAGCTATCTCTAAACAACCATGGCGGTTTAAGATCTGGTGAAATGTATTTTGACAGCTTCTGTAAATAACAAAAAGTTGCATTCCAGTTTCTGTCCAGCATCTCTAAATCAAACACTCTGGGGTACAGAAGACTTTCAGCTCTCTTTCCCTTTTGTAGGTTGAAATTCTGCTTTATAACTCGTCTAACCACCATGGCTGATTAAATTTCATAATCACTTTATATTTTAGGGAGTATTATAGATAAAATACAACTTTCTCTTGGGGCGCTTGGGTGGCTCAGTTGGTTAAGCGTCCGCCTTCAGCTCAGGCCATGATCCCAGGGTCCTGGGATTGAGCCCCACATATGGTTCCCTGCTCCACGAGGAGCCTGCTTTTCCCTCTCCCTCTGCCCTTCTGCTCATGCTCTCTTTCTTTCTCTCAAATAAATAAAGTCTTTTAAAAAGTACAATTTTCTCATTCCTGTAGATGCAAGTAAATAAGAACGTGTTTCTATTAGGTGCTGAAATTTGGTATCTTTCCATTCCTGTGGTTCTAAAACATTTGTGCAGATTCATCAAGATCTGTAGTTTCTCTAGCAGTGTCTACCTGGTACCCAGTTACGGGTCAAAATCTGTAACAAACCCAGTCAGTTGACCAGTTCTCTCCACGTGGCATCAACTGGTCTTCCTTGCCCCAGCCTGACTGTTGACCACTTGGTTAGTGTGCTCTAGACAGGCTTTCATGGATGTCACCTGTGCCCTTTCCTCGACTCCCTGTCACTTCCCCATTTTCCACCCTGGACCTGGTTGGCCCCATGGGCAAGGCAGTCACGTTGCTCCACAGCAAGGGGAAGTAAGAGTCCGTCTCAGGGCTGCAGCTGCTGTGTAGACCACAGGATCACATTAACAACATCAGCAGAGCAGGTCCCTGGCTGCACCACCCCAAACCAAGCATATTTTAGCCTCTGGAACTTTTACATCGTAAATTTAAGCATTTACCAAAGGACGCTTTGCTTTAGGCAGTGAACCTCACGGCTCATTTCAGAAAGTGTGGGAAGAGCCAAAGTCAGAATAGGCTGTCCAATGAAACCTAGTTCTCTCACTGCCTTATGGGTGAAAGCAGATGGGCCACAGGAGAATGTGAGTAGCACCGAGAGGGAAAGATCAACAGTGAGGGTGACCAGCATGGACAGCAGCCGAGTCCTGTTTTGAATTGTGCCAGTGAAGAGCCTCTGTGCGAAGAGCCTACACCAGCTGTAACTGGGTTAGAATGAAGGGCTCAGAATGACTACAACATTGATCTTCAGAAGGATTTTTTGAAGCCCTCCCTACTCAAAGAGAATAAATTCACATTTATTCACAGTTCATCCAGGGAAACACACCCTTTACACTAGGGACTCATTTTTTATGCCCCATAGTCAAAGTTGACATGAAGGAGCAGCAGCATTTTATGGAAATATTCTGACAAGGGTGACTTGAGCTCATCGGCACACTTATGCTTTATTTCAGCCCTCACTTGAGTTTATCGAGCAGCAGTGAACCTGTATTTCAAAAGTGATATTCAGAGAAAAAAAGTCAGTCACTTGACAACAGCCTGAATTTTTATTATATGAAAAATTCTACCATATTTTATAGTTAAAATTGCTTTGATTTAATATTCCTTTGCTGACCTAATATCTTGAGCCAGTCTCTTTTTATGAATTTTAGCATATGAATTTTTCCATCCCACTCCTAAACCTTAGGGATCTATATGAATAATGGAAGGGCATAAATGCTTCCCCCTTTCATTCAGCAAAAGTGGGTGCCAACTTGAGACAGTCACCAAAGGAAACTTTCAAAGGAAGGCCTAAATTTTTTTTTTTTGACTTTTGACTCCAGAGGAAAGTGATGGAAAGGCTAGAAAACTGAAAATGGGGAAAGCAGTACTGACCTTATTAAAGCGTGGTTTGAATATTGTAATACTCTGCTTTTGTCCTTTGTATTTTGTACAAATTTGATTTGGAAAATTGCTTACTTGGTTTGCGTGAGGCTAAGGGACAGAGCGTCCCCATTGTTGGCCAGCACCTAGAACAAACGAATGTGTGTATCAGGGCGGCAATGAAAGGTGGGGGTATTTCTGTTGCTTAGCGTCCTCTAATCATTGGATGCATTCTTGGAATGATTCCTTAAACTCCACAGTATAACATTTTGTGACTTATGTGAAACTACCAAGCTGGTATCGTGAACTAAGCAGTTAGAACTTTTTTTTAAGATTTATTTATTTGAGAGAAAGAGCGTGCACAAGGAGGGGGAGAGGGTGAAGGAGATGGAGAAGCAGACTCCCCGCTGAGCAGGGACCCTGTCATGGCGCTCGATCCCAGGCCCCTGGGATCATGACCCAAACCGAAGGCAGATGCCCAACCAACTGAGCCACCCAGGTGCCCCAGCCGTAAGAACTGCACGCACACGCACACTTGTGCGCACACACACACACACACACATGTGTGCACATACCTATGCACTCTTCACATGGTTTCCAGAGGGGTGCCTGGGTGGCTCAGTCAAGTTAAGTGTCCAACCCAGTGTCAGCTCAGGTCCTGATCTCAGGGTCGTGAGATTGAGCCCTGCGTTGGGCCCCATGCTCAGCAGGGGTCTGCCTGGATATTCTCTCTCTGTGCCCCCCACTCTCTCTCTCTCTCTCTGAATTCTTTTTTTAAAAAAAGCAAAACATGGTTTCTAGAATGTGATTATTTCATGCTTGTTGGAATTCCTAGAGCAGAGTAACTAGCAACTAGTCAACTGAATCGTGACTCTTCTTTCTTACATACTTGCTTTTTCTTCAATATGCCCAAAATGCGTCGCGGAAATTCCTTATCTACTACCGTTTCAAGATCGAAATTATTTGAACGCGAATTGCTCTGCTTTAAAAATTGATGTCTTACTCCTCTTCCGAGTGAGCTTTTTGCTCTAATAATTGCTGGTGGGTAAGCCGCAAGACCGTCAGCGGGCAGCTGGGTCCCCTGCCGGCTGTGTCAGGCCCAACACGACTGGTCCCGCAGCTCTCGGGAGGTATATTTTGAATGCAGTCAGCATGTGGTTCCTTGTGCCCCCTCATCTAAAAGAAGAGAAGGCTGGCAGTAGTTTTTAGTATATCCTCTTTTCTCCAAATAAAGGCTATATTTTTCTCAAAAGAAGAAATCAGCCTGCAGGAGGCTTTTCATCTCCCCTCACATCACATTTCAGTTGCTTCCTTTCCCTTGGACGTGACTTTCTTCCTGATGCCAGATGTCCCTGTTCTCTGGTCTCGGCCACGGGCCCTGCACCGACTCAAAGGAGCCACCCCTGAATTTCACTCCTTAACCGCATCTTATCCCACGTTATCTGCAACTCGGGTGAGTTGGGAGGTGCTTTTTTCCTCTAATATGTCTCATTTATGTGAATACTTTCATTGTCAAGTGAAGCTGATGTTTAGTTTTTCAAAGCTATTTTGTATGGTATGAAATTATTTATATGAGGCGCTCGGAGTAGTCAAATTCAGAGACAGAAAGTGGAAGGAGTGGGGGTTGCCAGGGGCTGGAGGTATTGGGGGAAGGGGAGTTCATGTGTACTGGGGACAGAGTTTCAGTTTTGCAAGGTGAAAAGAGCTCTGGAGAAGGGGGTTGGGGACAGTTGCGCCCCAGTGTGAATGCGCTTGATACCGCTGAACTGTATACTGACAAATAGTTAAAATGGCAAATTTTATGTACGTGTTACCATATTTTGTTAAAGTGGTTTTTTTTTTAAATATGAATAGGGCACATATTATCTCTGCAGAAGGCAGATAGCATTTCATAGTCACCTCTCACTTTTTCTGAATTCAGTTCCATTCCAGCCCCTAGAGAAATGCCTTAGCTTCTTTTACCAAGAACGCAAAGGTGACCCCTTTAATTCTGGTTATTTGCTTGGGTTCCACCTCTTCCTAAACTGCAGAGGCCTGAGGGAAGGCAGGGAGTGTGTGGGGGGCGGGTGTTTAGCAACAGGGAGGACTAAGCAATTTGGTTGAGGGAAGAGTTGAACCAAAGGCAAGAAAGGTGCTCAAAGGCCAGGCCAGCAAGAGAAGGATGTCAAACCTTCCTGAATCTTTGACTTCTTCTTGCTCTTTGCCTCCAATACTGGTCTAAGCTTTGGCTAAAACGAGGGTACTGTTTAATTCTCTGGGTGTAAAAAATAAGTAAATGCCTGTTACTTGAACATTTCTTTATGTAAATCTCTGTTTGTCTTTATTTGACTATATCGTTAAAGATCCTGGGTCCACTCTGCTTCTCATTTGAGGCCCCAATCCCGGTGAGATTAATTGGTCTTTGAAAATAAGATAAGCAGCACATGAAAGTTCATAAGAACATAAATTATCTTAGATAAAAGGGCATACTTTGAAATTTTGAAACATAATTTACCCTCCATTCTTTATATCTTTTCAAATCGAGGCCTGTTTGGGGGGTTGGGGAGTCTGGCTTATCAGACAACTAATCATTTTGTCTGATTTCTTTCTGGTTTTGGGGTCACATTCTGGATACAACAATTTACATCCAAAGCTTAAAGGAAAATAACGAGCCAGCCCCTAAATTTCTTCCTTTGTCTCTATGTGCATAATAGTGCTTGAGAGGAGGTTGGTAACATTTGAGAAAAGGCCTTGGGATTTTTCTAGGCTTTTCTTGGTAACGGGATAATTAAAGGAAACGCCTTCTAAAAAGCTCAACAAATAAGGCACAGAGGGCTCAGCTTCAAAGAGAATGGCAATAGAGAAGAGGACTACCGTGCAAACAATGAGATGTTGTTAGCTATTCCTTTAGAGACCAAAGAGAGGTAGTAAAGTATAGCAGTGAACATCTCAGGTTCTGGGGTCCCGCCTTTAATATCCACTCATGTCTTATGAACTACGTGCCCTTGGACTACCCTGTAGGTCAGCTCACTTATCCATGAAATGGGCATGGTAATAGTACGTATCAAGTTGTCCAGGAGGGTTACCCAAAATACAAGTCTAGTGACTGGTACCTATGAAGGGCTAGAACCCCCCCCCCAAAAAAGACTTTTAAATTGTCAAATGAAGATTGAGACTAGAAATGGGGGATAAGGTGATCATTCACTACAGAAGAAACCAGAAAGAATGCCGCTTGAGTCCATTAACAAACTACCCTAGAAGTAGTGGGTTAAAAGAACAGCAGTCCCTCGTTTTGTTTGTGGGTGAACTACGTGGGCAAGGCTCAGTGGAGAAGGTCATCACAGGTGGGGGGCTGCAAGATGCACTTTCCAAGATGCTGCACGCGCTGGCTGTTATCTGGGTCCTCAGCCTGACTGAGAGAGAGAGAGAGCGCACGCATGCGCACAAGCAGGCTCTCCACCAAGCAGGGAGCCGGATGCAGGGCTTGATCCCAGAACCCTGGGATCATGACCTGAGCCGAAGGCAGCCGCTTAATGACTGAGCCTCCCAGGCGCCGCCTGCTTGGGCTTTCTTACAACATGGGTGATAGGTTGCAGAGTGAGCCTTTTCTCAGGCTTGGCCTCAGGAAAGGAGTATAGCATCCTTTCCACGACATTCTGGCAATTAGAGCTCAGATTGCAGGGAAGAAGACCTAGACTCCCCCTGGGAATGGAAGGAGTGTGGAAAGAGTTCACAGAGTTAAAGCTGCTACAACATGTGATCCCAAAGCGTGCCCAGATGCGATTTTTTCTTGAGTCTCCTGTACATTTGCGAGGGAAAGACTGTGACGTGGATACATCATTCCTGCCCACATCTTTCCATCTATCCATGGTCCTTCATCAGTGAGCAGTTGACAAAGGAAAAATCCTACAAAATTGACATGTGACAGTCAATGTTAGGGTTTAAATTATCCATATGTCCCCGTGGGGAGGCCTCCCTTTATCTCCCTTTACCTCTCCCTTATCCTCTAATCTGTGTCCCTCAGATTTTTTATTTTATTTTATTTTGTTTTATTTTATTTTATGTTATTTTATTTTTATTTTTTTTTAATTAACATATACTGTATTATTTGCCCCAGGGTACATGTCTGCGAATCGTCAGGCTTATACATTTCACAGCATTTACCATAGCACATACCCTCCCCGATATCCATAACCCAGCCACCCTATCCCTACCCCCCTACCCCCAAGCCACCCTCAGTTTGTTTTGTGAGTTTAGGAGTCTCTTATGGTTTGTCGCCTTCCTGATCCCATCTTGTTTCATTTTCCTCCCCCCCCCGCCCATGACTCCCTGCCCTGCCTCTCAAATTCTTCACATCAGAGAGAGCATATGATAATTGTCTTTCTCTGACTGACTTATTTCGCTCAGCATAATACCCTCTAGTTCCATCCCTGTCATTGCAAATGACAAAATTTCATTTCTCTTGATGGCTACATAGGATTCCATTGTATATATATACACCACATCTTCTTTATCCATTCATCTGTTGATGGACATCTAGGTTCTTTCCAGAGTTTGGCTACTGTGGACATGGCTGCTATAAACATTCGGGTGCATGTGACCCTTCGGATCACTACATTTTTATCTTGAGGGTAAATACCCAGTAGTGTGATTACTGGGTCATAGGGTAGCTCTGTTTTCCACATTTTGAGGAACCTCCATACCGTTTTCCAGAGTGGTTGTACCAGCTCGCATTCCCACCAACAGTGTTCGAGGGTGTGTCCCTCAGATTTTTATGCGGGCATCACAGCTAATGCATGGCTGATTTATTGTGCCGTCCGAGTCCAGCGTCTTGTCATAAGTTAGCATTTGTCATGCTGTTGTCAGTTAACCTTCATTCTCCCCAAAGGAGGCCGATCCTATATATGGCAAGGTGCTTATTCTGCTCTCTGCATACTGAGATTTTGGAATTAGGGAGGAAATCTGATTTTATGTTACCTACAAATTCACAAGATCATTCCTTCTCTCAGAAAAGCCTTGATTACTTCCTGGACAAATACAATGTTAAATTTTACGGTAAAGGATAAAAATAACATCAGACTAAGGTAAAAACAAATGTTATATAATTAACTGGAAATCAGTGGGATGTATGGCTCTCTACTAGCGTTTATTTAGAGATGGGTGAAGGAAGAAATTTGAATTTTTATTGTCATTTTATAATATCTAATTTCTGTAAGGCAAATCTGTACTCTCTTCTAATAGGCACATGACTTGTACATAATCATGATATAAGTCTAGTATTTAAAAGGTTTGGGTTGGGGGCGCCTGGGTGGCTCAGAGGGTTAAAACCTCTGCCTTCGGCTCAGGTCATGATCTCGGGGTCCTGGGATTGAGCCCTGAGTCAGGATCTCTGCTAAGGGGAGAGTCTGCTTCTCCCTCTCCCTCAGCCTGCTGCTCCCCCTGCTTGTGCGCTGTTTCTCTCTTTGTCAAATAAATAAAATCTTAAAAAATATATTTAAAAGGTTTGGGTTGGGAGGCACCTGGCTGGCTCATTTGGTGGAACATGTGACTCTTGATCTCAGGGTTGTGTGTTCGAGCCCCACGTTGGGTGTAGAGATTACTTAAAAAAAAAAAACCTTAGAAAAAAGAAATGTGATGTAGTGGGCACTAGGGAATTATATAAGACCGATGAATCACTGAAGTCTATTTCTTAAACTAATAGTACACTATATGTTAATTAATTGAATTTAAATTTAAAAAATAGTAAAAATAAACAAATAAAAGGTTTGGGTGGGATTTTATTCAGAATAGGGACCAATTCTTTTAAAGTACTGGGTGTATTTTTATACATCATTTTAAAGTACTTTATACGTGGCCTTAGCATAACCGATAAAATGTTTAAATAATAAAGTAACAGGGATAAAAGTTGTGGTTAATTTCAAAGGGACCAGCTTCTGTCTGCTTTGATATTTTAAGTGGCTGCTTCCTATAAGTTAGAAGAACTCAGGGTACGGTTTGTGCCTCGGGAACCATAGGCATAAGATATGTATATTCATGTTTCTTCAGTGTGAACCACTGAAGTGGTAATTAACATGGGTGTTAATTTAATGGTAATTAACATGGGTGTTTAGAATCTCTGAGTCCCCTTAGAATCTAATGGGATTCTGTTTTTTTCAAATATGAAAAATTTCTAAATAAACTAACCTTTATATTTGTCAAAATTCCTTGTGACCCAAATTCATCTAGACTGTGCTTGATTCGTGATTATGGCGCTCATCTGAGCTGATTCAGCGTCCATAATACAAGCTACTGTAATGAAAGCAAATTGGTGTTACTTGCACTGCTGTGTCTCCTTCTGAATCAGGTTACTTGGAATTCTGTGCCCTTAAGGAATTGTTTGTTTTTCCAGATTGGTTAATGCATCAGGAACTTGGCTTCACATAATCATTGCTAAACAAATACCCTGACACCTTTTCTATGGGAATTATCAGAGCTCTAAAATTAGTTTAAAATTGAGCATATATAAAAAAGCCCCAGCAGTCTTTTTTTGGTTTTAGTTCAGGAAAATGCAAACATGCAGCTCTTTCCAGAACATTCTTGAGCAGCCGGCTTGACCCCGCGGGGCAGCTGTGGGCGGATCACTTGGATTACCAACCCAAGCGCCATCCAGCTCGTGTGGCTGCGGGAGTCACTGGCCTGATCTTCAGAGACCGTGTCTGAGCGGTTTAGACTTCACATTGACCACCCGGAGAGCATTTTGGCCTTACCTAGTAAAGCTCATCATTTTGCTTTCCTACTACCCAGCAATTCCATTCCTCCGGCATACCTAGAGTAGCTCCGGTACTCAGGCACAAGGAGTCCCACGCGAGGATTGTCATTGCCATGTCACGATAGTGAAAAAGTGCAAAAATTATTTGCACTTTAAATGCCCTTCAGCAAGAGAATAGGTAAGTGAGAAATGAGATAGTCATGGAATGGAATATTCATCACTAGTAAAATGAATGAATAGCACTTCATGTGTCATGGATAAATCTCGTATATCATAACTTGGGGTGCATTGGGCGGCAGACAAGCCCTTTCCCTGTGACCATGAGTGTCCACAGAATGAACCTGACAGCACTCAAGAGGCGGGGGGGACAGAGGTATTCAGACTGTGGAAACTGGGCCCTGTTGACCGGCCTTGAGGCCCACTTCTGCCACGAACTAGCCAGGCCACCTTGGGCAGGACAAATATTCTTTCTGGTGCTTCGCTTGCCGTGTCTATAAGTGGGGATGATCACAGCACCACGTTGTGGGATTCGAAGAGTCACTATCTGGGACGTGTGTATGACCGGTGGCACCCAGGAGTTACTCCGGCTGCGTCGACTACCATCACCGTTGCGGTCGTTTATTATGTGACTCGAGTCTCTATTCCTTGAGATCAAAAGAACCCATTATCAAGAAAAAATTTTTTCCTTTTTTTTTTTTTTCCACAGCAAAAAATACGTTATCCCTTTGCAGTGCAGCTGCCCTGTAGATTTCGAGTTTCATATCACTTTGATTCAGTCTCATGAAGCCTTTACTATTGACCCAATATCAGGTAAGGAGAGTCAAGATTGCAAGTTTCAGTTTTCTTGGGGTTCTCAGATCAAAGAGGACTCGGAGAGTCAGTCTCAAGGTCTAAAAGAGCATAAGCTGCATTTGAATACCATATTTTCACGTGTAACAGTAACAGATTTGACATGTCCGACATAGTGTAAAATGGGAATGGACACTTGAGAATGAGGACACTTGGGATCATCTGTATCGTGCAGATAATTTATTAACAGTGTCCAGGTAAATTTCTTCCCAAGATCAAAACTTGAAATCCGAAGTTAATCCATTCCTCTTTAATTTTGGCCCTGGATGTATCCTTGGGGTATCCTTTTCACTCAATTTCAGATAAAATGAGAATAGTATCTCTTCCCAAGCTTTTGGGATGTTATTGAAGGTTGTCATGAATTTACTACCCATGTGGTATGAACGGTCTGCCTTTGCCTGCGCCAAAGGGCGTAGATCTTAGTGTTGCTTAGAACTTTTGAAAGCGAAATCTCCATCTGAAGCAATTTCTGCTTGTCAGTTTCTCTCTCTTTTTTTTTTTAAGATTTTATTTACTTATTTAAGAGACAGACAAAGTGAGAAAGAGCATGAGAGGAGAGAAAGTTAGAGGAAGAAGCAGACTCCCCATAGAGCTGGGAGCCCGATGCTGGACTCGATCCCAGAACTCAAGGATCATGACCTGAGCTGAAGGCAGCTGCTCAACCAACTGAGCCATCCAGGTGCCCTCAGTTTCTATCTCTTGATGTTTGGGTTTTGACTTTAAATGTCAGTCCATAATGTTCTGCTGTGAACACTAAAATAGTTTTATTCTTGACGGTCTGAGTAGATATCCATTCATCTCCCGATTTTGAGTGCATATATGAGTGTTCAAAGCAGAAATTTTGAATGACTTCTAAATTATGAGATGTATATAGATTATTTCCTAGAGAACCAGGAGCCATTCTAAGATTTTTGAAATACAATGTAGCTTACTATTTATATTGGAAAAAGCAAAACAAAAACAGTACTTGATTCTCTTTCCAGGGAGAAGCTTTATTACTTTTAGGCTTTAAAGAGGAGAGAGGGAGTGCCTGGGTGGCTCAGTGGGTTAAGCCTCTGCCTTCAGCTCAGGTCATGATCTCAGGGTCCTAAGATCGAGCCCCGCATCGGGCTCTCTGCTCAGCAGGGAGCCTGCTTCCCCCTCTCTCTCTGCCTGCCTCTCTGCCCGCTTGTGATCTCGCTTTCTCTGTCAAATAAATAAATTTTAAAAGATGATTAAAAAAGAGAAGAGAGAATAAGTGGTTACCAAAATTATACTAAGCAATATTATATTTCTGCTTTTAATTATAGTCAGTGTTCCTGCTGTAGGCCTTTTGGTAAAATTATATATATATAATACTTAGTGACTGTTACATGCCAGGCACTGTTCCAGGTGACAGATATAGATATATTTTATATATGTTTAAGTACATGTATATTTAATCTATATCACAACCATGTAAGGTTGGTATAATTATTATTTCCATTTTATAGACATAGAAATGAGGCACTAGGGACACTCAGGGGTAAGAGTCAGAGGTAGGATTTGAAATGGGTCGTTCTGGTTCCAAAGTCAGTGCACTGCCTCATAAAAAACAAATTCAATTTCCACCTTAATTCTGAAGAGGTTATAAGAATTTGACCTATGACGGAGGTGCCTCAGGGGTTCAGTCATTAAGCAGCTGCCTTCAACTCAGGTCATGATCCCAGGGTCCTGGGTTCGAGCCCCACATCAGGCTCTGTGCTCAGGAGGAAGCCTGCTTCTCCCTCTCCCACTCCCCCTGCTTGTGTTTCCTCTCTCGCTGTCTCTCTCTCTGTCAAATAAATAAATCTTAAAAAAAAAAAAAAGGAATTTGACCTATGAGGTAAGTTGGTAAAGTGAACTAGCTCCTGTGATCTTAGTCTAGACTCTACTTGAGAGATGATGGCAAGACAGAGGAGGGACTCCTGTCCCGCCCTGGGCCATCAGACCACATTGGACCTCAGGGACTGTCCCTGAAAGCCAAGTGCTAAGACAGATCCAGATAAACCGCAGGAAAAGAGCATCAGGTCAGTGTGGGAATGGGGAGAAGAGAAAGGCACTCGAGGCAGGCCAGCTGTGTCAGTAACAAGAATCACTATGGTGTAGAGGCACCTGGATGGCTCAGTCAGTTAAGTGTCTGCCTTCAGCTCCGGTCATGATCCCGGAGTCCCGAGATCGAGCCCCACGTCGAGTTCCCTGTTTTTTTCTCCATCTGCCCTTTACCCTGCTCCTTCGCGCTCTCTCGTTCTCAAATAAATAAAATCTTTTACAAAAATTATTTAAAATAAAAGAAACACTGTAGTGTAGAAAAGAATGGCCTCAGGCCTGGCAGCTCCTGGTGCAACATCAGAGATGCTCAAATAGGAAATTAACCTCTTACCATGTAGCTAGTTCACCATCACTGAAGACGGGTGGCAGTGTTGTAGAGGGGAGTCAGCAGATGGGGCTTAGAATAGGGCAGTGCCCCAAGACGTTGAACATTTATGACAGCTATGAAGCCAACGGACCCCTCCCTGGTGATTTGCACTTAGTAACTCTGGGAAGGGTCTGGTTTTCTATACTGGTAACAGGCACCTCCCGGTGATCCCAATGTGGACATTCCTGAGTGGTGTTCGGCAATCACTAGAATAGGTTCATCTATATGATCCTGCCCCACTTGATGGTCTGTAATTCTGTGAAGCTCTATAGGCAGAAGGTGACCACCAAGATTTCTGCGCGATTGTGATAGGAGCTGTTTTTTAGAAAGGTCCGTACTGCTGCAGTGCTCAGGGGTGATTGGGGCGGGTAGAGGCAGGAGACCAGGAAATCACTATGTTGGAAATGAAATCCCATGTCCCAATGAGAGCCTGAACTAAGCTGGTGTCAGTGGCAAGGAAAAGGCAGGGGGAATTGGGAAGAAAGTGAGTGGTTCTTATGGCCAAGGCCTACTTCTACAAGGAACTATGTCCCAAGATACAGAATATTAATCTACCAAAGGGGTTTTGAAACACAGCCTATTTAAAACCCAAGGACAAGAGAGAGGTGGGAGCAAGGGAGAGAAATTTCCACGTCCCCTAGGTACTGATAAAATGGACAGCTGTGGGACAGAGAGGAGGTCACCTGGGGTGTAGGTGTAGCTAGATGAGACATGGACAGAGCACTGAGCCCTGAGCATATGGGCCTTGAGAGGACACAGAGGGGATGTGGGTCCGAGACAGAGGTCCGGGAGGAAGATCAGGAGAGCCTGATGCAAAGGAAGGCATGAGTGAGGGAGGGAGCGAGTGAATGAATGTACAAGCAAATGAGAACAATCCAGGGCTCTTGAACTTTGGGGACCCCACCTTTACGATTTGAAATGTTCTGCATCGTGTGGATGGCCTTGCCGATGCAGCTTTACAAACTGATCTCCTAGGCTGGACCCTTCAGCCTCCCTGGGAGCTGTTTTATGAGGCTTAAAAACAGCCTTATGGGCAAATCTTAGTAACTGATTATCTAAAGGCCATGGGGACATGTGTGGTCCACAGGGTTATAAAGCAATATCTTCTCTAGGAACTAGAAGCATCATTTATTCATGCCTTCCAGGCATTCTGTGCTCAGGCTTGCCAAATGAAAAAATTTGAATAAGCTAATTCCACTTACAAGATAGGACTTTGACATAGGGCCCCCAACTTTAACTCAACTGGCCATTTGCCCACTGGGCGTCCTTAGGATTCATATGTGCCCTAGAGCTGTCAGAAACTGAATCTCTTGATGGGGCCAAGATCTTCCTGAGGTTGGGGAAAAGAAGTAAAGGACTGTGTGACCTTTATATTGCTGACAAGAAATCATATACAATTAAAACATCAAGAATGCTCTGTTGATAATTTTGGAAGAGCCAAACAATACATGACTTTGGCCAAGACCTTATTAGTGTTGGAGAAGAGACAAATGTCACAAAAAATTGTAGAACTTGTTTACTTTTGACCACTTTGAGATCCTGGCCATTCGCTTGGTGTCACATACATCAAGAAGAAAGCATGCAATTCATATCAATGACAAATTGTAGCCTAAAATGGCTAGTTAAGCGTTCCGTTCCTGAGGACTATCGGCCAGAGTTCTTCCAGAAAGTTTTAATACTTTTGTTCTCTTTTTTTTCCCCCTTAATTATGAGGACTAGATCAGCCATTATAAATAATTTTATATTTTGCATTTTCTTCTGAAATGCAAATTTATGACCATTTTATATTGATTTGGGAGTAATCCTAGAAACTCTACCTTTGCTTTGGACCCAGACTATTTTTTGGTTACCTGTAGACCCAGGTCCACCAAAGAACAGTTTCCTTTCCCCTGGGCTGAGCACTAGGACACCGTAAACACTGCAGCCTACCCGTCAGAGTCCAAGGCACCTCCGTACACCTCCTATTCTGGGGTGACGGGGAGCATAGGGACTTGACCTAGTCCAATCATGTGATCTCAGTTGGATTCATTCAGACTCCCGAAACACCTGCCGGTGTGCTGTCCATCCCCCAGCATCAACCTGTTCAGGTTTCAAAAGGAAGTGAGTGTTAACCCGCTTTTTTGCCTCTTTCTTCTTCAAAGCCCTCTCCCTCCCCGACTGAGGCATTTTATCATATAATAAGCCTCACCGACAGGGTCCGGATGCCTTTGGGAATCCATGAGCAAACCCAGTCCTTCCAGACAAGAATATGAATGGGGAAGGTTGCCCTGCTTCTCTTCCCCGCCTCGCTATACACCTGTGGATGGGTGAGACAGGAGACCCCTGGTCCCCAGCGCAAACTGTGCAGGGGACAGATCGGGATCGTCAAGAAGATGGTATGACCCGTGGATCTTTGGCACACAAAAGAGGCCCCCATAAAATGTTTCTTATTGGTGGCTAGGACCATCATGGATAGCCTCATCCCGGAAAATAATGCTGATTATATGGCTATACAGAGTAATGGAGACATACAGATATGTCTTTGGCAAGTGATAGAAATGCATGATAGCAGCAAAGTGCTTCTGATCACCTTCCAGTTCAGCAAATTTGAGAAAAGCCAGAGGCCATAAGCCGGGTTGGAATAGGACCCTAATGAGACCTAGAATCTAGAGATCGAACATTTTTATGACTTTCTAAAGCACCAAACTTAATAATGAGGAAGTGAGAACAATTACGGACAGTCAGTACATCACATGCAAGTGGGTTCCTTATGCCCCTTATTTAAGGGCTTATGTAACTGATTTATAGTAGCTTACTGAAGAAAGCAGGAAAAACTAGACAGGCAGGTGGCAATTCTTTATCCACAGGCCCTGAAGCAGCTCTATCACATTGGAAGCAATGCTACATTTTGCCTGACATTCAGTATGTCCTTGATGGGTGACAGTGGTTCGACACAGGATAGTGAGCGTAATGCTAAGAATCGCTCCCACTTAGTGATTGTTAACCACGTGACAGGCATCGTCCCATTGCATCCCATAACCCTACGAGGAAGGAACTAGTAGCGTCACTTTTTACCGACAACGTCACCAAGACTCAGGGAGGTCAGATGATGTGCCCAAGGCAACAGGATCTGTCTGACTCCAGACTCGAGCTCTCACCCTCTCCCCTAAGCTGGAAGAGTAACAACACGAGGACACCTTGAAATAGAGGAGAGGAAGATAAGTAGAACTGTATCACAGACTAAGAGTTCAGGAAAATTCTATTTTGCGAGAGAAAAGCTAGGGAGATTAATAATAGCTCTCAGTCCAGCTTTGTGTATTCTTCTTGCCTTCGGGATCCCTGGGTATCTCTTGTTCGAGGTGACCATTTGGTGACCTGTCGGTCTGGGCTTTGAGCTCAGCTGACCAACAGCATTCAGTGAACTTTGCCCCGAGATCGATTCCTGTACCTTCATCGAGCTCTGTACCTCTCCTGCCCATCCAGGGGTACTAGTCCCAGCGAGATCCAAGGAGGGGCCAGGGATGGCTTGAGCCAACCCTTCCTCCTGCTGGAAAATCCCATCTTCCGGGAGACTGACTAGGAATACCATCTTCACTTTCTTCACTTGCAAGAGAGCAGGCCTTTCTGGGGGTCCCATGGGGGACTGGTCCAGGCAAGGTGATATGCCCCAGACCAGGCGATAGCAACAACAGGGTTAAACAAAGAGAAGCTCTGGGTGGAAAGAAGTTTGGGAGATCGGGGGCTGAGCAAACATAAACATTTCTTTAAGAAGTGGCTTTATAAAAATGAAGTATGTTATAAAAATAGGGTTCCTGACTTGATACTGATTGATTGAAAAAAAAAAAACAACAGGTGAAGCCAAAGGAATTGATGAACTACATTGACGTAAGTGATATTCTTAAAATTTACCGCTACAATTAGGAAAAGAGAGTATAAAAACATCAAGGGGTCACAGCCGCTGTCTTGCATGCTTCAACTTGTGCTGGAAACATGGTGGTGCGGGAGGGAGGTCCGCGCTCTGTCGCCCTTCCTCCTTAATGGCTTCACCTTCTGTGATTGGATCTTCCCTTGTCTGGGTTGATAGCATTTGCATTCTGTCTTGTGACCAGAAATGCCACAGTTACTTAGTTTCTATTTCAGTGGAACCCCGAGTGTCCACCTCGTTCTTTGCTCCACATTTTGTCCATTCCAAGTTCGTTACCTCCCTCCGTGGTTTCCCTGGCTTGTCTGGAATGTTAAGCCAGCAGCTCGTTAACCAAAGGTTCCTGGAGGCTACGTTCCGAGAATGCCTGCATGTTTGACCACGTCTCTGCTGCCTGTCATCTTGAAGGACAACTTGACTGGGTCGAAGAGTCTTGGATTACAACTCTCTTCACCTCAGAACTTGGCAGACATTACTCGATTGCCCCTTGCTTGGGATTTGCCGGGAAGTCAGAGGCTGGGCGGAATCTTTACCTGGCCAAGGTGGATTCTGGATGCCCTTGGGGATTCTCTTTGTCTTTGTGTTTGTTTCAGTCTGGAGGTTTGGTAATCTGCAAGGCGTTGCTCTTCATCGTTTGTTTTCCTCAAACGCGGCATGTCCTTTTGAATCTGCAGAAAAAGGACTTTGGTTGTTTTAGGAAATTTTAAAACCGTGAAAACTGAGTATTTTAATCTTTTGTTTGCTTTGTTCTCTTGCTCAGGAACAAAAATTATGTGTATGTGTTGGCTACCCTTTGCCCTTGGTATCTGTTATCTTCCTTAAAATAATTGCACTTTGTGTGGATTCCTCATTCCTGCCTGCCATGGTTCTACCAGTGTGTCCATGCATGTGCGTTGTGTGTACGTGTGTGTGTGTTTTGTTGTTCCTTCTGATGCAAAGTCTACTTCAGTGACCCTTCCTTTTCCTTTTTCTGTGTGTTTCCCGAACCCACCAATTCCCTCTTCGTCTCCTTCTAGTATGTTCTACCATCACTTCCTTGAATCTAGTAACTCTCACTGTGGCAGGGTCAGGCTATCTGTCATCTCTTTAAGACTCTGGTGAGCCGCCTGAGTTCTGAGGTCATCCATCTTGTGATGTTCTTGTGTGTTCGTCACCTGCTTTTGCTTATGTCCCTTTCCTCCTTCAAGGTGTACTAACTCTTGAATGTGCAGTTTTCGTGCATACTAGCCGTGTTGATTCCTCTCTACATTTTACTTAGCTTTGAGTAGGGTCTGCTGCCCGCAGAAGGATAAAGTGGGGAAGGGATGGTGAAATAGGATGATGAAAATAATTACAATAGTGGCTGAGGCTTGCGTGGCCCCTACCCTGTGCCGGACCCTGCACTGCTCCCGTCATACTCCCAACCACGCTCGTGAGGCGATGCTGTGAGTAGGTCCGCTTTGCTGGGAGGAACCCGAGCACGGAGGTTTTAAGTAGGTTGTGCAAGGGCCCCCATCAAGTCACCTCCAGCCTCCGGGTCCTGGGTCTAAGACAATAGAATTGTCAGGGCAAGGTAAATACTTCTTCGGCTGCCTCCCTGCTAGTCTAGGATGCTGAGGTCTGGTCTCTTCTGTCCTCGTCCCCTTTGTCCAGGGCCCAGCCGCATTCCCCATTTTGTCACTTTAATCAAAGAGAAGGTACATGTATTTTTTCAGGGCCTTTCCTCTTCCCCTTTGGGAAATCGGACACCTTCCCGGCTCTCCACTCACTCCCACGCCTTACTGTACAGGATTTGGGAAGCATGCTGCTTTCTCAGGCTTTGGAATTATAGTCATTTACCTGGTTTAACAGAATATTTTTCCTTCTCTTCCATTTTGCACGTTTTTTTTTTTTTCTTGTTTTGGTCAGTTTGACAGGAGGGTAGTCAAGGGCAAATAGCTTCACTTGACCGTCTTTTACCAGAAACGCTACTGGACTTGTTTGCCCTGCTGCTGGGTTGAATCCTGTCCTGTGGCCCCACGTTGGCATTCGTTCTAGAACTAAGCACTCAGCGCCTGCTGTCCATCAGGTGCTGTGATAGGCGCTGGGCTGCCCCAGGGAGCAAGGCAGACCTGCCCCCTGCTCTGACGTGCCAGTAGGCGGAGAGAGATAGTCACCCAGAGAGGATGTTGCCCAGGGCAGAAATGGGTGTGACGGTGGACGGTGGGGGACATGACCAGGTGACTGCTGTCATCCAGCAGTCAGGAGCTAGGGAAGAGGGTTTCAAGCAGAGGAAGCCCCCAATGCCATTAGGTTGGAACAGGCTTGACAGGGTCACATTTGAGGGAAGTCCCAAAGCCCAGAGGGTCTGGACAGTATGCCCAAGGGGAAGAGGGCATGCCCCAAGGGAGCCCAAGTTGGAGAGGCCTCAGGGACCTGAGGAGGGGAGGAGTTAGGGTTTGGTTCTGAGCTGGGAGGGAGTCCAGGAGAGAGGGTTCTCAGCAGGGGTTGGTAGCTTGGCCTCATTATGCTCCTGAGAGGAGAGTGGGTTGGAATAGCACAAAGAGGGAGCGGACTGTCCCCTTAGGAAGGAAGCCCAGGTTGGCCCGGATTGGAGCCACCGTGGAAATGGCAGCCGGTGGCAAGAACAGGCTTTGCTGAAGGGCTGGTGAGGCTGGGGGCGTGGTCAGGGGGCGGCTCCTGAGCCATGGGAGAAGGCAGCTGTGCGGGAGGCTTCAGGCAGCTCTTGAATTCAGCTAGAAGCATCCCGTGCAGTCTCTCTGGCCTCCCTGAGCTGTCTGCGCCGCTGGACAGCGCCCAGGAGAGGGGCGTGTAATACACGTGGGCTGCACTCATAGCTCCCCGCCAGCGGGTTACAGGCTGGACAGAAGATACGCTGCCAGGCTGGCTTGGCCCTCCTCAACGTTCTTTTGCTCAGACTGCTTGCTCTGCAGCTTCCCATTAGCATAGGCAGGGCCCCAGGCTGTCTGCTCCTACACCCAATGTCTCTGAATTTTGAGTATTTGGTGGACGGGGGAAAAAAAGGACGATTCCCAAAAGTCCATTTTACTAATTATTTCTGGTTTCAGTCACCAAGGCTTGCTGGAGGGAAAAGGGAATTAAAGATTAAAATAAGCACTGGGAGGAACGCCTGCGTGGCTCCTGTCAGTTAAGCATCCGACTCTTGGTTTCAACTCAGGTCACCATCTCAGTGTCGTGAGATCAGTGAGATGGCAGAGCCGTCTCATGTTGGCTCTGCAGTTAGCACGGAGTCTGCACTTTTGCGCGTGCGCAAACACTCTCTCTTGCTCTCCCAAATAAACGAACACATTCTTTAATAAAATCAGTGCTGGCGTAATTAGCAGTCAGTACCTGTTGCGGCTGAGCAAGTTGGTCCTTCCCAGAGAAACTTAGAAATGAACTGGTAACTGAAGGTCTCAGGGCACCTATTTCACCCCTTTCTAGAAAAGTCCGAGGCCTAAATTTTTTTTTTTTTTTTTTTGAGAAAGAGAGCATGCGCGTGTGCACTCGTGAGCCAGGTATACTTTACATAGAAAGTACATACAAATGTGTGTTGTTTGTTATTGGTACGACTTCGGATCAACAGTAGGTTATTCGTTGTTAAACTTGGGAGGAGGCAAAAGTTACACACGGCTGTTTGACTTCACAGGGGGTCATTGCCTCTAACCCCCTTGTTGTTTCCTACTCAACTGTACAAGTTTTCCCAAGAACTATTTCCTCTTCCTGACATTTTATTTTATTTATTTTTTCAAGATTTATTTATTCGGGGGGAGGGGCAGAGGGAGAGGGAGAGAATCTCTAGCAGACTCCCTGCTGAGGCAGAGCCTGATGTGTTGCGAAGTGGAGCTCAATCCCAGGACCCTGAGGTCACAGCCTGAGCAGAAATCAAGAGCCGGCTGCTTAACTTGGGTTCCCTGACATTTGATTTTTTTTTTTTTTTAATTTTCTTTAAATAGACTCCATGCCCAGTGTGGGGCTCCAACTCCCAACCCTGAGATCACAAGTCACACCCTCCACCAACTGATCTTGAGATCTTTTTTTTTTTTTAAGATTTTACTTATTTATTTGACAGAGAGACGAGAGATCACAAGCAGGCAGAGAGGCAGGCAGAGAGAGGGGGAAGCAGGCTCCCTGCTGAGCAGAGAGCCAGATACGGGGCTCGATCCCAGGACCCTGAGATCATGACCTGAGCCGAAGGCAGAGGCTTTAACCCACTGAGCCACCCAGGCGCCCCTCTTCTTGACATCTTCATGATAACTTAATACATAATCATTAACTCGTTTTATTTGGCACAAACATTGGGAAGGACACATTCATGGGACGCGCACTCTGTGATAAGTACATGTTTTCCCAGACCTTGTACATTCTTTTCTTCTTTAAACCTTGTCCGGTTTTGCAGATGAGAAAACTCAGCCTCAGGTAAAGTAACAAGCCCAGTCACAGAGCTCGTACAGGACCCAGTGTGACAGGGTCGGTGTTGGTGGCCCACGAATGTCCCAGTGAGTGGCATGTGGCTCGCGGTGGTGAGTTAGATGGGAGGAACCCCCCTTCTGTAATCCAGTGACTCCAAGACACTGAGTTCATCAACAGCTTGTTCATGGACAATTTTTAAACTACACAGCTATTAAATTCCCACCCAGAGCTTAGAGAGATTAAGAAATTTACCCAACATCACACAGCTCGTAAAACCCTAAATCCTGGAAGATTAAGACCAATACTTACTAACACTTCAAGCATGGGGTTTATATGGCTCTGTGATAATTTAGGAAGGATGATCTGGGCTTTCTGAGGATTTCGAAGAAAAGGTTATTTTAAAAGTATAACAATATTGTAATGATGCCGTTTGGACATGAAAGGAGAAATGTTTAAAAAATGATCCTAACCGCCCTAACAAATAACGTACTTTTATTTTTCCATCTCCTTTTGGTGACTGGCCATATTTATGCATACTTTACATAATTATCATCCAGGCAAAGATCCAGTGGAATTTTCCAGTCAATCATTAGTCATAGCATTTTTCAGTGTCGCTACGTTTTCTTCACTATACCTATTTTACTAATAGACTAGGATAGTCTTAGCCTTTTGTGGATCTCTCCATTTTTCCCTCCTCTCTCCCTCTGGCTCACCAGCCTCCCTGCCCTGTGATTTCACATGATCCCTGCTGATGTTAAGGGTCACGATCCGAAATCAGCCCCAGACGAAACTGGACTGAAGCCATAAAACCGTGGATTGGGTTTTTGGAAATGAAGTCGTAATTTGGGGGCGGGGGAGCCTTTTCGCTTTTCAAACGTTAGACTTGCTCTCCCTTCTCCCGGTATTAGCTTGTGCCAAACAGTAAGCTCCCTCTGCGAGGCACACCTTTAACAGCCCTTAGTATCTGACAGTCAGCGGCAGCCAAGTTCCAAAGTTCCATTAACAGAGCTGTGCTAATGGAAAAAGCGGTGTACCCTAGTTGCCAGGGCGTCACCTCCAGTGTGCTTTAGGTATTAGGTGCGGGCTGGGAGCACTTAAAAATAAATCAGCCAGGTCAAGGGCAACATTAATCCTTGCTCCAGAGCTTGTTATTTTTTTAAGTTAATGAACTGGAGCAGAAGCACTAGAATGTTCGGAGTCTGAAGCCCCCAGCGAACTGCAGGTCAGATGGTCTTATTTTCTGACCTAGTGGGTGGCCGATGTCCCGAACCGCATGCAGCAGTTTCTGTCCCGCTGATCCTAGGCTGATCCATAGGACTGAGCTCTTCTGCTGATCCGCTGTCCCCTGCAGCGAGCTCTTGGATCACTCGTGGGTGGCATTTCAAGATTTGGACTTCTGGGGGCGCCTGCGTGGCTTGGTCGGCTAAGCGTCTGCCTTTGGCTCAGGTCCTGATCCCAGGGTCCCGGGATCGAGCCCCATCTGGCTCCCTGCTTCTCCCTCGCCTCCCTGCTTGTGCTCTCTCTCTCTCTCTCTCTCTCTCAAATAAATAAATATTTATTCAAATCTCTCTCTCTCTCTCAAATAAATCTTAAAAAAAAAATTTGGACTTCTCTCAGGAAGTTGACAAATACCTATTTCTGAAGCACTGCACGGGGTCCAGGAAAGTGAACGAGCTTTGGGGCTCCATGTCAGTTCTAGGGGCCTGCAGTCCAGTGGGAGAGCTCTAAACTCGAGAAGGCAACAGTTCAGGGTGCATAGGGGTGCTGCCGGACTGACAGAAGTGTAGGGGAGTGAAGGCTCCTGGTGATGGAGAGTCAGGAGGAGTTTTATTCACTCATTCAACAAGTATTTATTGAGCTGGGAACATCATGATGGACTTTTGTAAAACTCCATTTGAGTCTAGGGAAAGGCAGATGGCAAGACGGTGATTTCAGAAAGTAGGATTAAAAAACTAAAGGAAGATCTGGAGAAAGAGCTTTCCAGACTGAGGGAATAGCAGGTGCCAAGGCCCTGAGGCAGCAGGAGCCTGATGTGGGAGAGTTAGTGAGCAGGCCCCTCTCCGCCTTCAGGTCTAGGCGGCAACGTCTCCTCACCAGAGAAGCCTTCTCTTCATCCTCTCTCGAATAGCACATCACGTTTCACTTGCCTCCCCACACCCTGCTTTATTTTTCTTGCTGGTATTCATGACATGATTTTATGTTTTACATTCATTTTCGGTTTCCTCGCTTGCTGCCCCCAGCTAGAAAGTGACCTCTGTGAGATCTGGGACTTTGTTCTGTTTATTCCTATCCTTCAGGTGCTTAAAATGTTGCCTGGCACAGAGTATGTGCTTAACGAATGCTGGGATGGCCAAATGAAAGGTTCATGTGGTTGAGTATGGAGAATAGGGGAGACAGTGGTACAAGATTCAGAGGAGGGCATGGATGGGAAGGATGCTTGAAATGCTGCCAAGCATTTATGAGCAGCTGTGTAAGTCCTCTGTAGGGACTGTGCAAAGACAAGATGCACAGGGGCATAAGAAGTCATCTAAAAAGCAAACCACAGGGCGCCTGGGTGGCTCAGTTGGTTGGGCGACTGCCTTCGGCTTGGGTCATGATCCTTGAGTTCTGGGATCGAGTCCCGCGTCAGGCTCCCAGCTCCACGGGGAGTCTGCTTCTTCCTCTAACCTTCTCTCCTCTCATGTTCTCTCTCACTTTCTCTGTCTTTCAAATAAATAAATAAAATCTTTAAAAAAAAAATAAGCAAACCACAGAGCCTTCAGTGGAAATCACAGCGAACATTAGCCCTTCTTGTACCTACTACATTGATCCTTCCTCTTTTCCTCCCCCTCTCCCTCCTTTCCTTTCTCCCTTCTATTTTTATTTCCACATTTATTGAACACTTAACTATGTTCCAAGCTCTGTTGTCCCCAGAGATACAAAAGAGGAATAAGACATGGTGGAATATTTGACTTTAGAGAGAGCAGTGGCCCATCAAAAAGATTTGGAAGGAGAGCGTCAAATGACGCCAACATGCAGGGAACTGAATTATTTGGACAGAAACTCGTATGTGTGTTCCTAGTTTATCTTGTTGCTTACAGCATTGATACTGACATCTGGTAATTGGCTTAAAGATTATAGTTCTAAGAGTTCATGTCTGACTCACTAACGCTGATGGGCGGCGTGTATATATTTATATAAGTGAGAGTCAAATAATTATTATAAAGAATTAACGTAGCCGTTGGCAATTAAGATCAACATAAACATTCCGCAGTGGATTCACATGGATTTAATTAAAAGACTATATAAAAGTAATAGAAATACTTGGGCTTACCAGGGGAAGGACGAGTTTGTGTGTGCGTCCTCCTCTTTGATGGGACTTCGCAGGAGAAAGAATCGTGTTGTCTCATTTCCTTCCCCTCAGGAATAATCCCGGCTAATGGCAAGGTGAACGTGATGGTCCAATTCACACCATTCCAGTACGGGATTGCGCAGATAAAAATGCAGCTGTGGATCTCGCAGTTCAACTCTCAGCCTTACGAATGCGTCTTCACCGGAACGTGCCGTCCCAACATGGCCTTACCGTACGGCTGCTTTGGAATGTCTTTATTTCCCCCTAAAACTTTGTAAAAAAAGATCCAAGTCTCCATGTCTTCCATTCTGTCTTTCTCGTCACAAAATGCCATCAAAACCGTACTTTAAATGATGCACTTTCAGAAAATACTCTTTAAAGTCTGACAGTAATGCATAGACTAGCTCTCGGCTTGTTGCAGTAGCTGTTCTTGCCAAGAGGGGAAGAGATGACCAAGAAAAGGTAGATGATGGGATATTTACGGGCGCTGAACCCTGCTACCATGCTGGTTGACCATATGTCCGGTTTCGACCATATGTCAAAACCGTATGTGTTATATATATGTATATTACATGTTTGTGTATCTGCAACTCTATGTATTATGCTCTTTCAAATTTTTTTTTAAAGATTTATTTGAGAGAGAGAGAGTACCTGCACTACCAGGAAGGGCAGAGGGAAAGGGTGAGGGAGTCTTAAGCAGACTCCGCGCTGAGCACAGAACCCGACGCGGGGCTCCGTCGCACGACCCCGTGATCACGACCTGAGCCAAAACCAAGAGTCAGATGCTTAACTGACCACGCCACCCAGGCGCCCCCTCTATTTCAAATGTAAATCATAAGACAGGAACAGCATAACCGTTTTCACAATTTCAGTATAACGTCAAAATTAACTGCGGGCCTGCTGTGTGCAGTGTCCATTGCAAAGCCCCATGGGACACGGTCCACGTTCTGAAGACGCTCCCAGCAGAGGGGCCAAAAGAAGTCACGGGTCACAGGTGACTTCAGCGTAGGGCAAAAATGAGAATGTGCCACACAGGAGGTTTTGTTGGGTTTTTGTTTTTTAGGAATCCTCAGCATTCAAGTCCGCGTAGAGGTGCGAAATGGGATTAAGTTTTACTTCGTAACAAATTTTTTCCAAACCCCTAATTCTATTTGAATGTGAGCTTGGATTTTTATATCCCAATGTGGGTGGTTAAAATGGTAAGTTTTTCCCGATACGCATGATTCTTCTAAAAGCTGAAGGAAAACTTGTCACAGTCTCAATCCTAATCTTGGAAAATCGTTACAGATTTTTGGAAGTGATAAAGAAATAGCTGGCCATTCCGTCTCTCCCCTCACACACACATACTCCTCACATATCAACCTCATTTGGCATATTAAAGAGACAGCAACATCTTTATATCAAAATATGAACTAACCCCATGACTTATTCTATATTTATATCGTGATCTTCTTCCTAAAACTTCAAAGCAGCCCAAATCACCTATAGGATGTTAGGGTGGCCTGCTGAACCCAAATCCTGCAGGTACCATAGGACAAAGAAAATCATTGCCTCAATAAATAAGTCGCACTGGATATAAATAAAAGACAGTAGTAAATTTTCTGGTATTTTCTGACCAAGAAAAGGTGATTTGCCATGTCGCGTTAGATGACGCGATATACAAATGACTTTCTTAAAGACATCACCTGAGTGGGATTTTTGCTTCCCATAGACATTTCTTAAATACACAAGAGCATTGTATGGAAGAAACACCACGCAAATGCAGACATCCCCCATCTCTAAACTATTATGTTTTGGTCACCCAGCCGGAGTTTAATATCTTATTTGGTGCACTCTTGATGTTTTCAGGGACTCTGTCTCAAGACCTACATGTCTCCCCAGACTACAGATACTACTAGAACCTATGAGTTCCACCACGAAGGAAAAAAATTATCCGGACCACAGCATTCTCTGAAAAGTGTCACTGGTGGCTTTTTGTTGTTATTTCAGAACACAGCATTTGAGGGACTTATCCAAGTCCCACAAGTAACTTCTTAATGAAAGTGTATCACTTTCTTAGACCCCTTCATTTCCACTGTCAGCGGTTAGATCCCTTAAGGAGCCTGTTTTGTTTTCTTTTACGCCTTCAAAAATTTTTTGTTGCTCCCCAATATTTATAGCAGAGTTGAGATGTGGGTGGAGGGCCACTGCTGGCTCCCTAACCCCACGCCTCCATCCGGCCCACTATGACCTGTCGGTCAGTGTGTATGTCACCAAAGGACACTTCCCTCAGGCCGGTGACCTTTCAGGATTCTCTTCCGTAGGCAATGTTGAGTTTGAGGTTGCTGGCACGTCCCCTGTGCTGTGCAGTGGGGTCCATTCATGAGGTGTTCAGCAGATGGTTTGTGACCATCAGAATGAATGAATGTCAGCGTATTCTTATTTCTGTAATAATATCAGCGACACACGTAATCTTGCAAAGCAGACATTCACATATTCTCACTGAAAGAAACGCTTCATAGCATCGAACATGATGTAGTTCTAGGACATCCCATAATAAACGACTCCAGGAGCTTCTGTAGGCAGGCTGGTAGCCCTATCCGTACCTACCTGTGTCCAAAGATTTTGCAGTTGCAGAAAAGATCTCAAACATTAGTCGGAGTCCCTTGGGCATATAATCATTCTTTTACTAGGAACGTACAACAGTGGAAGATTTTTTTTTTTTTTAATGTAGTAGATTTAGCTATTGCAAACCAACAGCCGAGAAACGAATCACACTAGAGTAGGAGAGCGTTTTCCAACATGTAATGTTGTCTACTTGTTACGTTCTTTGGGAGGATAAGGAAGAGCAGCCATCGGTAGATGATTTTGGCTTATATCATTCGAGTCTGGTAGACTGACATTGCATTCATTTCAGTAGTAGACCACTGTGATAGCCCACAGATTTATTTTCACTGTAGATGGAGTCATTAATGGACCGAAAGTCATGATATTATCCGAGGGAACATAAAAATAGGAGCCTTGTGGGACACCTGGCTGACTCAGTCAGCAGAGCACGTGACTCTTGACTCATGAGTCGAGCCTCATGTTGGGTGGAGAGATTACTTAAAAAAAAAAAAAAAAACAGGAAACTTGGGGTGCCTGGGGTGGCTCAGTTGGTTTAACCTCTGCCTTCGGCTCAGGTCATGATCCCGGGGTCCTGGGATCGAGCCTCGTGTCGGGCTCCCTGCTCCGTGGGGACCCTGCTTCTCCCTCTCCCGTTCCCCCTGCTTGTGTTCTCTCTCTCTCTGTCAAATAAATAAACAAAATCTTAAGAAGCAATAGGAACCTTGAGTTGTTGGATTATATAGTAATTCAATATCTGTTTTAAACTATAGATTAGAAGAATTTGAGAGATTAAATGCTCTGTCTAAGAAAACGGGCATTCCTCCAGAAAAAGCCAAGACACACATACGTTTTCAGCGGCCGCCACCGAAACTTAAGCCTCTGAAGATTAAGGTAACCTGGGTGTTATGCTCCACATAATGGAAGGAATGACAGAGAAGCACAATAATGACTTGTCCCTCCTGATCTTGGTCTCAGGAAATTGAATATCAGAACTTGAGATTTCCGGTTGATTTATCAAATCCTTTTGCCGTGGCAACTGTTTTAAACCAAGAACCAGGAAAACTGAAGATTAAAGAGTTAAGAGAAGGTAACTCGTTGATCCTTTGTAAATCAACTGCTGGCAGAATAGGGAAGAATTACGGCTTGTCACCTTTACTATTTATGGACAATAACAGCAAAAACCCAGTTCGGTTGCTGTTACGTTTTGCCATTAGAAATGTGATTTTCTTTCGGCAAATGATTCTGATTTGATTACTGACGTCATCATGGTTCGCTCTTGCCCTCAGTTTTGGACCAAGGCAATGAGATTTCGAAAACAAGACAGATGAAGGAAGCACTCTTTGAGCAAAAAGTCAGACAGGACACTTACGAGGAGATCGAAAATCACCTTAAGTGGTAAATATTGAGCAATTATTTATATTAAGGGACAGTACCGTGTCTTTGGTAATGGCTTTTCATACGTGAGACACGATGAAATGTGATCGCTTTTTGTGCCCTTTGGAAAGTTCCATTATTCCCTCTCCTCCTCTGGACCCTAGAAGTTTCCCTGCGGCATAAATCACTGTGACCAAACCACGGTCTTTCCTAAGTATGACCAGGCAGTGGCAGAGACAGAGCCAACTGTGGGAGGTGGCAGGACGCTGCTCCCTGCTGACCACAGCTACCAGCACCCCGTCTCTCCCTTAGGGGCCCCGAATCTCACCGCCCCCCCATGCCTCCCGCACCTCAGCCCCCTGTACCCTGGGCTGTCTGCCCCAGGTGCCTCTGGGAAGCCTTGCAGTGCAGGCTGGGGTTGGGGGAGGCTCCGAGAGAAGGTTCCAGAACTCAGCTGTGAGACCTCTGTCTTGTGCTCCTGCAGTCAAAATGCAGCCCTGTCCCCGGGTTTTTACGGCATCATACCAGAAGTGTCCGCATGCCCAGACTCCACTAAAGTAAACTTTAGAATCTCTTGAGCCAAGCTAGAAAAGAAACCCTTGGAAAGAGTCTTGGAGGGGCCCCTTGCCCATGCCCCACAGCCACACTTCCTGGACGGAGAGAACAGGCACCAACCTCCCAGGCCTTCACAGATGTCCCCCCCCCCCGCCCCCGCCCACCACCCTGCTTGCCCAGGGCGATGCCCTTCGTGTCTCACAGAAGCACCTTGTCCTTCCGCTGTAGCCTCTCCATTCATGGTCTGGCCCTGGTTGGATGGGAAGAATGCCAAGTCACTGCAGATCATTTTTAAAAATACTCTTTCCCTATTATACAAAACGGCCACACTGTCATTATAGAAAACCGAAAGAAAAAGAAGTATTTTTTAAGGGGAGAGAAAGGGGAAAAAAATCTGCTATAATGTACTGACCACCGCCAACCCTGGGGTGTTTTCTTCCTTCTGTGCCTCTTTGTAGCTGAGATCACAGCCTCAATTCAGTTTTGAAGGCTCTGTCATTCACTGAATATTTTCTTCCAGTTTTTTCCTATCGAAAAAAAGTTTTAAACCTGCCAGTGACACCCATATACACTAGGCATCGGTTCACTAGTTGTTGACATAATGCCACATATACTTTCCCTGTCTACATACACACACAGACACACACACACACACACGCACACGCATCTGCTTTTGAAGCGTTTGAAAATAAGTTGCAGACATCATGATGCTTTGCTCTTAGAGGCATTAGCACGTAGCTTCTAAGAACGAGGATGTTCTCCGACAGTAGCCTCATCACTTCCAAGAAATCTAGCACTGACACCATAATATTAGAATCGCCGGCCCCTCTGCACATTTACCCGGTGGTCTCAATAATGTCCTTTCTATCCGGGCTTTTGGTGGGTTGGTTTTCGGAGAGGAAGGCTCCGGCATCCAAACGAAGGCCAGACCATTTGTACTTAGCTTCCAGGTCTCTCCAGGCTCCTTCGGTCACATACTTCTCCAGGCACCCCGTCCCCTTTTAAAATCATAGCGACTGTTTATTTTGAACATGTGCCAGGCTCTGCGATCCATATGTTACATACCAGAATTTTCTAAACTGTGCTGAAGTTCACAAAGCACACCACGTTAACCATTTAAAAGTGTACAATGCAGACATTTTTAGCGTATTCATGGGGTGGTTCAACCTTCACCATCACGTCACTCCCCATTCCCTCTCTCCTCCCTGCGCTTGGCGACTGCCAATCTACTTTCTAGCTCTATAGATTTGCCGATGCCAGACGTTTCAAACAAATGGAATCCTACATACACAGGTGGCCTTTTGTAACTAATTATTTTCATTTAACATGCATTGAAGTTTCGTCTGCATCATAGCATCTATCAGGACTTGATTCCTTTTTTATGGCCGCATAATATTCCCTTTACGGACCTACTACATTTTATTTACCCTTTTATCGGTTAACGGGTATCTGGGTGGTTTTCACTTTTTGGCTGCTATGAACATTTACATGCAAGCTTCTGTGTGAACACAGCTTTTCAGTTTTCTAAGCAGGGGAATTGCTGGGTCCTATGGTAACTCTGCGTTTAGCATTGTGAGAAACGGCCAGATTGTTGCTGTCATCCCTACAACTTCTCCCTCCGCCCCCCCCCCCATGGCCCTCCTCCAGTATCTCTGCACCCCCTTCGGTTGTTGAGAATAGCGAGAACACTCCATCCCCAAACTGACCAGGGTATTCTGAAGGGTTCTGGAAGCTCGGGGTTTTTTTCTTTTTTTCTCCCCAGGCAGGTGCACCTCGGTAAAGATAACATGTCTTTTAAGTTTAGAAAAGACCTTGCTGAAGAGCGGCAAAGAGAAAACACCAAATATAAGGTCAGAATCACTGCTAATTCGATGACATTGATTGCACTCAATAGTCTGAATTCCAGCTCTATGCAAGAGGCTGCATCAGAAGAAGAAACACATAGTTACGTTGGGAGGGGAGGAGGCTGACGACAAGTTAATTGTTAACCATAAATCGGGGCTGGCTCTGGATGTCACAAGAAACCTCTACTAACTATTGTGGGGGAGTCAGAGGCCAGAGAGGAGAAAGAGCTCATCCAATTGGAAAGCTTCCAGGAAGACAAGACATGGTATGATTTTGAAAGGCAGTAAAGAGGACAGAGGCATCGAATTCAGAGGGAGGGGAATGCCTCAAATTCAGGTTGGAGTTCTGGACGTGGGGGTACACCTGTCCTGTGATCTGCAGAGCATGAGAATAAGAGGGACCCAAAGACAGAGACCAGGAGCAACACCAGAGCCAGAGCTAGAGAAAAGTTACAAGTCAGAGACCCTCAAGGGGGGTGCTGAGCAGAGAGGGGGCCAAACCGGTTGAGGGGAGGGGGCCACGGCTGGCTTGCCAAAGCAGCACCTGTGGATTCGGGGAGGGGAGGGTAGAGACGGGAATGGCGGGACTGCGCAACAGCCCTGGGTTCACTGTGCGTGAGACGCCTTGTTCCCTGAAGGCAGATGCAGGGGACACTGGGGACAGGCCCATAGCCACTGAAGCACAGGACACACGTGGGCCAGAGGAGATAAGACTCGGCTTGGGCTTCCTGTCTCAGGGGCTGGGACTTTGGTGGTAGGACGGGAAAACCATCCCCGTCATATTAACGGGCTCAGACTGCCGTAACGAAGTACCAGACTGGGTGGTGTAGGCAACAGAAATGATTTTCTCACCGTTCTGGAAGCCCAAAGTCAAGGTGCATGATCTTCTAAGGGACATGAGTGAATGATCTCTCTTCTCGACTTACAGACCATCGTCGTCCCTGTGACTTTGCGTTTTTTTTCCTCTGTGCAAACTTCCTCTTAGAGAAGACATCAGTCACGTTGGAGTAGGGCCCACCCCGTGACCTCACCGTAACTTGATTACGCCTTCAAAAACTGTCTCTTCAAACACAGTCCCATTCCGAGGCGACTAGCGGTTGAGATTTCAACATAGGAATTTCGGGGGGACAGGATTCCGCCGTAACACATGTATTTCAGCTTGGGATTCTGAGCTACACAAAGTGGCCGCACCGGGTGGGAGTGCTTGGGGAAAAACATAGCTCCTATTGGATAGGAATCCATTTCTCATATGGAATACATTTTTCTTCCTAGAGCTTCTTTCTGATTGGATTCCAAATCAGATACTCGAAATTTATCTTGCTTTTCTTTCTTTTATACGAGAGAGACAAAACAATATAAAACGATTGCATTAGTAAGCCTAAGCATTTAGGGAAGGCACGTGTTAGATTGGCATTGAAATTTAGTTTGCCTCTAGTTCCGTTTCTCCGCGTTGGATTTTAAAAACAGAATACTGAGCTTTCTGTCCACCCCACAGCGGGATGATATTTTCTAACCGTTTTAAAGATGAAAGTGACGCAGACGTGGCGCGGCCAGGCAGGTCAGTGCGAATCGCCAGCATTTGGTCGCCAGGCAAACTCAACTGTGTGTTTATTTTGCAAGTGTATGTAACGAGTGCTCTTTGTAAGACTGTGTGCTAGAGAATGAGCCACTATCCCTGCCCTCAACGAGGGCACAGTCCAGAAGGGGCACAGAAATATTAAGAGATGATTTAAAATGTGCCAAATGCAGTGACTGAGGGGGGGGAAGTGGGAGGGTTGAATGGTTCCCAGGGGTCCAGTTTGGATGCGGGCTGGCGATTTTAAACGAGATCCCGAATCCAGGAGAAAAGTTCAGCTTGGGACATGTGACATCTGGGGGCCCTGGAGGGCATCCCGGTGGCGGCTGCAGGAATAAGTGTTCCTCAGCGGACAGGTGGAGAGGAGACACAGAACGGCGCCGTGGCCGGGGGAAAGTGAATGGCGAGAGAAGCTGGTAGCTCCAGGTGGGACAGCCAGAGAAGCTCATGACTGGAGGGGAGAGCAGCAGACAGCGAAGGAGACAGAAGGGGAAAAGGAGGTGACAAGCCAAATGGCCACGGCTCGAGGAATGCAGGGAAGGGAGTACCTGGTTTCTTGAAAAGTTGAGGTGACCAGAAAAAAAGAATCAGGACCGGGATCATTCCAAGGGGATGAGGTGTCAAGGAGGGGGTTTCTGAGTTGGAAAGCTCCAGAGCATTTGTACACCGAAGGCAAAGAGCAACCGCGGAAGAGAGGGCTGAAGAAGTTTAGGAAGAGGCCATGGTCGGAGGGCAAGATTGACCTTGGACAGGAGGTTCGTCAGGCCCGCATGTGGAGAGGGGGCCGTTGAAGACGACATGTGGCCTTGTCCTCCAGGAGGCCACGCCAGCTGCATTGACGGCCATGAGCAGGGGCTGGAGAGGGGCCTGCCGGGAGGAGCGAGCGGCTTCCAGGGTACTCAGGGGGAGGAGGAAAGGAGCCTTCGTGTCCTTAACATCACTCACCGGGCCCCCGGACCCCAGTGCAGTTGGACAGCAAGTGTTCAGAGACCCTATTCTGTGTGGCTGGGAGATCTCATCAGGCGGTTGAATCCTGGCAGGTGACCCAGTGGCGAGGAACACCTGGAGGCCCAGGCCATGTGGCAGAAAGCTGAGACGAGAGCCGGGCCAGGGGAGGGGGCGGGGGTGGGAGCGAGGCAGGGAGCAGAGGGAGTGGCAGTTATAGCCAGACGGTGGGCTTTTACTCAGGAGATGGTTGGTGATGGTAAATTTCAAAACATTCATCATAGATAAGTAGAGTTGATATAAGACCTCGCCCTCCTCTCTCTCCTAACAACCTGTTTGCCAATCCCTCCTTTAAGGTGCTTACTTTATTTTATTTTATCTTATCTTATCTTATCTTATTTTTAGTCGTGGTGGAGGTCTAGGTCTCTCCCCACAAAAATCTATCTTTCGAGGCTAACATCCATAATCTCAGACTCAGCTCCCTGATTGTGCAAATCAGAGCTAGACCACTCACCACCTGGTGACAATAACACAACTCTCTTGTTTCTCCTGTTAATGTGGTGATCGGAATAGACTGCTTCCAGTTAAGTCTTTAAAAATGCTGGCAAGCAGCGTACATAGAAGCCAAGCTAGATCTGGAAGCAATTTAACAAGTAATAAAAAGCACAGGTAGGGAAAAGCTAACAAGCTTTTGCAGAGGACACAGTCCCTTTTTCCGTGGAGGCAGGTGTATGCAGACACCAGCCAAGCCGGGCCAGCCAGGATTGGGGGGGGGGCGGGGGGGGCACGAATCTGGTGCCTGGAAAATGGGCCAGGGAGCCCCAGGGCCCTGGGGAAGCAGGGGTGGAGAAGGGGAGCAGCCTGGGGAAAGACACTCACTCCAGGGAAGGGGCAGATCCCTGGAGAGGGGAGGACTAAGGCACCTTTGTTAAACCTCATACTGGGATAATCAGCTCCGAGGAGGAGCTTGAAACTTTAAGTTCCTTTTTAAATGAAATCTCTGTACTCTCATGGTTACACGGTTTCTTAAAAGCCTTCCGGTGAGTTTTAAATGCTTTGGAAATGATTTCCAGAGCCACTGTCCCCTCCTGGTTATGAAAAGAAAGTTCTGGGTCCGCTCAGCAGTTATAACCCCCAATGTTTAAACAGGGAGTGTGATTATAGTGGGCACTTTAACCTTCGTCGCTGTGGCCCTGTGGGTGTGACCCATCCTTTGATGGCTTTCTATCAGATTTAAAGAGGTATACAGTTTTGTGTGTTGGTCTTCAATTTTAATATTTTTGATGATTAAAAAACCCAGCTAGATAGAGGAGATCCTGTTTTGGATGAGGAATTTCTGCGCATCAAGACAGAAGTCAACCAGAAACGGGTTGTTCACAGTCTAGAAGAAGTAGGTAACTTTCCTTTATTTGGGAGCTAATTATCAACGGCCCCTCATATTCTTATTTTTAAAACACTAAACAATTTTACAGAAATGCTTTTACCAAGCGATATTTACTGAGTTTTAATTTACATTTTAATTGATATTTTCAGAGTGGGTTTTTGTACTATGTATTTGCAAGTAAAGCATCAAAAACCATAATGTTTGCCTTGAAATCAACAGCATTAAATTCTTTGGCTCCTCCTTTACGCCCCTCTACTTGCTCCCTCTTGGTCTCCTTTTTTGTTTCTCTTTGATCTCTAAGCCTCTGTCTACAGGAGGACCCTCCTGGTGGGCCCGTGGGCCTCGGTTCCTTGCCCCCTGCCCTTGGTGGCAGGGATACACGACAGGAGGCCAGAAGCTAGAGTTTCTCAAGCTCTCTCACAGATTTGGGACCTGGGAAAAGCCCTCTTAGTCTCTGTACCTCAGTCTCCTCAAATATAAAATGGGGACAGCAGCCCCTTCACTTGAGTGAAGGTGAAGCAGCCCCTTCACCTGGTTAAAACCCCAATTTTTAATTTTAACAACGAGAAAATTTGAGAGAGAGTGAGAGAGAGCACAAGAACAGGATGAAGGGCAGAGGGAGAAGCAGGCTGCCCGCTGAGCGGGAAGCCCGATGCGGGGGCTCAATCCCAGGACCCTGGGATCATGACCTGAGCCGAAGGCAGACACTTAACTGAGTCACCCAGGTGCCCCTACACTGTCAGTTTATTAAAACTCAAATCTCAAATTCCACTTTTGGGCCCCAACCCAAGAAGCGTTCCCTATACTGCTATGTACACGAAGAATGTGGAATAAATGCTCCTTTGGTGGCGGAACGAGCAAATCATAACTTGATTTAGAATCAAACCCTAGGGCGCCTGGGTGGCTCAGTTGGTTGGGCGATGCATTCGGCTCAGGTCATGGTCCCGGAGACCCGAGATCGAGTCCCACATCGGGCTCCCAGCTTCACAGGGAGTCTGCTTCTCACTCTGACCTTCTCCCTTCTCATGCTCTCTCTCACTCTTTCTCTAATAAATGAATAAATAAATAAAATCTTTAAAAAAAAAAAAAGAATCAAACCCTAAAATATTTTTATTAAGTGCTCCTACCTGGAGTTAAAATTTCAACCTAAGAGGTGCCTGTGTTCTATTTTTACAGAAAACCAAGGAATTCCATCCTAATTTCGACCCACTCATCAACAATACCTGGGTCAACAGGTTTAGGGCACAAAAGCGCTTTCAGCAAGCCGCACGCAAGGTAAGTCCCAGTACAAACAGAAATGTCAATTTGCTTAATCCTTAGCACAAGAAAATCAGACAATGAGATTTTTTTTTAAGAGTTGTATTGAGATATAATTCACTAACCATAAAATTCACTCTTGTAAAGTATATAGTTCAATGATTTTTAATGTATTTACAGAGTTCTACAGCCACCACCACGATCTAACTTTAGAACATTAAAAAAAAAAATTTATTGGAGTGTAGTTAGCATACAATGTTAGATTCAGGTCTAAAACAGAGCGATTTGACAATTATATTTAGAACATTTTTTTTTTTTATCACCGCAAAGAGAAACCGGGTTCCCAGTTCTCCAACCCCCAGTCCCTGGCAACCACCGATCGGCTTTCTGTCTCTCTGGATTCACCCTTTCTGGACATTTCATAAACACGGAATTACAGGGCACATGGCCTTTTGTAGCTGGCTCTTTCACTCGGCTGGTGTTCAGGGTTCATCCGTGTGGTAACATGGACCAGTACTTCATTTCTTTGTATGGATGGATACTATCCCATCATCCCATGGTGGAGATGTGCCATATTGTATCTATTCGTCAGCGGAACCATTTGTGGTGTTCTCGCTTTTTGGCCATTATGAATAACAATGTTATGAACATTCCATTCATGTACATGTTTGTGGACATGTGTTTTCAGTTCTCTTGGGTATATACCTAAGAGTAGATAGACTTACTGGGTCATGTGGTGACTCTAGAACAATTGGACTTTGATCAATTACTTCTAGAGAGAACAATCAAGAATTCTTATGGGATCTCGTCTCATCCAGGCTTATGGCTTTCCCTTCAAGACTTGTCATCTCATTACTGTGGCTTTTTCACCCTCCCATTGGCTTTCCACCCAGTCCGTTAGAGTGTCCAATGGCTTCCCGCGATCGGGATAAAAAATAAAGGGCGTCAAGTGACTCCCTGGTCTAGCTGCAGCCATACCTCTCTAGCTTAGCCCCACTCTCCCCCCCACTCCCTACGTCCATCCTCTGTGTGGTCCCAGTCCTCATCTCCCAAACACACCAACCCGTTCCCTACTACAAACCTCCTCACCCTTCAACTGAGAAGACATTCCATCTCCCCTCCACCTGTCATGCTTGGCCTGTGGGCCCGTGCAAGCCCTTATAAGCGTTAGCACCGAGCCATCTCCGTGGTGCCTCTTGGTGTCTTACGCTGCCTCTAGGTCTCCTGTCCCAGCTCCTGGAGTATGGCCGCCTGGCGGAGGAGAGCAATTCCTCAAGCAGAGGAAAGCAGTGGTTGAGACCTAGACTCTGGAGCCGCGCTGCCTGCCCCTAATTCTTTTATTTTTTTAATGAGAGAGAGTGTGAGAGAGAGCATGCGTGCAAGCAATGGGGAAGAACAGAGGGAGAGAAGGAAGCAGACTCCGCACTGAGAAGGGAGCCCAACACAGGGCTGGATCCCAGGACCCCAGGATCATGACCCAAGCCAAAGGCAGATGCTTAATGACTGGGCCACCCGGGTGCCCCTGCCCCTGATTCTTGATGCCACTGATGAGCTTCCTGATCTTGGACAGGTTACGTAACCTCTGTTAGTTTCCTCCTCGTAACTGAGGATCACAGGAAGACCTGTCTCGGAGTTTTGTGAAGATGAACTGGGCAAATACGCGTAAGGAACTCCAGAAGTTTATGTCACAGGTCATCCATCAAGCAGTGTTTTCATTCTGGACCAAGGACAGTCTAGGGGAGAGAGGCAGAGCTCGCTGATCGGTGACCTGCGCACCAACCTCCAGGATCCTGGGGGACCCTGTCCCTGCTGAGGCTCTGTCCAGGTGGGCTGCTTTGTGAGGAACAGAGGGGCCACAAGGTGCTGAGCACGAGGAAGAAAGTGGTGGAAAGAGGCAGCGCGAAGCTGTGCTCCGAGGAGGAGGGCACAGCTGTTGACCGTGGGCAAACAGCAGCGAGACTGGCCACGCTGGCATCCCCACAAGTGGGCCCAACCACCTGGCCTTTCTGGGCTGAGCCCTCCGGGGTGACAAAAGTATTACCAGCCGTTGCGTGCTTTGCTCTGAGCAATGGCTCAGTCTTTCCCTCGCTCCGCAGGAAGACTGTCAGATCAAGGTGCGGACACGCTCCCAGCCTGAGGACTTCCTGTCATCTCCCCAGCTTGGCCACTGCCCCATCATCCCCTGCGTAGCCCAGCTCGACTTGCCCTGCCCTCCCCGCTTCCGATCGATCCCCTCACGGCAGCCAGAGTAGTATTCGCAAAACAAAAAGGTGATGATGCCCCTCCCCTGGTAAAACCCTCCAAAGGCTTTCCATTGCAACTGGAATGAAGCGCACGACTTTGTTCAAGGCCACGGGCCACTCTGGATTTCTCTCTGTCCCTTAGACATGTCTCATTTGTTCCTGAAACAGGATCTTCCTCCGTGCTCGTTCCTCTCCTCTGAACTCTGTTCCCCAGATCATTCTCTCCTCATCATTCCAGTTTTAGATCAAACCTCACCTCCTCGGTGAGGTCGTCCGTCATTACCCTTGCAGGAACGGCCAGAGCACCTCCCTTCCCAACCCTACCCCCCTCATCATGCCCTCGTGCATTTACTCTCTTTTATTTTCTTCGTGATCTTTAACTCGTTGATTCATCTGAACGTTTATTGTTGGGGCGCCTGGGTGGCTCAGTTGGTTGGGCGTCTGCCTTCGGCTCAGGTCAGGATCCCAGGGTCCTGGGATCGAGCTCCACATCGGGCTCCCTGCTCAGTGGGGAGCCTGCTTCTCTCTCTCCCTCTGCTTGCTGCTTCCCGTGCTTGTGTGCATTCTCTTTGACAAATAAATAACCAAAATCTTTTAAATAAATAAATAAATAGATGTATGTTTATTGTAACCCACACCCACAAATGTATATTTATTGTAACCTATGTGCGTGCGCGCACACACACACAGTTAGAACGTCGGTTGGGTGCAGGCAGGAACAACCATATCTGATAAGCCTTGAACAGAACTCACCACAGCATCGGCACGTCAGGCTATTTGTTAAATGAGAGTCCCTTCCAGGATGGAAAGGGCTATTAATTGTGGAAGGAGCGGTCCCTTTGGTCACCGCTCGGAGCACGGGTACCAGACCCCTCCAGGAGCACGCATTCTGAGCGCAAAGCACAGTGGTATACAGCTAGCACTGTCCATGATCCACAGCCCGATTCCCGCAGAACCATCCATTTATCTGGTCCCTCCACTCCGAAAATAACACGGCGGGAACATTGCCATTCAGATACACTGAAAAGAAGCAGTGTGGAACTAGTCATTCTTTCCACTCTGGAAATAGAAAAACGGGGCTCATAAATTGGACGGGACAAGGTTAGATGACGACTTGGTCTTTTTTTTTTTTTTTTGTATTCAGGCAAGTCAATACGGCCGAGACCTTGACGTCCCTGTGGCCTCCCTCTAGGGCAGTGCGCCACGGTCCCTGTGAATTCTGACTTCGAGCGGGGTCCTCCGCCCTTAGCTGTAGTTGGGGAAAGGGAATCAAATTGAATGCCCAAATGAGGGAATACTTGGAAATCATCCTTTCTAATTCCAGGTCATGATTCATCGAAGGCTAATCAGTATGCTGAGTGCTATTCATAACATGGATAAGGAGACCATAAGCAGAAAGCTGAGTCAAGGAAGACAGTCAATAATAACAGGTAGGGCCCGGCTGCCGAGTGCAGCGAAGGTTCGAGCCCACGGCCTCTGAGCATGACATCCTGTGTGAGGAAGCTAGCTGTGTAGAAGTAAAATATTTTCGTAAATTACATCCATTAGGTTCTGGTTTTGGTTTTGGTTTTTAATGGCCACAGTAACAAATCACCACATGCTTAATGGCTTTAAACAACACAAATATATTATCTCACGTTGCTGGAGGTCAGAAGTCTGAAAACCAAAGCTGGCTTCTCCTGTTCCAGGCCTTTCCAACATCACTCGGCCCCCTGCTTCAGTTGTCACATCGCCTCCTCTGACTTTGGCCCTCCTGGGGCCTCCCCACATGAGTCTTGTGATAACATTGGGCCCAGCTGGACCACCGGGGACCCTCTGTCCATCTCCAGATCCTTAACTTAATCAGACCTGCAAAGTCCCTTTCCTTTCACCATGGAAGGTGACAGAGTCACAGCTGCCAGGGACAGAATGTGGACATCTTCGGGGGAGGGCCACCATCAGGCCTACCCAGGACATAAATCAGACCTCCAGGCCAGGTTCGGCGGAGACGCCTGCCCAAGTGAGCGTTAGCCAGGCCGGCCGGCCCAGCCCAGTTGTGACATATGCAGAGTTGGGCTGTGGTTTGACTTCTTGTTCTGTGCCCTCGGTTCTCTCCTGTCACCAGAGAGATCAGGATGGTCAACATTCATACTTGGTGACTGAATGGCTGAATCTAGTCTTGTCACATAGATTTTCACATAAAGCTTTTTTTTTTTTTTTTTTAAAGTAGACTCCATGCCTAGCATGAAGTCCAGCATAGGACTTGAACTTGCGACCCTGAGATCAAGAGTTGGCCGCTCAACTGACTGAGCCACCCAGGTGCCCCGCACATAAAGCTTTTTATCTCATATGACCTTTGCTAACTTAAAGGAATTCCAGTCCTCAGATGCCTGGGTTGAGCAGCCTGTTGGAGGCACACTCTCAGTGACTTTTGGGTTCCCATCACCGTCTTCTCTGTTATTCTTATGTCCAGTATTGATGTTTCTAATGAAGAAACACCTGTTTAAAATATTGTAAAATTTATCTGTGAATTATATATGGATCCCTGTAAAATGTCTTCATGTGCTTTTTTTTTAATATAAACTTTTTCTTCACTGATAAGGACAGAGAAGATTCATTAGGGATCCTTTCATGAGGAATTGTAGTTTTTTGGAAGTAAAAAATAAAGCTTTAAAAACTGGAGAAGGGGTAGGGTAAAGAGCAAATGAAAATCAGAAATGGGCCCGGATGCCCACACGCATACGTATTCTTTCCGAAACAGCATGTGCAAGTGCCCACTGCCTGGTGTATGGCAAATACGAAATGGAAGACAGTGGCTTCACATAAAACTACTCCCAAGAACTGCCCCCAAAGTGCTCTTCTGTTCCCACAGAAAAGAATGCCTCCAGATTCTTCCTGGCTCAGATCAGTCAAGATGAAAATTCCAGCCGGTTCTCTGTATCCCCCAAGGAAGTGCTGCCCTTCGCCTTCCCATCCTACAGCCCTCCTCAGAGCTCCAACGAGTTGGTGGGTGCCGTTAGGCTGCGGGCCGGGGACCGGGCACGATCAGAGGGTTGTTAGACGGATACCGTGGCAAGACCTACTTCAGGCTCTGTCCCTTTTTCCTTCCTCCTGAGAGTCTCCCTGGAGACAGCTGTGCCCAGGGACTCGTGATCACCGGGAAACCAGAGATTTACCAATGCCGAGCTCTCTGGTAACCCCGGGCTGGGTGCCTTCCAGCCTGGAACCCACGAAGAGTCCCTCCTGACAGCCCAGGAACTGGGTCTGAAAGCGAAGGGGCAGGTGGAGAATGGGAGAGGGCCCGGCCTAGGGAGGCGGACTCTGCTCGGCCGGGCCCTTCTGCTTTATGGGCAGATGGAAAGACCAGAGAAGGGCGGCCCCAGTGTCTAATACTCTAACCCCTGAGACTCACCATTCTCTCTCTCTCTCTCTCTGGCAAGAGTCGTGACAGTTGATTTGCTTGCCCTCTGGGCACAGTGATGCATTAAAATAAAAATAAGGGGGACCCAGGGTGGCTCAGTCGGTTAAGCATCCGACTCTTGATTTGGGTTTGGGTCGTGATCTCATGGTTGTGAGGTTGAGCTAGGTAGGATTCCTCTCTCCCTCTCCTTCTGCCCTTCCCTCCTCTCCCCCGGCTCACTCTCCCACTCTCTCTCTTTCTGTATAAAAATAACAGCTAATTCTTAACCATGAGTCAGGCAGTGCCTGAAGTGTTTCACTTGTATCAGTGCATTGACTCTTTGGCAAATCTCTGTGATAGGTTTATCATCTTACAGACTAGGAAGCAACTGAGACACAAGGTCACATGGATGGTAATACCATGTTTCCTAAGCTCGTGTAGTTAGCAGGAAACGGCATGTTTGAATTGATGTTGAAAGTGCACTTGCGGGGCGCCTGGGTGGCTCAGTCGGTTAAGCGACTGCCTTCGGCTCAGGTCATGATCCTGAGAGTCCCAGGATCAAGTCCCCCATTGGGCTCCCTGCTTGGCAGGGAGTCTGCTTCTCTTTCTCTGACTCTCCTCCCTCTCGTGCTCTCTCTCTCTCTCTCATTCTCTCTCTCTCAAATAAAAAAAAAAAAAAAAGCACACATGCAAATTAATTTTTTAGTTTCAAAGAATAAACCTGCCGTGCACATCCTACATTGTACATTACACATCACAAGTTAACCTGCTCGAGAATTGCAGGACCAACTTTAGAAATTCCATGTGTTTTCTGCATTAGATCATCAGATGATTTAAGACATCAGACTGTGTTGTTCCTAGGAAATAATAAATTTTCAAGTATGGATAGATACACTTAATTAATGGGGTGGAGGGGCGCCTGAGTGGCTCAGTCGGTTAAGTGTCCCGACTCTTGATTTTGGCTCGGATCGTGATCTCAGGGTCATGAGATCGAACACCACATGGGGCTCTGTGCTCAGCAGAGAGTCTGCTTCTTTCCCTCTCCCTCTCCCTCTGCCGCTCCCCCCCCACCGACCATTGCTCACACACTCTCTCTCTAAAATAAATAAGTCTTTTATTTTTTTATTTATTTTTTATAAGATTTTATCTATTTATTTGACAGAGAGAGAGAGAGAGATCACAAGCAGGCAGAAAGGCAGGCAGAGAGAGAGGGGGAAGCAGGCTCCCCACTCAACAGAAGAGCCCGACACGGGGCTCGATTCCAGAACCTCGAGATCATGACCTGAGCTACAGGCAGAGGCTTTAACCCACTGAGCCACCCAGGCGCCCCTAAATAAGTCTTTAAAAAAAAGATTCTCTCCCTCTGCCTCTGCCCCTCTACCCCACTCATAAGTGCACTTTCTTTCTCTCTCTAAATAATAATAATAACTAATGGGGCGGAAAGTGTAACGGTGATGAGTAGGTTGTGTTGTGTGTTGTGTAGCCCGTCTCATTATTTTTGAGTAGTTCCCATCCTTACACATTCATTTGGTGCCTTAGTTAGTTCTACAAAGACTTCTCCACGTCTCGGGGTTGATGAAAGCCAGAACGCTCAGCACTCCTGCCTAGAAAGAATTTTGTAATTCATTCCATACTTTATTTCATCAATTCTTTTTATATTTAACAGCTTTGAAATCGTCAAACGTCAAAAAAGCAATGGTGTATTAGCAATGCACTGTGTTAATTTAATGATGATGTCGTAGAGTAGGCAAAATATACTATTTATCAAAAAAATATATATAGTATTTATCGAGGGTCCATAGTTATGTCAGGTTCCAGGTTCTCTGGGTGCCTGAGGCAGACAGCATGTGGGAAAGGAGTGCTTTGGAGATGAGCCCCCATGGAAGGGTCCTGGGGTGGACAGGGAGAAGGAGAGCGGCCATCCTGGACTCATGAGGAGCCCCGAAGCTGGGATAGGGTGAAAGGACCGGGCATTTCTACCTTTGTTTCAACGTGTGTGGCAGCAGGCTGCCCTAGGAGGGGCACACAACCTTGAGTGAGGCAGCTCCCTTCAGCCAAGGCAGCTCCTGAAGACGGCTGACCCCTGAGAGCTGTTTCTGTCTACAGGGCTCCGGAATCCTTCAAAGCCCGCAGGGGATTCTGGGTGGCACAGGGCAGCCCCCGCAACAGTAGCAAATAAAAATGGATCCCATACGCTACGAGATAAGGAGGAGAGGCTGGCCAGCGCAGCCTCCCTGCCCCACACATCGGGTAGAACTGAGGTCAAGGAAAGGTTACGGAATGCTTCTCAGCAGAAGCACGGCGACTTTTGCTCGGTGTTGATCATGTGTCCATGTTTTTTGAATTCTCACATTTTAGGCTCCCGATGGCCTTGGACCGGTCCCAATTAAATCTTCGGAAACTCAAATCAAGCAGAAATTTTCTTTCTTCAGTCTGCAGGTCAGACCCGTCATAAGGCGTTTAGTTAATGGGTTTCTTATAGAGTGACCCAGATATTCTTGAGCTCAAACTGTACCATTTTATTAGTTTGGTTCTATTGTAGATTATACACCGTAGCATCCTGTGTGTATTTTTCTGCTGTTATCTTACGGTACGTGCGAGGTGTAACATCTGTGGTTTCCGGAACCCAGGATCTTTACTCTGTGGATATATGATATAGTATGCATACACGAAGCTATCCGAACTACATATATTAGAAACTTTAAGGAAAAACACGAGATGAAGTGAACAAAAGTTCACTTCAAGATACGCCCTCCTTGACGTATCTAGCCACTCCCGGTTTTGAAAATGTAAATATTTCAAATCTACCCACTAGGGTTCGGTGTATTTCCACAGGTGGGCCCTGCGGTGGAGGAGAGTTATTGCAAATGCCCAGTGTGTGCTGGGACCTAGAGCAGGGCCCCGGGAGCGGGGCTGGGCCTTCCCCCGTCGGGCAACCCCGAAGTGCGCTTATCGAGAATTAGATCCCATTAATCCGTGACGGGTGTTTAAGAACATTTGATCAGTTGTCTTCTTCGACTTCAGGTTCCTCAGCAGTACAGAATCAAAGGGTATCAGCCTTTCTGTGTCCAGAAGGCGTCAACAAGCCACAAACCTCAAAAGCTTGCCCGAGCTCTGAAGCAAGGCGCTGAGGTAACACATCCCTGCCTTTAAGAATTGCTCTCCCGGTTCCCCTCTTGTCTCCTGGCATCCAGGCTAACACCTCGCTTCGTCCCTTCTCAGGATGAAGCCACCATCATAACTCTACCCAAGGACGCCGCCGCACCTGAGCCCTCTAACAGGACCTCGGTCTTGGGCATGAAACCGCCAGAGGCCTTAGCTGTGTCTCCAAACTATGACCCGCTTTATATTTTCGTAAGTGACAACCGGCAGAAGTCTCTCGTGTTCTATGTGCCTCTATCTCTCTTCCTCTAAACAGAAGCGTTAGTTAGGAATATTTTCCTGGCTTTGCAGTTGGCAAGCGTCAAATGGTATCTCGCCTTTGGAGCTGCTTGCTAGCATTTAGCATGTGGAGAATATCAGGGTTTCTGCCCTTTTAACAATGCCGGCATTTATTTATGTTTATGACCATAGCTTTATGCTCCTTTCTAATCATATATATATGATATAAATGTGTGTGTGTGTATATATCTGAAGTTCTCTGAACTACATATATTAGAAACTTTAACATATATTAAATTATAATTTTACATAATACATATTTTTATATTTATATGTTTATATAATATATATATAGTGTGTGTATGTATATATATATAATGTTAAAAACAGAAGAAAGAAACAAAAAGAAAACACAACAGAGGGGCGCCTTGGTGGCTCAGTGGGTTAAGCCTCTGCCTTTGGCCCGGGTTGTGGTCTCAGGGTCCTGGGATCGAGCCCCGCATCGGGCTCTCTGCTCAGTGGGGAGCCTGTTTCTCCCTCTCCTTCTGCCTGCCTCTCTGCCTACATGTGAGCTCTCTCTATGTCAAATAAATAAATAAAACTTAAAAAAAAAAGAAAGAAAGAAAGAAAGAAAGAAAACACAACAGAAAGGGAAAGTAAAATCAGCCTAAACCTCATCAGTCAGAGCTTTATTGATTCCTTATTCCATCCTTGGGCAGCGCGCCCCTTCCATACTTAACGCCTCTGATTCCCAGATTTCTCTGTTGCACTTTGTTTCTGGAGCCACGCTTCATTAATTTCCCTGAAGCACGTCCTAACCATGCCACTATCCCGCTCCGCATTCTTCACCGACTCCCCATTTCCTTCCAAATTAAGTCCAAGCGTCTGTGAAGCCAGCAACATAACCACTTCCCTTCTCTGCGCCCCTGCGCGTGTCTCTGCCAAACTTCGAGCACTTCCCTCCTTCCCCAGGCCCTCACTTATGCCAGTCGGCCCTCATGGGGTCCCCACCCTTATATTTCCGGCTACCCGAGTCCTAGATGAATGAAACCCACACAGGACACCTGATGAGGTTCTCTATAACAGTGGGAACATCAGCGAAATGCCACAGTAGCTGCCTGAGTTATGGTCTGCATTTTTAAAGACACACACACACACCACACACACCATTAAGGAGAACCTTAGATACTGGTTGAGTATCTAAAAGTCTCCTTTTGAGACTCTCCAGATGAGAGTCTGTGTCTGTAATGTGGGCAGAGATGCTGATGGTCATACCCACGGTCTCTCCGCCAGTCGGTGGGAGAGCTCCGAGCTACTAGACAGAAAGCTTCCGGTTCCTGGTTCATTGCCTCAGCGGGGCGCTTCCTCTGAATCGTGCTGCTTTCCTCCTGAGATCCGTGATGTTGGCTTTGGCCATCGTGGGGCATTTTCTCTTAGTTTCTCCTTGGCCGAGAGGAGTGGTCCTTGGAGACTTAGACCCTTGGAGCTGGGATAACCTCACGGGATGTTTAACTCAGGGCTCTTCGAACTTCATTTCGTGCCAGAGCCCTGGAATCAGCCGAAACTTGACGTAGAAAGTCAACATGTAAGATACCTAGAGTTGCTTACTGGCTGGGATAGCCGTGGGGAGGGGGTTCTCCCAACGAGGGTGTCCCTGCAAAACTGTGGGGTCCCCCGCAGCAAGGTCTGAAAAACACTCTTCAGTCCCTTAACCCCCCAGACTCATCCTTAACCATCCCCTCCCCGTTCTAAAAGTGAGGAAATGGGTCTAGAGGAGTTACAGGAATTTTCCAGAGTCACACTCATACTTCCTTGGAAAATATCAGTAGTTATTTATTAATTCGTTAATGCCACAAACACTTAGAACATGGCTTAGGTTAAGAACCTAAGGTTAGGGGCAGTTCATCAAAGGGGCACAACAATTCCACCTAATAATCTACTTAATTTATCCACCTTATAGTTTCAAAATACATGAAACAAAAACTAATTAGACTGCAAAGGAAAAAAAAAAAAACCCAGGCAAATCCACAATAATAGTTGGTGATTTCAACACGTTCCCCCTCCATAATTGATAGAGCAAGTAAATAGAAAACAGTATGGACATAAAAGCTTTAACTACCATTATCAATCAACTTGACCCAATTGGCATTGCTAGAACCCTCTACCCAAAACCAACAGAATGCAGATTCTTTTTTTTTTTTAATATTTTATTTACTTATTTGAGGGAGAAAGAGCACAAGCAGGGGGGGCAGCAGAGGGAGATGGAAATGCAGACTCCCCGCCAAGCAGGGAGCCCAATGCGGGGCTCGATCCCAGGACCCTGAGATCATGAGCTGAGCCAAAGGCAGATACCCAACCCACTGAGCTACCCAGGTGCTCCCAGAATGCAGATTCTCTTCAAGTATTCACAGGTTTGCTAAGGTAGACCATATTTGGGGGCCGTAAGACAAGGCTAAATAAAATCGAAAATATTCAGATCATATGAAGTATTTTTTCTGGCTTTGAAGAAATGAATAGCATAAAGATATCTAGAAAATTCCCCCCCACCACCAGGGGCGTCTGGGTGGCTCAGTGGGTTAAAGCCTCTGCCTCCTGCTCAGGTCATGATCTCAGGGTCCTGGGATCGAGCCCCACATTGGGCTCTCTGCTCAGCAGGGAGCCTGCTTTCCCCTCTCCTTCTGCCTACTTCTCTGCCTACTTGTGATCTCTCCCTGTCAAATAAATAAATAAAATCCTTAAAAAGAAAATCCCCCCCAAAAATTTGGAAGCTGAACTAAATACTTTAAAACAGCCTATAGTCCAAGGAAGAAATCAAAAGAAAAATTAGAAAGTATTTTTAACTTAATGAAAATGAAAGCACAAAAAAATGTTATGAGAAATTTATAATGCTATACACCTACACTAGAAAGTAAGGGTGGGACTTAATGCCGTCAGCTACCCCTTTAAACTCAAAAAAGAAGAGCAGATGAAATCAAACCAAGCAGAGGAGAGAAACAATAAAGATTAGCTTGAAGCCAATTCAAAAAAAAAGAAAAAAAAGAAAAGAAAAACTGGTTCTTTGAGAAAATCAATAAAATGAATAAACCTGATCTAACTGATTAGGGGGAAAGAAAGGTAAAAGACATGAATTACAAATATCAGGACTGAGAGAGGTGTCATCACTGCAGGTTCTACAAATGTCAAAAAGACAGTAAGTTAATATTATGAAAAACTTTATGCCAGCAAGTTCAACAAGTTAAATGGACCAATTCCTTAAAAGGCACAAACTTTTAAATCTTATTCAAGAAGAGATAGATAACTCTACTAGCTCCATATCTATTTTAAAAATTAAACTTGCGATTAAAAATCTTCCCACAAAGAACGCTTCAGGTGCTGATGCTGTCACTGGGGAAGTCTGCCGTCCATTTAAGGAAGAAATAATACCAAATCCACAAAAACTCTTCCAGTAGATGGAAGAGATTATTTCCCAACTCATTCTAGAAGTCAGTATTACTCTGATGCCAAAGCCAGACAAAGACATTACAGGAAAAGAAAAGGATAGAGCAGTATTCTTCATGATTCATGAGCAGAGAAAGAGAGAGAGAGAGAGAGATTAACAAATCCTATTCATCATATAAAAAGAATAATATATCAGGAACAAATAGGAACTTTCGCAAGGAGCACGAGATTAGTTTAACATTCAAAATTCACTGTACTTCACCACATTAACAGACTAAAAAAGAAAAACCCTATGATCATCTCAACAGGTGAGAGAAGTAATCTGTCATTCCTGATACATGCTCTCAGCAGTTGAGGTACAGAATGGAATTTTCTCTACATGATAAAGAGCTGTTAAAAACCTGGAGCTATTAAAAAATAAAAATTAAAAAATAAAAAATAAAATAAAAACCTGGAGCTGTGTTCACTTCAGCAGCACATATATTAAAAGTGGAATGATACAGAGATGATTAGCATGGCCCCTGCCCAAGGATGACACAGAAATTCTTGATGCATTCCATATTTTTAGCTCACAATAAATGTATTTACAATAACTACCTTTAACCAACCAAACAAACCTGTAGCTAACATTATACTGAATGGTAGTCGACTGAATGCTTTCCCCCTAAAATCAGGAATAAGGCAAGGATGTCTGCTCTTACTAATTCTATTAAGTTTGTAACTACGGCCAATGTAACAAGGTAAGAAAAAGAAATAAAAGGCATCCAGATTTGAAAGCAAGAAGAAAAACGATGTTTATTCACAAATAAAATTATTATATATCTAGAAAAGGAAGAGTTTGGAAATCCTAAGAAAATAAAGAAAAACCAAAGGAGAGAAATACCAGTCATAACTAGAAAAGCATTATAGCGAAGTCTTAGAATTATATTCGTGCATTCAGCCTACAGGAGGAAAGGTAAAGAGCTCTGGGAGAGAGATTTGGAGGGAAAGGTAGACTCCACATACTAATAGTACAGTTGAGAGGATGGAAATATTCAAGGATTTTATAAAGGTACATCATCCAAGCAAAAGAAAAGGTCATTATAAACTCTAGGGGGGGAGGGAAATCAACTAAAAATCGGTATGTATTCCGAATAGGAAACCAAACTAAACCAAACTAAAATTTGATGTGATTTTTAAGAATTAATTGCAGAGGTGCCTGGGTGGCTCAGTTGGTTAAGCATCCAACTTGATTTCATCTCGGGTCATGGTCTCAGGGTTGTGAGATTGAGCCCCACACTGGGCTCCATGCTGGGCACAGAGCCTGCCTAAGCTTCTTTCTCTCCCTCTCCCTCTGCCCCCCAACCCCTTTAAACAAACAAACAGACAAACAAAAAGGAGTTAATGGCAAATAAAAGAAAAAATAGAATCCATTTAGCCTGGCCACTAAAACTCTTCTCCATGAGTGACCCGATATTGAACCTTCACAAAAAACTAATCCAAGCCTCTACTTGGCCTGGCAAAGAAACATATTTACACAGTTAAGACAAAAGAAAACCTGTTTATTAGTTTCCAACTTCCAAAGACAACTTACGAACAAAGCATGAGGTCTTGGTTGTGGTTCCAGAAGGCAAATGTTAACCATCTCCGTAACACAAAAGCAAAATTGTGGAAGAGTAGGGGGAAAGGCACAGGAAAGCCTAGGAATGCTCGTGGTTTCATGTCACATGATGGGGAGGAGTTGAAATATTCAACTAAAGATGACGAAACAAGAAATAGGGGTAGTAATGCGTCATTTCAACTCACAAAGCGAACTCACAGCAAGAACTAAAAATAACAGTGTGATTTTCAAAATTGGAAGGAGGAAGTTCGGAAGGAGCATTTGTGTACAGGAACTAAATCCTTTATCTTGCATAGGAACGAGTCAATGGAGACCGTCTGTCCGAGGTCGATAACAGAGATATGGAAGAATAGGCATCATGTTTAGGATAGTGACCGTCAGAGACACCAAACTCAGAAATAATGGAGAGAAACAGCTTCTGGGATATGGGCCTGGGGACAGGAAGGAGGGGGCAGCCCCAATGCTTTTCATCCTTCTAGATCCTTCCAGCCTGAGCGGGTCGCTACCACATGCACGCATTAGTTTGAGGAAAATTAGAATCATTATGGGATGACCACTCAGACCACTTAAACTCTGTCAGCCACGGGCCCCCAGGGGAATCCGAGGTATGACAGCTACTAAAGACAGTAATATACCATTTCCAAAAAGATTTCATTCGATACACTTGGCCTAAGGCAGATGGAGAGAGCTGGCCACACGGCAACTTCGTACGCCGTCCTTATAGGAGACACTCCTGCAGGCCACGCAGCTCTCTTCCCCCTCCCCGGTGTTGTACCTCTTACCCCCATCACAACCCGACTAGGGTGCAGCCAGCCCCTCCCCCATCACGCTGTCTCCTGGTCTCCCAGTGACTCTGCCCAGCTGGACTTTCAGTCGCTCCTGCCCCAGTTCCCTCTGGTGTCCCTTCCCAGGCACGTTCCTGTTCGGCCTTTCATGTCTTGGGGTTGGGGGGGGTGACTCCTGACAGTGAGAGTCAGCAATTATCGGACTATTATACTCCAGTCGCTCCCCTTACCCAGGAGGTGGAACTGTGCTTTTTTTTTTTTTTTAAGATTTTATTTATTTGACAGAGAGAAACAGATCACAAGTAGGCAGAGAGGCAAGCAGAGAGAGAGAGGGAAGCAGGCTCCCTGCTGAGCAGAGAGCCCGATGCGGGGCTCGATCCCAGGACCCTGAGTTCATGACCTGAGCTGAAGGCAGAAGCTTTAACCCACTGAGCCACCCACCCAGGCACCCTGGAGCTGTGCTTTTTTTCCCCTTCTTCAGTCCTGCCAGGCTCCCCCACTTCCAGGCTGGAGGCGGCCAAAGTTCTCCTTGTTCTACTTCTGGGCGTCTCTCTGGTGTAATTACATAGAGGACCTGGTCGGCCCAGGGAGGATGGGGAGGGCTCACTCTGTCTTCTGTCCTTGGGTTCTCCTCCTGTAATACACTGGAACGGGAAATGTCCCCCACTTCCTCAGCCACCACCCTCCTTGCCCTCCTTCCTCCTCACCCACCTTCCTTTATGTTCTCAGACCTCCCCTGTTTGGTCCCCCTAGGGCCCCCACCTTTCACCTGGCTCCCTTCCCACCCTCCAGCCCCCAGTCTGGGCAAGGGGTTTCCCCTTGAGCTCCAAGGCGTGGAATGCAATGTTTACATTTTCCTCCGTCTCGGTCCCCACCGCACACAGTGCTTTGAGGAACCCAAAAAGAATCTGCTGCTGTCACACACACACACACACACACACACACACACACACACGTGCTCTAACTGTTCCTCCAAGTGCAAGTGCTCCCTGAAGTCTTTGCTCATTTCTCCATTGTTATAGTGCTCCCCCCTCCCAATCTAGCTACGTTTTCTTCATTGTGGAAGACATTTGTTTCTTGGCAGTGAGGCGGGGTTTCTATAAACCATGTGGAGTTTTGTTGTTTGGGTTTTTTTTTAAAAAAAAAGCCTTGAATAATCATACAAAAAGAACAAAATGCCAACTTCGTGGGTCTGTGTGGGACAAGAGTGGGGTTTGCTGGACTAACCCCAGAAGGAACATTAAAAGACTCACTATTTTCACGTTTTGATGTAGTCGCTCTGAGTCTCCATCAGTGCTGTTGGGAAATTAAGAAAAAACAGGCTCTCCCTTAAAACCAGATACTGCATCCAAATGGAGCCTTCCTGAATTAAAAACATTACCCAGACAACATTAAATGTTGACATTTCCTGATCTACCAAATGTCGCCCTCTTCTTGGTCTTGTCTGTAAAGTCGGGGTTTTTTGTTTTGTTTTGTTTTGTTTTTTGTAAAGTAGTTTTTAAGAAGCTATTTTTGTTTTCCAAAACCAGAAGCCTCTTTGCTTTTTAGAACTAGTTTGCTTAGTTAATAAATTCCCCTAATTCATCAAATGTTGAAATAAATACAGAACTTTGAGCGGTTTTAAGCCCTGGTTTCAGCGGTATTCGTTTCCATGAGAACTTCGTAAACCCGCATGGCATGTGCCGAGACTCTTAAACCGGGAGAGTGACATTTATGAATGACTGTGACTGCCACCCAGTTTGAAGAACGCTCTCTTCAGCTGCTGCTGCTTTCCAGACGAGCTGACAGGGACCCAGAGTGTTAGTGCTAGCGGGAGCCACGGGCGACATTCGCTGTCGCCCGCCTGGCCTGGCCGAACTTAGACACCAGTAAACAAAAGAGAATTTTTTTTTTCTCTCTCTCTCTCTTAATCTCTGCTACAGAATCCCAACCCAGGACTATTTGCTGTGAAACACCCTCTGACCTACGCAGAAACCTTGATAGATTACCATCTGTGCCCTCACCCCAAGTACAAGTTCATCAAGGAGTCCCACAGGGGCTCCAGCATTCCTCTCACCCAGAAGCAATTTCTCCATCACACGGTAATGGCAGAGCGGGCCCTGGGCTGCAGGGAAGGGCGGGGGGACAAGCATGGAGGGGCGCAGCGGGAATCGAGGGACAGGTCTGCAGCCACGGTCGCAGAGTAAGAATGCGTAGCACCGGCCTCGGCTCTGCTCTCGTCCTGCCCGTTACCGCCCCCCCCCCGCCCACAGGCTGCACGTGGCCCTTCTTTCAACCATCTTACTCTCGTTTGCCCTTGAAAGCTGCGCCTGATACTCATTTTAGTCGCTTTCCACCATGTAAAAAAAAAAAAGGTCACATGCCAGGCAAAACCCCACGGTCTCACCTCCTCTTTCTTCGGCTCCATCAAGCGTAACATCAGAATGGACGAGGTGGTGATGGGACCAATGCACAGTCGGGGCGAGGTTCCAGAGAATTCCTTCGCCCCTTAGATGACCGGCCTGACCTGAATGGCCAGAGACCTCACTTAGAGGTGGCCCGCAGGCCCTGCAGAAGCTCAACAAGTTCCTAACAGGCCATTATCTCTGCCCGGCTTCTGCCGACGTCATCTCATTCCGCCGCCGCCGCCGCCGCCGCCTCCTGGGCTACCCGCTCGCCTTTCTGATCTACAAGTTTCTGTGCAGGGACCCACGTGCCCGGGAGCCCTCTCTCTCCTTCATTCCCCATTTCCACCCATCACCGGCTTCCCCAGACTGCCCCCCACAGCAGGCAAATCTTCTGCTTCACCTCACTGTGCAGTGGGCCCTCCCTGGAAACCTTCCCTCGACACAAATCGGGTCTCATCGTTTTCCAGTTTAAAAACCCTCCCGCGGTTTCCGCGGCCTGAGGGAGCGGTGGCTCCAAGCTCATCAGCTCGGTTCACAGCCCCTTTGTGCCCCGCCTGCCCATCCAGACTCACTTCCCACCATTCTCCGTCTGGCCCCGTGCTTGGCCCAGCTGGTGGTCCCCTGACAGCGCCCTCCCTCGCGTGTCTGTGCATTTGCAGGCACTGGGCCCTGCCAGGAATGCCATCTGACTAGCGAAAGTCGCTTTGAATATCGCTATAGCATCGCATTCACAAAACAGATTGTAAGGCCCGATCTGTCTTCCATCACCAGGCCCAGTTTCTTTGTGTGCCTGATGAATCAGGGGAAAGAAAATCTCTCCTTCGTCCCTACTTTAGTTCTCTGTAGGGTTATTTAATGTCTTCTTTTTTTTTTTTTTAAGATTTTATTTATTTATTTGACAGAGAGATCACAAGTAGGCAGAGAGGCAGGCAGAGAGAGAGGGGGAAGCAGGCTCCCCGCTGAGCAGAGAGCCTGATGTGGGGCTCGATCCCAAGACCCTGAGATCATGTCCTGAGCTGAAGGCAGAGGCTTTAACCCACTGAGCCACCCAGGCGCCCCTGTTTAACATCTTCTGCTAGGGAGGTCGTCTTTTAGCCTCAGAAAAATTCAGTCGAACTTAAGGAAGTCATACATTTTGGAGCTCGACTTGGAAGATTCCCCAAAAGTCAGCTGAATGAAACGGAAGTCTTTCCCAGACTTGACCTCATCAAAACCCTTACATGTAGGACTCTGTGCCCGGCTTTCCCTATAGGACATTATTCCTGGGATAATGCACTGGAAGAAGTTCCAGCCGCTGGCCCTGTCCTCCCTGCCAGAAACTTCGAAGACAGAGACAGCACCAAGGTAAGCCACAGCTCATGTGTTTGGTCTCCCGGAGGTCTCTTGGCCCCACAGATTACAGAGGCTGTGATCCTCAAAGTTAACTGCCCATATGGTCTCAAATCCTACTTTTACAGTTTTAGGGCAGTTTGCTAGGCAGAGAAATATGGTGATGCATCATTGATTCACATATTGAATTCTCTTCATTGAGATCTACTTTTTTTTTTTTTAAGATTTTATTTATTTGAGAGAGAGAGAGCACAAGCGAGGGGGCCAGGGACTGAGGGAAAGGGACAAACAGACTCCATTCTGAGTGGAGAGCCCGACACAGGACTCGATCTCACGACCCTGGGACCACAACCTGAGCCAAAGGCAGACGCTCAACCGACTGAGCCACCCAGGCGTCCCGAGATCTATTTAAAAAAAAATTAATGTCACAAGTGGCTGAGCGTCCCTGTTTCAGTAACCACGGACAACCAATCCATATAATTCAGCTGGAATAGTCATGGTCGATTTTGAACGTTCTCGAATTCCCTAAATTAGCCTTCTGTGCCCTCCATATACAACTCCAGCGTGTTCCTGGGAGGCCCCAAGCTACCATCACACACAGACGGAGCTCAGGGGCAAAAACAGAAGAGGCCAATGAGCATATTGTTGGACCAAAGAAAGAAGGAATCTAGAGTAAACGCATTTTTGCTAATTTGCTTAGAGCCTCAGATCTCAAACAAGAAGTCCGACGCCTCTTCTTTAGGATTCTGGCCTGTCAGTAACCCACTGCCGAGCCTCTGAATTTCCTTCTTTGGTCCGTTGTCCTTACCAACATAGTTAAACAGGTTGCCGGCGCGTGGAGGTGACTAGTATCCAAAACAGCGGCCATCGGCAGTCACCTTTCCTTCAAGTCCTTTGATCCGAAATGAGGTGCGCCCCAAGGAAATGTGAGCTCTGCCCCTACGTGGGCGCCCCCACTCCCACCAGCCTCTCCTGGATCCGCTGAGGCAGGAAGTCAAGCCCCTTCCTCCCCAGAGTGCCCGGCCCGCGGGAGCCGTGTGACACCGGTCACACTCCTCCTCCGCCTCTTCTCCCCAGTCCTCTTGGCCATTAAAGCAAGGGGATGGACATTTCCATTTGAGTAGGAGCTAGAGAGCTCGTGGGGTGTGCTGTGACCTTGTATACGCTACCTGTCCAGCCCCCTCCCCGGCCGTTTGAGGGGATGGCGGAAAGCCAGTGTGTGACTCCGAGCACTGAATTTTACTCCTTCCCTCATTGCCAGAGCAAAAGCTCCTCCTGACTTAAGCAGCATTCAGCCTCCCTTCCCTAGGGGGTTATTTCCCTTGTGCTCCTCAGCTACAGCCCTCTGCCTGGAGATTTCACAGGAGACAAGCAAAAAGCGCCCTGCCTGGGGGGTTGGGACCTGGCAGGAGCTCAAAAATATAGGAGTTCCTTTTCTGTGGGTTCCATCCGTGCTTCATCCATCCCGGAGCCGTCTAGAAGAAGCCTCGGCGTCTTTGCTCTTCACTTGAGCGCATTCCTAAAATCTGAAAGCTCTAGAACCAGGGAAGACAGTGGCACTGTAGAGGGCCTTGGAGACTGCCTCCGTTCCTCACGAGCTGAATCCCCCGCTCGGGGTCCTTGGGCGAGTCACTTGTCACTGAAGCCCGTGGAACGATGCGTTTCTGGTCTGCGAAGCTGGGCCGGCCATGGCTGCCCTTCTTGCCCCCACCCCCAGCCACTAAGCCTTGCGGTGGCTCTGCAGCCACTAGATGGCGGTAGTCTGCCGCCCTGCCTGCTTGGGCGGTGGGGTGAGGACACTTCACCCCCACCCCTTCCACCCCATCCCCCCACCCCCGTAAACCAGACGGAGCTGGCTGTGGGGTACTGTCAGGACACTGAATGAGCAAAACGACAAATGGGTAAATGGCCAAAAGTGGCCACCAGCTGTCGGGCACGCACAGGTCTCAAGAATTAAGGGGGGAGGAAGTCCTGTTTTTTTCCCAAGCAATGTCCTTGGAAAAATCTCCTGAGGCTGTTCTTTTCAAAAAGCAGTCGGCATGCTGCATGCCGTTACCTTGGGCTTCAATTAACTATGAATTATACATGAATTCTACATGAATTAAAGGAAACTCTCCAACTAGGAGTTGTGACTTTCAACTTCTGTGCTTGAGCGCTCTGTTGGGCCAATTCAGTTCAAAATAAACCGTAATTGCTCAACAGATGATAAAATCCAGAGAGGATTCTACATTTCCTTCTCAGAGAGTTCCAGGATGTAAGCTCCTAGACCTTGTTTTTATTTTTAAAAGCAGTTCTAAAATAAGAACGGTATTCTTTCTTAAGTTCCTACAAATCCATTAATGATACTTTAACCTGGCAGTCCTGAGGCTTGAATAAATTACCTATAACTTATGAGATGTTTCCTTTGCCCCTGAGAATTATCTGTTTGTTTGTCAAACCACGTGATAGAGTTATTTGCTATTTATATATTCCAAGTCATTTTTGCATTCATAATAATCGAAACAGCTCACTTGGCTTCTTTGCTCTTTAATAAATTCAATGAGAACTTGTTGAGTCTCTCTAGGACTTTCATAAAAATCTTGCAAATCAGCAGCAGCCGAAGACATTATCTAACCCAGTAGCGCCCCGACTTTTGGACTTTATAGACGAGTAAAATGTCCAGGAGACTTTTTAAATTTTTCTTTTATGTAAATTCAATTAATTAACATACAGTGTTGTCCAGAAGAATTTTCAGAACCGTTTTAGGGCCGTCCGAGTTTTGCTCTGCCAAGAAAAGCATTAAAACCAAGGAAAGCAACACAAAGCGCCCGACTACCATCTACTATCTCCCCCATTTCAATTTCAGAACAAAGTATTAACACACACACACAAGCAAAAGTAAGAGGAACGCGGGCTCAGACTTTAAAACTTGGATTAGTTGAGTCTCATGAAAAAGGCGTGGTTGCCACCAGGCAGCCTTCCTAGACTAGTCTGCTCTCTGGGGCGTGGTCCGGGTTCTCCACTTCTCAGTACCTCTGCTCGGCAGGAATTCCGCGACCGATCCCCACCCGAACCACTGGGCTCTAAAAGCGGCAGTGGGCTTGTCAGGTAGGACCCGCATGCTTTGTCAGGTTCCCTTTAGGGAGGAATGGTATTAAAACCAAAAGCTGGGTACTAAGTGGGGACATTGCTACTGGGTGGTTTGTTTCTTGGCTTAGCCTGCATCCCTAAAGCTACTGGCTGCTTACCCCCATGCCGTGTTTGTATGTCCCTTCTTCCACCGTGAGATCCCTGGCTCCTAAGGCGTTTACTCATTAGTCAATTTCACAGAATGTCCAAAACAGTTTCACAATTGCCTCACCGATAGCCATGTTCATAGACAAGCATGAAAATAGAGGTCAGATTTGTCTACGGTTTTCCCTAGGTCTATTGTACATCCCACCAAAACTATGACTAGATAGTCAAATACTGTATTTGTAAGTTTCTTGGAGTAGTGCTTTCTTTTCCTTTTTCTTTCTTTCCTTCCTCCCTCCCCTCTTTTCTCTTTTCCTTCTTTCTTTCTTCCTTCCTTCTTTCCGTCCTTCCTTCCTTCCTTTTTCCTTCTCTCTTCCTCTTTCTCTTTCTTTCCCTCCACCATGATTATGGAATCCATGCGAAATCTTATTTGCTTCAGTTTGCTTTCAATTTGGGGGTTTTCCTTTCCCTCTGTTACTCACTTAATCTTTTTTTTAATAGGTAGAACACTAACATGCTTTCTTTTTTTTAAGATTTTATTTATTTTTTTGAGAGAGAGTCAGAGAGAGGGAGCCTGAGCTAGGGGGAGGGGCAGAGGGAAAAGGGACAAGCAGACTCCCTGCTGAGCGGGGAGCCAGTTGTGGGACTTGATCCCAGGACCCTGGATCATGACCGGAGCCAAAGGCCGATGCCTAACCAACTCAGCCACCCGGGTGTCCCATCAAAGACATGGGGGCACAAGCCAAAAACCCTGTTTTTCCACCTCAGCCTCCTGCCTTACACTCAGCTCACAATCTTTCTAGGATCTGGGGGGAGGTCGGTTTCCTTCCTATGTGTTCTACTCTCTGTCACTATGTACTCTTCTTCATGAGACAACACTCTTCCCAGCTGCCAAAATTTATTCCAGAAACCTGTTTTGAACTCGTATCCATGTAGGTTTTTTCTCCTCTTCTTTGTTGTGTGTTCAATTTTTTATTCCGTTAAAACGTTATAAGTGGGGACGTCTGGGTGGCTCAGTTGGTTAAGCGTCTGACTCTTGATTTCGGCTCAGGTCGTGATCTGACGATAGATCGTCATCTATCGTGAGATCGAGCCCCGCATCAGGCTTCTGCGCTGAGCACGGAGCCTGCTTAAGATTCTCTTGCTCTCCCTCTGCCCCTCCCAGCTTATGCTCTCTCTCTCTCTCTAAAAAATTAAAAATAAATAAGTAAAAAATTTTTAAATTTTAAAAATTTTAAAAAAGAGTTTTTAAGTAGCTGAGACCAAAAAAAAAAAAAAAAAAAGCAAATGCTTAAGTGTGCTGCCAATTTCTAAACTAATAATATTTTTTCTACCTATTTTAATTCTTTTAATGTGCTCGATTCCCGGGAATTTTTATATACAGCTCTAAACCTATAATACCAAATGATATATCAGGGGGTGGGGAGGAAAGTTTGAAATGGAATGGAACAATTAAGGAAGACTGTAGCGATGGGGGGAAACGATTAAGAAAACTGAACTGTCCCAATACCACCCTGTGCCGCCCAAGAAATAATATTAGACGCTACCAACTTGAAAGGTCTGTTCCAAGAAAATGGCTTACTTGGCCACGTCCTCTAGGATTTGGCCGGTACCTATCACACCCCCTGCCTTTGCCCCGTAGGCAAACACGAGTGGGTTTTCAGGAGTGAGGGACAGAAGGGTCACGTCCTCCCCGGTGGGAAAGCACGAGCACTTTAGCAAATTGTGTAAAGATCCCAAGACTGCGAATGTGAGCGTTTATCCTCGGCTGCCCGTGTGGTTCTTCCACAGCTGTGATTCCTTCAACTTGGTCATGCTTCCGAAAAACGTCCCTGCCGTTCTGGACGCCCTACCAAAAGAAGACAGACTGGAAACCACCGAACGGTACTTTCTCACCTTTGGTTTCTAATGTGGTCCGTTCTACAGAAACGGGCCAGGTGCTGGGAGAGATTTCAGAAGAGCACGCAAGTGCCTGGGTCTGCAACCCAGACGAGTTAGGGCTAACACACTCCGCCAGAGCCCTAACTAGGGGATAGCAGGCCGAGTTCGTGGTGGGGGACTAGACGGTCTCTGCAGCCTCCCGCTTGCTGATCGGGGAGGGAGCTCAAAAGAGGGGAGAGCAGAGGCGGTGCTCAGTGGGCTGGGAAGGCTTCAGGGGTTACGTGCACTTGGGTTGGTACCTGAAAGAGGGCGGGATTTGGAGAGGCTTAAGAAACAATAGACCCCAAACCAAGGTGCTCACGTTTCATTTTACTGGTGAGCGTCCAACAGCCTTGAACCTCCTGTAGCTGTACCCATTTCAACATTTGTCCGTGTAAATCATCAGTCAGTGAAATTCTAAATATCTGAGGTGTCTCTCGGGTTCTAAGATGTGTCCATGCGCAGTGACACTTGGCAATACCTGAGCGTTTGAAGCTCTGAACCCGGGAAGGGGGGGAGTGCCTTCTATTGGAACCGCTGCACGAGGACCCCGGTGAGGACAGCGGCGAGGACACTGGAGCGGGGGCCAGATGCTACACGTCTTCCGTGAGGTTCAGAGGAATGTGTCCGGTCTGGCGGGGGATGTGGGGAGATGCCCAGCAAGCCGAGGCTTTGCTGACCCCTCCTCCGCTCGGCACTGATGTGGGGACCATCGGGACCCAGTTTCTCCATCTTTGAAATGAGAACAATAGAACCTATTTGCTGCGAGTGGTCAGAGTTGCAGGAGATAATGCCGATGCTGATGACGAGGGGGGTAATCAGAACAAGCATTTACCAACCACTCCCTGTGCGTCCGGCACAGGGCTTTGCCCGCAGTCTCATTTACTCCCCGCGATGAGGTCTTGCTGTTATCCCCACCTTAGAGACAGGAAACTACTCACGGGAAATTGATGCTTTTCAAGCACCAGCATGTGGCTGCTTAGCAATCATTAGTCTTCAATCATAGGCGACTGGAACACAGTCTGTGCCTTCACGGGTACTTTCCATAATGGAACCTTGCTATGCCACTTCTGGGTATCGCGGCTGAATGGTGTTCCTGCCTTTTTTTTTTTTCTCTTAAGATTTTATATATTTGACAGAAAGAGAACGAGAGATAGAGAGAGCCCAAACGGGGAGCTGCAGAGGGAGAGCGGGAGGCAGGCTCGATCCCGGGGATCACAACCTGAGCCAAAGGCAGATGCTCAACCAACCTAGCCACCCAGGTGCCCCTGCGCTCCTGCTTTTAATTCCAAACTTTGAAGACCTTGTTGATCTTGGAAGCATTTCTCTTAACTGAGCCACTATAAAAAAAAAAAAAAAAAAAAAAAATCCATTCTCTTCTCCTAAAGTAATAGGGTTGTTGAAACTAGTAGTGACATTTCCCAGCCTCCCTTGCAAGAAAGTCACCCATTTGGCAAGGCCCTGGCCCAGGGAATGCGAGATGGGAGATATTTCACTTCTGAGCCTGACCACTGAAGGAGTGAGTGTATCTCCTCCGTGGTCTGTCTCTCTCTGCCTTCCTCCAGCTGGAACCCATACATGCAGTAACCAAGATTTAACCATCAGACAACAAAGTTCTAGGCCAGGGGTCAGCAAACTATGGCTGACTCTGGCCCACCGCTTGTTTTTGCAAATAAAGTTTTATTGTACCGTAACCACACCCACTCATGTATGTATTTCTTTTGATTCTTTTCATGCTACAAAAGGAGAGCTGAGTTGTTACAACAGAGACTGTAAGGCCTGCGAAGCCCTTTAAAGTTTGCTGACCCCTATTTCAGCAGATAACAGACCACAAGATAAAAGTCACCGTGATCCCTTTAACCTCTTCTTCTACCAATAGTTTAGAAATATATTATTTAAGTATGTTTCAGTTATATGAAAGCAGTTGTAAAATTTTTTTTTTTTAGTTATTTTCTTCACTATCAATTTCTATTTAAATTTCAGTAGGGCCGGAGAACATACCGGGAGTGATTTCAAAAGACTTAAATCATTCAGGCTTTCTTTGCAGTCCAAGATACGGTCAGTATTGGTAAAGATACCACGTGCACTTGAAAAGAATATGAATTCTATAACCCCACTTTAAAAATTGCTTTTTACTCTGTGGTTATAATGATTCCTACCAGTGTTGGTGGAAAGCTGTTTATCAGCCTTATGCTTCCCTTAACATAGACTCAACAGAAGTGGGTAGAACTCACATTGAAAGCCACTAGAATTGCATAATTCTTCTTTTTTTTAAGATTTTATTTATTTATTTGACAGAGAGAGAGATCACAAGGAGGCAGAGAGGCAGGCAGAGAGAGAGGGGGAAGCAGGCTCCCCGCTGAGCAGAGAGCCCGATGCGGGGCTCGATCCCAGGACCCTGAGATCGTGACCCGAGCCGAAGGCAGAGGCTTGAACCCACTGAGCCACCCAGGCGCCCCCGAGAAAAGCATAATTCTTAAATGATCACGATATATCTCTACTTTATTTGGGGAAGGAAAACCCATTTCAGCTAAGCATCTTCTTCCTTTTCAGTGAACTCTGCGAACAGAACATCGAAGTTCTCTTGACTCCGGAAATGATCGAAGCAGAATTCCCTATGCTGGACCCCAAGGACCCCAAAAGGGAGAAGTAAGTAGATGCTTTACGCCTCAGGAAGCGGCAGCTTTCTGATAGAACTGGTCCTCCGTGAAGGACAGAATTATCATGTCGTCCGAATCGAAACATCCCAGGCTTACAAAAAGAGAGAGGGGTGTGTCTATCTTATTTGATGCACAGTTCCGTTCTCTCGAGTGTGGTTGACAGTAAACGTTTAAGAACTGGACCCAGTTTTTCCATTTGCTTATCTTCTAATTTCAGAGGTGCGTTTTGTTTGTTATTGATAACGGAATGAATGAGTCGCATCCAATAGCGGGAACCCTGGGCCCCGGAGCCAGAGGGAGGGGAACCCGTGGCCGAGGCTCATCCCCACCACGTATGACGTGAGCTCTCCAGCCAAGTTGCTGGCACCTCAGTGACTGAGCTGCGATGTCCTCAGGTGCGCCGCGCAGGAAACAAAGTCTCCCTCCCGGGCCGTGTGAGGAGTAAATGAGACACCAGTGCGAGGCTACCTGGCCAGTTGCTGGATGGGAACTGGGTGTTCAGCAAATGTGACTGCTTCCCTTCGCCTCTCCCTCCGGGGCCGGAGAGCTAAACAAACACGTCATCATCATCCCTCAAAAAATTGGTTTCTTTCTTTTTTTTTTTCTAAATATTATTTATTTATTTGAGAGCGAGCAAGAGAGAGAGAGAGAGAGCGTGAGCAGGGGGAGGGGCAGAGGCAGAGGCAGACTCTCCACTAAGCGGGGAGCCCGACGCGGGGCTCGATCCCGGAACTCCCAGATGCTGACCTGGGCTGAAGGCAGATGCTTACCCGACTGAGCCACCCAGCCGCCCCGAGGGAACATTTTAATTCTTCATTTCCCAATATTTCTGCTTTTTCTAATCTGCCAGGCATTTGCCAGAACTTTACATTTCACCCTGTTTAGAAAAAGTTCCAGAAGCCCTTGAGTTTATACTGCATTCTCCTATCTAGGCAGATCGTAGAGCTGAGCTCGCCCTCTTCAGACATCTGTCCTTTCAACCAAATGCACTCCTCAGTTCCTTCCCCGATATCTGGAACGTTCTACCAGAAAACCCCTTGCCACACCCAGCAACGGGCTGGGCTCCACATCAGCCACCGGCTCACCCCAGTGCAGAACCTTCCCCCTGATTCCCCCCCTTCTGGGGCGACCGTCAGAGTTAGAGATACTACAGGCCTACCGCCTACTTTACTCATAAACATGAAGTTGCAACGAGTGCCGGTTGAACCTTTAGAAGACATCACGCCAAGGTGTCTATGAGTGATTTCTCATGTCACCTTCTCGACGACCCTGGCAGATAGGAATTACCATTGTCTCTCCATCCGGAAGCAGAACCTGAGTTAGGGAACTTGGCCACGCTAAGAAACTCGTGGAGCAGAGATCGGAAGCCAGGTTTGAATCGCTGACCAGCCAGGTGTTTTCACCAGTAAAAAATTATCGCTAAATATCGTTTAAAATAGATATATGTGCTATCAATCCTATACAAAAACATGTCAAACAAGTCCTCCAGGGGCCCCTGGACGGCTCCGTCGGTTAAGCGTCTGCCTTCGGCTCAGGTCATGATCCCGGAGTCCTGGGATCGAGTCCCGAATCGGGCTCCCTGCTCCGCGGGGAGTCTGCTTCTCCCTCTCCCTCTGCCCCTCCCCCCTGCTTGTGTTCACATTCTCTCTCTCTCTCTCTCAGATAAATAAATAAAAACTTAAAAAAAAAAAAAGTCCTCCAGGCTTCACTATCCCCGAAACCCTGAACCAGCTTCCGGGCGCGGGTGAGCCACCCGAGCTGCCATCAAGTGCCCTAATGTGTCCTTGTCGGATATTTGATGTGCAGAGAGACCAAAGAGCACGCACAGCCTACGGAGAAGCCGGGAGAAAAGGTGCTGGAGGAGATGAAGATTCTACAGGGCAAAGCTCTCAACACATACCTGATTCTAGGATAAAAACCTCCGGGAGGTCAGTTTCTCGCCTTGGCTTTCTGCCAGTCCCTGTGTCGGTTGACCTTCCCGCCCTTTGGGGAGTTAAACTCTCTAGAGAATAAAATTGAAAGGTGAACGATGTGTATGTTTGCAAGGGATCATTTTTCTTTTGAAAAATGAGACGTCACCAGTGGGACGGCAGCGTGGGAAGGCTCCTTGGTGCAAAGATTCGATGCGGGCGCCAAGACTTCCGGAGCAAACTGTGGGCCACCCACCGCGCCGAGAGCCCCAGAGGCTTCTGCACCTGGCGGGAGGCGGGGTGGCCCCAAGCATCTATGTGACGTGACATGCTCCCAAGCATCTATGTGACGTCACACGCTCCCAAGCGTCTATGTGACGTCACACGCTCGCCCGCAGGGACTGGAAATGGAAGGGGACGCTACCGGGGACTCGAGCTTGCAGGCTGGTTTGGAAGCAAGTGGAAAATATCCCTCTGGAAGGTCTCAGAAACACCTGAGGCAGAAGGTCATGGCCATGGGGTCAGGAGTCTGTGTGAGCACATCAGTGAAAACCAGGCATTTTGACTGGATTTGTTAACAGGACCCCATTCGTTTGCCAGAGACGGGCAGACTGATGGCATTTGGGATCGAGGATAACAACCCGTAATTATCCAAGTATATTCGGAGGTACTTCCTCCATCCCTTTTTCTGTGCATACGTTGAAGTAGCTGATGACAGATTATGTACAGTTTTGAAAGGGCTCTGCGTTAACTCGTTGGTTCTGACTTTTTGTCTGGGATGGGTTTTTCCATCATGAAACCAAAACTCTTTAGGGACAGGACGCCAGCTGTAAGGACCTGCTGTAAGTGTGTCTGAGGCGTGTCACGGGCACCAGTTAAATGTCGTTCACGACCATTTCCTCGTTGTCCATATAATAGGCACACAAGAGAGCTTGGGTCGTTTCCTCGGTGTTCTCCAAGACCAACCCAGTCCGTGTGCAAAACAGAAGTTTCCATCACTTAGTTATAGGCCAAGTCCCCGTGTGGCAAGAGAGGGAGGGAGACGCCAACAGCTCAAGGCAGAGGCCGTGAGGGGTGGCAGATACGACCGTGTCGTATCTGAACTGAAACTGAATTTCAGAGAGACAACGAATAATATTTACTGCAAATACAACCCAGTAGGGACATATTACACTAAAAAAACAAGCCTCTCTGAAATCCGTATGTCCCTGGGCATCCTACATTTGTATTTGCCGAATCTGCCAACCGCATCCAACCCCCGGCAGTCTGGGAGGAGATGCTGGCGTGCCGGGCCCCCAGTCGTGGGCCACCTCTCCACGTCCTCACATCCCCCTGGGGAAGAGAATCCCGAGGGTCTCAGGAGCCAGGGGACCCCTCAGGCTGGTGAAAAACCCACAAGGCCCGTGTGACTTCGAGGCTGGGCAGAATGAGAGAGGGGGTCTTCAGGCACCCGGAACTGCGGCGACATCCTCTGGGTGGGCAGGAGGGGCAGGGGGAGACAGGGACACGGCCTGCCTCTGCCTGGGGACACCAGGGTCTTCACTCTCGGGTCACCACAAAAGACCCACAACACACACGCCGCCGCCTCCTCCTGTCTTAAGCTACCCCAATTTGTCCTGCCTCCTCTGCTTAAGGGACAAAAGGAGGTCACGTTACTTTTACTGCTCGAAGGTCACAATTCGTATCACCCATCCGGCCATAAAATGTCACACTCGCCTTCCAGGGGTTCCTTTTTCCTCCCAGGATAAGGCCAAGCACCCTGGGGCGTCCTACTCAGCCCTAGAAGCTGGTCCTGATAACCCGCTAAGGCGCCAAGGCCTCTGACTGCCGCACACGGTGTCCCGCAACCTGCTTGTGGCCAGATGTCCATCTGCTGGGGGCCTGGGGGCTCAGCTACCACTGCTGGACGAATAGTGGTTCTCCAGGTGGAGGAGGGAAGAGTGGCCTGGGGTATGGCGCACATGCGCACACATACCCACAAAGATGTACACACAAAATACACATAAGACACATGAAATACAAAAGAGTTGCTGAGGGCCATCCGAGAGCTGGGCCTGGATCCAGGGTCAGCGAGGGATACTACCCCAAGCCTGCCCCTATGACAAAGGGGACACACCATCCACAAAAACCAGATTTTACATGTGCGGAATAAAAACAGGGTGTGAGAAGTGCTACAAGGAAAGACTCATGTAGGGGCGCCTGGGTGGCTCAGTCGTTAAGCGTCTGCCTTCGGCTCAGGTCATGATCCCAGGGTCCTGGGATCGAGCCCCATATCAGGCATCTTGCTCGGCGGGAAGCCTGCTTCTCCCTCTCTCACTCCCCCTGCTTGTGTTCCCTCTCTCTCTGTCAAATAAATAAATAAAATCTTTAAAAAAAAAAAAAAAAAAGATTCTGCCTTCAGCTCAGGTCATGATCCCAAGGGTCCTGGGATCCAGTCCGGCATCGGGCTCTGCGCTCAGCGTGGAGGCTGCTTAAGATTCTTTCTCCCTCTCCCTCTACCGCAGCCCTCCTCACCACTGCATTCTTTTTCTCTCTCTCAAAATAAATGAATAAATCTTTTTTTTTAAAGATTTTATTTATTTATTTAACAGAGAACACAAGTAGGCAGAGAGGCAGGCAGAGGCAGAGAGAGGGGCAGGCTCCCCGCCGAGCAAAGAGCCCGATGCGGGACTCGATCCCAGGATCACTGGGATCATGACCCGAGCCTAAGGCAGCTGCTCAACCAACTGAGCCACCCAGACGTCCCTGAATAAATCTTTAAAAAAAGAGAGAGAGAGATTCCAGATTCATCTTATATTTTCTTTTTTTTTTTAAAGATTTATTTTACTTAATTGAGACAGAGAGAGAGAGAATGAAAGGGGAGAGGTCAGAGGGCGAAGCAGGCTCCTCTCAGAGCAGGGAGCCTGATGTGGGACTCGATCCCGGGACTCCAGGATCATGACCTGAGCCGTAGGCAGTCGCTCAACCAACTGAGCCACCCAGGCGCCCCTCATCTTATATTTTCTTGCCGTCAGCCCTGGAGTCAACTATTTCTAGCCCTGACTCCTTCTGTTGATGTTGTTATGAAGGAAGCTCAGAGACTAACTCCTGGGTGCTCGTCGTTCCTGGGCTCTCTGCTTCCGGGCTCTCTCGGTGGATAGAGCTGGGACATCTCTGTATTTTTACCAGCCCGCACATAGGCACACATCCATAGCTCCATAGCTCTCTCTGCCCATCTATCAAGAACATGAATTCATTCTGAGACTTCTGATTCTAATCACCAGTTTGTTTCAGCCTTCCTTTTAACTCCTTTGTAGCTCCCCCTACCACAGTGATTAACCTCATTCTCATCATCTACAATGTGTTCATTTGTTCACTCTTAGCGCATCGGTGAAGGAATGTCCGATCGCCCACTTATCTCCCTGTAAGAAACCCACGTTTTAACTAGATGATTTGCCTTCCTCTTGTCATTAGCATTACCGAGTCCAATTAAAATACAGCTTTCCAAAGTTAGGGCTTTTTTTTTTTTTTTCCTCCTCCACTCTTGTCCATGCGGTTCTGTCATGCATTTGGGATGCAGTTAGGTTCTTCGTTCCTGTTTACATTCCATCCGTGGTTCCCCCACATCCTAGTTGGGTTTAATTATTTGTTTATATTTAGGGTAGGCGCAAGATTCTTGGAACATTCCCGTGGTTCTGAGAGCCACACAGAAAGACGCACTCGGGGAAGGGCCCTCATCTTACGACCCTGTTCGTACCCACCGTGTAGGTATGTAACCAGGCTCTTTAGGGTCTGGTTTATCCCCCGAATCGGTAATTTTCATAAATCCCTGGAGGGCTGAGAACCCCACTCTCCACTCTGCTTTCCTCCTCCTCATTCACGCCTCCCAGAATTCCCCAGACACAGCCGGCTCACCAGCACACCCTGCGCCTTAGCCTTTGCTGTTCCTAAGGTGCTGTTCCACCCCCTTCCGGCCTTCCAGTCCCAGTTCAGACTTCCCCAGGCCCCCTAGCCCCTGGTTCTCCAGCACCGCACCCCCTCTGAGGTAGGGGTTTAATCTTTCCTCCCCGCACCTAGTTGCCTGTGACTACGGAGGAGGGAGGGGCCCGGCCTTGCTGCTCCAGGGAACCGCTGCTTTCATCACCCAGACTCAGCACCACTTTGCAGACCTTGCTTCATCCAGCCCGCCCTTGGCGAGCCCCTAGCTAACTCCACTTATCCTTTCCCCCTTCCCTCCTGGGAGCCCAGCACTGTAATACCCATGTGAACTTTCCTGCTGCTCAGGGCTTGTTACATGGCTTTGAGCCTGGGCTCCTGTCACTGCATCTATTTCCATCCATCTCTGTTACCCACCTGTAGACAAAGGCTGATTTCTTTTGTTTCTCTCCCTGCCTTCCAAGGGCCATTTTACAGACTTCAGGATTGAGTGACTGTTGGGGATCTGGCGCCACCTGGTGGATGCGGCAAGAAAGGCCTCGTCCGCCTCCCCAGTACGCCCCCCCCCCCCCGCAAACTATTTCCACCAGGAAATAGACCCACTTTCGAAGATGGGATACTGTCTGTGATTTCTTCCTTTTTTCAGACCATCTTTAGATGGGAAAAGGCAAGGAAACCTTCTATGTATTGTCTTACACGATCAGTCCCATTGAAAAAGTTTCTTCGGTAGAATCATTGAACCAAATGACTTTTGGGGGCTTCCTTATGGGATCTGTTTGCCCGGTTCTTTGGGGATTGCGGATATAGCCAAAGGTTAGCTGCAGGAATGAGGAGCTCAGGGCTAAACAGTGGTCTCTCAGGACCTGCCAGCTCCTTCTCTCTTGTGTTCCCTCAGATTATCTAAAGCCGGAGAAATATCACACCACAGAACTTCAAGATAATTCAGTACCGTGGCTTCGTTTTACAAGTAATTATAATTGCTCCCTTTTTTAGGAGTCTAAGCTTGTCAAGTATTTTCTCAATGAGCCTCACAATGTTCCGAGACACACAGACTGGCTGTTATCATCGTGACACATTTGGGGAAACGGAGGCCCAGAGAGATTCGTGGATGTGCCCAATTAACAGAAGAGCCCGGTTTGGGTAGAACCCAGGCTGCCTGATTTTGAATCCACGCTTCTCTCTACCACATGAAAAAAAAAATCAATGGAAATGGAAATTTTATAGTTTTATATTTATTTACTTTTAATTTAAATGTTCAGATTTGGGGTTTCTAAGTGTCACATAATGATATTTAGGGGCACCTGGGTGGCTCAGACGGTTAAGCGTCTGCCTTCAGCTCAGGTCATGATCCCAGGGTCCTGGGATGGAGCCCCACATCGGGCTCCACGTTCAGTGGGGAGCCTACTTCTCCCTCTCCTTCTGCCCTGCTTGTGCTCTCTCTCGCTCACTCAAATAAGTGAGTAAAGTCTTTTTTAAAAATGATATTTATGTTTTACTTAATTATTCTTTAAAATAAGTAACATGGAAAAAGCACAAGTTAGCAAATTTCCTATCCCTAAAATCAGTTTGGATCTAAAGAAATCAGATAATACGTTTACCCCACAAGGGCAGTGGCCACATTTATGTGTCCCCAGCACAAAACAAGATGTTTGGCACAACATAGGCTCTCAATAAATGTTTGTTGACTCAAAGAATATGAAAGAAATATGAAAACGGTGGGTCCAATATCCATTTACATTCTCATGGACACGTATTTATAGAGAGCATATTCGCTATAGAAAAAAAAGAGGAGTCGAAGAGAAGAGATGAATTTTGAATCTAGAACATCAGAGATGGAAGGATGTGGAGCCTCCTCTAGCCCCACCCAGATAAATACGGGTGTATCTCTGCAAATAGAGCAAGTTTGTGCAATCTCCTGGCCCTTTATTAAGTGGGGGAAATGGCAATATTAACTTTACGGGGTGGTTGTGGAGTTAAATAAGATGATTCTGACAGTACAGTGCACAATAACTTAATTATTATTAGCATCTCCGTATTTACTTGTCTAGGGAGTGAAGCTGAGTCCTTACCTGCCTCCCTACCTTCCTCAATTCCCCTTGCCACCCTCTGCCATCCATGTGCCATGCTCCATGGGCTAAGCTGAGAACTGCACGTGGAAGAGAACCTTCCAGATGGTGAGGGGCATGAACCATTGCACTAAAGAACACTAAGTCGGGGCGCCTGGGTGGCTCAGTGGGTTAAGCCTCTGCCTTCGGCTCAGGTCATGATCTCAGGGTCCTGGGATCGAGCCCCGCATCGGGCTCTCTGCTCAGCGGGGCGCCTGCTTCCCCCTCTCTCTCTGCCTGCCTCTCTGCCTGCTTGTGATCTCTCTCTCTGTCAAATAAATAAATAAAGTCTTTAAAGAAATAATAAAAAAATAAAGAACACTAAGTCCCTCTCTCTTCCGGCAGGGTTTGGGAATATGGGTTCAGGTAAATGTTTAGAGAGGGAGCTGGTTGGGATGTGGGCCTCCTTGAAAGTGGGGAATGGACTGATTGGCTCCATGCCCTCTCACGTTCCTTCCAGAGATGGAGGACTTTATCTCGGGTCTCTGTCCAGACCCTGCAGCCTTCCCTTTCTTGGTCGGATCATGAGCCGTTCCCCCTCCACCCAGTAAATGGCGTCATGGAGAGGGGTTCATTATGAAGGCAAGGAGAACTACTTCTTCTAGAGGACATACACATCTCTTTATCCAGGAGGCAGCCACTTACTTCCAAGGGGGAGAACCCGTGGCACCCCTCCCTTTCCTCCTTACAGTGAATCCAATTGGAGCCAACAAGCACTTTCCCAAAGTTGACCTGTAGGTCAACAGGAGACCAGGGACCAATAGTCTGTAGTCTGTCATTCAAAGACAGGCTGGTGAGGGCACCTGGGTGATTTAGTTGGTCAAGCGTCCAACTCTTGATCTCAGCTCAGGTCTTGATCTCAGGGTTGTGAGTTCAAGTCCTGTATGAGCCTATTTAAAAAAAAAAAAAAGACCGAGCTAATCTGGTCCCTTCTCTCAGAAAGCTGAACCAGGAAGCTAAAAAGAGATTGAACAGGGGCCCCTGGGTGACTCAGTGGGTTAAAGCCTCTGCCTTTTGCTCAGGTCATGATCTTGGGGTCCTGGGATAGAGCCCCGCATCGCGCTCTCTGCTCAGTGGGGAGCCTGCTTCCCCCTCTTTCTCTGCCTGTTTGTGATCTCTTTCTCTCGCTCTGTCAAATAATTAAATAAAATCTTAAAAAAGAGAGAGAGAGAGAGATTGAACAACATAGTGACAGGGATAGAAGCTGGATAGTTATGAAACAGAGAATGGGGCATGGGCAGCAGTGATAGGTCCTGAGCAGCTGAACTTAAGAAGCAGTGAAGACATGGGTTAATGTTATTTGGAAAACAAAAGAAATGAAAAAAGGTTTCATTTCAGATTCTCTGTTTGCAGGAAGTGTGTCAAACCCATTGTGAGAAGATTTCAGAGGAAGCAATGCAAAACAAAGACCTTTTGATATATACAGAAGGCTGTCAGATGATGCTTACTCCCCCGGTAACCAACAGTGCAAGTCCTCACACACACACACACACACACACACACACACACACCCTGCCCCAGGTCCAGCTGCCGGTGTGTCCACAACCAGATACCTACAAAAGCTAGAGCCTTGGAGTAGGGATGTGTGGTCTGCAGTCTCCCCCACAGCTCCTTTCCTTGGGCTTACTCTTTCGGTAGGGAAGATGGAGAGAGAAACCAAGATGTTGGCTTACTGCCTGCCCATCGGTGGTGGTCCTACTTGTGGGCTGCACTGTGAACAGCTGATTCTGATAGTCACAAAGTGCTGTCGCCTTTTTTGTCAGCCTCTCTGCTGATCTAGCTTGATCCGTGGTGCTGGTGTGGCAATAAGGGAAGCTAATAATACCTCTGAAAAGAAAATATTTTCTATTAAAACAATACTTAAGGGGTGCCTGGGTGGCTCAGTCGGTTGAGCGTCTGCCTTCCGCTCCGGTCCTGATCTCGGGATCCTGGGATCCAGCCCCGCATCGGGCTCCTCGTTCAGTGGGGAGCCTGCTTCCCCCTCTCCCTCTGCTTGCCGCTCCCCCAGCTTGTGCTTTCTTTCTCTCTCTCAGACAAATAAATAAAATATTTTTAACAAACAAACAAAAACAAATGGAGTCGTGGAACAGGAACGAATAACAATTTGCCAGCAAGAACCGAGGAGCCTCGGAAAGTTTCTAATTCCGCATCTTGGAGCAAGGATAATTCAGATGGGTCTGGAGCATCACTTCGTTGCCAGAAAATTTGCCTCCAAAATGACCCAGGGTGATTAAGGGTTAAAAGAGCCAGTTAAAAGGGCTCCCACTGATCGAATTATGACAATTATGGCTTAGAAAGAAAGCAGTAGTTCTCTGCACAACCATATGCAGCATACAAAAAAAAAGAAAAGAAAAGAAAAGAAAAAAGAAGGCACGTACAACTTTTTAATGATGTTTACAGTATGTTGACAAAGTCAAACTGTGTATATACTATATTCAAGCTTCAGTCAACGTCAACATTTCATCATTGCAAATCAAACAGCTGAAAGATTAGTGGGAATCCTGGCAGGGGATGGAGAATTTCATCCATTCTACTCAAGCAATGAAAAATTATGGAAGAGGGGCGCCTGGGTGGCTCAGTGAGTTAAAGCCTCTGCCTTCGGCTCAGGTCACGATCTCAGGGTCTTGGGCTCGAGCCCCGCGGTGGGCTCTCTGCTCAGCGGGGAGCCTGCTTCCCCCTCTTTCTCTGCCTGCCTCTCTGCCTGTTTGTGATCTCTTCCTCTCTGTCAAATAAATAAATAAAATCTTAAAAAAGAAGAGAAAAATTATGGAAGATTTACTATTAAAAAAAAAACAAACCACAGGGCACCTGGGTAGCTCAGTTGGTTGAGTGTCTGATTCTTGGTTTCAGCTCGGGTCATGATCTCAGGGTTGGGGACTCCCAGCTCAGCGTGGAGTCTGCTGGAGATTCTCTCTCTCTCTCTCTCTCTCTCTCTCCCTCTGCCCCTCCTCTATCTCTCAAATAAATAAATAACTTTTAAGACTTTATTTATTTATTTGAGAGTGAGAGAAAGAACACGAGTCAGGGGGAGGGGCAGAGGGAGAGGGAGAAACAGACTTCCGGCCGAGCAGAGAGCCTGATGCGGGGCTCTGTCCCAGGACCCTGGGATTATGACCCGAGCTTAATTTACTAAGCGACCCAGGCACCTCTAAATAAATAAATCTTTTAAAAAGAACACACACACACACACACACACACACACACACACACACAGGGTTGGAAAGTCTGTTTATCCACACAGAGACTCAACCTAATAAATGCAAACTCATGATGCATTCCAAGGAATCACTCTGGGCCCCAACCTTGGCAAGAATATACTACTCAAAAATCAACCCAGAACACGAGAGCATGGAAGGCCTTGACAGGATGGTTCTGTGCCCCTGGGTTGGGAGACCATATTTGTCATGTCAGGGTGAATAAAAGATTCTCCCTGGATTGATACTCTGGTTCCGGTGGGGTCCTCTGTAATAACAAGTCTCATGCCACAGTTTCATACCTACTTCAATTTAAGAGGTTTTAGAACACGTCAGAGAATCTGTTACATTTATGTGACTGTTTTATTAGATTTACAAGAGTTGCTTAAGGGATCGAGAAAGATTTTGCTTATTAGATTTGAAAGGCTACATTTTGGGGGTAGTGCATTTAAAAGAGTCAGCTAAATTAAATTTGAAAATGTGCTTTGAAATGTCTAAGGGAATTTGATCAATTAAGTACAGGAGTGGTGTGGTATAATTAAGGAAGATTTAATCCGTAAAGCCCGTGGTTAATTGAAAGTTAATCAAAGAACAAGTAGAAAAAATTCTGATTTTATATTTTTAAAAAGTGCTGGGTTTATTCATAAGACAATATTTGTGAATTGAAGTTCTAGGCTTAGAAGTCACGGGATATTTAAGCTTGCTATTTTAACCAATAATAATTAAGACACAAACCACTTTTAAGGGCACCTGGGTGGCTCAGTTGGTTAAGAGACTGCCTTCGTCTGAGGTCATGATCCCAGAGTCCCAGGATCGAGTGCCACATTGGGCTCCCAGCTCCACTGGGAGTCTGCTTCTCCCTCTGACCTTCTCTCCTCTCATGCTCTCTCTCGCTTCCAAATAAATAAAATCTTTAAAACAAACAAACAAACAAACAAAAAACACTTTTAAGTATTCCTATCATGACCCAAAGCCCCCACAGAAGTTTTTTCATGAAGAAATAGAGAAGCTGAGTAGACCAGTACCAAGTAAGGACATTGAATCGGTAATTTAAAATCTCCCCACCAAGAAAAGTTCCAGAGCTGACGGTTTCACTGGTGATCTCTACCAAATATTTAAAGAAGAGATAATACCAATCTTTCTCAAACTTTTGCCAAAAAATTGGAAAGGAGGAATGCTTCCTAACTCATTGTGTGGGTCAGCATTACCCCAATACCAAAGCCAGACAAAGATACTACAAGGAAAATTCAGCAAATATCCCTTATGAACACTAATGCAAAAGCCCTCAACAAAATACTAGTAAACTGAATTCAGCAGCACATTAAAACGATTAGACACTATGACTGAATGGGATTTATTCCTGCAATGCAAGGATGGCTCAACATATGAAAATAGATCAACATAATTTACCACATTAACAAAATAAAGCAAAAAAGTCAATTGATCATCTCAACGGTGCAAAATTTGACAAGATTCAACACCCTTACGTGAAAAAAAAAAAAAAAACACTCAATTACTAGAAGGTGGAGGAGAGTCAGTAATGTATCCTCCAGACTGAGAAGGCACTTTAATAGTTTTTAAAAACACACAAAGCAAGCCATTCCATAGCACTAACCTGCCAGTAACTTACTGATGGGCCAATCCGGAGGGCTGGCTGTCACCACCAATCCAGATGGTACCGAGCTCTTATCCTCCACCGATTCTTTTATAAAGTGAGGGGCATGGTGGTGAGGTCCCAGGGTAGTTATCTAAAGTGGAGCCACCTGTGTGCCCAACGGGCTCTCTACTCATTATCTCCAGTGGCATCATCTGTACCAAGATGGAAGGCCAAAGATGGAGTCAGTGTTGCCAGCACTCCTACACTCAACAAACCAGGAACAGAAGTAAACTGCCTCCACGTAATAAAAAGCTATGTGAAAAACCCACAGCAAACATCATACTCAATGGTGAGAGACTGAAAGCTTTTCCTCTAAGACCCAGAAAAAGACAAGAATGCGTGCTTTCACCGATTCTATTTAACATAGTACTAGAAGTTCTACAGAGCAATGCAATTAGGCAAGGCAAGGAAAGAAAAGAAAAGGCATCCAATTGGGAAGGAAGAAGTAAAATTATCTCTGCTCATAGATGATATGATCTTATATGTAAAAAACCCCCTAAAGATTCCACACACACACACAAAACCTATCAGAGTTAATAAATGAATTTAGCAAAGTAGTAGGATACAAAGGCAACACATAAAATTCAGTTGCTATGCACTAACAATAAACAATCTGAAAAGGAAATTATGAAAATACTTCCATTCGCAATAGCAATAAAAAGACCAAAATAGGGCGCCTGGGTGGCGCAGTTGGTTGAGCGACTGCCTTCAGCTCAGGTCATGATCCCGGAGTCCTGGGCTCGAGTCCCACATCGGGCTCCCAGCTCCATGGGGAGTCCGCTTCTCACTCTGACCTGCTCTCTCTCACTCTCTCTCTTTCCTAATAAATAAATAAATAAATAAAATCTTTAAAAAAAAAAAAAGACCAAAATACTTAGGAATTAACTAAAAAGGTGAAAGACTTATTTAACGAAAATTACAAAAAGTTGCCGAAAGAAATAAGATATAAAGAAACGGGAACATACATCCCATGTTCATGAATTGAAAGATTTCATATTGTTAGGATGTCAGTACTATCTAAAGCAATGTACTGGTTAAATGCAATTCCTATCAAAATCCCAATGTCATTTTTTTTTTTTTTTTTACAGAAATAGAAAAACCAGCCTCTGCCTTCAGCTCAGGCCATGATCTTAGGGTCCTGGGATCAAGCCCCGAAACGGGCTCTCTGCTCAGCAGGGAGCTTCCCCTTTCTCTCTGCTTGCTTCTCTGCCTACTTGTGATCTCTCTCCTCTCTGTCAAATAAATAAATAAAACCTTAAAAAAAAAAATAAAACCCATCCTAAAATTCATAGGAAATCTCAAGAGACCCTGAATAGCCAAAACAATCTTGCAAAAGAAGAACAAAGTTGAAGGACTCACGCATCATGATTTCAAAACTTACTGCAAAGTTACAATTATCAAGTCAGTATGGTACTAGCATAATGACAGATGAATAGAACACAATACAGAGTCCAGAAGTAAACCTATGTATATGCAATCAACTGATTTTTGACATGTGTGCCAAGACCATTCACTGAAGACAAGACAGTCTTTTCAACAAATGGTGCTGGGCAAACTGGATATCCACATGCAAAAGAGTGAAATTGGACCCTTACCTAACACTGTATACAAAAAAATCAACTCAAAATGAATCAAAGACCTAAATGTAAGACCTAAGACTATAAAACTCTTAGAAGAAAACATAACTGCCATATGGTGATAGGGCTTCATGATGCTGGATTTGGCCATGGTTTTTTGGATATGACACCAAAGGCATAGGCAACAAGAGAAATTAGACTTTTGAGAAAATTTTAAAACTTCCCAAAAAACATCAAATGACAACGTCCGCAAAGTAAAAAAGGTAACCAACGGAATGAGAGAAAATATTTGCAAATCACATATCTGATAAGGGATCAATATCCAGAGTCTGTTGAGAACTCCTTAAACTCAATAACAAAACAACAACCCAATTAAAACATGAACAAAGCACTTGAATAGACATTTCTCCAAAGAAGATATATGAATGACCGATAAGCACATGAAAAGATGCTCAATATCACTAATCATTAGGAAAGTGCAAATCAAAACTATGAGATACTATCTCACACCCATTAGGATGCCTGCTATCAAAATTCCCAGAAAATAGCAAGTGTTAGTGAGGATATAGAAAAATTGGAGCCCTGGCTCACTGTTGATGGGACTCTAGATGGTGTCGCTTTTGTGGGAAAAAATATGGCGGCTCCTCAAAAAAAAAAAAAAAAAAAAGAATTGGCATTTCATCTAGCAATTCACTTCTGGGTTCATATAAAAGATTTGAAAACCTGTACCCCTGAAACAAATAATCCATTATATGTTAATAAAAAAAAAAGATTTGAAAGCGGAGTCTTGAAGAGATAACTTATACACCAATCCTCATAACAGCATCATTCGCAATAGTCAAAAGGTGTCTATTAACCAATGAATGGATTAAACAAAATATGGTGCATACACACAATGGAATATTTTTCAGCCTTAAAGAGAAAGGAGATCCTGTCACATGCTTTAACATGGACAAAACTTGAGGACGTTATACCACATTAAATTGCCACATCACAAAGAGACAAATACTGTATGTTTCCACTTATATGAGATACTTAGTCAAAATTATAGAGACAGAAAGTGCAGTGGTGGCTGTCAGGGGCTAGGGGGCAGGGGACCTGGGGAGCTGTGAGGTATAGAGCCTCCGTTTTATAATTTGAGAAGAGTCATAGAGATGTACGCTAGCGATGGTTGTTCATTACGAATGTATCCTACGAAGACCACTGAACTGTACACTTAAAAATAGTCAGGATGATAAATATGTGTTTTACCACAATGGGAAAAAACCAACCACCAGATGCCCCATAACCTGTCATTCCCTAGGTGCTTATGCCTATATTTATTTCCTGTTCATACCCTAATCGAGTCCCAGTCACACACCCCTTGAAGGACTCCCAAACTTCACTGCAGTCTTTAGGACGCTTGGTTCACCATCACCAAATTCAACATACTTCACTTCCTTCTCCTAATGTTTGCTTCTTTCTTGCTCTCACCAAAGCTTGGCTCTCTTCTGTGAGGATACCTCAGTTCCCTCAGTGAAGTCATTTTCTTCTTTTCTTTTTTCTTCCCCATGCTCTCTGGAAATCAGGACAGAATCCACGTCCTCTTTGCCCCCTGGCCATTTCCTTCACAGACCCCAGCTCCTGTGAAATGTGTAGAGTCTCAGAACCTGAACAGATAGATCTCAATAATACAAGCTAATAGCTATATGGTCTAAACTGTGCTGGGCATTATATATGCATGAACCCATTGAATCCCCACAATAAGCCTAGGAGGTAGATGGTACTCTCATTTTATTATTATTATTTTTTTTAGGTTTTATTTATTTGTTTGTCAGAGAGAGAGAGCACAAGCAGGGGGAGTAGCTGAGCAGGGAGCCCAATGCGGGACTCGATCCCAGGACTCTGGAATCATGACCTGAGCTGAAAGCAGACACTTAACCTGGGCTGAGCCACCCAGGCGCCCCACTCTCATCTCAATTATTCATGAGAACACTACGCCCCAAGAGGTTGCCTTGCCCAAAGTCACACAGCAAGTAAGGGGTGGAGCTAGGATCTAACCCCAGCAGTTTCCAGCATCTGTGCTGTTCACCATTGCTAGGTTTACATCTGGTCACAGGCCCCTTTATGACAGACTTCCAAGGCCAAGATTGAAGGGAGACCCCCAAGTGCCGTTCAGGGGCATGTGATTTGAAGTGTACCTCTCCCCCCACCCCCGTCTTTAGTTATACAGATAAGGATATCTAGGAAACTTTTACAATTAGGATGTAACAGGATCCTTTGAGACAGATATCCTCACTTTAGAGATGAGGAAACTGAGGTCCAGAGGGGTGACATCCTTTACCCAGGAGCAAGAGCCCCCTGCCTCCCAAGAAAAGTCTCTTTCCCTGGGCTCCAGTCTCCCTGAGCACTGCTTCCGGGCTGAGGGACCCGCCCAAGACTAGGGGGCAGCCACACCAGGTCTCGGGTCTTCTCTAGTGTCAGCATAGATATCTCTGCCGGACCAACCGATGGCTCTAGAAGGAGCAGCTGAGCCAAGCCTGAGACAGAAAATGCCAACCCCAAGATGTCTCCATGGGATGCTGCACACAAAAGGTTAGCTGGGAATCAGGTATGGTCCCAACTGACCATTGTAGTTGGTCCTTTTGTGGTCCAGAGCCCTGCAGAAAGGGCTGAGCTCATGGCCCATCTGGAGACCCAAGGGTCCACAGCCTGCTGAATGTCGGACACCTCTATCCCAATGCCCACAAGCTTCTGGATCAACTTAGGTCCTCATCTTCCTTTGCAGCCTCACCTATCCACCCAGGAGGTAAGTCCTCCTCCCCGCTTACTCCAGGGCTTGGATGGAAGAGAGAGTCAGACACAGAGGCCAGGCCCACTTGGGAGAATTAGCAAGACCCACTAGGATGAATTTGTATGGGGGCAGGAGATGTAATGGGAAATGTACAGGGACAGGAGTCCTGTGCCATTCAGGTGAATGCTAGGTGCCTAGGAGCTAGGTACCCTGCTCAAGTGAAACGCTTCTGTTTCTTCATCTGTAAAATGGGAATAATACTTCGTGTGTCTACAGACTTTTTCTGTAAGGGCCAGATAGTCAAAATTTTAGGCTTTCTAGGTCAGACTGTCTCTGCCCTGGCTGCTCAACTCTGCCCTTCTGGGAGAAAGCAGCCATAGGCAACTTTAAAGAAATGAGCATGGCTGTCTTCCAATAAAACTTTATTTACAAAAACGAGTGGCGCACTAGACTTCATCCACCCGCAAGCTGATGATCCCTGACCTAACTGTAGCGCTGCTGGGAAGATGAGGGGACAGGCGCGGACGCTGCTCTGTGAGCCGTGCAGTGCGGATCATTTGAGAGGAACTGGAGGGGCAGCTCCTATGGTAATAAAATAAAGCCCAGAGCAGCTCACTGGCGGTGAACGCTTCCAGACAGGAAAGACCACCGACCCCGGCAGTCAGGTGGGCAGCGGCTCCGATGGGGCCTTAACCGTAGGCCACCTCCTGACCCACGCAGGGCCGCTGTTTCCTAAAGGGCTCAACGCGCGACCACGGCGGCCTTTCGAGCGCAGAGAGGGAAGCGCTAGCCCAGGTTGCACAGCCCGCTTCGCTTATCCTAAGCCGACGGTGTCGCAGGTCGTAGCTCGGTCCCAAGGTGCTCGGGCTCCAGCCGTCAGCAGCCTAGTACCCGCGACTCGGTCCCGCCCCCCCGGAGGCCCGCCCCCCGGAGGCCCGCCCCCCGGAGGCCCGCCCCCCAGAGCCTGCTCCGCGCCCGGCCCGCCCCCTGTAGTCCCCGCCCCCAGAGCGCGGGCCGGCGTGCTCTGCGCCAGACCCGCCCCGCGCACGTGTCGCGGCGGCCCAGGCTGCGGCGGAGGAGGTGAGCTCCCGGGGCGCGGGCGGGTTCGCGGAAGTGGGACGGGCTGCCTCCCCAGGGTCCTCTCCAGCTCCGCGTTCGAGCCGTGGGGCTCAGCATAGGGGGCCCCGGGGAAAATGGACGCGCAGCGGGGAGCCCTCGGCGAGAGTGCCGCAGCCCTTCCTCCCCCAGCCTGGAGCGCGGCCTTGGCGCCGGTGGGCCTGAGGGCGTTGGCACTTAGTCCCTTGGTTGGGAATATAGGCCCAAGTGATGGGCCCCTTTAGGAATTTTCGTTAAAACAGGCCAGGCGGTACCCCACGTTCTTGTTTGCAGCAACATACTTGCTAATTAAACCGCTATCCCAAGTAGGCAGGAAGACCGTAAGCTTCAACCAAAGTAAAATAATTATGAATTCTTGCTGAAATATTTATGGATGAAATAAGGGGACACCCGGGATGTGTTTCAAAATAAGCCAGTTGGAGGAGGAATGTGGGTGGGAGAAGAGAGGAAACAAGATTGGCCGTGAGTTGGTTGAAATTGGCTAATGTGCTGTTTTGTCTGCTTTTGTAGATATTTGTAATTTAGCATTCAATTTTTTTTCTGAAATGAAAAGCTTTCTGATAGCCTGTGTTAGCCAGGGTTGCCAGGACAAGTACTGGGTGGCAGAAACTTATTTTCTGAGGATCTGGAGGCTCAAAGTCCAAGATGATGGTGTCAGCATGTCATTTCTTCGGAGACCACTGTCCCTGGCCTGTAGATGGTCACCTTCTGGCTTGTGCCCTCTCATGGTCTTTCTTCTGTGTCTCTGTCCTAACCTGTTCTCCTAAGGACACCTGTCACATTAGATTAGGACCTGCCCTAATGACCTCACTTTAAAGACCCCATTTCTAGGGCACCTGGGTGGCTCAGTCGTTTAGCCTCTGCCTTTGGCTCAGGTCGTGATCCCAGGGTCCTGGGATCGAGGCCCACATCGGGCTCCCTGCTCTGTGGGGAGTCTGCTTCTCCCTCTCCCACTCCTCCCGCTTGCGTTCCCTCTCTCCCTCTCTGTCAAATAAATAAATAAAAATCTTTAAAAATAAAAAGACCCCATTTCTAAACACAATTACATTCAGAGAGACTGGGGATTAAGACTTCAGCATATGACTTTGGAGGGGACCCACCACTCAACCTGTGACATTGCCACTTGGCTACTTTGGGGTTTCGAATCACTGATCTATCTCTGCCTGGGTTTCCAGTGTTTAAAAATAGGGGCAATATAATTGGGTCATGGAGTTGTGAGGATTCAGTTGTTGGACAATATATAAATAAAGCTCGCAGAATTGTGTCTAGCATATAGGAAGTAAGAAGTTGAATGTAGGTTTCACCTATCAATTAGCGATCCCAGGGTCTCAGGGTAGGATGAGGAGTGGAGTGAGGCAGTTGGGTACGTCGTGCTGGGCCTAGCCATAGGAATAAGAGTAATAATCACAGCATTATCGCAGGGGGTGTCTGCTGCCGTGCCCGACTGATCGCGTCATGTGTGTTCATTCATACACTCATCACGGCCACCCCAGGGATGCCGTTGTCGGATGCCTGTTTGGCCGGTAGGGAGATGGAGGTTGGATTTGAACTCCGGCTCAAGAGCTCACGCTCTTCACCACCCCCCTGTATTGCCTGCATTCAAAAGGATGTGGCCCTGGGCTCCGTTCAGGCGGCAGGCCGACTCAGGGGAGCATTGCCTGACTCTCTTTTTCTTGGCCCAGGTTTACAGCGGTGCCAGCACTCATGGCCGGTCCCCTGTGGCGGGCCGCAGCATTTGTGCAGAGACACAGGACAGGCCTGTTGGTGGGTTCCTGTGCAGGCCTATTCGGGGCCCAGATCTCATACCACCTCTTCCCAGATCCTGTGATCCAATGGCTGTACCGGTACTGGCCTCAGGGCCATCCAGCCCCACTCTCCTCGGAGCTGCGGGAGCTCTTCCAAGAGGTGCTCCAGGACATCGGGGTCCCCCCAGGCCACCGCTACGAGGCTTTCACCACGTTCACCTTCCAGCCCATGAGTGCTGGCTTCCCGCAACTCCCTACGGGGGCTGTAGTGGGCATCCCAGCGATCTTCCTGGGGGGCACGGTCACCAACACCGATCACCCAGTGGTGGTCCACGGGCAAAGAGTGAACTGGCAGAGCCCAGCAGGCACCCAGCTGAGAGATGCCCTGACCCTGTCCCATGAGGCCCAGAAGTTTGCCTTGGCCAAGGAAGTGGTGTATCTGGAGAGCGGTGCAGCTGCCCTCCAGGCCCTGCCGGCCCCCGCTTGCCTAGCGGGAACCTGGACCCTGAGCGTGGGGGCCAAGCATGCACTGGGGCTCTACGGAGGCCCCATGAATTTACGAGCGGCCTTCAACCTGGTGGCAGCAGTGGCGGGCTTCGTGGCCTACGCCTTCTCCACGGACGCTCTCACTCATGCCCTGGAAGGTTGGCTGGACCGCCGCACAGCTGCCCTGTCTACAGCCTATGCCCGGGGGGGCGTGGAGTACTACGAGAAGATTTTGTCGGGCAATGTAGCCCTGCGCAGTCTCTTGGGCGGCCAGGGAGAGAAGCTGTATACACCCAGCGGGAACATCGTCCCCAGACACTGGTTCCGCATTAAACACTTACCCTACACGACCCGCCGGGACTCCGTGCTGCAGGCATGGAGGGCCGCACTCATCACGGGCCGCTCCTGAAGGGCTCATCGCAAGGACCGACGGGGCTCACGCGGGCACCAACCTGCCGTAGACTCTGGGGGCTCTCGGTGCCTCCGGCCCCAGAGCCCAATGTGAGATGAAGCAGAGACTCTGGAATAAAAGAACCTAGATTCTACCCTGGTCCGTGATCCCAGTGACCTTGGTCAAGCCCCTTTTGAATCTGAGCCTCAGTTTCCTCCGCTGTATAATGGGGGTGTTTGCAAATCCCCTGGCAGGATTTGGGGGTTGTGTGTGAGCTATGAACAAAAGGGCCTGGCCGAGAGGACACGCCGTCAATGATGGGATTAATGGGATGTCCCTCCTTGGCCTTGGGATTCCAGGGGGCTGTGGGGGTCAGGCCGCGTCTCCCCACCAGAAGGGCTTATAGGACGTGATCGCTTTCCTGCAGGGAAGAACACGCCTCTAGTTCATCGGGTGGTCTCCTCTCACTTCCTTCCACCATGGGAAAGAGGAAAGCTTTAGAGGCCCGGGTGACGAGTTGGCGTGGCCCTGAGAGGCTGGGAAATCGAGCTTGAGGTGGGGTTTCAGGGCTGGTGTACCCAGGGCTGATGGCATGCTCAGACAGAGCCCCTTGGCCTGAAAGGGAGAGAAGGCGTTGCTGGAACCTGGCGAGACCTGTGGCGTGGGAGACTTGGCCCGAGCTCTGGGCAGAGGAAGAAGAAGGAACAAGCCATGGCAAAACTGAGGCCCCGCAGGGAGGGCATCTGCTGGTGGGGTCCGAGCACGGCCAGTGCCTGGAGAGGAGAGGGGGCTGAGGGGCTCGGAGGGGGTTGGCAGGGAGGAAGCAGGATGGAGGTGGGGGTAATGGCCTGGGCCTAGGGTCACACCCGGGGCCCAGGGCAATGCCGCACCCTTACTCCGTTCGTTTTCCCTCAGGGCTTCTGGCGGCAGGCAGGGCAGACCCCACTTTTGATCCTTGGACAGGAGACCCCCTCCCAGGGACGGTGAGGGCGGCTGCGGCCAGCGAACCGGACTCGCTCGGCCATTCGTGTGTTTTTATTGCCGATTGTGTTTTCCCCGGAAGAATGGAAGAACCCGGGCCGGGTACCAGCGTGATTCAGGGCGAAGAGACGGGGCCCCACCCAGGGAAGGGCATAGACCAGTACCCGGAAGCCCACTTCCTGCCGGAGGCCGAGCGGGCAGCGTGCGGGGTGCAGCAGCTGGAGGTCAGTGCCCTGGCTCGGCCCGGCCAGCGCGGGGGTCCCGGTGTCCACCCTCACGTCCAGGGGTGGCAGTGGGCACATGCTTGGGGAATGCAGGGGTGGCCGGATGAGCTACTGAGTGGGTGAGCGAGTCTCCACTGCGGGGGCCCCTCGGCTTGTCATCCAGGTGCTGCTGCCACCTGTGACTGATCTGGGCAGGAGAAGCGGAGCTTGGGGTGTCGATGCGAGGAGTTCCAGCCGCTCCCCACTCCCCACACCGGCGGCGTTCAGTTCTGTGGGAGCACCGTGGTTCCTCCTGGCCATTGTCCCCACCTCTCCCAGCTCTTGGATGCGCAGGTCTGCCTGGGTTCCATCCTGCTTACGACCCTCTGCGGGCGTCCCTGTAGCTTTCTGGTTAGAGCCGCCTCTGAGCCCCAGCCTGATGGCCTCTCCAGCCGCGCGGTGTCGTGTGATCCCCCGCCCCCCCCGCCCCCAGCTGGATGGAGCTTAACCTCAGGAGCCCTTCCGGTTCCTTCACTGCTGGCCCCCTCCTCCCTCACACAGTGCCTGGGTCTGGGCTACTCTCTCCCGCCCTGTTCTTGTCGCCCTGCCCTTGTCTTGGGTCCTTAGAGCTCCTCCTGCAGGTGTGCCGGGCCGCCTGACTCCCGAACCTTCCCCATTCATGCCTGCCCTGTACCTCTCCGCCCCGCTCGGCTAACCAGAAAGAAGTTACCATGCAGGTAGTGCTTAGCCAGCCCCCTCCGCTGAGACGGACTGCCCGCAAGGGCAGCGTGGTGCATCTTGTTTACTGCCGTGGGCTGAGGCCTTCCAGAACATTTTTGAAGACGCGAGCAAGGCTTTGAAGCCACCGCAGGCAGGCCTGGCTCCCTAGAGGCTGAGCCGTGACGGTCCGGCTGGCTGCGCACGTGGGCGAGGCCATTGAATCCTATGTGACCCTGTCCTGCCTTCCCAACTTGGGACTTTCCAAGGGCAGGGCCTGGCCCGGATCTGGAATTGCTCTTCCGGTGGGGGACACAGGACACTTATGGTCACTCCCTGTAGGGCACAGATTCCCACTCAGGCCACCAGGGGCCCCCCAAGGAGCTTTAGGGAAAAGCGGACACCCCCAAGTTTTAGGATCTGTGGGGCCCCCACACATAGATTTGGAGGTTGATCCCAGAAAGCTTCAAAAACACGCTGTATGGCTTCACAGACGGGCCAGGTGGCAGGGGGTTATCCGGTACGGGCCGCATCTTCCTCAGATGCCGGCTGCGTGCCTCAGTCGTCAGCATTGCCCTGCGTCCCAGGCGAACACTGTTCTCCTGAGTCTCTCCACCCCGCCCCCACTACATGTTCACGGTTCTCTGAGTGAGTGTACGAAGATTCCCAACACCCCAGAACAATCCTCCACGGAATTCCAAACTAGGCTAGCTGAGAGAGGGCTACACCAACACAAATGCCCTCTGCACCCCCGCCCCACGCCTGCACACGCTCACACACATGCAGACACAGCGGGAACACAGGAAAGGGGGGCCCAGAGTCCTCGTGTCATCACTGGCTCTGCGCGTTCCCAACGCTGGCAGGCCCCACTGCCTCGTCCTGGAGCCACAGCACTGTGCCTGTAGCCGGCGAGTACACATGGGACCCTCGTCCCCAGGCAGGCATACACCACAGGCCGGGCTGGAACAGAAGAGTGGGTCCCCAGCCAGCGAGGCCTCCTGCCCACCACAGCCCTACAGCAGCGTGCACAGGGCCCCTCTTGTGCACCGGACCCTGCGCGAGCTTCCTAGGATCTTTTTTTCCGCTTAGCCCCAGATTGGAAGAGGTAGTCGGTGATGTCATTCCAATTTCACAGGCAAGGAAAGAGCGCAGAAAGGTGAAGAAATGGGCCCCAAGCCATAAACCTTTGTTAAGTGACAGAACAAGGATTTGATGCCAGCACCCCGGTTCCAGATCCCCTGTGGAAGGCCGCCTTCGCTTATACCGGCCTGTTACCCTGAGGGTTTTCGTCGTGGGAATTTGCGCTGTGGCCTCCACAGCCTTTCTTCCCTGCCGGTTAGAGGACTTTCCAGCCTCCCTTCTCGTCAGGAAAAAATGGTCACTGAGCAGATCTTTCTGGAACTTCCAGGGGAGACCCTTTCAGCTAACTGAATAGGAAGGGGCCGCCCAGTCTTTCAGATTTGGTGCTGAGGTGAGATTGGGATGGAAGGGCCAAGCGTTAGGGAGCCCTCGGGCCCCCGCTGAAGGCAAGGTCACCCTGGGAAGCAGGAGAGGACGTGGCAGCCAGCTGCGGGATCCAGAGCTGGTCCTGCCCCTCGAGCAGAGTGACTTTGAACAAGTGACTTCGCATTTCTGCCCTCAAGCTGTCCATTAAATGGGGATAGTAACACGTAGCTTATGCTGTTGTTTTGATAAAGTGAAATAAAGTTTGCAAAATGTGAAACCCAACAAGAGTGCATAGTAAGCTTTATTTTTGGTAATAATGACCTTTCTTTACCGTTTACTGCATTTGACAGAAATTGCCCTTCTCAGTTTTTACCTGTGACACTTTCACTTAGTTTAATGGCAACATGTACAACGTAGTGTAAATTAGCCTCCATATTTTGTCAAAATACTGTCTTCATTTTTTGATGGTATCACACGCTGCATACACCCACTCCTGGGCGCCCGCAGCCGGAGTGATCCGTCATCAGTGGGGCCCAGGAATACGAGGTCTGTTCAAAATCTCAGCAAAAGGGAATACATTAATTTTTTTTTTTTTAGGATTTTATTTATTTGTCAGAGAGAGAGCACATAAGCAGCGGGAGCAGCAGGCAGAGGCAGAGGGAGAAGCAGGCCCCCCACTGAGCAGGGAGCCCGCCACGGGGCTCGATCCCAGGACCCTGGGATCATGACCCGAGCTGAAGGCAGAGGCTTTAACTCACTGAGCCACCCAGGCGCCCCAACTACACAATTTAGTTCACAAGGTATTTTGGCAACTCAACCTGGGCAAGAACAGGGGCTTTTGAAAAATAAGGCTTTGGGGTGCCTGGGTGGCTCAGTGGGTTAAAGCCTCAGCCTTCAGCTCAAGTCATGATCTCAGGGTCCTGGGATCGAGCCCCGCATCGGGCTCTCTGCTCGGTGGGGAGCCTGCTTCCTGCCTCTCTGCCTGCTCGTGATCTCCCTCTCTCTCTCTCTTTCTCAGTCAAATAAATAAATAAATAATCTTTAAAAAAAGAAGGCTTTAGGAAAGCTTGCCATTTGGGGGTTCAATTTTAATGTGAAAGTTTGAAGTCTTTACATTTTAAACAAATTAAACCTCAAAATTGCTGACTGGTTCAAAATGGTTTTATGGAAAAAGTAATGAAATCTGTAACAAAAACATGGCACCGAGGGTGGAGGCTCCACCATTTACGAGCGAAGCATAGAAAGGTTCCAGGGGTGGGGCCCCTGGGTGGCTCGGCCAGTTAGGCGTCTGCCTTTAGTTCAAGTCATAATCCCAGGATCCTAGGATCGAGTCCAGCATAGGGCTCCTTACTCAGCTGGGAGCCTGCTTCTCCTGCCCTTCCCTCTGCTTGTGCTCTTTCCCTTTCTGACAAATAAGTATTTTTTTAAAAATAAAAGAAAATTTGTTTCCTAAATCTCTGTGCTTATAAGTGGGACAGGTACCAGAGTGTTCAAGGTCTTAGAGCTGCTCCCCAAATACCAGCAATTCCTTGAGACTGGAACCCTCCCAGGAAACTCACTGCTGCCTAATACAGGTCTGTGTTTATAGCTTTTCGAAGTCCCAGTTAGGGCCGTTCCTTAGCTGTCTTGGTTGCTATCAGTTGACAGCTGTGACACTCCTTGGCGCCACTCGAGAGCAGAGGACCCACGTGAGCCTAGGGGTAGATACCAGGTCAGAGAAGGGGGCATTAAAATGGAAGGTAGTCGGGCGCCCGGGTGGCTCAGTTGGTTGAGCAACTGCCTTCAACTCAGGTCATGATCCTTGAGTTCCGGGATCAAGTCCCACATCGGGCTCCCAGCTCCACGGGGAGTCTGCTTCTTCCTCTAACCTTCTCTCGTCTCATGCTCTCTCTCACTTTCTCTGTCTCTCAAAAAAATAAAATCTTTAAAAAAATAATAAAATAAAATGGAAGGTAGTCATTTACACCTACCACATGGGTCATTTTAAAATACTAAAATTTTAAAATATTAAAACCACCAGTGTTAGGGTGGTTGTTGTAAAATTGGTACAAGCATGTGCTCTTGGTTGACATTTGTAGTAGACAGCCCCCAAGATGGCCCCCAGTGACCCCACTCCTGGTGCTCTTGACCTTGTGTCAGCCTCTTCCCTTGCTCCCCTGGTTCAAAACAATAGAGTACAGCAACATTAAGGGCCTGTCACTTCCGTGATTAAGTTACAAAATGTCATGACTTCCCTCTTGCTGGCGGACTCTATTGTTTTCTCAGATGCATGCTTTGATAAAACGCGTTGCCATGTTGGAGAGGCCCACATAGCAAGGAGCTAAGGGCAGGCAGCCTCTGACCAACAGCTGGCTAAGACCTGAGGCCCTCAGTCCGACAGCCTGCGAGGACCCGAATCCTGACAACAGCCGAGCGAGCTTGGAAGACAATCCACCCCCAGATAAGCGTTCAGAAGAGGGCACAACCTCAGAGCCAACACCTGGACTGTAGCCTGTGACAGACCGTGAAGCAAAGGACACAACTTGTGCTCAGATCCGTGACCCACACAGAAGTAGTGAGACAATAAATGTGGGTTGTATCGACCACTTAGTTTTACAGTAATTTTTTGTGCAGCAATAGATAACTAATGTACGGGACTAATGGACATAAAGTTTTTAGAAAGCCATTTGGCAAAACTTGATACAATCACAAAACTTCTGATCCAGTAACTTGAAACCTAGAAACTTAGCCTAGAGCTATAACCCAACAGAAACCAAATAGTATATGCCCAAAGATGCACGTAAGAGCGTTCGCGGCAGCAATTTTTTTTTAAATCAAAATAAGGGAAATGTCGAACAGCAATGACTTAGGAAATTGCGGTACACCCATCTGTTGATTATTGTTTGGTCGCCACAAACGTGTAATTATGAAGATTCAGAGAGAAACATAAAAATATTAGTTATTACTACCAAATCTTGAGAAAATGTGAAGTCCCGCTTGCATGGTGATGGCAAGAATGTAGCCATGGTAAGATCTGGAAGGAAATTCACAAACTTGAAAGTATATCTGGGAGCGCCTGGGTGACTCAGTCGTTAAGCATCTGGTCTTTAGCTCAGGTCATGATCCCAGGGTTCCGGGATCAAGCCCCGCATCGGGCTTCCTGCTCGGGGAGAGTCTGCTTCTCCCTCTCCCTCCATTCCAACCCCCTGCTTGTTCTCTCCCTCTCTCTCACTACCTCAAATAAATAAAATCTTAAATAAATAGAAAAGAAAGTAACCCCGTTCAGCTGGGATTTTGAATGTGTATTCGCTATAGCTAAGGACGGCCTGCCGTATGGATTTACACATATGTACGAACGCTTACTCAGAGGGGCCCACAGGCCCGCTCCCTCTCCCTGTGTCAAGGTGACAGATCCTGGCATCACTGCTTTTGGCTCTGTGTCCTTGGGGCGTGGCCAACCTTCTGTCTGTCAGTTGCCACGGCCGTCAAGAAAATGTGCCGCTCAGATCTGCAGGGAGCAGACTTGCCTGACTGCCGCAGCTGTCGTTTCTCTGGATCCACAGCCACGTTCTCACTGAGGCCATGCCTCTCGCGGGCTGCTTTCGGGCGGGTCTGGTGGCACTACTACGGCAGGCCCAGTCCGATGAACTGGGGGACTCCTCCGGTGGGTGACCGCGGCTCCAGGACTCCCCGGTGGCCTGGGCAGGTCATGCTCAGAGCTGCTCTGAAGTCTGAGACCCAGACCTCCTCCATTCCCCACGCCTTTCCAGGTGTTAGAGCTGAGAAGTGGCTCGAAGCCTCTCCCCAGCTTCTATGCCCACCCCCCTTGCCCTGCACAGGCGTCCCCCCTCCCCCGCCCCCGACACCTGTGATCCTGCCTCTGTGTCTATTTCCCAGAGGACCTGAACTAGCAAGGTTAGTCCTCGCTCGGTCAGGTGCACTGCGAGGTCCTGGGGAGCCCACAGTCCTACCGAGGAGACTGTCTCACAAGTAAACGGTGGCACCGACGCAGTGAAGGCGTGAGGACCCGCCCGCTGGCCCCTCGGCTTTTCAGACGTGCAGCGCAATTTTATTTTAATCGCGCCAAGTGAGCGTGTAGGAAATGTAAATGCAACAGTGTGGTAAAAATAGCAGAGAACGGAAAAATCGAGAAAGGAAGTACGCATCCAGCATGCGAATTCAACGCTCATTAATGCCTCATCTTCAGTCCCGACTGACACTCGATGCTCACAGATTTCAAAACAAACTTTGCAATCATGATGACTATTCTGAAGGGATCTCGGCACCGGCGTCAGATCCGGACGTTCAGTCGGTTTGCAGCTGGCTTGTCCCGCCGCTTACATAGCGTGTCGTAACAGACTTGTCCCAGGTCAGGTCACGTCGCAGAGGAAGGAAGTACCTTCCCGGAATTAGAAAAGATCCCCCAGCCGCATTCAGGTTCAGACAGCCAGCATATAAAGGGCACAGAAACCAGCACAACGTGGTTCCGAGGAACATAATTTTTATAAAGAAAATTACTTGGGGCGCCTGGGTGGCTCAGTCCCTTACGCGTCAGACTCTTGGTCTCAGCTCAGATCTTGACCTCAGGGTCGTGAGCTCAAGCCCTGCACTGGAGCCTACCCAAAAGAGAAACAAAAAAACAAATGTAAGCTTCTGTTTCCTATTTTAATTACTGAAATCTCTAACGATGACAACCTGTCACCTGTGACAGTAAATGGAGACAGTGATGCAATCAAACTTCTTAGAACACAATTAGCAAGCCAGCCGACGTAACAGAAAACGATGGGATGTGCGATGTGAGTCTGTGATCCCACGCTGGTTCTTTTTGTCATTCGACAAACATATCATGTTAATGGCAGACCAAGGCGCGAAGTGTTTAGTGCCTAAACTAGTTTTCTTTCTTTTTTTTTAAAGATTTTATTTATTTGACACAGAGAGAAGAGGGGGAGAGAGAGAGAGAGTACAAGAACAGGGAGTAGCAGGGGCACCTGGGTGGCTCAGTGGGTTAAAGCCTCTGCCTTTGGCTCAGGTCATGATCTCAGAGTCCTGGGATCGAGCCCCGCATCGGGCTCTCTGCTCAGCAGGAAGTCTTCGCTCTCTGCCTGCCTCGCTGCCTACTTGTGATCTCTCTGCCTCTGTCAAATAAATAAATAAAACTTAAAAAAAAAAGAATGGGGAGCAGCAGGCAGAGGGTGAAGCAGGCTCCCTGCTGAGCAGAGAGCCCAATGTGGGGCTCGATCCCGGGACCCCGGGATCATGACCTGAGGCCGAAGGCAGATGCTTAACCGACTGAGCCACCCAGCCGCCCCTAAACCAGTTTTCTTTTAAGAGCTAGCTAGCATTTTATTGTAGTCTTTTATCTTACTTTGTATACCCAGTACTCTATCCTACTAGAAGCTATTCAACTTAACCAACAGAATCAAAAATGATTTCTGACTAGATTTATAGGGGACATAAATTTTTATGTCATCAAACTGCATAAGCAAAAGTACAGTAATAAAGAGGAAAATGCCTCCTATCTCTCTTGGAAAATAGTACTTTACAAGCTAGCTGCGTCTTGAATGTCTTTACCCCTATTGCCCGGCAGTGGACAGCTGATAGAACAAAGTACTGTTAATTTGAATTATGATAGCATATCCCTCAGAGATTGACCTAAAAATGAAGTTTCTACCAAAGAAGGAACTATTTGAACATGGCGGGGTGGAAATCCCTTATTCAGACTCCTTGGAGGTGATAATGGTTGCAAATTTGCAGCATTTAGACAACTATGCTTTCAACATGCTCTGTCTTAGGATCTGAGATTAAGACATCTAGAGAGCTGACAAAAATGGATTTTTCCTTCAGAATTTTAGTCAAACTCCCAATAATCAATAATCAATAGTCAAAGCAAATACGGCACATATGTCAAGCGTAAATGTAGATGGTGAGCTCCGGGGGCACCAGGCTGGCTCAAAGAGCGTGAGGCTCTTGAGCTAGGGTCATGAGTTCCAGCCCCACACTGGGTGTAGAGATTACTTTAAATAAATAAACTTTTTTAAAAGGATGGAAAGCCTAGAGAATTCTTGAGTTCCTAAATATTAAGAAAAAAAAATCTATCACTGCAACGTATAGGACTTCTTCCCTATTTTAATCTTAGGAGTTTCAAAGAATAAAGGAACGGATTATACACTCGTGTGCGTGCCGCATGAGCATGCGTGTGCACACACACACACACACACACACACACGCCGGTAAGTAACCTAATTCCTTCTTCCCATCGCCTCACTTCATTACAAGCAAATTATGCTTAATTAATTAATTAATCGCTACTGTCATTGTTCCTCCTTGTATTGCAACATAACAGAATTCAAAAGCAGCTTCTAGAAGGGAACCTGTTTCTGAATGCCTGTATAACTCGAGGGTAGCTAGGTGATAATAACCCAAAGGCAGGGGTCAAACTTCCGGGTTCCCCAGTAAGCTCTGATTCACGTGAAGCTCAGAATCCTGTTTCAGACCGCGGTTCTCCGGACAGAGAGAGATGGTGGGGTCCTGAACTTGGCCGTGGCCATGGGGATGGAAGGAAGCAGGACTCGGGCTACATCTGGGAGGGAGCACTGGTGCGATTTGGTGGCAGGCTGGGTCTGGGGGTGTAAGAGAGGAATGTCAGGGGTCAAGGGTGGGGAATGTCCCCTGGTTCCCGCTCGGCAGCTGGGTGTCCGCGATGGACCCTCTGCCCTTCCTCTCTCTCTGCTGCGGGGCTCGCAGGCGCTGAGTCCCATTCTCTTCCTGTCTCCTGGGATGTCCCTCCTCCCTTACCAACCACGTCTCCCTGGAAAGACAGCTTTGGTGGCGGTGGTGGTAGCGATCGACTGAAGCCTTGCCGCCCAGGGGATGCTTGAGGGCTCCCAGGTGGAGGCAGCAGGCGTAAGGAGATCTGAACGACGCTCTCTAAACCATCCACAGGGTGTTCAGTGCGGAGGCCAATGGAGGGGAGTATATATTTCATCCCGCAGGCGGGATGCCGGCCGCTCCTTCCTCAGGGATGTCTCTGCGTCTGCCCCCTCCTCCTTGCACCCCTCAGCCACGCTCAGCTCCAGCAGCCTTGGGGGGCACACACCAAGCCGTTGCATGGGTTGGAGTCACCTCGACTCAAAGCCGCCCTAGCTCCAGACTTCTTGCAATCCTGACCCCTGGGGCCTCCCCCTCCCTGCTGCACGGGGTGCTTGAGACGGCAGGCTGCTGGGTCCCCCCCTCCCCCCCCCCCCCCCGTTCTGGTCAGGGGCTGGAGGGCGATCCCCTGGGGCCTGGGCCAAAGGAACAGACTATGGAGCCAGAGCCCAGGTGGAAAGAGGGAGGGAATGGGCACCCACACAGCGTGCGACAGCATCTCATTGCTTTCTAACCAGACCCTCTCTGGTTTCTGGACTTTACTGTTGTCGTCACAAACAAGACCTGCCGGGGACTGACGCCTGGACACCGAGCAGCTGGCTGGGCGCGGATAGGTCACGATCAGGTGGGCACCGTCTGCTCGCCAGCTAGCTCCAGTTTCCGAGACCTCCAATCAAGGTCAGGGTTGAATTTTCCCTAAGGTCATCCACGTGATAAAAGCTCAAGGTCACAGCTCTCTTCACCGCAGAGGGTCTCCCCCCTCCCCTTACCTGGGCCCCGGGTTTTCAGTCCGCTTTCAATCTGCTTTCAGTCCCCTTCCGAGCGCGAGCGAACCAGAGCGAACCACAGCTGACTGGGAGGCTCCTTCTGGCCCCCGCAGGTTGGGGGCAGCCCCGCCCGCAGTCCTGAAGCATGTGCGTCTCTGTTGATTGGTGGAGTCAGGAGAGAATCGGAATCAGGGTCCCGGGAGACCGGGGTCCAGTGAGAGGCTCACAGCCAGGGGGCAAATCTGTGGGTGCTTCTCCAGGCAGCCTTCGGCTTCAGAACCTGGGTTAAAACCCTGGCTGCAGGGGTGCCTGGGTGTCTCAGACGGTTAAGTGTCAGGCTTTTGCTCAGGTCATGATTCCAGGGTCCTGGGATCAAGTCCCAACTAGGGGCTCGGGGGAGTCTGTTTCTGCCGCTCCCCCTATTTGTGCTTGCTTTTTTTAAAAAAAAGATTTATTTATTTATTTGACAAAGAGAGAGATCACAAGCAGGCAGAGAGGCAGGCAGAGAGAGAGGGGGAAGCAGGCTCCCCGCTGAGCAGAGAGCCCGATGCGGGGCTCGATCCCAGGACCCTAAGATCATGACCTGAGCCGAAGGCAGAGGCTTTAACCCACTGAGCCACCCAGGTGCCCCCTGTTTGTGCTTTCTTGATCTCTCTCTCTTTCTTGCTCACTCTCTCACCCTCAAATAAATAAATAAATAAAGCCTTTAAAAAAGAAAAAAGACCCTGGCTCTACAACTTACTGCCTTGGGCACATCGTTCATCCTCTCCATACCTCAGTTTCTCCCATCTGGAAATGGGAAATAAGACAAAGTCTGCCGTCTAGGGTTGTTTTAGGAACTTAAGTTGATATTCGTAGAGCACTTGGCACAGTGCCCGGCTCAAGGTTGACAGTACTGCCCTCCACAGCGTCCTCCGACCTCCGGCCCCGGCTCACTCGTGTGTCTGAGTCCCCCATCGGCCTGGGACCTCCCCAAGGCCGTCCCCACCTCCTTATCCCCAGTACCCGAGAGTCTCGGCGTTCAGGCCGTATTTGGCGAGGACAGGACTGAGGAGTGAGGGGAGGGAAGGAGTGTGACAAGCAAGCAGGCCCCCGAGACTCGGGCCTGGGAACCGCAGCTCAGCCCAAACTTTTCAGTCCCGTCCCCTGTCCCCTGGGTAAGTCCCCTCAAGAGGGGCCCCTTCTGACATGGCTCCCGGGAGCAGGGCTCGATCCCCAGATCCTGATCCAGGCGGGCACAGCCACCGTCCTGTGCTGGTCCCTGGAAGGGAAAGGTGACCCATCCCGGAGGTCCGGGCTCAGCTGCCCCCTCAGCCCCGCGGAGGGAGCGCGTGGCTCTGGGAGGCCCCGCGGGGAGCCCGACCCTGTCCCTGCCTCCTTCCCTCGGCAGCCCCGCCCGTCCGACCCACTCTGGATCCCCCACCCAAGGCCCTGCGTCCCAGCCAAGCGAATGGCAGGAGCTGACGGTTGCCCACGCCCGCGGCAGCTGCCGGGGAAAATGCTGGCAGACAGAATCCAATTTTGTTCTGCCTCGCGAGCAGATCTCCAGTCGAGCAAGGGGACACTCGCTCAGTCATTCAGGGGTTCCATTAACCCGAGGAAGGCAGAACCGACAGCCCAGGGGATGGAGGGGGGCGGGAAACCTAGAGACAGTGGAGGAGGCCCAGCAAGCGGGAGGCCCTGGGACTCAGGAGGGAGCCACTGCGGTTTCACAGCCACGGGCTCGTGGCAGCTCACCAGAGGACCGGGCCC
>CM052810.1:82229498-82288946 GCA_028533885.1 Nasua narica | reverse complement strand
AATCATAAAGCAACTCTATTTCCACCGGGTCTTTCAATCTGGCTCCGGGGTTCCTTCCTTCCTTCCATCCCAGCATGTCCGGGTTCCTTCCTTCCTTCCATCCCAGCATGTCGTCTTAGGCAGGCATCACGCATAGGTCCTTTTAAGTCACAAGAACAAGAGTTGTCCGGGAGTCTGGTTCAGGTAATAGACAAAATGCTCAATTTCACCCAAAGGTCAAGTGTCTCTCTCTTCCAGCTGGGGAACCGGCAGTGATGGAAAGAAAGGCGAGGGTATGGCCACCACCCTCTGGCACCTTCCCTTCTTCCATTTCCCACTCATTAGCCAGGGTTATTGGTGAGGGGTGGGAGAGGAGGAGAAGGGGAAAGGAACAGGGATAAAGAAGCAGAAAGTATCTTACTTGACTGCGTCAGTAGTGACCTGACATAGGGGCGCGGAGGGGGGGTTGATAACTAACATCTATTTACGGCATTTCTGTGGATTTCTTGGAGAAGCCACAAGAACTTCTGCTGCAAACTTCCAGCTTAGGGTTGCCAGATAATCTACAGAATGCCCAGCTAATTAGAAGCTCAGATAAACAATAGGTAAGTTTTTCGCATATATCAAATATTGCATGTGATAGACTAAAAAAACTCAGCCTTTGTGTATCAGAAATTCTAGTTTAAATGGCCATCTTGTGTTTTCCTTTGTTAAATCTGGCAACGCTAACCCAACTACAGCTTTCATCACGAGGTTGGGGTGTGTGTATGTCGGGGACAGAGATTGCAGTAACCCTTCAGCCTCTGGTTTTCCATTCGTCCGGTCTCTCTGCTGGGTCCCTTTGTCCCCACCCTAGGCAGCTCTCTCGGGTGAAGTTCCTTTCTGCTTTCTTTCTTTCTTTCTTTCTTTCTTTCTTTCTTTCTTTCTTTCTTTCTTTCTTTCTTTCTTTCTTCATTCATTTATTAACATATAATGTATTATTTGCCACAGGGTACATGTCTGTGAATCATCAAGCTTACACATTTCACAGCACTTACCATAACACATACCCTCCCCAATTCTGCTTTATTTTATTTATGTTTTGCTTTATTTAAAAAAAAAATTTTTTAAAGATTTTATTTATTTGGCAGAGAGAAAGAGATCACAAGCAGGCAGAGGCAGGCAGAGAGAGGGAGGGAAGCAGTCTCCCCGCTGAGCAGAGAGCCCAGTGTGGGGCTCAGTCCCAGGACCCTGAGATCATGACCTGGGTCGAAGGCAGAGGCTTTAACCCACTGAGCCACACAGGCGTCCCCCTTTCCCCAAACCCTTACAGGTATAAAGAAAGCTCCCCCTGATGCCCTTCTCATTTACCCTGAGGTAGAAGGAAGCCCCTGTCTCCCCTGCCCCACTGAAGGGCACGGGACAGGTCCAGGGGGGCACAGAGAGCTCAGTCAGCCCTCTCCATAGAAACCCTCCCCGTTATTCATAGGCGGGAATCAGGGAAGTAGTAATAAGGCTCACAGAGCAAGTTGCATATGCTCTGAGCTTGTCCTATGTGGGGACTCCCAGCACTTTGTGTGGACAGGGAGTTCCTTGGCACGACTATTCTGTTCCCTGCCTTTGAGGCCTCTGCGGAAAATTTCTGGATAATAGGAAAAGTCCCTTTTAACATCCAGTTACGCTCCCTCCTTTCGAAAGGAGTGCAGGTGGGGCACTGTGGGAGCTGTGGGAAGAGCCTTTTTGGCTAGGTCGGGGGCACTCAGGAAGGGCCTCACAGAAGAGGAACCACCTAGCAGCCCTCACCCAGGGCTGTTCCCGCTTTAAATTACCCATGATCCCCTGGGATGACGTTAAACAGCAGAATTGGCTTTGGAGGGTCTGGGGTGGGGCCTGTGATTCTGCATTTCCCACAGCTCTCAGATGACGTCCTCACATACACTTTGAACAGCGAGGGGCTAGGAATGCACGCGTAGGAGGAGTTGCTGAAGCCCTTGGGGGAGAGGGAAGTGTTGGGCATTGCAAACAAGAGACTGGCAAGGGTGAATGCAGAGATCAGGTCATGTCAACATTGCCTTTGTGGCTTCAGCCTGTGGGTCAGAGGCTAAAAGGGATGAAGCTACGCTGGAAGGATGGGGAAAGGGCACTGGCGATAGAAGTTCCAGAAGGGTCCTGACTTTGACGGCAAAGGAAGAACAGGAAAAGCAGGCTGAGTGGGCTTGCATTTGTGTCAGATCTTGTAAAAAAAACACTTTATGAGCTAGCCTATATAATTGCATTTCACAAAGCCCTGTGAATGTTAATTACTGAGTGAATCTGATGGCTTGACCGCAAAGTGTCTGGGACGGATACGTTCAAGTCTTACTTTGCACAACGCCCAGCTGGCACTGCCTTGCACAGGTCCCACCACTCTGTCTCTCAACAGGCTTAAAAGGTGTGAGTCACATGATAAAGGTCTATTGCTCCGGCGTGACACTGAGAAGCTGGTCAGCAACCCCCGTAGCCTAACAACTTGAATGTGGGAGGCAGAATGATGACGCCCTAAGGAAGTGAACATCCTAGTCCCCAGAGCCTATGAATATGACCTCGCATGGCCAAAGGGACTTTGCAGATGCGATTGGGTCGAGGCTTTTGAGACGAGATCATCCTGGGTTATCTGGGAAACCGCCTGCGTGCGGACCCATGGTTAGATGGAGCGATGTGACAGTGGCAGAAAGGTCAGAGAGAAGGCAGCGTGAGAAGTGCTGTTGCTGGTTCAGAGATGTGGGGGGGCTATGTCCAGGGACCAGAGAGAGCCCCCCAGCGAAAGGCCAGCAAGGAGATGGAGACTTGCGTCCCAGAGCGCACGGAACGGGAGTTCTGCCAACCATGGGCACGAGAAAACAGTCCCTCCCCCCCCTTAAAGTCTCCGGAGAGGTAGATGACCTTGCAGCCGTGTGGGGGACCCGGGCCGGGCTTTTGACCTACAGGACTGCGTGATAATAAACTGCATTGTTTTAAGCTGCTCTTTCGGTAGCTGTAGCGGTTTGTTACACCAGCAACAGCAAACGAATACCCCCGCCAAGAAGGACCTCCCCCTTCCTTCTCAGAGGCCGGGAGCCTGGTGCTGAAAGCTAGCCTCCCTAAGGCTGTCACACCCAAATGCTGGAAACTCCCCAGAAGCAGCTGCTGTTTGCTGAGAACAATGAGTTGCTTGTCAGCCTGGGAGAATAGGATAACAAATCCGCTTTGCAAACAGCCCCCAGTCGGATGGGCAGGTCCTGTGAGATGGCAAGTTGGTCCTTGAATACTTGCCTTCTGTCCCGCCTTTATTTTTTCCATGGCTCGCTGGCTAGCTCACTTGGCGTTCTGACTTCTTCCAGAAAGTCATCTCAACTCTTGTCGGAGAGAAAAGCTATGTCCGTAGGACACACCACAAGCTCTTCCAAGAGGGGCCCTGCCGGGAAATCACAGTGGCCCCTTCCTGGCCCCGCGGGGTGGTTAGAGCAGGAAGGGATTCGGAATCATGTCATTTTACGTGGGAGGAGGTCCACTGCTAGACAGCCCATCTTCCAGGGGGCTGGCCGACAGGATTCCAAAGGTTGGCATATGACAATGGAATTAAGGAGACAATAAGAGTTGAGAGTTAGGGGCGCCTGGGGGGCTCAGTGGGTCAAAGCCTCTGCCTTCGACTCAGGTTTTGATCTCAGGGTTCTGGGATCGAGCCCCGCATCTGCTCTCTGCTCCGCGGGGAGCCTCCTTCCCCCTCTCTCTCTGCCTGCCTCTCTGCCTACTTGTGATCTCTCTTTCTCTGTCAAATAAATAAATAAATTCTTTAAAAAAAAAAAGAAAGAGCGAGAGTTAAAGGACACTGGGCCCGGTCAGCCAAGAGGACATCCCCAAGGGCTGAAAAAGCCATCGGCACCCAGTATGCAATGGGAGTCTGAGATGGGTGCCCGAGGGCCACGATGGGAGTGCAGGACCTAGTCCTGTGCTCTGCTTCCGTCACTCCCCCCGCCCCCCCCGCCTGCAAAGGGACCAAATAACTAAGGTCATACACCAGATAAACAGAGCCGCTTGGACCTCAAACGGAGCACAGGTCATTCTGCCAAAATAGCCATCAACTTTCATGATCATGAACACGAGTTCAGAGTTACTAAATGGCACACAGGTGCTGCAGGTATGGAATGTCCTCTAAGGTTAACATCTAAACACATAATTAAGGTCACCCTGCTAATTTCCTGAGTGATTGGGCAAATTCAACTCCCTTTCTCCTCTCTCCGTCTAAAACGTGCTTTCTAGGCTGTGAGTTAAAACTTCACAGCATTAGATCAAGGCCTACTTTCCCTTTTTAGCTCACAAATGAGGGCTTGCTCAGGGGCCCCTCATCCGTAGGGCCATGCACAAAGTGGGATTTCCCCTACAGCACAGTGGAAAACAGTGGACAGAGAGGTCACTGGGGCTCTGAGGCAGAGAGGCCCCCACACTGGAGTTGGAGGGCCCCAAAGGGGCTCAGCCACATGGACATTCCTGCTCCATCCTGTCTCCTGAAGCCCTTTAAGGAATCGTCTTCACCCCCAAAGACTTTGGCTGCTGAACGATTAAAGTCATTACTGTAACAAACAATCCTTGATCATCTACTGTCGGCTAGACACAAGGGTCCTAGGAAAGAGGGGCTCCTCACTTTAATCTGCATCCTGCTTTGTTCTTGACAGCACCCCTCTGTACCCCAATTCTACTACAACCTTCCAGCCTCTCTCAGCTCCGATCTCTGCTTTCTTCCAGGGTCTTCTTTTCTTTTCTTTTTTAAATCCATTCGAAGTCTACACCAGGAAGTACGGTCTCATCATTTTATTTTTATTTTTAAAGACTTTATTTATTTGATACAGAGAGAGAGAGATCACAAGCAGGCAGAGAGGCAGACAAAGAGAGAGGGGGGAAGCAGGTTCCCCGCTGAGCAGAGACCCCCGATGCAGGGCTCGATCTCAGGACCCTGAGATCATGACCTGAGCCTGAGGCAGAGGCTTTAACCCACTGAGCCACCCAGGCGCCCCCAGGTCTTATTTTCCATCCTCCTCGGCTCAGTAAATGCCTGGAGAATTCCAGGCAGTTCCCCCCTCTCCACCCCACCCCCTCTCCTGCCCCTGGGTCTTGGCCTTGGGGCCAAGGCAGGATCCTGGTCTACTAATAAAGCACAGTTTCTGCAGGGGACAGCAGCAGACAGCCCTCTCCCTGGGGGACTGAGTGCAAACTCCTGTTCTCAGGTCCAGCAGAAGCCCTCCACGCAGGCCCTGCAATGGCAGCCCAGACTTGTCATCACTAGCGGTCTCCTGATAATAAGCACACGATGCCCATCTTTCCTGAAGTCCATTCCCTCCCCCCGGCAAGGTCAGTTTCCACTGCTCCGGGATGATTAATGCGGTAACTGTGAAATGCCTTTTGATGCAGTGGATTCATTGAAAGGGCTCTCCCATCTGCATGGATCTGTGCGGAAGTGTGGGGAAATGGCCGCGCGTTTATTTATGTCACCCATTGTTAGCTAAGAATATCCAGGTGTTCTAATAATGGAGGTACCAACACAGGAAAAAGTTTCGAACGGTAGAAAGGATGCTGAGCTCAGGATCAGGAAAAACGAGCCCCGTGGCCCGAGCTGAGTGGCCTCGACAAGCGTCTTTTACTTTGTGAACCTCAGATTCTTCCAGGGGAAAAAACTGAGCCCACTAGTACTTGCTCCATTGACCTCAAAGGGTTGCAATGAGAATCCAATGAGAGGGCGTTTGTGTAGCCCACATTCCCTCAGGCGCTGGCTGCCAGAAGGACGGATGAATCCCCATTAGCAGATGCTGTGCCTCCCGCCGGCTGACAGAGGGCACCCAGCATTCCCCATGTATGTTTCACCAGGGATATTTCTGGGAGCCCCTGGGGGTGTCTCAGGAGAACTCCCACATAAGCTTTTCAAGTGCCCAGGTCGCCCTCCGCACAACGACCCACACCCCCAGGGAAGGTGAATTTCAGGACTCTCAGAGCTGCCGAAACCGAGAGGTATCAAAATGATCGGTTGGTTCCCTCTTAGACCCTTCGCATCCTCTTTGTATCAGAATGATACCTGGAGGCTGGGAGTGTAGCTAACACACCAGACATGCCCAGGAATCCAGGAATGCCCGAGCTTCAGGGTAGGCTCAGGAGAACACAGTTATGGGGCGGCAGGGCGGAGGTGCAGCATCAGGCCCTGGGCTGAGGTCTGACGGAAGTTCCCATTGACTCCACACAGCTGTCCCAGAGGTGGGCATTGTCCCCTTGCTCAATTTACCCAGGTCACTCCACGGGTGCGGTGGTCGTAGGTGGCAGAGCCCTATGGTAAGCCTTTGTCATTCTGGCTGCTTGACATCTGGATGTCCTTATTCTATGCTTTCTTCTAGAAGTTTCGTTGTTTTGGAACTGATATTTAGGTCGATGGTCCAACTCGACTGAATTTTATATATAATCCACCTGTATATAATACAAGGCGAGAATTCAGGTTCTTTTCTTCTGCATCTGGATGCCCGATTGAGGATAGACTTTTTATTTGGGAGGAATGTTAGGATAAGTGGAAGAAGAATTCTACCAGCCACTATGGAAACCAAGCTGAAGGGGAAGATGTTCCCTCTTTCCATTTTCCGGTTGCTCAGAACTTTAACTCTTGAGGAAGACAAGCCAAAGCACAGGTCAGTTTAGGATTATTTGACATGGCCCTGAAGTGCAGAGACAAGCGACAAGAGCTCCCCCCACCTCATCAGGCTGGGTGTCTCCCCCAGGCAGCCTCTCCACTGTGCCTCACTTCCTTTGGGTCCTGCCCTAGCAGGCGCCTCCCACCACCCAGCAATTCTGTGAATTACCCACTGCTCCTCATGTAAATTTCTCTCCTGCTTAAGTTAAGCAGAAACAGTTTGTATTTGCAAACCGATCCCTGGCTGCCACAAATGGAATTCAAACCCAGGTATCTCTTTCCAGAAACACCCATGTGCTTTCCAACATTACCATTCACAGTGCACGGTGAAAGCTAATATGCATAGAAGACAAAATTAGTGTTACAAGGTATCAGACTGGACAGCATCCTCAGGGAGTAAGTGACAGGGTAGGGGCAATTCTGGAAGAAAGCAAGCTGGCCCCATCCAGGTCAAATGCTCTAAATCTCCACACTTACAGAAAGGTTTGGAAAGGAAAAGTGCAAATCAGGAAAACAACAGTGTAAATAGGGAGCACCATCTGGGTAATGGGATCCCACCACCTGTTTCTCAAATAACTGCATTCGGTTACAATTAAAAAAAAAATTCCTATAAGGTCTGTGTACGGCCATAATCTTGGAACCCAGAATTCTAAAGCCAGGAAAGACTTTAAAATCATCTAACTTCTGGGAGCACCTAGGTGGCTCAGTTGGTCAAGTTTCTGACTCTTGATTTCAGCTCAGGTCTTGATCTCAGGGTCGTGAGTTCAAGCCCCACAGTGGGCTCCACGCTGGGTGTGGAGCCTACTTGAAAAATAATAATAATAAAATAAATCATCTAACTTTGTCACCTCATTTCATAGATAAGGAAACTGGTACCCAGTTAGGTTAAAAGACTTATCATATACAGAGGTAGTGAGAGAACCAGTTCTAGCGGGATGTTTTGTCTTCCAAGTGAAAGGAAGATGAAAGAGGCAGAAAATCCAGAGAGTAATCCAACTTACCCGATGGGGAATTACAGTGTTAGTTTAATTATCTGAGAAATGAAATCACACACTTCCTCTAGTCTTTTTGTCTCTGTGAAGTCTCAGGTTCATTCTCAAGATGCTCCCCCTGAGATACACCCACTTGTTCCTCTGTTTCTACAGAGGAACCATCCAGGTAAACCTCATCTCCCACAGTCTGCTACTTTGTCCCGAGGCCCCTAGTCAAGCAAACAAAAGCATTGCAGAGAGCCAGAGGGTAGCTGAAGTTCTCCGAAGTACAGCTGACCTTTGAACAATGTGGGGGTTAGGGGCGCCGACCCCCCAAATCCCTGTATAACTTTTAACTCCCCCCAAACTTAACTACTAATAGCCTACTATTGACCAGAAGCCATATCGATAACATAAACAGCCAATTAACACGTATCTTGTAAGTTCTGTGTATTCTAGACTGCGTTCTTACAATACAGTAAGCCGGAGAAAAGAAAATGTTATTAAGAAAATCCTAAGGAGGTGGGGCGCCTCGGTGGCTCAGTGGGTTAAAACCTCTGCCTTTGGCTCAGGTTATGATCTCAGGGTCCTGGGATCAAGCCCCGCATCAGGCTCTCTGCTTGGCAGGGAGTCTGCTTCCCCCTCTCTCTCTGCCTGCCTCTGTGCCTACTTGTGATCTCTCTCTCTCTGTCAAATAAATAAATTAATTAATTAAATTAAAAAAAGAAAATCCGCATAGAAATGGACCCACATAGGGTCACCTGGGTGGCTCAGTCGGTTAAGTGTCCAACTCTCGATTTTGGCTCAGGTTATGATCCCAGAGTTCTGGGATCGAGCCCTGCATCGGGCTCTGAGCTTAGTGTTGAGTCGGCTTGGAATTCTCTCTCTCTCTGTTCCTCCCTGTGCCCCTCCCCCTGTTTGCATGCTCTATAAATAAATAAACAAATAAATAAATAAAATATTTATTTTAAAAAAAAAGTGGACCCACACAGTTCAAATCTTTGTTGTTCAAGGGTCAACTGTATATGTTTTCCTCCAATTTACACACGCTCTTATCAATGTATTACCTGGGAGCAGTACCACGCTCGGGCGTTATCTTGGTGCTATGGTGTCACCTTTTAGACGATCATTTAGATTAGTTTCTAAGGAAGTAAGATGCTCAAGGAAATGTGACAGAAAACCCAAGGTCTTTGTGAGCCTGGCTGGCTCAGTCCGTAGAGCGTGCTACTCTTGATCTTGGCGTCGTGAGTTCAAGACCCACGTTGGGTGTAGAGATTAATTTTAAAAAAGAAAACCTAAGATCTCTTCACAGGCATTCTCACACAAGCAGGCAGCCATCCACAGTACGATCTGAGGAAAAGCTTCCCTTCTAAATGATGTATTTCTTTAGGAGGATCTTGAAGTTAGAGAGGACGTCCCCGGCAGCACTAACCCAGCTCGCCCACTCTCCACAGGCCCTCCCCAACCACCTGAACTTCACCCTCCACTGAGGGGTGAGCCCGTCCACGTGGGATAGTGTGGTGAAAATCTGGGGCACCTGGGTGGCTCTGTCGGTTAAGCATCTGCTTTTGACTCAGGTTATGATCCCAGGGTCCTGCAGGGAGCCCGCTTCTCCGGCTCTCTCTGCCCCTCCCACCCCGGGACACCCGCCCCTCCCCCCAAACTCTCTCTCTCTCTCTCTCCCAAATAAATAAATAAGAACTTGTACAAAGATGTGGTGAAAATATTAGGAAGAATGAGGTCATTACTTTGTAGTGATGCAAAAGTTCTCCATCATTTACTGGAAATGAAATCAGCAAGTGTGACAATTTGATCACATTTTTGTAAAAAATGTAAAGATCTTGTAAAAAACATATTTTGTAAAAAATTAATGTGTACGATGTAGCAAACTTCTGAAAAGAGACATGGAGAACAGTTAACCTCATTTGCTTCCCAAGGAGTGGGAGTGGGATGACGAGATTTTTGACTTTTTCCTTAAAACATGTCTGTGATGTTGATAAAATTACAACAAAAATTATGAGCGTGTTACCTTTTAATAAAAAATGAAACTTTAAAAAAAAAAATCCAGTTCCCAGGGTATTACCGCCCAGGCGTTACAGATCCAAAGTGAGTGGGGCTTACAAATCTGTATTTTCTTTCTTTTTTTTTCTTCAAATCTGTATTTTAATAAGTTCTTCGGACAATTCCCAAGTGCAGCCAGAGTTGAGAACCATTGGGTTGAAGCATTAAGAGTCCCGAATAACGTATTACCTGGGAGAGGTGGTGATTGGTCTTTATCTCAGTATGAATCACTCTCTCAGATTAGCTCCTGGGGACAAGGGCTGCTGATACAATTCAGCAGAAGACTATGTGGTGTATTTTGTGGGACAGAAATGAGTTCCTCCATAAAGACACATGGGGGCAGCCAGAGGGCACTGACCTGTCTCAGTCAGCTCAGGCCGCCATAACAAAATACCACAGATTGTGTGGCTTAAACTGATGAAACTTATTTTCTCCCAGTTCTGGAGGCTGAAAGTCCCAGATCAAGGTCGAGCTGGGTTCCATTCCTGAGAGAGCTCCCTTTCTGACTTGCAGATGGCCACTCTCTCCTCACATGGCCTTTCCTCTGAGTGTGTGTGGAGAGACACAGTGAGCTCTCTGGTGTCTCTCCTTGTAAGGGCACTAATCCTGTGGAATTAGGGCCCCATTCTTACCACCTAATTTTGCCTTTATTACCTCCTTATAGGCCCTATCTCCAAACATAGTCACGGGGGACTTAGTGGGGCTTCAACAAATGAAATGGGGGAGGGGCACAGACATTCACAGACAGAGCCCAAGTGGAAAAGAGAGAAGGGGAAGATGGGCCAGCCCACAGGGTAAGTAAGCATCAGAAACCCCATTTTGTCCTGTTGGCCCCCATGTTCTGTTCTCCCCACCACCGGGCGCAGACTTGTAACTCAGTCACCCACAGGCAATTAGGATATTTGTTTTATTTGGCAGCCCCAAAATTATGCTTAAAAATAATTCTGGGGTTTTTTATGAAAGGCAGGTTGGGGAAAAACATCTGGAATGAAATACATCCACAGACAATTTACGCAGACCAAAAGAGAAAGGGGGAAAAAAAAAACCCACTCCAAATTATACTATTCTTAATGGTTCCGGGAAAGACATGAATGAGCGGGGAGGGGAACAAACTCTTAAATGGCTGTAAGAGAGAGTACCGGAAACCAGAGCGTGGGTGGGTCTGTGAGCACTTTGCTCTCACATTATGGAAAGAAAGAAATTTCACTGAAGTAATTTTGAGTCTTTTTCGAAAAAGTCATTTTTATGTGTGGTTCCGAATTATAGACTCGAGTCAACTCTGAGGAACTTCCCACAAGATTAGTATCTAAATTCTCCTCCTCTCCACAGACGTGGCTAAACAGTCTGTGTCTTGTCCCTGCTAATATGGGTTGTCCTCTAAGAGTAATGTATTTCTGGCAGACATCACTTTCAACAGCAGCGTTCCTGTGTGATGTTGTGATAGAATAAGGAATATATATTTGGTCTTGGTCCCTGGTTCCTGTCACAAAGAGCTTCTAAAACCCTTGGAATCTCTGGAATGATAAGAGAGCGCCTTTGGTATACTGATGTGATGACTGTTGGCTGAGGGGCTCCTACATAACTTGGACTTGTGAGTTGGGAACTTTTGGCCCCACCCCGAACCTCCAGGCAGGGAGAGAGCTGGAGATTAAGTCAATCATCCCTGGTCAATGATTTAATCATTCATGTCAACATAATGAAACTTCCATAAAAGCCCTTGAACTACAAAGTTCAGAGAGCTTCTTGGTTGGCGAACACACTGAGGTGCTGGGAAGATGGCGGGCCCAGAGAGGGTCCTGAAGCCCCAAGTCCCCCTTATTCAATGCATCTTTTCCATTTGGCTGTCCCTGAGTTGTAGCTTTCTAATAAGTCATTCATAGTAAGTAAACTGTTTTCCTATGTTCTGTGAGCTATTCTAGCAAATGATCAAACCCAAGAATGGAGTCGTGGGAGCCCTACTTGTGGCCAGTTGGTCAGAACTATGGGAATAGGCTGGAGACTTGCAATTGGGCCTCTGAAGCCAGAGCAGTCTTGTGGGACTGAGCCTTCAACCTGTGGGGTCTGACACTCACTCTAGGTAGTCAGGGCCAGAACTGATTTAACCTGTGAGGTACCCAGTTGGCATCCAGAGAAGCAGATAATAGGGAGCTGTTGGGAGGGGAAATCCACACATTAGTTGTCAGAAGTATTGGAATGTAAAAACAGCTTATGTTTCTGTGTGTCCAACACACTGAGTAGAAAAGTGATTGACATCCGCCAGAACTCTTTCAAAAGGGCTGGTGAAGGGCCCCCCCAAATGACAAAAGCGATTCCTCATTGCCAATTAGTTCATCTCTGGGAATATCTGCCTTGGGGACAAATCTTTGCTGAAAGCCCACTGTCCTAATGGTCTCTGCTGACTCCTTTAAAAGGAAAGGCGGTAGAAAGGAACCAGCATGGCTGGGCGTCTATTAAATGCCTTTTAGAAGTTATGTCACTTAGGGCGCCTGGGTGGCTCCGTTGGCTGAGCGACTGCCTTCGGCTCAGGTCATGATCCTGGAGTCCCGGGATCGAGTCCCGCATCGGGCTCCCTGCTCTGAGAGGAGCCTGTTTCTCCCTCTGACCTCTCCCCTTTCATTCTCTCTCTCTCTCTGTCTCAATTAAATAAAATAAATCTTTAAAAAAAAAAAAAAGAAGTTATGTCACTTATTCTTGATCAGTTCTTTGAGGGTGTTATTGCCCACATTTCACAGATAAGGGAGCTGAGGCCATTGAGAGTCTAGACTCCAAATCAAGAAGATATAGCTCCTTCTAGCTAGTTGTGACTTTTGGCAAGTTACTTAACTCTCGATGTTCTGAGCCCTTCAGCTGTAAAATAGGAAGAATAAGAAAATCCCCCTGAGGGGATGGAGAAAATACATTGCAAAGTGTTTAGCAGAGAAATAAGTAATCTGTAAATATTAAGTACTGCTATTATTGTTATGGTTAGATAAGTTAAGTAGCTTGCTCAAATTAACATTGCTTTTAAGTGGCGTCTGGGTGGCTCAGTCTGTAAGCATCCGCCTTCGGCTCAGGTCACCATCCCAGGGTCCTGGGATCGAGCCCCGCATTAAGCTCCCTGCTCAGCGGGGGGTCTGCTTCTCCCTCTGCCTCTCCACCCCCCCAACTCATGCTCTCTCTCTCTCTCTCTCAAATAAATAAATAAAATCTTCTACAAAAATAAAAATACAATTGCTATCAAGTGCTAATGCTGGATTTCCATCACCGTCTTAGTCCAAAGTACATTCTCCTCATTACTCAGCACTCTTTCTAAGCTGAGGACGAAAGACAGAAAGACAGAGACCCCCCAACCTCGTCCCTCGAGGCGAATCAAGGTATCTAAAGGTATGGATTTCGTCTGTGTTACCTCCTGGCCATAGATTGATTGATTGACTGATTGGTTTTGTGGCTTATTAGCCAGAAAGTGGGGCTGGCTCTCTGGAACCTGCTGTGATGCTCAGAAAATTTGGCTCACCGGGCAGCGGGCAGGGCCCACTGGAAGCTGGGAATAGGCTGGCAAGGGCTGGGGCTACTAGGCTACCATGGTCCAGATGTAGGAGTGAGTAGAAAGCCTGGGGACTCTGTCTGTGGGCTCAGTAGGCTAGCAGTCCAGATCAGTCTGGACCATGAGGTCAGGCAGGCAGGCTGCAGGGGGATGTGTTCGCATCAGCAGGCTATGGTCGAGCTGGAAGAAAACCCATGTAGCTGACAGCCAATGGGTTGACCTGGAGCCATGAAGGATGGGATCTGGGTCTCCTAGGGAATCTCGGGGAGGGGACTCATTCTCAGTAATGACTCTGGCCATTCCTTGTGTCTCCCAGTGAGGGTGTAGGAGTAGGAGGTAAGGGTGTGTGTAAAGAACCCACATGAAACTAGGGGCTGGACACTATCTCTTTCACCCTACGCACTTAACACACGCTGTTTTCGTTCTTACCATGTGCTCATCTACTAGCTAGTCCCACCTCCAGGAGACCAGTGAGGAAACAGGCTCATACAAGTCAAATAATAATGCTCAAGGTCAGTGTTAACGATTGTCAAATAAGCCAACTAACAGTCTGCTTAGGAGATTTGCAAAGCACGGATATTTAAACATCGTGTTCAAAAAAATAATTGTCCATTTGAATTTTCTGAGACTGCATCAAAGCAATCTTTGTTGGAAACATCAGAATTTTGTTGGGCTTCCTTACAATTATTTTGATGTCTTAAATGGAATGGAAGGGGGAGGGTGGAAAAATGGCTTTCTTCCCATTTTCCTCTCCGCTTTAGGGGGGCGAGGGGAGAGAAGGACGCCTTTTCTAGAAGCCCTCAGCAAATTTCCCCCATCATCCTTTTGGCTAGGACAGGGTCACGCATACACCCCCGAGATCAGTTACTGGCAAGGGAACAAGCATTGCATTAATTGTCTTAGAATAATCACAACTTATACTATGAGGCTGGGCAAATTGCCACACCATAAAATTGGGTTCTGTCAGCAAGAGAAAGAGGACAATGGCTGTTGAGTATGCAATCAGGGGAGGTATTACAACACTTCAGGATGCTCCAGCATTGCTGGTGAGCTAGCAAAGCAGGGACTGCTCATGTACCAAATGGTCGCCTTGGGTTAGAGTTAGGAGAGCGTTAATGGACTCTTACGGAGACTTGAATCCCACGACATAGTGTAGTTAGTACCGTGTTCTAACGAAAGCTTCCCTCCACCATGGCCTCTATTTCTTTCATTTTCCTTAATCAACTAAACTCCTTGTGACCTATCTTCACTCTGTCTCTACTTCCCACTCCCTCTTCAACTCATTGTCATCTGCCTTCCACTCCCGCCTCTTCCTTGCAACTGTCTAGCAAAGGTCATGAATGAGTATTCAACTCCCAATCCCGAGCACACTTTCCCACCCGTGGTTTACACAGCTCCGGGACACAGGGAACAGTTAACCCTTCTGACAGTCTTGACAAGTTCTCCTCCGTTGAGGCCTAAGCCCTTACTCCGTCCTCACCCTGACTGGTCTACTGCTGGGCCTATTTCCAAATGTTGGGGCTCACTCCCCAGGATTCTTTCCTTCCCTTCTCTTCTTTCTTCAGACACTCTTCTTCTGACATGCACTGCCGTCTCCAATATCTAGCTTCCGTGACGGCTGGAGACACGAGGTGAAGACCTATAAGTTTAACTGACTTTTGGATGGTTCTGCCTAGAATCGCACAAGCACCTCAAGTTCAGTTTCTTCTAAGTTGGCCTCATCATTATGCCTTTTAAACCTACTCTCTTTTATCTTGTGCTCCTGATCCTGGAGATTGGCAATATTCTCCATCCAGCCGCTTGGCCAAGCCAGTAAGCTGGATCCTACCTAGATTGTACACGAAATGATCAAGTCACGTTATTTCTACTTAGTCAATATCTCTAGGTCTCTCTGTTCTCTTTTATATCCACGATTTCCACCCTGATCGAATACTTATCATAACCTGCTGGGTTATTATGAGGGTCTGAAGCTGACATTCTCTAACTTTATGCTTACCCTACCCCCCAATCAAAGCTTCACTATCTTCCTAGTGATCTTTATAAAATATGCACACGATCACATCTCCTTGTATGGCTTTCCACTGCTGCCAACACAAGGTTTATGGCTTACAGATTGTTCACCTCTCCATCTTTATGCCTATTCTTTCCTCTTCTTGGCTTATGCTCTCTCCATGCTGACTGCTGACATCACACTGTGACACCTTTAATGGCTTGAGCTGCTTGCATTTAGGTGTGGCACTTTCTGGGGTTTGCAACTCCATCGTGGGAGGTCAATATTAAATGTGAGCAGGCTTCCTGAAACCTCCACATTAGAGTCTCCTTACCTGCAAAATGGGGACCCTAATACTTGCGAAGTGAAGAGCTGAAAGTATAAATTCAGTAGTGTGTAGAAGCGTGGCATCTAGTCAGGGTCCCATCAGCGATAACAGTGGCTACTCATGGAGCAGTCCTTCTCTATGCCAGGACAGCTCTGGGAGTTTTAGGTTTGTTGGTTCCCTTGATCTTCATAACAATCCGTTGAGGCAAGTAGTAGTATTCCTATTTTATGGATGGAGAAACAAGCACAGAGAATCTGAGTAGTGAATTCATTTGCTAGGGCCGCCATCACAGAGTACCGCAGACGGGGGGGGGGGGGGGGGGCTTAAACAGCAGATATGTATTTCCTCACGGTCCTGGAAGGCTGGAAGTCCATAGTCAAGGTGTTGGCAGTTTATTTTCTCCTGAGGTCTCTCTTCTTGGCTCTCAGATGGTCACCTTCTTGTTGCGTGTTCACATGGTCCTCTGTGTGTGTATGTGTGTCTAAATTTACCAGTCATACTAGATTAGGACCCTAATGATCTCATTTGAACTTAATTGCTTCTTTAAAGACACCATGTGCAAATACAGTCACAGTCTGAGATACTGTGGATTGGGACTTCAACATATGAATGGAGGGTGGGGACATAATTTGGCCCATAACACGTAGCTTGTTCAATAGCACACAATAGTGAATTTCAGAGATAGGATATGGATCCTGGCAGAACAGCATGAGGCACTGTGCCCTTAAACACAAAGCAACTCTACCTCTTCATGACTGGAGACGACTTAAATAAATCCAATGACTTTAACTATATGCACTTGAGTTCCTAATGAATGTGTTATAAATTATCTGGGGAGAGACACACAAATCTAAGGACTAGTTTCTAGAATGTTAGTATAAAGCCAATAGGACGTCCTCATCCACAAGAACAACAACAACAACAACCAACCAACCAAACAAACAAACAAATACTTCTCAATAATTTGAAAGCTCTTTTTGTCCACTGAATCGATCCAGCAACTAACCAGTTTGATGTCATTGATACCAAAATAATTCAGACCAAAGTTAAATCTATCATTCCATAAATAAAGTCCTTTGGAAATCGCTTCAAAGAGACTTTGACATTTCTCTTTTCCAAATTACCATTCACATTCTTCATTTCGCAGGAGCTCTAAAACAAGGGCGCTTGTGCCTTTCCGTTTGGGTTGACTTTTTAGCTGGAGCAAAGTGCTCCGCACTCACAGTACTTACCTAGCTTTTCCTTTTGTTATATTTTAGCCAAACTTCCAACAGCTGTGCTCCAGGACAACCTTAATGATGTATTCCAGGAACTGGAGTAAGTGCCTTACATCAATACAAATGGGACTCCCCACTCCCCGTGTTTGGCCTTAACTCCATGACCACTTAGCCATTTCATCCCTTGTAAAGAAAGGGAGAATATTGGTTCCAGCCTTTAGGTCAACCCCTTCTCCACTGGTCTACAAAGTCCTTTGGGGCAGGTGCTGTGTCGCATTCATCCCTGCAAACCCAGATCCTAGCATAGTGCTGGGCACACAGATAGAATTCCATCAAGCCAGATGCTCAGTCCTGCTGCTGGGGTTACAGGTTCTAGTCTACCTCCTGCTCCGACTGGGATTCATTCAGAATAGGGGTTGGGGGGGTGGGGTGGGCAGAGCACTTACAAGGGACAGAAAGCATCTTCTAATATAGGAACCTGAGTGGTAGAGACGACATTAGATGGGGTTTGACAGTATTTGTGAAAGAGTCAAGTTGTTGGGAAAACATCTAGCTTCCCAAAATGACTACGTTGGAGGACAGGAAATTCAGTGTGTAGGTGGTACTGATATGCTCATTTAAAGAGAAAAGATATGGTTTATAGTTATCACACATAAAGTTTATAATAATGCATGCTCCCTCTTCCCTATAAACCAAATGGAGGTACAGTTCCAACTGTCTCCTCTTTTGGTTGATGTTTCCCCTACTCTTTTCCCATGAAGACTAGATCTGTGACTCTGTAAAATCCTTCCTTACTACCTAAATGGAGAAAACATCCACATGTGGAAAGATTCTGATATGTACAGTCATTCCAAATGCTGCAAGCCCGAAACAGAAACAAGGCGCAGCCTTGGAAAAAGTCTCAATATAGTGCCACAATTAAATTGGGAATATCTTAAAGCATAAAATTAATTAATTAATTAAGCAAGCAAGCAAGTTAGGGCAAAGGCCCAATTGTAGAAGCAAGTAAACCTAGCAGTTGAACGGGGATTGCCTGGAGGGGTAGCTCTCCCTAACCCCAGTCACTTCACCATTGGTTGGCTGAGCCTTGGGTAGGGTCTCCAAAGAACCCACTCTCCATCAGGCAGGAATGACTAAGCTCTCATCTATAGAGGGAGTCTTAACCATTACTTGGTAGCACTCTGTCCCAGGCACGGGGCTCATTGCTTTGTATGGTGGTAGCTCTTTTCCTGCTCACAGCTCTGAAGGCGTCCACAATCATCCTAGAGGACGACACACTTGCATAAGCACATATAACAAATAGGTCTGCTGTACCCCAAAGCTCAGCTTCCTTGCAGAGAACTGGTACTTCTCAGGCAGGACAAGGGTTTGGCGTTGTCGGAAAAGCTGTACTCCTTAGCTACGGGGTTGAGAACAGCATAGGACTTAAAGACTTTTGAGGAGCGGGGCGCCTGAGTGGTTCAGTGGGTTAAAGCCTCTGCCTTCGGCTCAGGTCATGGTCTCAGGGTCCTGGGATCAAGCCCCGCACAAGCCCCGCATCGGGCTCTTTGCTCAGCAGGGAGCCTGCTTCCTCTTCTCTCTCTGCCTGCCTCTCTGCCTACTTGTGATCTCTCTCCCTCTGTCAAATAAATAAATAAATAAAAATCTTTAAAAAAAAAAAAATTTTTGAGGAGCGAAGGGCAGTGCTTGCAGAGTGTGTGGCAAACTCTTGGGAACAGTTGCTGCTCTTTGCAGTCACTCTTTGCATGGAGAAAGACAGCTCAGTGTGTCCCGGAATGGGTGCAGCGCTCGGAAGAGGAGGCTCGGAGCACTGGTCAATATCTGGCCATGAGCCATGCGCTGTCCCAACGGTTGGCTGCTCAAACACCTGATCCGGGAAGGAGAAACAAAAACCAGAGGGCAAACCTGTTTTGACAGGAGTGACTGGTCCAGAGGTCTGAGCTGACGGAGCCCGTGGAGACTGGTGGGGCCATGTGGAGATTCGAGGAAGACCAGGAGGGTTGGGGGAAGGCAGTGAGGAGAACGTGTGGGGAGAATGCTGTCTAATGGTTTCAGTAACTATCTTTGAAAGCCAGGCACATGGTATGGAGCCCCTTTTATAGGAATCTTCAGGAGTCTTCCCAAGGCCAGCAGGTCTCCAAGGTATCCCCGACGGAAGGACACTTGGCAGAATACACCCTAATTTGATGACAGTAGTCAAGTCTTGAGAGATGGGGAAGGCCAAAGCTTGCACCCGGCCATCTCAATGGAGATACGTGCCCTCTGTGCACTATCATTTCTTTCTTAACAAGAAGCATATATTATTTCAATATTGGTATAACCAGAATGCAATCGATTAAACATGGATCATGCATGTAAGTTTCTTGTCAGTTGCAACACGCAGTGTAAATATACTTGACAGTGAAAGAGAAGCACAGGAGAGAGAGGGGCTGTGACGCCTGTGTCACAGGCAATCTGTCGTTCTCCACAGTGGCAGATGCTGCTGCATATCTTCCAGGTCCCAGGCTCCCCTTCTCCCTCGGGATTAGCGTGGAAAGTGCACCACATTTGAGCTGGGAACATGGCAGCCGTGGAATAAAGACCCCATTTCCCAGGCTCCCTTGCATCTAGGTGTGGCCACAAAACCAAGCCCAAGCCGGTGATGAAGGGACATATGCCAGCTTCAGGGAACCTGAAGGCAGGCAACTGGCTCTGCCCCCACTTTCTTTGTCCCTTTCTCCAATGGCTGCCTGAAGTATGGATATGTTGGAGCTCTAGTCACCAATCTGGACCATAAAAGGTGAGAGCCACCTCCTTGGGATAGCTGATCAGGGAGCTGGAGAGAGCTTCACCACTCCAGAGTGGCCAGACTTTCTTCAGCCTTTCACAGGAGTGGGCTATAAAAGCCACTGTATTTTGCTTTTTCTGTCAAATGTATCCCTTTTATTTCTCCCTTTTCAATCCAGGTTCACCCTACTGAAAGCCTACTGTGTGCTGAGCATCCTACCAGGCGCCCTTATGTGTCTGTGTGATCTATTTCTCTTGAACCTATCTCTGTCCTATAGATTCTAGGTTACATTTAGAAGCAACCTAAGCCGACATCCACATTAGTAGTTTCAAATATTTTTATTTTTTAAAAGATTTTATTTATTTATTTGACAGAGAGAGAGAGAGATCACAAGTAGGCAGAGAGGCAGGCAGAGAGAGAGGGGGAAGCAGGCTCCCTGCCGAGCACAGAGCCCAATGTGGGGCTCGATCCCCGGATCCCAAGATCATGACCTAAGCCGAAGGCAGAGGCTCAACCCACTGAGCCACTCAGGCACCGCTCAAATATTTTTAAAGCAGCAACCATCTACTCTTTCCTTCCTCTCCCCCACCAAACAACAATCATACACATTATCCCCAAGTAAAAACAAACGAACAACAAAAAAACCCAGCAGCCTTGGGGACACCTTCCCAGAATCTTCCACTCAGTACTGGGTATGCCTAGATATTAACGGTGCACAAGCTATACTCTCCATATGGGGTGGAGGGGGGCAGGGACAAGTTAGCTGGCAACTGCAATACAGTATAAAAATGACCACAGGAGGGATAGATACCTAGCCATGGGAGCACAGAGAGGGAGCATCTCAGCCTCTCTTGTTTTTCGTTTGTTTTAAAATATTTTATTTATTTGAGAGAGAAAGAAGGAGAGGGGAGAGTTCAGAGGGGGAAGCAGACTCCCCACGAAGCAGGGAGCCCAATGTGAGACTTGATCCCAGGACTCTAGGATCATGACCTGAGCAGAAGGCAGTGGCTTAACCAGCTGAGCCACCCAGGCTCCCCTCTTGTTTTTTTTTTTCTTTTGTTTTTTTTCTACTTCCTCTCTGCTGATGCATCAGGTCTCTTAGGAGGCCCTCTGCTAAGCCAAGGGGGCTGAAGCTGAGCCACAGTCTCCATTGTTCTTCTTTGTGAGCCCTTGAGTGTCTCATAGACCATGTATTTACTAGTTGTCTATGGTTAATGACCGTGGTAAGCTATCCAAGCTGAGCTCGTATGAATCTTCAGAGGTTTATAGTTACAGGGAAATGAAAATGTCAGAATAAAATCTGAGGCTTTTTGGTCTCTATTGGATTTTCAGGAAGCTCATTGGTCCTTCTTGAACCGTTTTGTGTGTGTTTTCCTCTGAATTTCCCAGCTATTATGCTGAGCACCACCTCAGACTCAGCAGCCTGTTAAGTCGGACCCGGAGGACTATCATTAGCGTCACAAGGAGTCCGCAGCAAGCCGAGCCTTTAACCAGGACTGCACAAGCCAGCCCAGAAGGGAGGTCGGTTTGCTGATGGAAGGAGAGTGTGAGAGGGGCCAGAGCTTGGGGACCATCTCAAAAGACGAAGACCTGGAGATTTAGGTGCCCTCATGAAAGCTGAGCTGGCCAGGTCCACAGGGTCTGGTGTTGGGGACCCAGAAGGAGAGCAGGGAGCAAGAGAGGAATATAGGGTCAGAGGGGTGGACAGAAGTGATTCACTGGCTTTTAAGTATCTCCTGGAGAAAGGAAGGGTGGAGGGAGACAGGGCAGAAGGAAGGAAAGAGGAGGGGAGAGGAAGGAAGGGAGGAAGGAAGGAAGGAAGGAAGGAAGGAAGGAAGGAAGGAAGGAAGACAGAAGGAGGGAGGGAGGAAGGAAGGAAGGGAGGGAGGGAGGGAAGGAAGGAGGGGATGGAGGAAAGGAAAGAAAAGGAAGAGTTGCGAACTCCAAGTAATGGGCAGCCAAAAAAGAGAGCCACGGTTGCCTCAATAAAATAAACAAGACAAGAATGTGCACATAGGGACACTGAGGAAATGCTTCCACGGGTAGAAAAATACACACACACACACACACACACACACATACAGACACACGCATACATACAGACACATACACATATACATATATGGGATAGCCAGTCTCCAAGATGGGCCTCAATCCTTGCCCCTGACGTATCCATACGTCATTGCCTCCTACACTGAGCAGAGCTGACCCATGAAGTCGATAGGATATGCGGAAATAACGGTGAGTGATTTCCAAGACTGGGCCTTAAATATCATAGAGGCTTCTGCGTTGCTCTCTTTGAGATCACTCATTCTGGGGGAAGCCAGTTCTCATGCCATGAAGATGCTCAAGCAGGACAGTGGAGAGTTTAACACTCAGTGAAGAACTGGGGCCTCGTGCGGACCAGCCAACCAGCCAGTCATACAAAGGCGCCATCTTGGAAATGGATCCTCCAGCCCCACTCAAGCTTTCAGCTTCAGACGATAGCAACCCACTTTCAGATGCCTCACCCATAGGAGCTGTGAGATGATAAATGTTTGCTGTTGTTTTATGTCAAGCAATAATAGATAATTAATACAAAATACATATTTTCCATGGACAGATTTTTAAAAAGATTTTATTTATTTATTTGGAGAGAGAGAGAGAGAATGAGTGAAGGGCAGAGGCAGAAGGAGAGGGAAAAGCAGACTCCCCACCGAGCAGGGAGCCCCATATTGGACTTGATCCCAGGACCTGGAGATAGTGACCCAAGTTGAAGGCAACCATTTAACTGACTGAGCCACCCAGGCGTCCCCTGATGAATGTCATTCTTAAGCAGACTTTTAAAAAAAATTTTGCATCCTATTTTTCTTTAATATTACATAATCAGCATTGTCTATGTCAGTAAAATTTCTTTATAAACACAAATTTTTTTAATAAACACAGTTTATATATGTATATGTATTTTTAAAGATTTTATTTATTTGACAAAGAGAGAGAGAGATCACAAGTAGGCAGAGAGGCAGGAAGAGAGAGAGGGGGAAGCAGGCTCCCTGTTGAGCAGAGAGCCTGATGCAGGGCTCGATCCCAGGACCCTGGGACCACGACCAGATCTGACGGCAGACGCTTAGACTGAGCCATCCAGGTGCCCCATCAGGCACCTTTAAAAAGAAGGAACAATGCATACAAATTTAAGCTCTGGGTATAAGGCTTTCCCTATCCTCCACCTGCCTCTGTCTCTGCCTCTCTCTCTCAAACCTGATGCCCAGGTAGGAAGGGGAGTGTTCAAGATTGCGTGACTGTGATGATCCTCAGAATAGCTATCGGTACTAGAAGCTAAAGAGGCTCCTGGCTGGCTCAGTCAGTAAACCATGTGACTCTTGATCCCCAGGTTGTGAGTTCTAGCCCCATGGTTGGCGTAGAGATTAAAAATAAAATCTTTAAAAAAAAAAATAAAAGAAGAAAAACTAGGAATGGCACGCCTGGATTGGTAATTATAGGACTTTATAATCGGCTGATTTTGGTCAGAGAAACATTCTTTATCTCACTCATGGTGGGTAGTTGTTTTCATTTCTGAGTTCAGCCTAAAGAAAGTTGAAGAAAATGAAGCATGACCTTAATTTTGGGTTTAATATAGTACTGGATATTGAGATTGAAGGGGAAATAAAAATAAAACTTGCCAAATTCCTACAAGAACAGTATAGACAGTTTTTCCAATGAAAATTACCAGACCATTAGTAACATACTGTGTTATTTATCAAACATTCCATCAAAGATCATTACATACATACATTAGATCCAATCCAGGGGCTCACTGCCCTTACTAGAAATTAATACAAATTTTCATGACTAATAATGAATTTTTTTTAAAGATCTTATTTATTTATTTGAGAGACAGAGAAAGTGAGAGAGAGCATGAGAGGAGAGAAGGTTAGAGGGAGAAGCAGACTCCCCGTGGAGCTGGGAGCCCGATGTGGGACTCGATCCCAGAACTCAAGGATCATGACCTGAGCCGAAGGCAGTTGCTCAACCAACTGAGCCACCCAGGCGCCCACTAATAATGAATTTTAAGAAAACCATTCGTTGCCTTCCATGAGATGTTTTGCTCTGCCTAATCAAAAGTTTAGATATAACATTGGAATCATGAAACTGGTTAAATATCTAACAATCACACATCAAGTTTCTAGCACTTCACATCTCGACTATTAAAGCAGATTTTTGAATATCCTTCCCTTGCACCTGAGGCATAGGATGAACTCCCCTCAACATCAAGGTTCCCCACGGCTGTGATTGCTGATTAGGGATGGGACCTAGGGAGGGTACGGGTGACATATCGGAAGTGGGAGGGGAAGGGAGGATGAGACACAGTTCTGACACGGCAGCTCAGTCATTCTGACATGCCCCTGATGGGGAGATATTGTTACCGTTTCCACCGGTCTTCTAGATTCAGTCTGTCTGAGCCTATTCTCTCCTTCCTCCGCAGCATGAAATTAATTTTTCCTAAATCACCGATTACATCATCACACTCCTAACACACTTTTATCATCTACCACTTAATGTTCATACTCTCCAGCTTGACTTTCAAGAAACAATTCCTCCCACCCCGACTCCCACCACCAAGGCTTTATAGGATTAGAAGTTAATCATAGGAGCGCCTGGGTGGCTCAGTTGTTAGGCGTCTGCGTTCCACTCAGGTCATGATCCCAGGGTCCTGGGATCGAGCCCTGCATTGGGCTCCCTGCTCTGCGGGGAGCCTGTTTCTCCCTCTCCCACTCCCCCTTCCTATGTTTCCTCTCTTGCTGTCTCTCTCTCTGTAAAATAAATAAATAAAATATTTTTTATTTATTTTTATTTATTTTTTTTAAAGATTTTTATTTATTTATTAGAGAGCGAGAGACTGAGAATGAGAGGGGAGAAAGTCAGAGGGAGAAGCAGACTTCCTGCAGAGCCAGGAGTCCGATATGGGACTCGATCCCGGGACTCCGGGATCATGACCTGAGCCGAAGGCAGTTGCTCAACCAACTGAGCCACCCAGGCACCCTATTTTTATTTATTTTTAAAGATTTTATTTATTTATTTGACAGACAGAGAGATCACAAGTAGGCAGAGACGCAGACAGAGAGAGAGGGGGAAGCAGGCTCTCCTCTGATCAGAGAGCCCGATGCAGGGCCTCAATCCTAGGACCCTGAGATCATGATCCGAGCCGAAGGCAGAGGCTGTAACCCACTGAGCTACCCAGGTGCCCAATAAAATCTTTTTTTAAAAAAAATAAAAATCTAATAAAAAATGGCCTTTGTGTTCTATTCATATGTGCTTGTCTTCTCGTTTAACTTTCTAGTAATTTATTTTTATTTATATTTTACAGAAATAATTGGGCCATTGCAGGTTGGTCCCTCACCCCAGGCAGTTTGAGAGGTGCTGATTGAGAGGGCAGAGATCCCTATTTTGCACAGATCTTGCACAGATCTATTTAAAAAAAAAGATTTTATTTATTTATTTGATAGATCACAAGTAGGCAGAGAGGCAGGCAGAGAGAGAGGGGGAAGCAGGCACCCCGCTGAACAGAGAGCCCCATGGGGGGCTTGATGCGGGGCTCAATCCCAGGACCCCAAGATCATGACCTGAGCTGAAGGCAGAGATTTTAACCCACTGAGCCACTCAGGTGCCCCTAAATAAAATCTTTAAGAAAAAACAAGTTTATCATATATCCTGTTGCCCCGTGCCCTAACACTACCCTTTAAGAATGAAAGTAGAAAATCACTTTTTTTTTTTCTTTTTTTTTGACCGAGAGACACACACAAAGAGAAGGAACATAAGCAGGGGGAGTAGGAGAGGCTGGCCTCCCGCCCAGCAGGGAGATCAGAACCTGAGCTGAAGGCAGACGCTTAACGACTGAGCCACCCAGACACCCTAGAAAATCACTTTATTTCACCAAGTATTTCTGGGAGACTCTTTATAGTGTATGGCTTTTGGGGATCTAAAAATGAATGAAAGCCAGGATCAGTGTTCTCAGAAGCTTAAAAGTCAACTTGGGGGGAAGAGAGGAACTGACTCATTGCAGCATCATGGGCTATGTGCTTTTCTGGGGATGTAAAGAGTTGAACCCTGGGTGAGGGGAAGATCAAGGAAGGCTTCTCAGAGGAGTCAACCTGAGAGCTGAAATCTTAAAGGTGCGTAAGAGTTTGGCAAAGAAAGGAAAGGCAGGGCAGTGTAGGTGGAAGGGAAAGACTGCACGTAATGAGATGAGAAGGAGTAATTGCGTTATGATAGATGAGTCATTTGTGGATGAAACATGTGCTAGGGACGGTTGATAAACGTATTGCCAACAAAAACCAAGAATTACCCAAGTCCAATCAAGGTGATGGGATAGTCTTAAAAGCCATGTAAAAACAGGGAAAGCTGTAACTTAATCTGTGTATTGAACCCACCTGCTGGGGGCGGTGATGGACGGAGGGGACATCCCAGAAGTGTGAGAGGATTTATTTATTAAGCATTATCAAAGGAGGTGACAAATGCATGGCGTGGGCGTGAGCAGTGCGTCACTGAGAGGAGTGCTCTATTGTAGGCAATGATCTTCATTCTCTGTTCCCTAAATAATTTGCTCATGCCTGTGGACCTTCATACTGGAAAAAAGGTATCCCATATAGCAAACATCAGCGCCTGGTCCCAGGAAAAGCATATTTGCTTTAAAAAGAGTGACCTTGGTTTATAATCAGTTCTTAAAAATTTTGAGCCCTCTGCAAAGCTGAGGACAGGGCCCTCAGACCTGGTGGCATCATAGCCTCGTGGGCTCTGAGTAGTCAGTGGGCCTCCCTCTCAAAAGCAACAAGAACAACCTGCGTGTCCTGCTACTACTGCATATTTTGCGTGTTCGCTGTCTTCTCCTTGCCCTTACCTCCCTCCAGAATACAACTTAGAAGGTAGGACTCAAGGTGCCTCCCCACAGATGGTCTATCGCCAGTTCACAGTAAGAGAAATACCAAAAATGCAGATGAAGCAGATAGAACCGTTAGAGAAATTTAACAGAGAAATTGATTTCCGTTGAATCTAATAAAAAAATGGCCTTTGTGGGGACGCCTGGGTGGCTCAGTTGGTTAAGCAACTGCCTTTGGCTCAGGTCATGATCCCAGCGTCTTGGGATCGAGTCCCGCATCGGGCTCCTTGCTCTGCAGGGAGCCTGCTCCTCTCTCTGCCTCTGCCTGCCTCTCTGCCTGCTTGTGTTCTCTCTCTGTTAAATGAATAAATAAAATCTTTAAAAAAAAAATGACCTTTGTGTTCTATTCGTAGGTGCTCGTCTTCTCATTTAACTTTCTAGTAATTTATTTTTATTTATATTTTACAGAAATATTTGGGCCATAGCAGGTTGGTCCCTCACCTCCGGCAGTTTGAGAGGTGCTGATTGAGAGGGCAGAGATCCCTAGTTTGCACAGATGCTGCATTACGTTCGGCGCCTGTCCAAATGGGAGCTGTGGGTCTCAACCCTGCTGCCCCGTAGAATCGACTTGGGAGCTGAGAAAATCCTTGTCTATACTCATATCTGTAAGAGAAGCCTGGGGTCCACTGTGGCCAATTATGTGAGAATGGACGTGGGATCAGAGTGGGGCAGAGTCTTCTACACTTATTAGAAACTTTGTTGGTGTTTCTTTTTTTTTTTTTTCCAAAGATTTTATTTATTCAGTTAACAGAGAGAGAACACAAGCAGGCAGAGAGGCAGGCAGAGGCAGAGAGAGAGGAGCAGGCTCCCTGCAGAGCAAGGAGCCCGATGCGGGACTCGATCCCAGGACACCGGGATCATGACCTGAGCCAAAGGCAGCTGCTCAACCAACTGAGCCACCCAGGCGTCCCTTCCTTGGTGTTTCTAACGTGTGGTCAGGAATGAGACTCTTAATGCGGGTGCTAGGCAACTGATGACCGCAAGTTGAATGAATGACGAAAACATGCCAGCTAGCCAACAGCACGTGTTTACAACAATGCTGTGCCAGGTGCTGAGTAATGTGCTACAAAGGCGTGAAGATTAATCAAGATTTTTTAAAGGATTTATTTCAGAGAGAGAGAGACAGACAGACAGACAGACAGAGACAGCAGGCGCATGTGAGGGGTGGGAGGGGCAGAGGAAGAGGGAGAAAGTGTCTTAAGCAGACTCCAGGCTGAGTGTAGAGCCTGACTCCAGTCTCAAAGTGGGGCTCAAAGTGGGACTGGAGGCAGGGCTCCATGTGGGGCTCCAAGGGGGCGCTCTGTCTCATGAGCCTGAGATCACCACCCTGAGCCCAAGACCCTGAGATCACGACCTGAGCGGAAACCAAGAGTCAGTGGCTTAACTGACTGCACTACCCAGGCACCCCTAATCAAGATTTTCTAATCTGATGTTAAAGCTCCTACAGACAAAGCCAACACAAAGAAGAGTACAAACCATTAAGAAAACACAGTATTCATCTACTAATAAAGGAACATTTATACACAACACAGGGATGGAGCCCATCCTTTTCGTTTTCTTTTTTTTAAGCAAATAGCACATCAAATAATATTCTACCTGATGTGAGATTCCTCGGCCTGGTGCCTCCCATTTGGTCCGAGAAGCCACTAGATGTCACTCAAGGTCCCTCAGGCTTCCCTCTCAAGGCTCCGCCCAGCCATCAATTCTCCATCAGACCATTTTCACCTCCAAACCTTGTCCCTGCAGTCCAAGCTCCCAATGGCAGCCATTGGCAAAACCCAGGGCACAACACGTGTTGGTTGACTGGTCTCCTTCCAGTGCTTTCCCTAGCATCCTAGGCCCACCTCATTCCTCCGTGTATTCGAGAACAGTAACTGAGGGCTGGTGTTAAGATCAGACATTACATTAAGCCATGATGTAATAGTGGCGAGTCATGGGTCCTGCCCTCGTGGAGTTTAATCTATGAAAGTACTTATACTAATTTCTATTGTTTATTTACTTAATCATTCTCCCCCAGACCAGAGGCTCTCCAATTTTTTTGGCCCCCACACCCAAAGGAAGAAAAACATTTTACATCACGACCCACACACACAACACACACAAACATACAACTAAAGTTAAAATTTCATAGTACCAGGTTTACCTTCACTTTGTGTGATGTGCTAGTCTAATTCATTTTTTTTCAAAACTCTTGTTATGATCTACCATACTGATTTCTCAACACATTAATAAGTCACAACCCAAGAATGAAAAATATTTGCCTTGAGGGCAAGAGACTCCCCCACCTGTATTCCAGATGTCTAGCAAATAGTAAGCAAGCGATCCATTTATTTATTTATTTATTTATTTGCAACCCTTTTTAAAAAATGAATGAATGTTTTAATTTTTTTTAAAATGAATGAATATTATGACAACTAATTCGCATTAATACTGAGTAAATTAAGAAAATTTAGATACAGGTCAGGTGCCTATAATATGGATAATATGGATAAGTCCAAAGAATGTATTCATATACACAGATTATATTAAGGTATATCTACAAATAATATTATTTTTGGCTAAGATACAGATCATACACTAGGCACACCATATATACTGTCAATGTAATTTAATATTTTAGTCGCAATCTAGGGCTCATGCATTTTAAATTCATATGTCTAAGAATGTGTTCATCTTGGAAAAAGAAGTCATGAAGAGAAACTAACTTTTTTTCCAGGTATTAAAACTGATTAGAAATTTTTTTTTTAAAGATTTTATTTATTTATTTATTAGGAAAGAGAGAGAGTGAGAGAGAGCATGAGAAGGGAGAAGGTCAGAGTGAGACGCGGATTCCCCACGGAGCCGGGAGCCCGATGTGGGACTCGATCCTGGGACTCCAGGATCATGACCTGAGCCGAAGGCAGTCGCTCAACCAACTGCGCCACCCAGGCGCCCCTGATTAGAAATTTTAATGGCTAGGGCGCCTGGGTGGCTCAGTTGGTTAAGCGACTGCCTTCGGCTCGGGTCATGATCCCGGAGTCCTGGGATCGAGTCCCATATCGGACTCTCGCCTCTGCGGGAAGTCTGCTTCTCCCTCTGACCTTCTCCCCTCTCATTCTCAGTCTCTCTCTCTCTAATAAATAAATAAAAAATCTTAAAAAAAAAAGACATTTTAATGGCTAAAAAGCTTGGCATCAGGGACTATGGCATGATGTGATGTGTTTTATGGTCCAGGAGTGAACAGCCAAGAAAGAATTCTTGGTAAATCTTCCATGCAAAAAAAAAGGTGGTTTTATCAAAGCACAGGGATGGGACCCGTGGACAGAAAGAGCTACACTGGGGTTGTGAGGAGTGACAGATAATATACATTCAAGTTGGGAGGAGGTTAGGATTAGTGTCAGCCTCTGAGAAATTCCAAAGTAAGGTTATCAGGACCTTGAGGGGCTAGCTGCTGTTAAGACAAGGTCACTTACTACTGTTTAGTAAAACATTAGTTGTGAGACCCCTCAGATGGATATCAGTAGGTCACGTGCTTGGAGGATGAGTGTTAACATATATCTTTGGGGGAGGTGGAGTTAAAGAAAGTTTCCAAAGTGATTTTATGTATTAAAGAAGACTTACAGTATCCTGGAAGGTGGGCTAACGTCAAGTTAAGGTTCTCTTTTGCCTCTAGCAGAATATTAGCATTGAGGCAGCTGGGCTCTTCGACCAAGGTCGCTCTGCCTGTCTCAAGTACTTGTCAACGGGCTGCTTGAGTTGTAAGGAAATTTAATTTCTTCTGCATTTCTCTTTTCTGTGTTCTCCACATCATGGCCCATAGAATAATGGCCTCCGAAGATGTTCACGTCTCCGGGCGCAGAATGATCACGTGAATACAGTAGCTTGCATGGCAAAAGGAACTTTGGAGATGTGATTAAAAATAAGAATCTTGAAATGGGGAGATTATACTGTACTGTCTGGGTATGTCCAATGTCATCACAAGGGTCCTTATCTGAGGGTCGAGGAACAAACAGAAGTGACAAGACAGATGTGAAGACACAGGCTCCCGAGTTTGAAGATGGAGGAAGGGGCCACAAGCTGAGGAACATCACGGCCCCGAGGAGCTAGAAAAAACAAGAGATTCTCCTCCAGAAAGAGCATAGCCTAGCAATCCATTTTGGACTTGATATGTCCGGAAGTGTATAATAAGTGTGTGCTGCTGTAAGCCACTAAAGTCGTGGTGATTTGTTAATGGATTTTTTCAATAAGATTGACACCGGGACAAGTAGATAGATATTTAAAAAAAAGAAAAAGAAAAAATTAAATAGAGCTGGTTCCCTATTTCCTTTCACCAGAATTATTTCCAGATGGTGATAGATTTAAGTATTAAAAAAAAAGGAAAAACAACTGAAAGTATTAGAAGAAAATAGGTTTTTGTTTTTGATTGAGGAAAATACCAAACCCGGAAACAATAAGAGGGGGATAATAGTAACTCACACATAGTTGGTGGGTACAACTTGGCAACATTTATCAAAACTAAACATGCCCTTGCACTTCAACCCAGCTATTTCATATCCAGGAATTCAACTTAAACACTTTGTTGTACATACAAGACTTATGGTGAAAGTGTTCTTTACCGCATTGTATGTAATAGCAAAGAACTGGAATGAATTAAGTGCCATTTTATTAGACAAGGTTAAATATACTATGGCGCAATCCTTAGGAAGATTGACATATATCTATCTGTTCCATTGGGCACCATTGTATGTGAAATATAGTATGTACAGTATAATCTCTTTTGTGTAAGGATCTACACGTCTGTAAGCTACATTTAGCTTACAGATGCAGAGAAAATTCTAGAAGTATACACAAGAAGCTGTTATACACAATAAGAAAATTCTAGAAGTATACACAATAAGCTGGTGATTATTTCTAGAGAGTGGGACTGGGAGTTGGAAGTCTTTGATTTTTAAAGTTTTACATTTTTCTATAGAGTTCTTGCTCCCAGGGATTGCTAATTTGGGTCTTCTGCTGCTTTGGAAAGATGGAAGAATTGCTGGCAAGTGAAGAGGAGAGGGCCGTATTGACAGAGTGACCAAAACTGTTTGGTTACAGTGACCAAAACTGCTTCAGAGATACATGCTATCTAATTAAAAAAAAATTAGTAATTAGGGACGCCTGGATGGCCCAGTTGGTTAAGCGTCTGCCTTCGGCTCAGGTCATGATCCCCGAATCCTGGGATCGAGCCCCGCTTCAGGCTCCCTGCTCAGCGGGGAGCCTCCTGCTTCTCCCTCTCCCTCTGCCTGCCGCTCTGCCTACTTGCGCTCTCTCTCTATCTCTCTGTCAAATAAGTAAATAAAATCTTTAAAAAAAAAAGTAATTAAAAAAAGACATATTTAAAGCAGCTCCACGATTAAAAGAAGCCCAAGCCACAGAATTCTGAACTTGGAAAAAATTATAAAGGTTTAAGCTCTATAAATTGTTTTGTTTTGCTTAAAGTTATTCCAGAAGATTCCAGATAGGTAAAAAGATGAAATTCTCCCTTTGCCCCTTTGCTGTCAATCTAAGGCAGATCGATACTCAATTAAGGTCACATGTCAGAGATGAGGTATTTGAAAGCCTATGTGACTTGTATGTTCTACCTCATCAGCTTAGGCAACAAAATCAAGTCACTTCAAATCACATTTTTTTTTAAAGATGTTATTTTTTTTATCAGAGAGAGAGAGAGAGCACAAGCAGGGGGAATGGCAGGCAGAGGGAGAAGCAGGCTCCCTACTGAGCAAGGAGCTAGATAGGGGACTCGATCCCAGGACCCTGGGATCACAACCCAACTCGAAGGCAGAGGCTTAACCGACTGAGCCACCCAGGCATCCCCAAGTCATACGTTTTTTAATATTAAAATTCACAGTATTTTGAGGTCTACCTAGCAAGTTGAGTCTGGGTTTCCATTGGGGCTCTCCTCCCTAGATATCTCCATTGACAAAAGGGTCATTCATTTCTCCAAAGGGATCCTCCCAAGTTGCTGATGGCAGGGCCACTCAGCCACAGTGCCTGGTCAAACTTCATTCTCTGTTGCCTTGTGGCTGCCAGAGGTCACTATCAAGGCCTGAGCAGCATGGCTTGGCTGCACAGCCTAGAACAAATGCCTATTCCTTCTTGGCTGTGGCTACCCAGGGTTAGAAGAGGTCCTAATGCTAACCACACAGTGCAAAAAGGCCAGTACTCTCCAACCATGGACACAACCCTTGCTCTTACTCTCCCAGAGTACAGCCAAGGGCATGCTGCAGACAAAGGAAAAAAAAAATCACAGTCAATAGCAGCGTCTGCCAATATCTAGCAATGTTTGGGGCCATTTTTAAATTTTTATTTTGGGGGGGCACTTTCAAATGAAAAGAAAACTTGCTAACTCTCAAATGTAAAATTAAATTATTTAAATTATGTTTCTCAATCATGTGTAAACATAAGATTAGGCATAAAGTCCTTATTCTCTCAGCTTTTCTACCCTTATAAATTAAAACAGTTTTGCAAATTAAATTAGCAAAATTGAAATTCAATTAATATTATGTATGTAATGTAGTAGATGATGTTGTTTTGCTGAAATTAAAATGTCCCTTGTGATGAGACTATGGAACTCATTTCTACGGTATGGGTTCTTAAGGGCATACTTATAATCGACTTAATTATCTGACATTCTTCTCTGTTTGAATTTCTGTGAAACTTTTGTACAGTGTGCCCTGAGGACACTTGATCTTCACTTAGGCAGAATGCTGTCATTTCCACAAGAAGTATTCTCTTTTTTCCTCATTTGCCCAAGAAAATTAAAGTTAGAGTTCTAGGTGCCAAATGCAAAATCAAGTGGCAGTGTTTGGTTACAAGGCAGTCATCAAAATGATCTAGAATAGACATATTTTAGTTTTGAAAGATTATAATTTAAAGACGAACACAAATTTCCATATTTTTGGCGTGAATTTGGAGTATGTATGATTTCATTTTTTTTGACTATTATAAAAGTTTATTTAATAAAAAAGTTCAATATGAAAATGCACACGACCTGATTTTTATATTGTAGTAAAACAGGTACTGTGGAGAGGGGACATGTGGAAGCAGTTGATTCTTCTGATGAACACACCCATTGTTTACACTCGTTCCAAGGCTTCTAACATGATGATACTATTTCCTCGTATTACTACCATTCCAATATTGTTCTGTTGCCCACTAGTTGCCATCTCCACACATTCATCATCGCAAGATTCATAAGTGGATCGAACCCCTGCAGTATTCCTTGGACATGTCTGCCACCATTTAATTTCAATGATAATTTCTTGTCCATAAATTTTTTCAACTCGGGAGGGTGAGCTTTGCTCATGGTGTCTACTCTGCGAGCTCAAAGATGCCTCCAGACGGAATTCGTGGCTGTATGATTCCATTTATATGAAGAACCCAGAGGAAGCAAATCTATAAAGACAGGAAGTAGATTAGTGGTTGCTGGGCTGGGGGAGAAGGGAGTGGAGGGTGACTGCTAACGGGTAGAAGAGTTTCTTGGGGTAATGATGTTCTAGAAGTAGATAGTGGTGATAGCTGCACAACTCTGCAAATACACTAAAAAGCACTGAACTGTACACTTTACAAGGATGAATTTTATGATATGTAAATTATATATAAGGTTTTTTTTGTGTGTGTATGTGTGGTCGGGAGTGTTTACTTCCCCCCCAGATAAATGATGGCGGTGAGATTTTTTTAATATCAGTTTTTAAAAAGTGACTTCATAGTTTTCCTAAAGAACTATAGATGGATATGAAGCTTATATGGGTTTATCTAAAGGGCTCATCCTGTGGAGTTTCCCAAAATAAAGAGTGTCCCCTCCAGCCTCTCCCATGTTGAGACTGCAGCTGTATTTATATTACAAGTCAGATACAAAGATGATTGCCCTCAACCGTTTACCAGGTGGTGATAAGATCCACACAGGGCTAACTGTTGTGTATGAAAAAAAAAGGGGGGGAGGCACCTGGGTGGCTCAGTGGGTTAAGCCTCTGCCTTTCCGCTCATGTCATGATCTCAGGGTCAATGGATCAAGTCCCGCATCCGCTCTCTGCTCAGCAGGGAGCCTGTTTCCCCCTTTTTCTCTGCCTGCCTCTCTGCCTACTTGTGATCTCTTTCTCTGTCGAATAAGTAAGTAAGTAAGTAAGTAAGTAAGTAAGTAAATAAATAAATAAATAAAATCTTAAAAAAAAAGAAAGAAAGGGAGGTATATAAACTAAGAACTATAAATGTCAAAGGAGGAAGGTATTCTTACTTCTGGTGGAAGTCCCACATGATCTTTGGTTGGAGGATGACTGGATGTTGATAGGTGGAGATGGAGTGAAGAGCATTTTAATAGGGGAAGTAGCATAAACAAAAGTATGTAAGATAGAGAGCCAGAACCAGAAAGCATATTTACGGAAGAATGAATGAGCACTCACTGTAAGCTCTGGAAAGGAAAGTAAGTCGAAGAGGTAAAGCAGGAAAAATACGGACTGACAAGCTGTCTATTTAAAATGGAAAAATTGAGCGGGCATGCGAAGAAGAGAGTCAGCAGAAATCTCTCTTTCACAGATTTGTATAAATTTGCAAGATTTCATCTTGTAGAAACCAGCCCCGATTAATTAAATAGTCATTTTGTTGGCTTGGAGAAAAAGTGATACTTGAAAGAACGCTCGTATGAATTCGGCCGTGGTGGGGTACTAACGCTAAAAAGCTAGAGAAAGGAAGAGCAAGAAGGGACCAGGCTACAGGAGTGGGTACTGACCAAAATGCAAAAAGGGGTGTTAGGGTCCTCAAGTCCCTCTTCCCATCATTTCAGCTGGGATCACCCAGCCCGTAGGCATCAGTCTTAATACAATGAGTTTGTTCCATCAGTAAAATACGAATGCACCTGGCTAAAAACCCTGGCGTGACAACACCAAATTCATACGCGTTATTAGAATGAATTAATTCAATTTTTAAAAGCACACCATTCTTGGCACACAGAAAGCACCCAGAAATTTGCTTTATAAAAGAACATTGTTCTTTGTTTTAGTGTCTATAATTAGGAGAGGAAATGATTCAAAACTGCATCCTAAAACCTGTATCCTCTATTAGCGTTTCAGTTGGAGCGACCTGGGGCCAAGAGGTCTGGTTTTCCCCTTTAAAACTTAGGTTTCTGCCCCTCGGTGGAGTCCCTTAGGTCAGTAGGTCCAGCAGGGGTCGCAGTTCAAATAACCAATCGCTGCTGGGCCATGGGGCGGGGCCACAGCGCTCCGCCCCTCCTCCCAGCCCTCCCTTCCCAACCTACCCAGGTCCGGCCTCCATCGCACCTGCGTGTCCCCCCGCGCCCGCGCTGGTGCAACCTCTCCGGCGGGCGCTAGCTGGGAGGATTTCGGCCTCGCCTCTCGCGAGATCGCCTCCAGTTGCGGCCGCCGCCGCTCCGGGCCGCTGAGTGGCGGCGTCTGCGCAGCCGCCATGTTCGGTTGCTATGCTGTGGCCTGGGAGACGGGGTGTGCTTGAGGGAGGAGGAGGAGGAGGAGGAGGAGGAGACGGAGGAGGAGGCGGAGGAGGAGGAGGAGGAAGAGGAGGAGGACAAGGAGTGGGTAGATTGAGCTCCACTTGCACTCTCACACACAAACGCTGTCCAGGATTACCCGCCTGCTCACGCCGCGCTGCGCGCTTTTCCGCTCCTCGCGGCCCCCCCACATTGTTCTCTCAGGACTCCTGGGTCCCCAGGGGCTGAATTCGGGGCCTGAGCAGGGGACCGGAGAGACTTGGCTTTGGCCGGAGGGTCGGAGGTTTGGGGCCAGGCCCCCCGCTTCCCCCCGCCCGCCCCGGGGCTCCCCTCCCCCACGGCACTTTGGGGGGGTGTGGATTATCTCATCCCCGCAGGGAGGTGGGAGAGCGCGCCTGCCGCCCGCCTCCCTCCCGCCTCCCTCCCGCCTCCCCGGCGGCGCCGGCCCGCGGCAGCCCCGCAGTATGAGGTGGTGCTGGCGGCTCGGGGCCGTGGCGCGGCCGCTGCGGCGGCGGCTGCTGGGGGGGCGCTGAGGGAGCCCCCGGGAGCGGCGCGGCGGACGCGCTTCCCCCCGGCGCGCCCGGGCCTCGAGGCTTTTCTTCTCCAGCCGAGGGGACGCGGCTGTGCTACGAAGGTAAGAGGCTCTGGGGTCCCGACCGGCCTCTCGGCCCTGCGCGGTGCGCGGAGCTGTTACCTGGGTGTGGGAGGCGAGCCAGGTAGGGCTAGCTGGAGGCTCAAGGTTGATTTAGGAGAAGGAGAAAAATGATGCTTGCTCCCCCGCCCCCCTCTTTCTTTCCGGGACCTCAGCTCTCGCAGCTCCTGGGGGTTATAGTTGGAATATATTACGGGTGAGCGAAGGGAGAAGGGGATGGAATCGGTGCGGGGATGGAATGTTCCACAGGACCAAAACTCTAGGTACGATTTTAGAATCTTACGAGTTTTCCGTGGTTGGTAGGATTCCTTTTTTTTTTTTCTAAATTGGCTCGTATGGGTGCTTCTTACATATGCTGCCTGGGCAGATTGTCCGTAGCATTGAAGTTTTAAGGCTCTTGTGATCCTACCGGTATATACTTGTATTTAGGAATCTGTAGTTGGGCCAGAAAAAGTTGAGATGTAGCTAAGTAAACGTACCGATCGTTTCCCAGGGTTTCCTAAAAATGGAACAATTTACAGTTGCACAGATACCTGTATCGGTGTGTCTGCGAAATTTGGAATGGGAGGCTTTTATGTCTAGAGTTGCCTTATAGAGTGACACCACTATGGACAAGAATGATTTTGTAGGATTTTCAAGCGCTTGTTCCAGGAGAACCTGTGTATCTGCAATATACCAACTGCTTTGAAATCAGAGTTGGAGTAATATTAGGTTTATGTGACCAAATCTTGGGTCTGGTTGAAAACTACAGCTTAACACATATTTATGGAGGGGAAAAAAAAAAACCACCCAAAAGCCAATATATCCGACTTGTAAAAGATGATTTGAGTAAAAAGACTATGGAACAGTAAAAGCCTGGACATTTTTTTTATCCTGATTTTCGAACCTTAACATGCCAGACCGAACCATTATTTTTCATTTTTTTAAGGGAGGAGGAACTGACCTTAAAATAAATGATTGTTCAGAGTTCAAAGTGTGCTTATTGGAATAGAGCTGGATGTATCAGTTAGATCTTGAAATTGATGAATGTAAATTCAACCTATAGATTTTTTTCGAAACAGATTGTAACTAAGCAAAAGTTTGTATAGACCTTCTTTACTGACTCAATGAGTGCAATCTTTTGTGGACCCCACCATTTTTTGTCAGAATAAATTTATGCTCCAGTTACCACAGAAGCTATTTTTATGTCTCTTTCTGTTTTTTGTTTTGTTTTACTTTAATGACACACATATCTTTGTTACCGTTTTTCACTGAAACATGCGCATAGTCCAATATTATGTTCCTGCGTGGTTTGGTTTAATAAGAAAAACATGGTCTTTTAGGACATGGAATATTTATGATTTAGCTAATCTGTTTTAAACATTTGGCAAGAGATTTAAAAAAAAAACTAGGAGCCATCATTATTTTGTAGTTTTTATTAATAGTAGGTTAAAGTTTATTAAGCTAGAAAATCACGTGTTAACTGAAAAGTAGTAATGAAGAGGATATGACTTTCTTAGTGCCTATTTCCTAACCTGCTTAGCATTTGGGGTGTGGGTATCGGATTGTTTCAAACTCATGGTTTTTTCCTATGTTCTGAGTATCTTTTATGTTTTTAAACATAAAATATGTTTTTAAAGTGTTCCTTTTAACTTGGTTACTTTAAGTTTGTGACATCCAATTTCTAATTTAGGCTAGGCATAAAACCAGCATTGATTGAACACGCTTGCTAAAAATACTTTCTGGGTCAGATGTACTTAGAATGCAGCCTCAGGAAAATTCATTTGACCTATTCTAATGTGACCAATGTACACTTCATTATTATTGAAGGACTTTAAAAAATTATAGACTCTTACAAATTAGATTTCATCAGTTCAGACATAGAAGCCTGACTTTTAAATGTATAAAGTACTTTATGTAGGATAGTAATGAAGACTTTTTTTTTACTTTTTTCATTTTTAAAAAAAATTTATGTGATCCGCTGTGTAGAAGATTGTTACTGTCTGATTTGTATATTCAAAATATTTTAGTTTTATCTAATAAAATTAACTAGAGTTATAAAGTGACAGTATAATAATATGCAGTGTTATCTCTTTAGCATTTATTTGACTTGTTCTGAACTCTTTAAGGGGGATCGTTGGTCATGTTTTTGAGTGAATTATCTTTAAGGACCAAGGTAAGAGAATGCCAAACAGATTTCAAGGAGACATTGAGGGAGTCCCCTTCTCCCGCCCTTTGGGAGTTAATATGGTCAGTTTTAAGCAACAAGAAAGCTTTAAAAAATATATAGAAATCTTTGGTTCTAAACATGAACCTTTAAAAGTTCTTTAATTCTTTCTTAGTTTTTAGGAGTGTAAAATTGGTGATCTCATGAGAATTGGCAAGTCTATTTAACTTGATGTGGCTAAATAGGAGTTGTTGCTCCTACATAAAATTTAGTGTTGGCAGAAAATCACTGGCTACAAACTGAGTTGAATTTTGTTGTTTTTCTGTGTAATAGCATGCATGTTGTGAAGTTTTTTATGTGCTGTAGTCTAGATTTGTTAAATTTATCAGTTTACTAGATTAAGCTGTGAAACCTTAAAGATTGGTTTAATATTCTGGAAATCCTTTTTATTACTGTTTACCGGGAAAGTATCCTAAGAGAAAAGTGTTATTTCTTCATTTAATATTCAATTAATACAGATGTCGAGAAGGAATGTAATGTGGGTGTACTGTAGAATCTTCTTTATTGGTGTGGAAGTGCAGTATCTAGGGACAGTCTAATTTATTTCTTTTCCTTTGCATGATCCGTCAGTATAGTCATATTTAAAATCGGATGGGAAATAAGGGAGAAATTTATTACATTCTCTAATACTTCACTAGAGGCATTCCCCTCTACCTTCATTCTTCCTTTCATTATTCCCAAGTAGCAACACTGGAAGAAAGGTGCAGGTATTTGAAAAATTGGTAGGAACAGATCGAGAATGAGATACTGTGGATTCTTTTGAGGGGCAGATATTAATTGAGGTGTTCTGTTTGTATCTTTTAATGAAGATGTTATTTGGGGATTAGCAAGAAAAAAGTTATCTGAAAGGGAAGTGTTAATTGTCTGTTTATGTGCCAGACAGGGTAAAGGGTTTTTTCATGTTATCCCACATAATCATCAAGTACACTTTGTGAGGGAAGTATTATTAATCCCCTGTTTCCTCCCCCCCCACCCCATGGGGTCAAAGGGAAATTAAATAGTCTAAGATCACACTGCTAATACATAGAGTTAAAACTAGGTCTGTCTGACTCTGAAGCTTATTCTGTAGATGATGCTGTCCAATTAAACTTTCTTCAGTGGTGGAAATACTCTTTTTCTGCACTGTCAAGTATGGTAGCCATTAATCATGTGTGGCGCAGATCTCTTGAATGTGACTATCATGCCCGAGGAACTGAATTTAAAATTGTATTTAATTTTAACCAGTTTAAATTTAAATAACCAGATGTTGCTAGAAGCTATTAATATTGGATAGCACAACTTTAGATCTTGCTGCCTAGAAAATCTGAGTTTTAGTAGTGAATCTTCCACTAGTGTGTTCATGACATTTAGGCACATTATTTAGTTCTTTTTTTTTTTTTTTTTTTAAGATTTTATTTATTTATTTGACAGAGAGAGAGATCACAAGGAGGCAGAGAGGCAGGCAGAGAGTGGTGGGGAAAGCAGGCTCCCTGCTGAGCAGAGAGCCCGATGCGGGGCTCCATTCCAGGACCCTGAGATCATGACCTGAGCTGAAGGCAGAGACTTTAACCCACTGAGCCACCCAGGCGCCCCCACATTATTTAGGTCTTGAGCCTCAATTTAATCCGTTGTGAAAATTAAGAGGTTGTCACTATAAGATTATCTCCAGCATCCCTTCTTGCTCCAGAGTTCTGGGATTCTTATTAAAATGTACAGTAGTAGTTAATATTTGAACTATTAAAATGTACGGTGGTATTTAATATATCTGTAAGGGCCCCTCTTCCCAAAATACTCCTTATGTAAACATTTTTGTTTGTTTAGTCAGTTTTCTTTTTCAGAAGAGTATGTATTAGGTACACATAAAGGATGATGGAATATTTCCCCCGCCCCTGTTATTAAACATTGTTTAACCAAAGACAATACTTTACCTTGGAACAACGGTTTGAAACTTTAAAGACCACATTTCAGCATTCTGCCTTCCCATTTAAGAATGTGTCTGTTACAATTCCCTGTTGCTTATCAAATTAATTTTGAACTTATGGGCTTGGCCTTGAAGGCTTTCCACCAACTTCATTTCACTAACCTTGTTTCTCATTCTTTTTTTTTTTTTTAAGATTTTATTTACTTGACAGAAAGATCACAGGTAGGCAGAGAGGCAGGCAGAGAGAGAGAGGGAAGCAGGTTCCCTGCCAAGCACAGCAGAGAGCCCGATGCGGGGCTCGATCCCAGGACACTGAGATCATGACCCGAGCCGAAGGCAGTGAGCCACCCAGGTGCCCCTTGTTTCTCATTCTTGCTTAAAAAGAAAATATTCTTGTTTTTCCCTCTGCCCTTGTTTCCTCAGTTTAAACATTCCTGTCTCCAATCCTTGTGTTTCCTTAAGTCTTCCTCAAAATTTACCTTTTTATTCTGGAAAATGCTGCTTAATCCAGTTTATAATCATCAGTATTGAATCCTAGTAGTAAGCACCCTGGGGTTAATATCTGATTGTTTAAATATAGTTTGTTGAGTACATCCTTCTCAAGTTTTTACATGTTACTTATTCTGTGTCCTTAATAAAAATACTAAAAAATTAAAATGGGAGTTCTTTTTTATTGCCACAGGAGTTCAGTTCATTGCTGAGTAATTCTGCTTTAAAGAGTTGCTAACTTAAAGGAATGATAATGTCACAACATTCACCCTTAATCACCACTCTGATATTTTTGTTTCTTTTCAGGCAGTTGTCCATATTTTTATAAATATAGTTGTATGGTGGAGATACACTTTTGAGTTTGATATATTGGAGACATTGTGTAGCAGAAGCATTGCAATGTAGGAAAAAGATGATAGATTTTGGAGTCACGTTGATGTAGGTTGGAATCTGGTCTCAAAAACTTTGGGCAAATTTTATAACTTTATAGCCTACTTTCTTGTCTATGAAATTAGGATAATAATACTTGAATTGAATAATACTTGAATTTTCATGAGGATTAGGATAATATGTAAAAAGTATCTGGTACTTTTTAAATAGAAGAGATAGTCAGTAAATGGTAGCTGATATTTTTCCATTCCCGTCATATTGAATATAATTTAAACAACTGCTTAGCAATTCAGATGATTTATCAATCAGGTGGTTGATTTAGTCATTTACCTTTTGTTAATCATTGGTTGTCACTAAAGTTTCCACTCTTATAATCTGCAGTGAATATCTCTGTGCTTATAGTTTGTTTCCTCAGTTTAAAATCCTAAACTAGGGGGGGGTGGCGCCTGGGTGGCTCAGTGGGTTAAAGCCTCTGCCCTCGGCTCAGGTCATCTCGGGGTCCTGGGATCGAGCCCCTTGTCGGGCTCTGCTGTGTCGGGAGCCTGATTCCCCCACTCTCTCTCTGCTTGCCTCTCTGCCTACTTAGGATCTCTCTCCTCTGTCAAATAAATAAAATCTTTAAAAAAAAAAATCCTAAACGAGGATAATGGTCCAGTGGTAGGAATATTTCTTTGCCAGATTTTGCTTTTAAAGAACAATGAGCATTCTTGTTTTGGGAGGAAAATGCTAATTGATTATAAAATTTTACCTGGTTTTAATTTAAAGTTAATTTTACCTAAAGGGTTTTAGTTAATGCATTTTAGAAAATTTGGTTTAATGGGAAAAGATGTAGTGAATACTCACTTGCCATACTAATTCTAGGATGGTAACACATGTCAACAAACAATTACGATTCAGAGTGACAAGTGTAATAAGATCTGGGGGAAATGAGAAGTGGCATTTGAGTAGTGTCTTGGAGGATGGATTGGAATTGATCTGGGTAGAGAGGACAGCATGTACAAAACGTCAGAAGTATGAAAGGATGCATGGTGTGTTTGGAAAAATGCAAGTTGTCTTGTATATGTCAGTCTCTGTCTGTGGGATGGATCTTGATGTCTGTGTTCCTGCATGTGGATGTTGATTAGTTAGGAGATGAAACCTTCTGAGGTCCTCATTTGGGCTACGTGTGGAATTACAGTAAGAACTTTAGGACTTCCCAACTGGTGTGTCAGGAATGCCTTGCCTATGTGCCAGAGAGCAAGGTACCCATCAACCTATTGGACCTGGGCATATTGAAAGCCCCAGATGGTTTCTTTTGACCTTAATTAAACAGTCTTGGCTTATCCCAGTGTACTAAAAAATATTTTCTTTAGTGCCAGGGTGGGAAAAGGAATGAGAAAAGCACTATTTTAGAGGCTCTAAGTATTGGAAAGTTCATGGTACCCACTCACCCTTGGCATTCCCACATGTGATAAAAAAAATATAATCAATACCAAATCCCTAAAATAAACACAAAGGAGGTCAAATCAAAGTCCCCCTTTTAACTTGCCTTCCCCTTTCCTTTCACCCAGTGATTACTTTATTGTTTTATGTGTGTGTGTGAAATATCTTTTTGGTGCTCCTGCATTGCCCTTGCCCGACACAAGTGTTTAGTCTGCCTCTTGGGAAATCAGAGTTTACATCTGGGAGTAATTGTAGGTATTTAAATAGTGGACTAAGATTAGATATGAGTTTTGAAAGGTAACTCCCAATGATTTCATTGGAAAGATATAACGATGTGCAAAGAAGTTAGAAATGGCAGAGAGAGACCGGTTAGAATGCTCTTGCAGTGGTCTAGGTGAGAGAGCATAGCTGGAAATGGGAAAATGAAAATAAGGATGTGGGGCTAGAAATGAAAAGTAATTAGGCAGTTTCACTAGAACGGAGAGTCCATTTGGATATGAGAGAAAGAGGAAAAGAGTTGATGATGATAGTATGATTGCTTCTTTGGGCAGCTGGAAAAGGAAGGCCAAATAATTTTTATTGAGTACATATAGTGACCAGGCATTTTGCTAGGCACCAAGGCTGTCATGAGTTCTTACTGAATTTTAAAAATTAGTTTATTTTAAAATAATTTCAAGTCCTCAGAAAAGTTGCAAATCCAGCACAAAGAAGTCTTGAATCTCCTTCAACTTTTTCTCCTTGAATTATTTTAATTAAAAATCTTTTCCTTGAATAATTTTTCTCAAATATATATGTCTATTGCATCTATCTTGTGTGTATACACAAGATTTAAGTGTGCAACATCATGTGTGTGACTCACTGTAGTGGGCTTAACGAGGCCTTTTCTTCCAGATGCCCAAAGAAAGAACTTTAACGTCCTCTTCGATCCTTTCTCTCTTTCTGCTATATCTTATTGGGTTCTCAAATTTTAGTGAAACTACCTACTTATTTCATTTCTGGTCTCTCATTTTTATCCCTACTTCCAGCCATTTCAGAGGAATGTACCATTTTTTATCTCATTAGACTGTAAACCATTTGAGAGCAAGTAGCACACATGATGCCCATCACTCCTAAATCATCTAGTGTGTCTTTACCAAACATGGATGGTCTCTATTACATAATCGCCAAATCAGAGAATCAACACTGATGCAACACTACTTTCAAATCTCCAGATGCCATTCAAAATTTTCCAGTTATCCTAACAGTTTCTCTCTTTTGTTTTTGGTCTAAGATCCAGTTCAGGATCACACATCACATTTAATTATAATGTGATTCCTCAACGTTTCCAATATTTCCTCAAATATTGAGGAACTGATTTCCAAACAGTTCCTCAATATTTCTGTCTTTAATGACCTTGACTTTTTAAATTTATGTCCTTTAACTTCGGTTAATCCAGTGGTTTGCTCACGCGCAGACTAACTGCGTTGTTTGCAGGAATACCGTTGAAACGATGTGTTGTTCTTAGTGTATGACTAGGATGCATACAATATTGCCCCATCACTGTGGTGTTTACCCTGAACAAGTTACGTTCATCTCTACTAGGTTTCTACACTGTAAAGTCATCCTTTTTACTTTTGTAATTGGTAGCGCTTTTGTGGGAAGCGCTCTAATGCTGCAAGTAGTCTTTTCCTGGTCAAACCTCCATTCACCAGTCTTTGGGACCACAGTGATGATAACTTCTGCCTGATCAGCCACGACTATGAGGGTTGCCATCTGTATTTACTGGTTGATTTTCTACCGAACACACGTGTCTCCCTTCTTCCCCATGCATTTATTTACTCATTCATTTAATTATATCAGCATGTACTCATGGATTTCTATTCCTATTCCGTGGGTTTTATTGTTATTTTTAACTTTTTTTTTTATTGTTTAAATTGTCCTAGATTTGGCTAGTGGGAACGCCTTCAAGAGGGTTCCTGAATTTTTTTGATATGTCCCCATCCTTTGAATCCTTCCTTACTTTCTGGCATGTGATGTTCCAGACTCATTTTGTGCTTTTTCTATCCCAGCTCTGGAATCATGCATTTTCCCAAGAAATTCTGATTTCTCTAGTAGAGGTGCTATCTAGAAACCAAGATTTGTATGCTTAATGTGCTCGTTTCTGCTGGGGTATAAGCACTTCTAGAGTGGACACAGCTAGGAAATACACACACACACACACACACACACACACACGAATCTGTTTCTATAGTTAATTATATATATTTAAAAAGTTTACACTGATACATCCAATTCCAATTCAACACCGTGGGGTTCTTTCTAGTCTTCCGCTTTCTGTTATTTGTAAATCCTCTTCCACAGTAAGAAATTGGCTCCCATTATCCTCAGTATATTTACTTACATGCTCAGTTACCTTGTATCTGCCAGTCTCCCAACCTTAGGCTAGTTGTCCCTTGCCTGCCACCTCTGAGGCCCATGGCATGAGGTCCTCTGCACGTGCTAGGAAGGGAAAGGAACTTCTCTCATTTAATCTTTTTTTTTTTTTTTTCATTTAATCTGAACAAAAACTTGTTAGGTGTTCTCAGTTTTAATGAAGGACAAAGTGGGAATTCAGAAAAGTGTGTGACTTTAAGCATGTTACCATGTAAATAGCAGAGCAAATATTTTGAATTCAGGTTTGTGTGATGCTAAAGCATTCTTTTTTTTCCTCCTGTACTTTGTAGCCTCTGGAATTTAAAGTGTCAGGATTTAGGGTTGTATTAGTGGTAATTGAAGCAGTGAGTGTGACTGTTACTACTTATGATCTTACTTTCTGTACCTAAAGTCCTCTAATGCCTAGTCAGAGGAGCCTTTTAGACTTTGTGGTCAAGCAAAAGACTTCTTTATTGTAGTAGCTTACATGAATAATGGAAGGAAAAGAGAAAGGGATAAAACTAGTATTTGTTGAACTCTACTAGGTCTTTTAAAATATAATATCTCATTTAATTCCCTCAGCAACTCTGTAGAATAGGTTGTGTTATCCCTTTTCTATAGATGAAGTTGAGGCTCAAAAACTGAGTTGTTGAGACTTTCACAGCTAGAAAATGGCAGATTTAGGTTTTGAAAGTAGGTTAATTTGAGTCCAGAATCTGTATCTTTTCTGCTGCTGTCCTATTTTCTGTCTCCTATTTTTGAATTCCTGAATTCTAGTCTTATAGCTGGAGCTCTTTGCTTATCTGCTATAAGCCTTCCATCAAGAACCATGAAATTAGGCATGTTTCCCTATTAGGTTTTTCCTGATTGCTGGGATAGCACTTGCTTATCTGACTTCTACCACACAGGTCCTGCTTGCCCAGATCGCTGCCTATCGCTTGCTACTGTAGCTGTGGATACTGTTTTTTAGCTGTCTGTCTAGATTGCCTCTTGTTATTGCTGAGTTTCCCTTTCTCTAATTTTTCCTGCTCGATCTCTGTTACCCCTTGAGTTTTAGTTTGGCGATATGAAGCTTGGGCAAAACTGAAATTTTTGAGGATGATCTTTTAAAGAGCTCATCCTGCCTTGTTTGGACTTTTAAAATAAGTCTCCTTAAAGTGTATTGTGGCATTGGTTTTGCCCTTTTTAATCCTCCTCTGCCACTGTAGCCAGAGTGATCTGACATTCACATCCAATCACATTATATACACTCTGCTCAGAATTTTTTATTGCCTCTCCGTCTGCCTGTAAGATAAAATCTAAATTCATGGTCAGCCCCTGGCTGCCTCTTCAAGCCTCACTCCCATATTTCATGGTATTCACAGTGTCTTGCATGTAATAAATGCTAATTTAATACAGAGTATTCTTTGAGTAGAATGAATGAGTTTTCCAAAAAGATGAAAATTATTTAGGAAATACTTTTGAAGTAATGTTGATGTTCTTTTTCTTTTTTAGTCATTTCTTAGTGCATGGAAGTAAAATATTTTTACAAACTCCAAGGATTTCCAAATTGTTTTATTTATACGAGAATTTAAAAAATCTCTATACTTGTTTTATTTATATTTCCAACTTACCTTTTCCAGCCTAATACATACTGTGGTCAGTTACTGTGCTTACTATAGAAACTGCTATTTCTAAGGTTTTATGATTTGGAAAAGTGTTTAGATGATTGTGATATTGTGTAGCTATTTTTATGGGTCTTGATCTGTGTTCGCATAATTATTTACAGAACAATTATTTAGGTCAACCCCAAGGCCCTGAAAAATAAAACTTCTTATAACTAATTTGACAGCCAAACTTGACCTAAAGTGATATGAGGCTACTGATTCACTTATATCAAATATTCCTAAGGTACTCTTAAGGACATTTTAAATAGCATTATGGTTAATACAGGATGTTATCCTAGACACAACCACGAATCTTAATTTGAAGTATTTATACAGTATCACCTCTCTATAACCCAAGTATTGTGAAATTCAGAATACTGCTTTCAAACAGTATTGTTTTCAAACAGAACTGTTTTCAAACCAGTGATTTCAGATACAGGATTGTAGACCTGAACCAATGAGCCCTAAAACCAGTTTCCTTCCCTAGCCATAGGTGATAAGTGGTACTTTGTTTTATTTGAATTTCTTTTTAGTGATAGTGTAGTTGAACGTTTTTTCATGTGTATTTACTAATTTCATTTCTTGTTGCATACATTCTTCAAGTTTTTTGTTCATTAATCTGCTAGGGTCTTAATGTTTTTTCTTCCCAGTTTACAGTATTGTAGGCACTAACTGGTTCTGTTAGCCCAGTAGCTACTTGTGACATATTCTAAGGTTTTTTTCTTTTTTAAGATTTTATTTATTTATGTGACAGAGAGGAGAGAGATCACAAGTAGGCAGAGAGGCAGGCAGAGAGATAGAGGGGGAAGCAGGCTCCCAATGAGCAGAGAGCCCGATGCGGGGCTCGATCCCAGGACCCTGAGATCATGACCTGAGCCGAAGGCAGAGGCTCTAACCCACTGAGCCACCCAGGTGCCCTGTATTCTAAGTTTTTTGTATCTAATAATCAGTTGGAAGTGCTGTGAGTGGAAAACTCATCTCCTTATAGTGCAAGGGAGATGACCATTCTCCTATGCCTAAAGTTCCTTGATGATTTCTGGTCTTATTTTAAAGGCTGAAGCTTTTACCATGGCTAATAAGGCCTTACATGATCTGTGGGTGCTGCTGTCTCTGCTGTCTCTGACCTCATCTCTGACCACTCTTGTTCACTTTTCTCAAGGCTGTACTGGCCTCTTTGCTATTCCTGGAGTATGCTCACACTTCAGTCTTTTCTGATTGTTCTTCCCTCTGCCTAGAATACAAGTGTTCCAGGCAGAGTATCCCCATAGCTCACTCCTACTTCTTTCAAGTCGGCCCCAAAATGAAATTCTCAGTCATGCTTTTCCTGAATATCCTATTTAAAATTGCATCCTTATTTCCACATTCCTTGCTCACCACATTACTATATAATATTTTTCTTTGCTTATTAGAATGGAAGTTCCATAAGGACAGGGGCTTCTATCTTGTTTAATTTGCCCATATATTTGTGTTTCTTTTCCTTATCTGGCACATTTTGAGACATTTGGTATATACTGTTGAACAAGGAAAGGGTTAGAGGAAAATAAGGAGGAACATTTATCTAATTGACATTCAGACAAATGAATTGAGGCTTTTAAAATTTTTTTCACAGATTGTTATTTTTTTTTTAAAGATTTTATTTATTCATTTAACAGAGAGAGAACACAAGCAGGCAGCAGAGGCAGAGAGAGGAGCAGGCTCCCTGCGGAGCAAGGAGCCTGATGCGGGACTTGATCCCAAGACGCTGGGATCATGACCTGAGCCAAAGGCAGTCGCTCAACCAACTGAGCCACCCAGGCATCCCTCACAGATTGTTATTAATGAAATCAAAATATAACAGTAATGATAGATTTTTTTGTCATATTGGTTTATTAATGAGAAGAATGGAATTCATTTTTATGGGATAACATTTCACTTAAATGGCGTAAGCTCTACACCCAACATGGGTCTCCAATTCATGACCCTGAGATAGAGTCACATCCTCTACTGACTGAGGCAGCCAGGTGCTCCTGTAAAACTTTATTCATGGCCCAAATGCGAACAGTGAACAGATTTGGCCGTGGGCCGTAGTTTGCTGGATCCCTGGCTTTTGCCACTGTTGCCCAAATTAGTGTAAACTCCTCCACGTTACAGTCTCAAATATCTTTCCAGGTTTAATTGTTATTGTTCTCCTGATGAATTGTCTTCCATCCAACTGCATTACTGGTGTTCCTTGGACATTTTCTGGCTTCTGAGGCTTTTTAATAATCAGTACTCTGTTTTAAACAAATTCTGGTGTAACTAGAATATTTTGATAAAAGCATAATAGGTATTTCCAGATTTTTCCTAAAGTCAGTTTTGGATATTTAGAGAGGTAGTACCCAGTGATGATGATGATAATAATAGCCGAGGTTTTGTTTTTTTTTTAAGATTTTATTTATTTGTTTGACAGAGAGAGAGAGAAAGAGAGAGATGGAACACAAGCAGGGGGAGTGGGAGAGGGAGAAGCAGTTTCCTGCTGAGCAGGGAGCCCAACACAGGGCTCGATCCCAGGACCTTGAGATCATGACCTGAGCCTAAGGCAGATGCTTAACGACTGAGCCACCCAGGTGCCCCAATAGCCAACATTTATGAGGTGCTTTTAAGTGTCAGGCACTGTGCTAAGCATTTCTTATGTATTATCTCATTTAATGCTCTTAGCAACCCATATGAGGAAACTGAGGCACAGAGTTGTTTAGTAACTATCCAAGGTCATAAAGGTAGTGAGGATTTGAACCTTGAAACAGTCTGATTACTGAGCCCATATTCTTCTATTCAGAAGTATTATTTTCCATGTATGCTAGTAGCTTGTATTTTTGTAGTATTTGCAGAACGCTCTCTCTTTTAATCTGACTTTACTTGTGAAAGACTGATCATCAGTTATTTTCAAGAGACATAAGGACTCATGAGGTAATAAGATAGTATTATGAGCAGATAATAAAGTTAATGACTTTCCCACTATTTAGACTTTACCCCACATTAAGAGGTACCTTTTATATCATTCTCTTGATAGCTTCTATTTATTTTATTTTTTTTCTTCTATTTATTTTTAAGATCGTATTTATTCATTTGACAGAGAGAGAGAGCGCTCGAGCACAAGCAGGGGAGCAGCAGGCAGAGGGAGAGGGAGAAGCAGGCTCCCTGCTGTGCAGGGAGCCTGATGTGGGGCCTGATCCCAGGACACTGGGATCATGACCTGAGCCGAAGGCAGATCCCCAACTGACTGAGCTTCTATTCTATAGTTGCCTCTTGAACAACATGGGGGTTAGGAAGTGCTGACCCTCGCGTAATCAAAATCCGTGTATAGCTTTTGACTCCCTAAACACTTAACTGCTTAAAGCTTGTTGACCAGAGGCTTTACCGATAAAGTCAACTTAACACGTTTTGTACGTTCTATGTCGTATCTACTGTATTTCTATAATAAAGTAAGCTAGAGAAAAATTATTTACAAAATTATAAGGAAGAGGAAATACATTTACAGCATTTACTGTGTTTATAAAAAAAAAAATCTACATGAGGGTGGACCCACGCAGTCCAACCCGTGTTGTTCAAGAGTCAGCTGTATTCTCTTTTGTTGAAAAAAAATACTGCTTTGACTCACTAGTTGATTTCATATCCAGTGAGTCTTTAACCAACAATTTGAAACATTTCATTAAACATTTAGGTGCTATAAGCTCTATTGTTTGTGTTCAGTTACAGAGAATACTCTGCTTATATGAAACAGTTGCTTTCTAAAGGAAGGGTAAAAATCCCAGGGGCTCGCATTCTTTTTTGTTTTTTCCGTCTAAAAAATGCTCTACACTAAACCCCCAACGAAATAATTTTTGTTGAAGAAAAAAGGAGCACCAAAACCTCAAAGATGATGATACTTCATACTCTACATGGCTGCCCCTTTTTGGACAAGAAAAAAAAAGAATATTTTCATTATGAAAGATTAACTTTATAGTTGTCTATTGTATGAAAGGTTAATGTTATTGTTGGTGTGTCATATGCGGGGGATTAAAGAACAGAGAAAGTGGGGAGGGAGAGAGTGGGAAAAAGACCTAGCGGCTGCCATATTGTTTCTAGTGCTTAGGTCATGAGCTACAGACAGGAGAAAGAGATAGTAGTTTTTTGACTCACTAAAATCATTTGTTTATATCTATTTTTGCATATTATTTTACTGGACTGTTTAAAGTCTCTTTCCCGAACTAGACTGTGAGCTCACCGAGGGAGGAGATCTAAGTGAATATATATTTATATCTCTAGTATCGTATCTGGCAACCAGGAGCTGTTGACATGTTTACATGAGTAAACAGGTGTATTGAAGACACAGGATTAGGGACCTCTTTGTGGGCCTAAATGGGTCTGAGTGTCTCTCTCTCTCTCTCACACACACACACGGAGTCACATGGTACTTTAAATGCTGTAATATATAAATAGGAAATAATGAGACGTAAAAGATTAGCAAAAAAAAAAAAAAGGAAAAGCCTCAGATAAATTTGCTACAAGAAATGGTTCAAATTTCCAGTGTTTATAGTTTAGAATAAATTTCAAATTTATTTTGATATTGTAATTCAGCATTTTTAGTGGGTCAGACGCCTAACCGTCTGAGTCACCCAAGTAGCCATAGTTTTATTGGAACACAGCCACTCTCATTTGTTAAATAGTTTATGGCTGCTTTCATGCTACAAAGGTAGAGTTGAATAGTTGCGACCGAGGTTGTATGGCCTGTAACACCGAAAATGTTTACTGTTTGGTTCCTTTTTTTTTTTTTTTTTTTAAGATTTTACTTATTTATTTGACAGAGAGAGGGGTTACAAGTAGGCAGAGAGGCAAGCAGAGAGAGAGGGGGAAGCAGGCTCCCCGCCGAGCAGAGAGCCTGATGCTGCAGGGCTTGATCCCAGGACTCTGAGATCATGACCTGAGCTGAAGGCAGAGGGGTTTAACCCACTGAGCCACCCAGGCGTCCCTTCTGTCTGGTTCCTTTCCGAAAAGTTTTGTCCCAGGGTTCCTTTCCGAAAAATTTTGTCCCAGAGTCCTGGGATCAAGCCCCACATAGGGCTTCTTGCTCAGTGGGGAGCCTGCCACTCCCCCTGCTTGTGCTCTTTCTGTCTCTCCCTGTCAAATAATTTTTTAAAAAAGATTTTAAAAGATTTTATTTATTTATTTGTCAGAGAGAGAGAAAGAGAGCGCGAGCGCAAGTTAGGGGAGCGGCTGGCAGAGGGAGAAGCAGGCTTCTCACTCAGCAAGGAGCCTGATGTGGGGCTTGATCCCAGCACTCCGGGATCATGATCTGAGCTGAAGGCACACGCTTAACTGACTGAACCATCCAGACATCCCAAATAAATAAAATGTTTAAAAAAAAAAGAAAAGAAAAGAAAAAAATTTTGTTAACCCTAGTCAAGAATACTGTGTTTGGTAGTTACTAGGATCTTCCCCTCTTTTGTATGGTTGTGTTATTGATTTGACTAACAGTTCATTATTCCATTTTAAGGAGAAAGGCAATTTTTATTTATTTATTTATTTATTTTTAAAGATTTTATTTATTTATTTGACAGAGAGAGAGATCACAAGTAGGCAGAGAGAGGGGGGTAAGCAGGCTCCCTGCTGAGCAGAGAACCCGATGTGGGGCTTGATCCTAGGACCCTGATACCATGACCTGAGCTGAAGGCAGAGGCTTTAACCCATTGAGCCACCACCCAGGTGCGCCCCCCTCCCCCGTTATTTTTGTTTTGTTTTTTTTTAGAAAGGCATTTTTTAAAAATGATTGAATTTTAGAACTAGAAGGGAACTTAAAGATCAGTTAGTCCTGCACTGCCCAGTAGATAAGCCACTAGCTAAATGTGGCCATGTAAATTTAACTTAATTTAAAAAATTGTTAGATGAGCCACATTTTAAGTGTTTAGTTGATCTATGTGATGTGGCTATATATGGGATAGTGCAGATTATAGATCACACAAGGTTTCTATCTTTTTACAGATGAAGAAATTGGAGCTCAGGAAGATGTAGTGACCCTTCCAAGGGAGATCAGAGCTAGAAAGTAACAGAATTAGAATGTTAAAGTTTATAGTAAAACTGGTTTATCAGGTTTACTAGTGTAACAGCAGTTGTTGGTAGAGAAGAATGAGACCTTTGCCTTAGGCTGTGAAGCCTTTTCTCGCAAAATTCCATGAATGCAGCAGAGTAACAGAAATATTTGCATTTTGAGAGCTTAATAATTGGCTAAATGGGTGCTTGATTTTTGCTGCTTGCCCATTCATTTGCACTTATTTTCATTCATTCATTTTTTGCTGTAGGATACCATTTGAATATTGATTTATAAACTTAGCTGTTGGGAGAGGTTAGAAAGAATAATCTATGCTAAGCAAAATAAAGCAATAAAATTCTGCTATTGATTTCATTTCACTTCTGATTCAGGATATAAAGTCAACATGCAACAGTTGCGTTTCTCTACACTTAAAATTCTGAAGAAGAAATAAACATTCCTATTTATAATAGCATCAAAAATTTAGGAATAGATAAAATATTTATGAATAAATTTAATCAGGTGAAGGATCTGTGCACTGAAAACTTGAAGACATTGATGAAAGAAATTGAAGAGGGCACAAATAAATGGAAAAATATTTTGTATTCATGGATCAGAGGAATTAATGTTAAAATGTCCATGTTGCCAAGCCATGTATGGATTTAGTGTAATCCCTATCAAAATTCCAATGTCGTTTTTCACAGAAATAGCAAAAGTAATCTTATAATTTTTACAGACTCACAGAAGACCCCATATAGCCAGCATAATCTTAAGAAGAACAAAGTTGGAAACATTACACTTGCTGATTTCAACAATACTGCAAAGTTATAGTGATCAAAACAGTGTGTGGTACTGACGTAGAAACAAGCACATAGGCCTATAGAATAGAATTGAGAGTCCAGAAATAAATCTGTGCATATACAGTTAACTAATATTTGACAAGCAAGTCAAGAATACTCAGTGGGGAAAAGAGAGTTTTTTCAATAAATGGTGTTGGGAAAACTGGATATTCACGTGCAAAAGAAAGAGCTTGAACCCTGTTTTATACCACCCACAAAAATTAACTTTAAATGGATTAAAGACTTAATCGTAAGGATTGAAGCCATAACTTCTAGAAGAAAGCATAGGGAAAAATCTTTGATGTTTGTCTTGGCGATAATTCTTTGGTTTTTGACACCAGAAGTTCAAGCAGTGAAATCAAAAATAAGAGAGACTACATCAAACTAAAAAGCTTCTACACCGTAAAAGAAACAACAGAATGAAGAGTCAATCTACAGCATGGGAGAAAATATTTACAAATGATCAGATAAGGGCTCACATTCAAAATCTATAAGAAACTCAGTAGCAAAAAAACTTTCTAATTTAAAAATGGACAGAAGGCCGGAAAAGACATTTTTCCCAAGGAGACCTACAAATGAGCAGGCATGTGAAAGGATACTCAACATCACCAATCATCAGGGAAATAGAAATGAAAGCTACAATGAGGTATCACCTCACATGTGTTAGAATGGTTGTTTCTGCAAAGAGAAGAGATAACAAGTATTGGCAGGAATGTAGAGAAAAGGGAACCTTAGTGTACCATTGGGAGTGTGCAGAATAGAGGTTTTTCAGAAAATTAAAAATAGATCTACCATATGAGTCCCCAATCCCACTTCTGGTTACCTGTCTAAAGGAGATGAAATTACTATTTCAAAGAGATACCTGTACTGCCATGTACATTGCAGCGTTATTCACAATTTCCAAGACATGGAAACAACCTTAGTATCTATGGCTGGATGAATGGATAAAGATGTGTGTGTGTGTGTGTATGTATGCATGTATGCGCGTGTGCGCCAATTCCATCCACACACAATGGAATATATTACTCAGCCACCAGAAAGAAAGTAATCTTGCTATTTGTGATAACATGGATGGACCTTGGGGCGCCTGAGTGGCTCAGTTGGTTAAGCGTCTACCTTTGGCTCAGGTCATGATCCCAGGGTCCTGCGATAGAGCCCTACATCGGGCTCCTTCCTCAGTGGGAGTCTGCTTCTCCCTCCTCTGCCTCTTCCCCTGCTTGTGCTCTCTCTCTCTCTTTAATAAATAAAATCTTTAAAAAAATGGATGGACCTTGAGGGTGTTATACTAAGAGAAATAAGTGAGACAAGATAAACAGAGAAGTTTTGATTTTACTTATGTGCAGAATCTTAAAAAAGCCAAAGTCATAGATACAGAAAGTAGGGTTGTGGTTGCCAGGGGCTGGGGGTGGGTGGGGGAAATGGGGAGAGGTTGGTCAAAGAGTATAAACTTCCAGTTACAGTGTGACGATTATAGTTAATAGTACTGTATTATATACTTGAAAGTTGCTAAGACAGTAGATCTTAAATGTTCATACCACACACAAAAAGTTATAATTATGTGAAGTGATGCATGTATTAACTAACCTTATCATGGTAATTATTTCACAATATACACATGTATAAAGTCATCATGGTATATGCCTTAAACTTACGGAGTGTTCTTTGTTAATTATATTTCATAAAGCTGGGGACAGAGTTGTTAGAATTTTGTCATATTTGTTGTGTGTGCACATGTAAACGCAAGATGGAGGGAGGGAGAGAGAAAATGAGAGATCAGAAGCTTTCATGTGAGTATGATATCAAAGTAAGGGAGGGCTACGTGTAGTATTCTTTTTTTTTTTTTAAAGATTTTTTATTTATTTATTAGAGAGAGACTGAGAATGAGAGGGGAGAAAGTCAGAGAGAGAAGCAGACTTCCCGCAGAGCCGGGAGTCCGATATGGGACTCGATCCCGGGACTCTGGGATCATGACCTGAGCCAAAGGCAGTCGCTCAACCAACTGAGCCACCCAGGTGTCCCTACGTGTAGTATTCTGAAGTGCATTGCCTCCCATTTTGATAGACTGATCCATCTACATGGTATTTAATCAGGACACCTTTACTCTTAGGGAAATTAATGTGGTATAATGGATTGTGAAGCTTTTGAAATACTTATTTAATTTAGCACTTTCTTTCCTTGCCATATTTCTTACCTATTTTACCATCACACTCGTTAAATTCTTAAATTCTTAAATGCTTCTTTTCCCTTACCATAATTTAGAGCAGTGCTACTTAAGTGGCTGTCAGTGGATTGGTCCATGGCCTTGGAGGAGATAAGTTTGGTAACTGAGCTTAAGTGTGTAGAAACTTCCATAATAATTGACAGAGAATTTGATTTCTGTTAAATCTAATAAGAAAACATTGGAGCTTGTATTTTGTGTATCTTTAAAAATTGTATTGTCTAGTCACTTTTATTGGATTTCCAAAAAGACTGTGTTGGTCTGTGTTCTAGTGGTACCCACTGCTGAGAAACATGCCATCTCAAAACTTAGTATTTTAAAACAATAGTCATTTCGCTCACAAATCTAATTTGGTCAGGGCTTGGCAGGGAAGACTTGTCTGCTCTATGCAGAGGCAGCTGCAGTGGCTTGACTGAAGTTGGTTTGCTTGCTTAGCTGGGAGCTCCACCAGGTCTGAGGTTGGGGGCCTGGGTTCCCTTCCACATGTGGCCTGGGCTTCCTCAGATATTGGTGGCTCGGATTACAGGGTACGTGTCCTTAGACAAAGTCAGGAGAAAACTCTGTCTCCTCTTATGACCTGGTCTCAGGAGTCAGTATGTCTTTTCTGCTGGACTGTTATTCACTAAGGCAGCCACAGAGGTATCTGGAAGACCTGTGTGGTAGAGGACATAGACTCCACCTCTTGATGGAGTGGTAAAATTCCAGAAATATTGTTGCTGCCGTTTTTGGAAAATACAACCTGCCACAGTCCATGATGTATTGGGTATTGAAAAGAACTGGTTCTTCACCAAGCTGTCTACAAAACAGCTTTGATCGAGAAGCCTCACTGACCTAGTCCTAAATGACAATTCTTTTTGGCGCTTTGATCAATATACTAGTTTAATGCGTACATATTTGAGAGATACCGTCTTATAACTTAATGTGATCGGCATAGTATGGTGCATTGGTGGGTTAGTTTGGCCTTACCCTCCGTAATCACCCCAGCTAGGTGTTAATGATCATTTAAATATTTCTTCCTCCAAAGTTTAAATCATCCTTTCTATATTTAAGAGACACTCCAAAAGCCTGATAGGAAACTCTTAGCACATGAGTTTGCGAGTATTTGGTGGTTTTGTTGGCCTGTAGACTCTAGGATTTAGGTCTTTTTCCTGACTTGGTGGACGGTTTTCCAAAAGGGATTCCCGTTGTCTTGCCTGGGCAAAAAATCTGGCTATTAGTGTTCTAGAACCTAGTGTGGAAAGAGAGCAAGGGAAAGAGAGGCCCAAGTGATACTGGTGCTTCTGTATAATTAACACATACTTTTTGAATACTACAGAGTACAGAGTTCAGTCCTAGGTGCTAAGAGAAATAACAACAGGACTTCTGGCTTTAAGGACCTTCAATCTTATAAAGGAAAATATATATTTGGTAGACTTGAAGTAGTAGTAGTAGTATGGTTAATATTCAAGATCTTTTTATTACTACTACTACTACTAGAAGTAGTATTGTCTGACATTTATGTAGCACTTTATAAATTACAAATTACTTTTCAAATAATTTCTACTGTCAGCTGATACTTGAGCTCTAATCCTCAGTTCTTAGCATGGTGTCTGGAACATAGTGGATGCTTAATAGATATTTGATTAAGTAAACAAATGGATCTTTGAGGTATAATAGAATGATTGTCACTAGTATCTGGCACAGTAGGTCTTGTACTTTCTAGCAGTGTAACACTGAGATTGTATAATTGCGTTGTCTCTTCATCTGTAGAAGTAAAGTTAATATCTTTTATGTACCCTATAAAAATAGATTGAGAGCATTGGGTATGAGCTCCTAGGATGGTGTATGCTTTCTGCATGTCTAGTTTTAAAGTTCAGTGTATGTGATGATAAGTAGAAAAAATTACTGGTGCTGAAAACTAGTATTAGAAATTTTAGATACTAAAAAAAAGCAAGGGCGCCTGGGTGGCTCAGTGGGTTAAAGCCTCTGCCTTCGGCTCAGGTCATGATCTCAGGGTCCTGGGATCGAGCCCCGCATCGGGCTCCCTGCTCCGCAGGGAGCCTGCTTCCCCCTCTCTCTCTCTGCCTGCCTCTCTGCCTGCTTGCGATCACTCTGTCAAATAAATAAATACAATCATTTAATAAATAAATAAATAAAAATTAAAAAAAAGCATACTCCTAGAGGCAGTACAATATTAGATTAACTGTGAATTTTTAAAAAATTTTTATTAACATATAATGTATTATTTGCCCCAGGGTACATGTCTGTGAATCATCAGGCTTACACATTTCACAGCATTTACCATAGCCCATACCCTCCCAAAGTCCATAACCCTACCCCCCCACCTCCCAGCAACCCTTAGTTTGTTTCGTGATTTTAGGAGTCTCTTATGGTTTGTCTCCTTCCCCATCCCATCTTGTTTCATTTCTCTTCCCCACCCCCTCATAACCCCCCTGCCCTCCCTCTCAAATTCTTCATATCAGAGCAATCATGTGATAATTGTCTTTCTCTGACTGACTTATTTCGCTCAGCATAATACCCTCTAGTTCCATCCACGTCGTTGCAAATGGCAAGATTTCGTTTCTCTTGATGGCTGCATAGTATTCCATTGTCTATATATACACCACATCTTCTTTATCCATTCATCTGTGGATGGACACCTAGGTTCTTTATATAGTTTGGCTGTTGTGGACATTGCTGCTATAAACATTCGGGTGCATGTGACCCTTCAGATCACTACATTTGTATCTTGAGGGTAAATACCCAGTAGTGCGATTGCTGGGTCGTAGGGTAGCTCTATTTTCACCATTCTGAAAGTTTCCAGAGTGGTTGTACCAGCTTGCATTCCCACCAACAGTGTAGGAGGGTTCCCCTTTCTCCGCATCCTCGCCAACATCTGTCGTTCCCTGACTTGCTCATTTTAGCCATTCTGACTGGTGTGAGGTGGTATCTCACTGTGGTTTTGATTTGTATTTCTCTGATGCCGAGTGATGTTGAGCATTTTTTCATGTGTCTGTTGGCCATTTGGATGTCCTCTTTACTGAAATGACTGTTCATATCTTCTGCCCATTTCTTGGTTGGATTATTTGTTCTTTGAGTGTTGAGTTTGAGAAGTTCCTTATAGATTTTGGATATGGTTTGTTGTGACTACAATCATTTTATTATACCTCAAAGATCAATCTGTTATCTGATATGTCATTTGCAAATATCTTCTCCCATTCTGTCAGTTGTCTTTTGGCTTTGTTGATAGTTTCCTTTGCTGTGCAAAAGCTTTTGATCTTGATGAAGTCCCAGTGGTTCATTTTTGCCCTTGCTTCCCTTGCCTTTGGAGATGTTTGTAGGAAGAAGTTGCTGGGGCTGAGGGCGAAGAGGTTGGTTGTTGCCTGTGTTCTTGAGGGTTTTGATGGAG
>CM052810.1:82211579-82229398 GCA_028533885.1 Nasua narica | reverse complement strand
TCTGGTTTTTTTTGCCAGTACCACACTGTCTTGATGATTACAGCTTTGTAATAGAGCTTGAAGTCAGGAATTGTGATGCTGCCGACTTTGGTTTTCTTTTTCAACATTCCTCTGGCTATTCGTGGTCTTTTCTGGTTTCATATACATTTTAGGATTATTTGTTCCATTTCTTTGAAATAAATTGATGGTATTTTGATAGGGATTGCATTAAATGTATAGATTGCTTTAGGTAGCATAGACATTTTCACAATATTTGTTCTTCCAATCCATGAGCATAGAACCTTTTTCCATTTCCTTGTGTCTTCCTCGATTTCTTTCATGAGCACTTTGTAGTTTTCTGAGTACAGATTCTTTGCCTCTTTGGTTAGGTTTATTCCTAGGTATCTTATGGTTTTGGGTGCAATTGTAAATGGAATCGACTCCTTAATTTCTCTGTCTTCTGTTTTGCTGTTGGTGTATAGAAATGCAACTGATTTCTGTGCATTAATTTTATATCCTGACACTTGATTGAATTCCTGTATGAGTTCTAGCAGTCTTGGAGTGGAGTCTTTTGGTTTTCCACATAAAGTATCATATCATCTGCAAAGAGTGAGAGTTTGACTTCTTCTTTGCCAATTTGGATGCCTGTGAATTTTTTTAATATTTCTTTATGCAACATAAATTTATATTTGGAATGAATCTGATATATTAAGCACGATATGGGTTTAGTTCAGGTTGTTTTAATTTTCACTCTTTTGTTATTTTTATTTACATGAACTCATGTAAATGAAAATTTAGAATCTCCTTTTTTTCCCCCAAATTAACTTGTTGGGCCTTATATTACTCTTCACTTTCCTTTCCAAAGTTTGCCAGGGCTCTTAAAATACAAGCATATTCTTTTTTTTTTTTTAAATGGTGGAGTAAAAATGCCAATTGAATGTATTTATTTAGAATAAGAAAAAAGGGGCACCTGGTTGTCTCAGTTGGTTAAGCAACTGCCTTCGGCTTGGGTCATGATTCCAGGGTCCTAGGATTGAGCCCTGAATTGAGTTCCGAATCTTGAGCCCCGCATCCGGCTCCCTACTCAGCGGATAGCCTGCTTCTCCCTCTTCTGCTGCTGCTGCCCCTGCTTGTGCTCGCTCTATCTCTTGTCAAACAGATGAATAAAATCTTAAGAAAAAAAGATTAGAATAAGAAAAAGAGATCACAGATGATGAAAGCTGACATAACACAAATTTCATGAAATTAAGAAATACAGTATTTTCATTAATGGCCTGTCACACCTCTAAAATAACATTTGTTGACTACAGAAACTTAGATCACTGCTTCATGTAACTATAAGTTTGTAAAGCATTATTTTTAATTGTGTAAAATATGCATCACAAAATTTACCATCTTAACTGTTTTTAAGTCCATAGTCCAGTGGTGTTAAGTATATTCATATTGTTGTGGAACCATCATTGTCATCCACCCCTCAAAATGCTTTTCAGATTTCAAAACTGAAACGCCGTACACATTAAACAACTCCTCATTCCCTCTTACTATTCCTTGGAAACCACCATTCTACTTTCTGTCTATAAATTTGACTACTGTGGATACCTTATTAAGTAGAGTCAGTCAGTATTTGCTATTTTGTGATTGGCTTATTTCACTTTGCGTGAAGTCTTCAAGGTTCATCCACAAGGTAGCATGTGTCAGAATTCCCTTTTTAAGGCTAAATAATATTCTTTTCTAAAATATTTATTTATTTATTTGACAGAGGGAGAGAGATCACAAGTAGGCAGAGACGCAGGAAGAGAGAGAGGGGTAAGCAGGCTCCCCGCTGAGCAGAAAGCCCGATGTGGGGCTTGATCCCAGGACCCTGAGATCATGACCTGAGCCAAAGGCAAAGGCTTTAACCCACGGAGCCACCCAGGCGCCCCAAGGCTAAATAATATTCTGTTATTATTTGTTTATCATTTGTATATATCATATATATCGTATTTGTTTACCCATATTTGTTTACCTGTTCATCCACCGATAGACACTTGTCTTCTTTACACCTTTTGGCAGTTGCAAATAAAGCTGCTGTGAACTTGGGGGTATAAATATCTCAAGACCTAGTTTTCAGTTCTTTTGGTTATAAACCCAGAAGTGGAATTATCGGATCATGTGATCATTTTGTTTTTAGTTTTTTGAGGAACAACGTACTATTTTCCAAAGCAACACACTATTTTACTTTCCACCAATAGTACATTGTTTTGATTACTGAAGCTTTATAGTAAGTTTTTAACTGAGGAAGTGTGAGCCCTCTAAGTTGGTTCTTTTCAAGGCTTCCAGGATCTCCCCATCCTTGTTTTCTGGGTTTTGTTTGTTTGTTTTTGACAGTAGCCATCCTAATGGATGTGATGTGGTATCTCATTGTGAATTTAATATGCAATCACCTAAACGATTAGTTGCTCAGTGCATCTTTTCCCTTGCTGATTGGCCCAGTTTCCTGTGGATATCCGTTTTTCCCACTGTTTGGGAAAAGACTGTGCTTTCCACATTGAAGGTCTTTACATCCTTGTAGAAAATCATGAACATGTATGCAAGGGTTTATTTTGGGCTCTCCATTCTATTCCCTTGGTCTTTATGCCAGTACTACATCATTTGGTTAGTGTAGCTTTGTAATAGTTTTGAATTGAGAAAATACGACATCTCTTAACTTTGTTCTTCTTTCCAAGATTTGTTTTGGCTATTCAGAATCCTTTGAGGTTCCATATGAGTTTTAGGATGGGTTTTTCTATTTCTGTAAAAAATGCCAATGGTGTCTTGATAATTTTACATTAAATCTGTAGATTGCTTTGGGTAGGTTCCCCCCCCCCCCCAAAGGTTTTATTTATTTATTTGTCAGAGAGAGAGATCAAGAGAGTGAGTACAAGCAAGGAGAACAGCAGGCAGAGGCAGAAGCAAGCACCCTGCTGAGCAAGGAGCCCGGTGTGGGACTCCATCCCAGGACGTTGGGATCATGACCTGAGCCAAAGGAGACGCTCAACCAACTGAGCCATCCAGGCATCCTTTGCTTTGGGTAGTTTTGACATCTTAGTAATATTGTCTTCCAGTCTATGAACAGAGGATTTCCATCTGTATTTTCTTTAATTTCTTTGCCTCGATATTTGGTCATTTTCAGTATGTCTTTTGCCTCCTTAGTCAAATTTATTTCTATTTTATTAATTTTGATGTTACTGTACTAAGGTTTGTTTTCTTCATTTCCTTTTTGGATCATACACTGTCAAGGTATAGAAACCCAATTGATATTTGCAGATTGAGCTTGTATCCTGCAACTTTGTTAAAATTGTTTATTAATTTCAACCAGTCTTATATTAGTAAAGTTACATGGGCTCTGTTGTGGTTACTATTTTTCTGGCATATCTTGTTACTTACTTTTACATCTAGTTTGGTCTTTGAATCTGAACTGTATCTTTTGTAGAGAGGATATAATCGGAGCAGGGCTTAACAAAAGACTATTGTGTGAATCTTTGCCTTTTGATTTGAGTGTTTATTTCATTTACATTTAATGTTATTATTGATAAGGTGCTGTTTTACTAGTATTCTTAATCTTTTGTCCCTTTCTCCCTCTATTCTTTATTATAGCCTTCTTTTGAGTAGATAATTTCTAACCTGTCGTTTTAATTTTGTTTTGTTTTACTATATTATTTCTAGTTTCTTTCTTAGTGGTTTCCTTGGGGTTTTACTTAAAACCTTTTAGTCGGGGATAATAGCAGCTTAATTGAAATAGTATATAGGAATTTTGCTCCTATATAGCTCACCTTTCCTTCTTTTTTGTACTATTGTCATTTAGATTACATCTTTTTAGGATATAATCCTTTCAACACACTTTAAGTATTACTTTATGCAATTGTCTTTTAAATCACACAGGAGAAAAAAGTTACAAATACAAATTACATTTATTGTGTTGTTTATGTTTAGCCACCTAGTTATCCCTACTGCTGGTTTTCATTTCTTCTTGTGGATTTGAGTTACTCTCTAAGTGTTCTTTCATTTCATCTTTTAGTTTTTTTTGTCTAGGACATATGTGCTAGTTACAAAATCTTTTAGTTTCTGTTTCTTTGGAATAATGATTAATTCTTAATTTTTGAAGTTTTGTTTTGCCACATATCGAAACCTTGTTGATAGTCTTTTTCTATTAGTACTTTGAATGTGTCATTTACTGCCCTCTGACCTGTTTACTGATTAGGTATTGTCTCTTAATGTTACTGAAGATCACTTGTAGGTCATGAGTCACTTTTCTCTTGCTGCTTTCAAGATTTTCTTTTTCTTTGTGCTGTAATAGTTTGTGATGTTTCTAGAATCTGGTTGAGGTTGTCTTTTTTGGAAGTCATTTGTTTTGTTTTTGATGTGTAGATTAAATTTTAAATATGAAATTTGGGGATTTATCTGCCATTATTTCTTCAAATATTTTCTCTGCCCCCTTTCTAGTTGACTGTTTCTGAGACTTCCATTATGAATATGTTGATATACTTGATGGTGTCTCTCATGTCTCAGACTCTTTATTTTTCTTCATTCTTTATTCCTTCTGTTCCTCAAATTGGATATTCTCAACTAACTTTTTTCAAGTTCACTAATTCTTTTTTGTATTAGCTCAGGTCTTCTGTTGAGCTCTTTTATTGAATTTTTTATTTCAATTATTTTACTTTAAGCTACAGAATTCTTTTTAAAAAAAAAAATTTGAGAGAAAGAATAGGGAGGGACAGAGGGAGAAAGAGTCTTTTTTATTTTTATTTTTTAAAAGATTTTATTTATTTATTCAGCAGAGAACTGAACAGAGAGCCCAATGTGGGACTCAATCCCAGGACCCAGAGATCATGACCTGAGCCAAAGGCAGAGGCTTTAACCCACTGAGCCACCCAGGCACCCTGGGAGAAAGAGTCTTAACTAGACTCTACGCTGAGCGGAGAGCCAACATGGGGCTCACAACCTGAGCCAAAAGCAAGAGTTTACCAGTATTCTTTCTTCTCTGCTGTTCTGGAAGTGCTGCCTCCATTTTTTTCTTCTTTTTTAAATTAGAAAGTTACTTTTAAAAGATAGTTAACTACTTTGAAAACATCAGATGGGTGGAAATACAGAAATTTGAATCAACAAAAGGTAGTTAAATTTATTTACTTTCAGTTAATTGATACCCCAGATTTTGCCATGCTCTGGTTTATACTTAACGTGAGTCTAAACCCAATTCACTGCTCTCTTAATTGGATGAACATTTTATGTAGCAAATAGTGTAAGGAGGGCCAATGTAAGTAAAGTTCATGAAATATTAACATGAAACATGTTCATCTTTTCTAGAAACTGATACTTTAAGAACCATGGGACTAATTTCCAAGTTAATTTTTCCTCCCTATTTCCTTTTGTTGCTTTGATCATATAAATATATTTTATTTTCAGTGACATTTTATTCCTGCAAATATGAATTATGACATTAATAGAAGGTTTGATTTATGGTTATGAAAATTGTGATCTAGTTTTAAGCTATGCCCTTTTATTTCAAAGAATTTCTAAATTGAAAACAAAAAGTTGTTTCCTTTATATTTGGGCTATTCTGTGTAGAATATTATACATTTAATATAATAATATAATTATTCTTTGGGAGTAAATTAACCACTTGAAGGTTAGTCAGTTTGTATTTCAGCTTAGAGTGTACTACCTGTGTTGTATCATGGTCCCTAAAATAACCCTTTGCTATTACTTTGACATTTTTTAGATGAAGGAAATGAGGCAGAAATAGGTTAAAGAGAATAAATACCTGGTCATTATCTTCTCTTTCTTTTTATTTTATTTATTTATTTTTAAAGATTTTATTTATTTATTTGACAGAGAGAGAGATCACAAGTAGGCAGAGAGGCAAGCAGAGAGAGAGGGGGAAGCAGGCTCCTTGCTGAGCAGAGAGCCCGATGTGGTGCTCCATCCCAGGACCCTGAGACTATGACCTGAGTCGAAGGCAGAGGCTTTAACCCACTGAGCCACCCAGGCGCCCCACTTTTCTTTCTTTTTAAATAAAGATTTAATTTATTTATTTGACAGGGAGATAGCGAGAGAGGGCATACAAGCACTGGGAGAGGGTGAGGGAGAAGCTGGCTTCCTACTGAGCAGGGAGCCCAACGTGGGGCTCGATCCCAGTACCCTGGTATCATGACCTGAGCTGAGGGCAGACTCTATACCCACTGAGCCACTTTATTTATTCATTTGAGAGAGAGAGAGCACAAGTGGGGGAGTGGGAGAGGGAGAAGCATGTTCCCCACTGAGTAGAGAACCCAATGCTGGGCTTGATGCTACAACACTGGAATCATGACCTGAGCCAAAGGCAGACACTTAAACTGAGCCACACAGGTGTTCCGTCATCTTTATTTTCTTAATAACAAGTCTTAAGGTTGTAATGTATAGAATAATCTCTATATCTGAATCCTTGTGACATCTAAGGTTCCAACTGAGTATTGAAATTTTTAATTTGTGTTACCAGCATTTGCCACTATTAGAAGAAATCAGTCATGTTAACATGATGAAGAAAACTGGCCCAAATATGCATTGTTAAATTAAATTTTGTTATATAACCAGGAGATTATGAATCAGGATGTCAAAATTCTCTACATATTTTGCCTCTTAAGCGGTTTGACTGTATGTTTTTAACAGTTTTATTAAAGTAAAATAATGTATAGTGAACTATATAAAGTATAGTGTTTGATCAGTTTTGACATATTTATACATCCATAAAACATCACCACACTCAATATAATGAACGTATTCATTACTCCCAAAAGTTTCTTTGTGCCCCTAGTGTAATCTCTTCCACCATACTGCTGGAACCCGGGCAACTGCTGCCCTGCTGTCACCAAAGATTACTTTGTGGTTTTTTGCATTTTATATGGATAGAATTGTATATACTCTTTTTTTTTTTTGATCTTGCTTCTTTGAGCATAAGTACTTTGAGACTCGTCCATATTGTTATGAATATCAGTACTTCTATTTTATTATGTACGAGTATTCCACTTTATTAATACCCCACAGGTGAATAAACGCGTACTGCGTGTGACTAAATCCATTTACCTATTAATAGACATTTATTTTGTTTCCAGTGGTGAGCTATAACAAACACAAGTCTTTATGTAGACATTTGCATTTGTTACCTGGATAGCTCATAGAGTTGGAGTAGGTTCAAATTTTAAGAAAGTGGCAAACTATTTTCCAGTATTGTTGTGACACTTTTTATTCCCACCAGCAGTGAATGAGAGACCTACTTTTTCCTTGTCTTTGGCCACAGTTGGTGTTCTGTTATCTGTCCTTATACGTATGTAGGAAAATTATTTTATGGTTTTAATTTGCACGTGCTTAATGTCTAATGATGTTGAACATCTTTTTGTGTGGTTATTTGCAATCTGCATATCTTCTTTGATGAAGTGTCTCTTTAAATCTTTTGTTCGTCTTTAAATTAGGTTGTCCTGTTTTCTCAATGCTGAGTTCTGAGAGTTCTTTGTATATTCTGGATACAACTCCTTTATCTGATATATGCTCCCACTTTCTGGCTAGTCTTTTCATTCTTTTAACAGTGTCTTTTGAAAAGCAGTTGTTTTAATTTTGATGAATTAGAAAATATCAATTTATTCTTTTAAGAGTTACGCTTGTGGTGGTTTTTCTAAGACATATTTGCCTAATCTAAGGTCACTAAGGATTTCTCCTGTGTTTTCTTTAAGAAATTTTATTGCGTTAGATTCTGCAGAGATCTTTGATCCATTTTGAGTTAGTTTTTGCATACAGTACAAGGTATGGATTGAAGTGCATTTTTTTTTTTTTTTTTGCATATTTCCAGCCATCTTTTTTTCAACTGAATTTTTGCAGGCATACCTCAGAGAGATTGTGGGTTCCATTCCAGACAACCACAATAAAGCAAATACTGCAATAAAGCAAATCAGATGAATTTTTTGGTTTCCTAGTTCATATTAAAATTATGTTTGCATTATGCTGTGGTCTCTTAAGTGTGCAGTAGTATTATTAAAAAAAATAGTATATATCTTAGGGTGCCTGGGTGGCTTAGTTGGTTAAGTGCCTGCCTTCAGCTCAGGTCATGATCCCAAACTACTGGGATTGAGCCCCACGTCAGGCTCCCTGCTCAACAGGGAATCTACTTCTCTCTCTCTCTGCCCTCTCCCTCTGACTGTACTCTTTCTCTCTCTTTAATAAATAAATAACATATTTTAAAAATACATAATTAAAAAATACTTCATTGCTAAAAAGTGCTGGGAGTTGTAATTACTGTACTTTCAAGAGTTGTAATTATTGCTCACAGATCATTACAACAAATATAATAAAGAAAAATGTGAAATATTTGAGAGAATTAACGAAAATGTGACACAGATATGAAGTGAGCAAATGCTGTTAGAAGAGTGGTACCATAAACGTGTTGGATGCAGGATTGCCACAAACCTTCAATTAGTAAAAACTCGGTATCTGCCAAGCACAATAAAATGTGTGCCGGTATATCTTGTCAAAATCTAGTTGTCCATATATGTGTGGGTCTTATTCTGGACTCCATTTTGTTTCATTCCACTGTCAATATTATCTAGATGACAATACAGTGTCTTGGATTCTGTAGTTCATAATGAGTCTTAAAATCAGAAGATTTAGTCTCTCCCATTTTGTGTTTCTTTTTCAAAGTTGTTTTCAACTTTTTTTTTTTAAGATGTATTTATTTATTTTAGAGAGTGTGTGTGTGTGTGTGTATGCTAGGAGGGGAAGGGGCAGAAGGAGCGTGAGAGAGGGAATCTCAAGCAGTCTCTTCACCGAGTCTGGAGCCTGTTCCTGGGCTTGATATCACGACCCTGAGATCATGACCTGAATTGAAACCAAGAGTCAGACACTGAACCGACTGAGCCACCTAGGGGCGTGCCCCTCAACTATTTTCAGTTCAGATCTTTTCATTTTCTATTCAAGTCTCATTTTCCTATGAATTTTAGGAATGGTTTGTTCGGTTCTACAGGCAGGCCTGTTGTGATTTTTATTGAGATTGCCTTGAATCTACAGATCATCTAACCTATGAACACAGCATATCTCTTCACATATTTTCTTTCTACTTTAATTTCTCTCAGCAGTGTTTTGAAGTTTTCAGTTTCATTGCTATTGTAAATTATGTTTTAAATTATAATTTTTTATTGTTGCTAGTTTGTGGAAATACAATTTAATTTTTACATTTTGATGTTACATTTTGATTTGCTAATCTCACTCTAGCAGCTTTTGTAGATTTCTTCAGATTCTCTTTGTAGGAGCTTATGTCATCTGCAAATATTGATGGTTTTCCTTCTTCCCTTCTAATCTCAATGACTTGTATTTCTTTTTTTTTTGCCAAATTGCTCAGGCTCACACCTCTAGTACAATTCTGAAGAGCAGTGATGAGAGCCGATAGATATCCTTGTTTTTGTTTTTAAATTTTAAAAAATATCTTATCTATTTGGAGGGTGGGAGATAATGCAGGAGTAGGGGGAGGGGCAGAGGGAGAGAGAGAAGCAGATTGCCTGCCAAGTAGATAGCCGGATGTGGGGCTCGATCCCAGGACTCTGAGATGACGACCTGAGCTAAAGCAGCCGCTTAACTGACTGAGCCATCCAAGCACCACCATATTCTTGTTTTGTTCCTGATCTTAGCCATAAAGCATTCCATTTTTCAGTGTTAAGTATGATGTTAACTGTGTTTTCCACAGATGTCCTTCTTCAGGTCAAGGAAGATTTGTTTGTTCCTTGCTTTGATTCTCTACCACCCATTTCATCTTTCTTGTTACTTTCTGGCTACTGCTGAGCCATGTTATTTTTCCTCTTTCTGTGACAGCCTAAACCCTTTAATCTATATTCATGATGATTGAAAAATAAACTGTTTGCCATTTTGTCCTTTTCAGGAAGAACGTGCTTTTGCTGAACAGAAAACATTTTATTAACATTAATAGAATTCTAAATAGAAAACAATTTTATCCTATAATTTTAATTCACTAATGATTATGTTAATAGGCCAACTGCTTTTTTGTCTCTTAAGTATATGTGTTCATAATTGTTATAGTTTGAATATCCCCATATATGTTCAGCTCTTTGACTTAATATGTACAGATTTTTAATGTATATAGATATAAAAAGATTTATCATATTTTTGGGTCTTTCAGAATATTTAAATTTGTATTAGTACATTGAGTATAAAGGACTGAACATTTTTGTAGATCACAATTCATAATGTTTTCTTAAAAAAGATGGTCTCCTTTCCACTGAAAGGGAGTTATGTATGCATTTATTTCAATTTTACTGAAACACTTTTCAGATGAAAAAAGAAAGCTGTAATGGAGAATTTTATTTGGACAACTTCTAAAACATCATGGAAGGTTCAGCATATTTTTTTTTCACAAAGTTAGAATTTTCAAGTAATAAAATTCTCCAGAAATCAAACAGAATTATTGCTTTATGAAATGAAAGTAAATGTGGCAAGAAGTATAAATATATATTTAGTATATTGGTAACTAAATCTTGTAACTGAAGATACCATTTTATGGAGAAATCTTAAGAGCTGACTAGACAGTTCATTTATGCTTTAGGTCTGAAGTCTTTATAAGTCTCCCAAGAAAGTAACTTAGTACTAAAGAAACTGAGCAGTGGGAACAGTGCTGAGATTCTTTTTTTTTTTTTTTTTTAAAGATTTTATTTATTTATTTGACAGAGAGAGATCACAAGCGGGCAGAGAGGCAGGCAGAGGGAGAGAGGGGGAAGCAGGCTCCCTGCTGAGCAGAGAGCCAGATGCAATGCGGGGCTCATCCCAGAACCCTGAGATCATGATCTGAGCTGAAGGCAGAGGCTTTAAACCACTGAGCCACCCAGGCGCCCCAGTGCTGAGATTCTAAGTACTTCAGACCTAAGATTCTAAGATGTACAAGACGAGAATAGCCCAGAATATATACTTAATTTCTTATCCTTTTCATTTGGTCACTTTAAGGAACACACACACACACACACACACACACACACACACACACACACACTTGTTAACTGTTTACTGCCCAGGATCCTATAAGGTTTGGATGAGGTTGAAGGTTATGGAGGGAAATACAATGTTAATTATGTTAGAACCAGTCTCTTCCTACTTGGCATTTATGGCTTCTTATGAGGGATGCTTGCAGGAGGTCTACAAATGTAAAATATTTTATGCTAGAATGTAAGTTCCGTAAGAATAGGGATTTGTGATTTTTTCCCCCCATTGTTGTATGCCAAAGACCTACACCTGTGCCTGGCACACTTGCCGAATGATTGAGTGAACATATGACTAAATCTACTGGTAATGTACTTAGAAATTATTTCTGGGTTGTCTGGGTGACACATGCAGTTGGTAGAGCATTCAACTCTTGATCTCAGGGTTGGAAGTTTGAGCCTCACATTGGGCAGATAGATTACTTAAAAAAAAAAACCCGTTTATTTAAAAAAAATTTATTCCCAATGTTTTTTAATGGGCAGGATGCTTTTCAGATATGTGAATATGAAACTCAGTCTATTAAGGTTTTTTTTCCTTCAAGAAATATTTTTTTATTAAGTTTTTATTTTAATTTCAGTTAGTTAACATACATCATATATTAGTTTCAGGTGTACAGTATAGCGATTTAACAATTCCATATATCACCCAGTGCTCATCACAACAAGTGCACTCCTTAATCCCTATCACCTATTTCCCCCATCTCTTCCCCTAACTCCCCTCTGATAATCATCAATTTGTTCTCTATAATTAAAAATCTGTTTCTTCGGGCGCCTGGGTGGCTCAGTGGGTTAAAGCCTCTGCCTTCAGCTCAGGTCATGATCTCAGGGTCCTGGGATCAAGCCCCACATCGGGCTCTCTGCTCAGTGGGGAGCCTGCTTCCCCCTCTCTCTCTGTGCCTGCCTCTCTGCCTACTTGTGATCTGTCTCTCTCTGTCAAATAAATAAATAAAGTCTTTAAAAAAAAAAGTCTGTTGGGCACCTGGGTGGCTCAGTTGGTTGGGCAACTGCCTTTGGCTTGGGTCGTGATCCTGGGGTCCCGGGATCGAGTCCCACATCTCCCCCTGCTGAGCGGGGAGCCCGCTTCTTCCTCTGACCTCTCCCATCTCATGTTCTCTCTCTCTCTCAAATAAATAAATAAAATATTAAAAAAAAAAGTCTGTTTCTTGGTTTGCCTTTCTGCGTTTTTCCCTTTGCTCATTTGTTTTATTGCTTAAGTTCCACATGTGAGTGAAATCACAGCATTTGTCTTTTCTGTGACTTATTTTGCTTAAGCATTATACTCCAGCTCCATCCATGTTGTTGCAAATGGCAAGATTTTGTTCTTTTTTATGGCTGAATAATATGAATAATCTTCGTGTGTGTGTATGTGTGTGTATGTGTGTGTGTGTGTATTACCTCTTCTATGGACACCTGAGCTACTTCCATAATTTGGCTAGTGTAAATAATCCTCCTATAACATAGGGGTGCATGTATCCCTTTGAATTAGTGTTTTTCTGTTCTTTGGGTAAATACCCAATAGTGTGATTGCTGGATTGTAGGCCAGTTCTGTTTTTAACTTTTTGAGGAACCTCCATACTGTTTTCCACAATGGCTACACCAGTTTGCATTCCTACCAACAGTGTATGAGTGTTCCTTTTTCTCCACATTCTCACCAGTACCTTTTGTTTCTTGTGTTGTTGATTTTAGCCACTCTGACAAATGTATAGTGATATCTCATTGTAGTTTTGGTTGGCATTGCCCTTGTGGTAAGTGATGATGAGCATCTTTTCATGTGTATGTTGGCCACCTATATGTCTTCTTTAAGAAATGTCTTTTCAAGAAATATTTTTAGAAATGTAAAGATCACTATTAATGAATTTTTTCTCATCAACTAATCAAATAAATTTATTTAAGGCTCTCAATTAGCAGGGTGTAAACTAGTAAGATTTTATTTTAAGTTATTTTAAGTTAATGTCACAACATCTTGTGACAATCCACATTTTAGAGTTGAATATTTAGAATAGTGCATTTTTGTAGTTGATCTTAACGATGAAAATTTATCCATTTAAAGTTAATGTTATCTTAAATACTTTCTGACCATTATTGTTAGTGACTTGAGGTTGAGAAGAACATTTTGGTATTAATAACTGCTTGTGGTTGTATATAAAGCTTTACTGTGAAATTTAAAAATATATAAGTCTGAGGGCACCTGGGTGGCTCCGTCTGTTAAGCATCTAGCTCTTGATTTCCACTCAGATCATGTTCTCAGGATTGTGAGATTGAGCCCCAAGTTTGGCTGTGTGCCCCATGGGGAGTCTGCTTGAGATTCTCTCCCTTTCTGTCTGTTCCTCCCCCTCACTTTCCTGCTTGCTTGCTCTCTCTCTAAAATAAATAAAAAATAAATCTTTAAAAGATACAAATCTGAAAAAACATTTTTATTCTTGAACATAAATATAAGAAACATGAGATTTTTAGGGATAGAGGGTAGGTACATTTTTTTCTATTATAAGAACATTTACATATGTTAATTATTTTTCTACTGTCATATTATGAGTGCTTTTTGTTTGAATGTTTCCTACTTAGGGTAGCCAAGTTTAGCTTTCTCTGGTCTGTAAAGAACAGTGGCTTTTAACCTTACTTATAATCTACTAAACCTGTTTAAACATGGAACCAATAGATGGATTACTTTCAGGATATGTTTATCTAAGTATGTTGTCCAAGAGTAGATTTGGGTAGTCTCTAAAAACATGTGACTCAGTTTTCTAAATAACTATGTATCTTTGGAAAGGCTACTCAGTGTTCTGTTTGTTTGGTTTTGCCAAAAATGGGAGTAATACCCAATAGAGTATTTGCTGGATGTTAATTGGTTTTCAGAATATTGAAAAGTGCTGTTTGCGCTTGACTTTGTAAGTAATATTCACAATAAAACTATAATATTAAAGCATAAAGGGCACCTGGCTGGCTCAGTCAGAAGAACATGCGACACTTAATCTTGGAATTGAGAATTCGAGTACCATGTTGGCTGTAAAGATTACTTACATAAGTAAATAAACTTAAAAAAATTAAAGGATGATATTAGCATTCCCTAGACAGCAATTAGAGAGTTGTGTGAGATAACATAAACTAGACTATGGTGAGTAGTCATCAAGGAGAAAAGTAATTAAGGGCGCCTGGGTGGCTCAGTGGGTTAAAGCCTCTGGCTTCAGCTCAGGTCATGATCTCAGGGTCCTGGGATTGAGCCCCGCATCGGGCTCTCTGCTCAGCAGGGAGTCTGCTTCCCCTTCTCTCTCTACTTGTGTCTCTGCCTACTTGTGATCTCTCTCTCTCTCTCTCTGAAATAAATAAATAAAAAATCTTTTTGAGAAAAGTAGTTAAAGAGTTTTGAAAAATGGATGGTTTTTCTTTGTTCATCTAGTCTCCATCCATCTGACTTTCTGAGTTTGTATGTAGCATAGAGGATGATCAGAAGAGCCCTCTAGAAACATTTAATATTTTGCTCAACTGGGAACGTTCTCTTAGCATCTCTAAAAGAACGTTTTGCTCTCATAAGTGAATAGAAAAAGTTCGAAGTGCTCTAGGAAAAAGTGTCTCTTCTGAGAAAAGCAGACACTTACCTGCCAGCCAGATGTCATAAATTAAGATTCTTATAACCTTTTGGGAGTGTGTTTTCAAGATGTAATGAAAATTCTGACTAGACTTATTTGGCTTCTTGTTATCTTATTTCGTATCACTTATGGGCAGTTAGGTTGTCCCTGGCATAATTGTACCATTTGTCAAGTGGTATGTATCTTACAGGTAGGTACTTTTCAAGACTATGGAAGAATCTAATATGAAAGTATCTGGGATGAGTTACATAGGCATTTCATTGAAACAAAAAAAAGAAAAGAAAAGACATTTCATTGAAACCATTAATCTAGGTTAAAGTGCAAATGCCAGAAGCAGAAGTGCCAGTAAGTGGGGAAGACTGGTTTGGGCAGAATACATTGGTATCTTTTGATCTTGTCATTCCTGTGCCATTTTTTGACATTGGGATACCTTTGTAACATCAACCAGTGTTCTTTTTTGGGTAACTCCCTACTGTTAAAACTAATTTGCTGATTCTGCTGTTACTTATGAATTTCTCAGGGCTTTGCCCACTTTCTTTGTCTGGACCACTCACCCCAGGTGAAGGGAAGGCAGGGTTGGGGAGAAGAAAAATACATATATCCATTACAGGCAAGACTGGAACAGGCACAAAGAGATGATTGTGTGTGTTGCTTCATATTTTTTTTTCTTTTTAGCTTTACAATAAGTCTTTGTATTAGAGAAGATCCATTTGTATTTTTAATACCTTTAATCAGTAAGTTTATAGTCTTTATAATAGTTCCGTTTGAAGGTTCTTTTTGTTTTTTAAAGTAAGTTCCATGCCCAGTGTGGAGTTCAGTGTGGGGCTTGAGCTCATGACCCTGAGATCAAGACCTGAGCTGAGATCAAGAGTCACATGCTTAACCCAGGTGCATCATTGTTTCATATTTTCTATCTCTGGTGAATATTTGTTACACTGAGTAGTACCATCATGAAATGTGTATTAGTTTTCTATTGATGTGTAATGAATTACCCAAATTTGGCAGCTTAAAACAACACATTTATTTTCCCCCAGTTTCTGTGGGTTAGGAGGATGGGTGCAGCTTGGTTGTATTATAGTTGCAGTCTAGATGTTGACTGAACTTTGGGAGCCTGGGTTCTTTTCCAAACTCATGTGGTTGTTGAAGAATACAGTGAAATGTAGGGCTGAGGTCTTCAGTTTCTTGCTGGCTGTCAGCTCCTAGAGGCCTTTTTCAAATATCGTCTCACAACATGGCAGACCATGTCTTTAAAGCCAACAGTAGAATTTCTTTTACTTCAGGAAGTTCCTGATTTTTAAAGGGCTTCCACCTAAGTCAGGCCCACCAAGGACACTTTTTCTTTTGATTTATTCAGTTGACTTGGAACTTTAATCACATCTGCAAAATCCTCTCCCTTCACCTAATTGTGGAAGGAAAAAATCTCCTCAAATTTCTTAAGTCTTTGCCACACTTGGGTAAAGAGTATTGTACTGTTGTCTGTTTGATTAGTTAAGAATAAGAAAAGTAAAAATTTTTAAGTTACATTCACCTAGTCCTTTTTAAAATTTTAAGTTCATTTAGCCAACATACATCATTAGTTTTTGACATAGTGTTGGGTGATTTATTACTTATGTATAATACCCAGTGCTCAGCACATCACGTTTGTTCCTTCTTTGATGCTTTTCTTTATGTAGATCTGAGTTTTGACCTCTATTATTTTACTTCCCTCTAAAGAACTTCTTCTAAAATATCTTGCAAGGCTGGTCTACTGGCAACAAATCCTTCTCTTTTTTTTTTTTTTGTCTGAGAAGCTGTTTATTTCTCTTTCTTTTTTGAAAGAGGATTTTGCAGGATATAGAATTCTACGTCTATAGGGGGTTTTCCCCCTCAGCATTTTAAATATTTCATCCTACTTCTTGTTTGCATGCTTAAATAGTCAGATGTATTCTTATATTTGATCCTCAATAAGTAAGCTGTTTTTTCCTCTGACTTCTTTTAGGATTTTTAAATCTTTAATTTGTAGTTTTAAAAGTATACGCTTAAGTATAGGTAGGGTTTTTTGACATTTTTCCTTCTTGGTGTTCTTGGAGCTTTTTGGATCTGTGGTTTGATGTCTGACATTAATTGGGGACACTCTCAGTTCGTTATTGTTTCAAATATGTTTTCTTCCCCTCTCTTCATATATCTATGTTACATCTTTTTTTGTCCCACAGAGTTCAGATTTTCTGGGGTTTTTTGTTTTTTGGTTTTTTAGTCTTTGTTCCTTTTGCTTTTTGCTTTTTGAGGATTCTGTTGATACATCCTCTAGCTCAGAGATTCTTTTCTCTGTTGTGCCCAGTACATGTCTATTGGAAAGCTTTCTTCTATGTATTAGTGTTCTTTACCTGTAACATTTCTTTTTGGTTCTTTTTAAGATTTCCATTTCTGTGCTCACATTGCCCATCTGTTCTGCATGCTGTCTAAAATATCCATTAGAGCCTTTAGCATATTAATCATAGTTGTTTTAAATTCTCTGTGTGATAATTCCAGCATCCCTTTCATGTCTGGTTCTGATGCTTGCTTTGTCCTTTCAAATAGTGTTTTTTTGCCTTTTAGTATGGCTTCTAAATTTTTTTTTCTTTTCTTTTCTTTTTAAAGATTTTATTTTTAGGGGTGCCTGGGTGGCTCAGTCGTTAAGTGTCACGCCTTCAGCTCAGGTCATGATCCCAGGCTCCTGGAATCGAGCCTGCTTCTCCCTCTGCAGCTCCCCTGCGCTTGTGTTCCTTCTCTCGCTGTTTCTCTCTCTCTCTCATAAATAAATAAAATCTTAAAAAAAAAAAGATTTTATTTTTAAGTAATCTCTACACCCAACATGGGGCTCGAACTTAAAACACCGAGATCAAGAGTCACATGTTCAAGTGACAGCCAGCCAGCCGGGCGCCCCTGTCAATTTTTCTTAATAGGCAGGCATGATGTCGTGGTAAGAGGAACTAATGTAAATAGGCCTTTAATAGTGTAGTAATCCTCTGGTTAAGTCTCAGTATTTTAGTGAGCCTATGCCTCTGGACTATGAATGTCACAGGGTTTCTGAGGTTTCCCCCCCTCCTTTAGATGAGACAAGATGGCTAAAGTGGGCTGGAGTTGGTTATTTCCATTCTCCCACTGGAAGGCTAGAGTCAGCTGGATTTGAGTATCTTCTTTGCCCCTGGTCACTGGGTTGTGGTTTACTAATTTCTCCTAAGGGGCAGGTGTTGTTAAGAAGAACAAAGTGCTGGGG
>CM052810.1:82103197-82211079 GCA_028533885.1 Nasua narica | reverse complement strand
GTGTTAACACTGACTTTTTCTTTTAGCTTTAATCCTTTTGACACGGACAGTCTGATGTCAACTGCACTTATTGAATATCATTGATTTGAATGGGTGTTTCTTTTGATTACTTTTTGCTTATTCATTATTCAAATTTCTTACTACTTATTGCTTACCCATATTTAAAAATTCTGTATACTTATGTTTCTAATACATTTTATTTCCTTTCTCTAATTGTCTTTAAAAGGGAAGTTTTGTAGATTTTAAACTTTGAATCCTTGAATGTCTGAAAATATCTTTAGCTTTATTCTCCCACATGAATGCTAATGTTTTTGGTATGTAATTCTGTGTTTCATATTATTTTCAGAACTTCAGAACTACAGCTTCATTGCCTTTTTTCCCCTCCCCGCTTCACTGCCTTGTATGGCAGATATCAATGTGTTATCTGTTCTTTTATAGGCAAGGTCATTTTTTCCCTCTTAGGTTAAAAAATTGAGAAGCAAAGATCTGTAGCCTTGTGTTTTTGGGGTGTTTCTATTTTGTTTTGGTTTTCTTGAGAATAACAAGAATAATCCTATTAGAATTAGTTTAAATTTGAATATAGTTAAAATGAAGAGTATTATTGTATTCTAAAAAATGGAACAAACTCCCATGTTTCTCCCAAATCTTAAGTTTAGTAGAAGTAAGGGTCCTTTAGAGGTAAACAGTCTTCCCTCCTGTTTCCATTCTACAGTGTTTTTAAATATTTACATGAGTGAATAACGTCCAACTTACTAAGGTGGCATATTCTCCTACCCCTTTTTTGGCTACTCCCAAATTTATATATTTTGAGTTGGATTATGACTTGAACTTCTTTGTCATTCATTATGAGTATGACTTTATTGGTATGACCTGAACAATTTATGTATTGTTTCTCAGTGGAACAGTTCAAAATAAAGCTCTTCCAAGCAGTTTGAATTTTAGTTCAAATGATGAATTATATACGGTATCTTTTTTTTTTTTTTAAAGATTTTATTCATTTATTTGAAAGAGAGAGAATGAAAGAGAGAGCATGAGAGAGTGGAGGGTCAGAGGGAAAAACAGATTCCCTGCCAAACAGGGAGCCCAAAGTGGGACTTGATCCCAGGACTCCAGGATCATGACCTAACCTGAAGGCATTTGCCCAACCAACTGAGCCACCCAGGCTCATCCAGTATCTTTTTTTTTTTTTTATATATGTACAGTTTTTATTGATGTTTCAAAAGTTGTAACTGCTTTTTACTTAAGCGTTAGTTGAAAATTACATAATAATCTTGGAATTTTAAACTACTTCGTATCTTCAACTATTCTTTTATTAAGTGAATTTTTTTTTTCCAACTTAGACCGAGTGTGGACAGTAATGACCTCACGTTTCCGATTGCCTGCTGGCAGAACCTACAATGTACGAGCATCAGAGTTGGCCCGAGACAGACAGCATACGGAGGTGGTTTGCAACATCCTTCTTCTGGATAATACTGTACAAGCTTTCAAAGTTAATGTAAGTATTTTATGTCTTTTTAAAATAACTTCTGGTTATAACTCTGAGTGTAAATGGTATTTTAAAACTAAAACTGTTTAATCATAGTACAGTTTGTAAGCCTTATTCAATGAAGAAAGTCTTTTTAGTATGGGTTTGTAAGCTTCTAGTGTGTGTTTTGATTTAAACTGGGTCTCTCAAGCTGACAAACAACAGTGCATTATGATTAGTGGAGCAGATCAATAGAGGTTTTTATAAATGTGCTCGAGGTGCTTGAAAGGTGTTCTAAATAATTTATACAGCTTGTTTATAATCTTTCTTGTATTGTCTGAATACAACTTGCCAAACAAAGACAAAGGACAGTCCTGATCTTATCTGGGTCTTGTCTGAAATATTTATTCAACAAATACTTGTTCATCCTATTTGTATCTTCATTTGCTTAACATTATGGCGAATTTCACCCACGTGGCATGCTAACAGTTGTTGGTTCGTTTTCATTGCTGTATAGTACTCTAGTGTACCAATACACCAGAATTTACTTACTCATTTTTTTGTCACCTTTTTCACGTCCAGTTTACTGTTGGCGTATATTTGGATTTTTTCCTACTTCGGGCTCTTGTCAGTAACATTCCTGAGAACACTCTTTATGTCTGTCTTCAGGTATACAAGGATGTGTTCCTTTTTTTTATTTAAAAAATTTCAAACCTGCAGAAGGGTTGGAAGAATAGTATAATGAATACCCACAGGGGCATTTGGGTGGCTCAGTTGGCTAAGTGTCTGCTTTCAGCTCAGATCATGATCCCAGAAGTTCTTGGATCAAGCCCCGTGCCAGGCTCCCTGCTCAGCAGGGAACCTGCTTCTCCCTTTTCTTCTCCCTCTTCCAATCCCCCTGTGTGTGCTCTCTCTCAAATAAATGAATAAAATCTTGAAAAAAAAAAATAACGACATACCTTTTAGCTAGCCTAATCTCTTAATATTTGCACATTTGTTTTATTTTCCTTTTTCTGTGTGTTTTCTCTGAATCTTCTGAAAGTTAGTACTTCAGCATCTTAGGAATCTCATAAATTGCCACGGAACCACTATCACCCTCAAAAATCAAACATTAGGAAAATAATAGTAGCTGGTATCTAGTCCATGTTCAAACCGGATTCCTCATTTCTCATTTCTGTGTCTCCAAGATAGCACCTTCCATCTGTTTCCTGCTGTGTTACTTGGGTAGTAATATAAAATACTAATCTGCTGAAATCCTGCCATTTATTACAGCCTGGACGGATATGGGCTTATACTTAGTGAAATTAAGTCAGAGAAAAAGTAATACTGTCTGACTTTACTCCTGAATGGGAGCTAAAAAAAACTGACCTCTTAGAAACAGGGAGTAAAATGATAGTTTCCAGGGATTGGGATGTGGGGGAAATGGAAATGTTGGTCAAATGGTACAAACTTGGGGCATCTGGGTGGCTCAGTGGGTTAAAGCCTCTGCCTTTGGTTCAGGAACATGACCTCAGGTTCCTGGGGTTGAGCCCCACGTCAGGCTCTCTGCTCAACGGGGAGCCTGCTTCCCCCTCTTTCTCTCTGCCTGCCTCTCTGTCTACTTGTGATCTCTCTCTGTCAAATGAATAAATAAAAATGTCTATTAAAAAATAAGGTATAAACTTCCAGTTATGAATAAGTTCTGAGGATCTAATATACGGACAGCATGGTGACTGTAGTCAATAGTACTGTATACTTGAAAGTTGCTAAGGGAATAAACCTTAAATGTTTTCAGAACACACACAAAAAGGTATTGTATGAGGTGATGAAGATACTAACTTTATAATGGTAATTGTTTCACAGCGTGTATGTGTATCAAATCATCTTGTCCTATACCTTAAACTTACACAATGTCATATGTCACTTATATGTCAGTAAAGTTGGGGAAAATAAAATATTAATCTTCTTTCTTTACCAGTTTCTTAAGCTTAAAATTTTCTGCATTACCACATAATACGATTGCTAATTTATCTTTTTTTACCAAAACTCCAGGCCATTTCACACTGGAAAAGGGACTGCAGAGCAGTACCTTTAAGGGTATTATCTAACTTACTCAACTAATGTGCTTTTTCCAAAATGTTAAGCTTTAATTTTTTTGTATTCTGTTATCTGTTAATAGATGGTATAGGTTGCCAACAAGGGATAATATTCAATGAGGGCAATTCTTCATAAAAATTTTTAATTAATGGGAACTCATGTTTTAGGAATTGATATAAGAAAATAAGTCTCTTTTCCTGTTATTGACTCTTTAAAATTCTTTTGGGGAGTTTCAAATAATAATTCTTAATATTTACTTTTCATTTTATATTTGTTTCAAAATATTGCAGATGGATTTGCTGTGTTTCCCATCTAGCAAAATATTTTCTGTTGGGCACTTTAGTTAATAATGGAATGTTGTATTTTTCAATATAGTAAACAGTGTACTAATTGCTCTTTTAGAGAGACATATATTTAATATATTTATGGGTTTTTATTATATATTTATCAGTTCCAATACAGTTGAATGCATTACTACTAGAATGATAAATATTGTATTTATTTATATATTTTATTTATTTATTATATATTATATATATAATATATAATATAATATAATAATATATATTGCTACCATTATTTCAGGTCATCAACAGACTTAAGAGGAACACTATGAGATTGACTGTTGGATATATAGTGTATTTATTCCTCTGTGTATTTGGACCCAAGTCATTCTGAGTATCCGAGTTGCTTTGTACTTTTGTGTAGATGCTGCATATTTTAATCTATGTGAATGGCTCTTTAGTTATGGCATTTACATTAAGAGGGGAGTTGGGCTTTCTGGTATTTGTTCTCTGTGTCCACTAAGTACCATTAAGTCTCAGAAATACCCACTGTGGGCTGCTGCAAGTTTCACCAGCATCTCTCTCTTCACTGGGAAGGAGAACTGCTCAGTTTCCTCTAGAGATTACCAAGCAATAAAATGGAGGGGTTCTGTACCACAAATGAAATGTTCATTGTTGCCGAAGTCTGCTTTTTTTCCACCTGATACTCATCTCATCAAAACCTTCTGTATATTTTCCTGAGAGAAAATTATGTAATGAAGGAGTTGATATAACCTCATTAGTTCCTTTTTATTTTTCTCTGTTGCATACACAGGATTGAGATAAGCCTATTAGCATTGCTTCAGTTTGAAGTTCCATTTTCACTGTGGTTTTGGCCCGACCAGTTATTTTACTGTAGCCAGCCTATGGAGTGTGTTTTCTCTCTCATGTCCTTGAATTCACTGTCAGTCACAAAGTATTTAATGGAAACATATTAAATATTTTAAAATACATAGTACTCTCCTCTGTGTATGGGACCTCAGCTAGAAGACTCAAAGGCCAGAGGCTAGAATCATTTGAAGGCTTATTCACTCATATGACTATTATCTTAGACCTTAGCTGAGGCTTAAACTCCTTGTGATCTGTCTATGTGCCCTGGGCTTCTTCACAGCAAGTAGCTGTATTCCAAAGGTGAGCATCCATAGAGAGAGTGGGAGCCAGGCTGTAGCCATATTGCCTTTTGTGATCTGGCTTTGGAAGTCACATAATGTCACTTCCACCATATTCTGTTTGTCAGTGCTATCACAAGGCCATACTCAGGAACAATGGAAGGGAAATTTATTTAGCACACATTATTCAGTGTGTAGTTCTAAGGTGCTTCATAGATAGCACTGTTCAAAGACAGGTAAAAAGCTTTTGCATTCAGGAATTTCTCTCTCTCTCTCTCTCTTTTTTTTTTGCTTTTATTTTTGCCTACATTGAATTTTCCCTCAGTTTACTTTTTTAGTTTTTAAAAAATTTTTATGTTAACTGGGCTCCATACCCAAAGTGGGGCTTGAACTCATGACTCTGAGATCAAGAATCACATGCTCTACCAATTGAGCTTGCCAAGGACTCCTCCCTCAGTTTACTTTTTGGAAATAAAATTATTTTAAAAGAACCAAAGCTGTTCTCTAAAGTGTTTTCTTTGTTATCTATCTTTATGTACTTAAGAATAACTGATAATTTTTTAAATGATACCAGTACTGCAGTTGTTAATGAAAGATACCCTAAATCATAGACTTTGTTTTCTCTTAAAATAAGGTGAAATTCAATTAATACATATTTTAGTTTATTTACATACTAAATATGTATTTAGTTTAATACATAGTTATGACTAAATAACAAATTTAGTTATAATTTGGGTTGATGAATATTTAGTTGGCTGAACCTTATACTTTTTTTTGTCTGTTTATTAGTATGTTAATCAATTTAGCAGTATAAACCAAGTTACAAAGGTAGAGTTAGTAGGCGAATGTGGATTGAGATGGGACACTAAGGGAGTATAACGATGGTGAATTTGGCTAAATGTACTTCCTTGGTTTTGTTTTGTTTTAAGAGAGAGCGTGAGTAAGGGGGTAGGGTCAGAGGGAAAGGGAGAGAGAATCCCAAACAGGCTTCCTACCCAGGGCAGAGCCCAACACAGACCTGATGTTATGACCCCAGGGTCAGGACCTGAGCCCAAACCAACAGTGTGAAGCTCAACTGACTGAGCTACCCAGGTGCCCTGAGAGAGGATCTTAAGCAGCCTTCACACCCAGCACAGGATCTGATGACCCTGAGATCATGACCTGAGCTGAAATCAGGAGTCAGACACTCAACCAACTGAGCCACCTAGGTGCCCTTATTTACTTGTAATAACTCTCTAGTCCTGTATCTGTAAAAAAGGATAGAATTTTAGGGATATTTTTTCCCCCTGATTATTGTTCCATTGACTTTTGATATCGTATATGTGAGAAAATAAGTTTAGAGTCATTAGATTACTTACCAAAGCAATTGCAGAGCCAGGAGAATGTGTGTGTGTGTGTGTGTGTGTGTGTGTGTGTGAGAGAGAGAGAGAGACAGAGACAGAGACAGAGATAGAGAGAAGGTCTGTTAGCACCTCTTGTCAACATTTTATTTTATTTTATTTTATTTTAGTAAAATTGCATGTTAAAGTGCCACTGGTCATCTTTAGTGTAAAAATAGGTTATACTTTGCTAATTACCATAGTGTTTGAAAATTCAAACGTTGTACTATGTCATAGATGTTTAAAGATTTTGCTAAAATTTTTTTTCCTAAATATATTAAGCACTGGACAACTCTTTATTACAGGTTTATAATTATGCACAGTTAAGGTTATTTTATTTCTTCGTTTTTTTTCTTTAATCTTGCTGTGTTTCATGAGGTGTATATACATAGTTCTTAGGTCTTGTAGCACATTTGTCATGTATAAGTTTGTTACTGGTAATGACATTTACTTCTACTGAGAGATTCCTGGACATTTATCCAATGATGAATTTATCCAAGGATGAATGATGAATTTGAAGACTTACTAGCTTTGTGATTATACACAAGCTGCTTCTCCTTTTTGTTTTAGATTCCTCATTTGTTAAGACAGAATAATATTTGCCTTGCATAGAATGCTCAGAATAAAAAGAGAATATTTGTCAAGTACTTATTTATGTGTCTGATTCATTCATTCATTCATTCATTCATTTAGGATTTATTCATTTATTTGACAGAGAGAGATGGACAACGAGAGCATGAATGTGAGCAGGGGTAGGGGGAGAAGGAAAGCTGGCTTTCTGCGAGCAGGGAGCCCGATGTGTGGCTCCATCCCAGGACCCTGGGATCATGACCTGAGCCAAAGGCAAATGCTTAATTAAAAACTGAACCACCCCGGCGCCCCTGACTCATACATTTAGAATGGTTGATTCTTCTCTCTTCTGTTACTTGTGATTTAACAGACTTAATCTATTCTATAGTTCCAGATGTTTTTCTTAGAAGAATATTACAATTAAAATTCCATAAAATAGCATAATGCTAATTGCCTCATATATATTTTTGTCTATGTACTGTTTCCAGCACCTAGTGTATTTCCTGGTAGTATTGATTAAAAATACATATACACAGAAATTGTGAAAATGCCAGTTTATTCTTAAAAAAGTAAAGAACAAAACAATTGTTAAGTTTATAGGTTTGAGAATTAGGTATTTATTATCTTGGCAGTTGTACAGTAAATTAAATAAAATTGTGGGTTGTTCATGTACCCATTTAATGATAGTAATTACCGAGCGCCCAGTATAATGGGAAAAAAATAATTGCGAAAGTAGCTGTAAACCATTAAGTTTTGGGGAGATGTGTTGGATTCTGTTTAGAAAGGTAACTGCAGATCAGTCTCCTTATGCCCTGGAAGTTACATATAGTTTTTTTGTTATAATATGCATGATGTATATTGTACAGTGCATAGATCTTCAGTATAAAACTCAATGAATATTTGCATATGTATATATCTGTGGAGGTACCACAAGATTCCCTCACCAAAAAAAAAACGGTTCTCTTATGCCCCTGTAAGTATTTCCTACTCTATTTTATTTCTTCTATTAGTTTTTTTGGGGTAATCTCTTAATATCAGACATTTAGTAATTACCTTAGAAATTACAAAATATCGGGGTACCTGGGTGGCTCAGTGGGTTAAAGCCTCTGCCTTCGGCTCAGGTCATGATCCTGGTCTTGGGATTGAGCCCTGCATTGGGCTTTCTGCTCTGCAGGGACCCTGCTTCCTCCATTCTCTATGCCTGCCTCTCTGCCTACTTGTGATCTCTCTCTCTGTCTGTCAAATAAATAAGTAAAATCTTAAAAAAAAAAAAAGAAAGAAAGAAAAGAAATTATAGAATGTGTCTTTGCTTATCAAAGTCTACCTTTAATACTTCTAGCATGTTCCCCCCAAATACAAAAACCTTAAAACAGTTTAAATCCCTTTACCTGCCTCCTACTTTTTTGCTATTATTATGTATTTTAACATCCCCCTCATATGTTATAAACTCTGTAAGACATTGTTATTATTGCTTTAAACGATCAGTAATCTGTTTTGCTTTTATGTCTATACTCTCTGCAGTTATTCATTTCTTATATATCCATGCTTCCATCTAGAATCATCTTCCTTCATCCTAAAGAACTTCCTTTATTATTTTTTAAATAAGGTCTGTTTATGACAGATTCTTTCAACTTTTTGTCTTTTGTTATTCCTCATATTCTAGGGGGGACATTTTTGCAAAGTATAGAGTTCTATGTTGATAGGTTTTTCCTTTGGTAATTTAAAAATGCCACTTCATTGGCTTTCATATTTTTCTTGAGAAGTCATCTTTCACTTTTACTGTGTTCTCCTAAAGACAAGAGAGATGTCCTTTCCTCCTTCATTTTAAAGATTTTTCTCTTTCTTTGATTTTGTCGCTTGTCTGTAATATAAGTGTATATGTTTTTTTATGTGTGTGTTTATCCTGATTGGTATTTACTGAGCTTGAATCTGTAGGTTGATGTCTTATAACATTTCTGAAAAGTTTTCATCTTTCAGTGATTCAGATATTGCTTCCGACCCATTTTCTCTTCTTTCCTTCTCTACTGCGGTTATGTATATATTAGATATGTGACTATATCTCACACATGTTCTACTTTGCTTATAATTTTTTCTGTCCTTTGAGTAGCTATTAATCTGTCTTTGCATGTGCTCATTCTATGGGTGTTTTTCCCCTGTGCTTATTTTGCTTTTAAACCTATTCAGGGGTCACCTGAGTGGCTCAGTGGGTTAAAACCTCTGCCCTCGGCTCGGGTCATGATCTCGGGGTCTTGGGATCGAGCCCCGCATCTGTCTCTCTGCTCAGTGAGGAGGCTGCTTCCCTTTCTCTTAGCCTGCCTCTCTGCCTACTTGTGATCTCTCTCCTCTCTGTCAAATTGATAAATAAAATCTTTTAAAAAAAACAAACCTATTCAAGGAGTTCTTCTATTTCACACATTTTGCAGTTCTAGAATATCTGTGTGATCATTTTAACAGATTCTAATTCTCTGGTGAAATATATCCTCCTATAATCTATTTTCTGTATTCTGACTCTGTTGTCTTCAATATGTTTTCATAGTTACTTCAAAGCTTTTACATAATATCAATATGTAGATCACTCCTAAGTCTGTTTCTTTTGACTGTTTTGTTTCTTGATTATCAAACACTTTTCCCGCTTCACATATTTACTAATTTTGTATTGTACAATGGATACTCTGTAATGTGGAGTAGTGGACAGCAGACTGGCCCATGGGCCAAATCTGGCCAGGTGGCTATTGTGTGGCCCATGAGCTAAGAATGGTTTTTACTTTTTTAAAGGTTTTGTTGTTGTTTTTGTGCAGTGGAGACTGTGACCCTCAAAACCTAAAAATATATACTTTTTGGCTTTTTACTGGAAAGGTTTGCCGACCCCTGTTGCAGAAGCTCTGGATCGTTATCTTCCTTTAAATAAAATTGCATGTTATTCTGGCAGGCAGTTCAGTTGCCAGTGTGTCACTTTGATTCTGTGAAGTTCAGTTTTAGGCTTTGTTAAGGTACATCCGTTTCAACAACTTTGTTTTTATTCCTAGGGCTTGGATTATCTAGGGTCTCACCTAAACACCTGTGACATTCATCAAGGTTTCCTCTGGTTAGTCTATACTTCATTTATTCAGAACTGTGCAAAGTCTGAAATCTTTGTTTAGCTAATAGCTGTTCTCTCCTAGGCTTCTAGGAGTCTAACCCTATGCATGCACAACCTAGGAGGCACATGAGAACCAGAAGGGATTTCTTTTAAAAGATTTATTTATTGGGGCTTCTGGGTGGCTCAGTCAGTTGAGCGTCTGCCTTCGGCTTGGGTCACGATCCCGGGGTCCTGGGATCGAGCCCCACATTGGGCTCCTTGCTCAGCAGGAAACCTGCTTCTCCCTCTCCCACTCCCCCGCTTGTGTTCTCTCTCTCACTGTGTCTCTCTCTGTCAAATAAATAAATAAAATCTTTTAAAAATAATAAAATAAAATAAAATAAAAATAAAAGATTAATTTATTTATTTGCGAGAGAGGGAGAGAGAAACTAAGCAGACTCCTTGCTCAGCACAGAGACCAACATGGGGCTCCATCTCACAACCGTAAGATTGTGTCTTGAGCTGAAACCAAGAGTCTGACACGTGACTGACTGCACCACCGAGGGGCCTCCTCAGAGGGGAATTTTTATATAGAGTTTTGTAACTTTTTCTTTTTGGCTCTTTCCTCCCTAATAATCTGCTCCCCCTCCCCCCAAATCCAACTACCTTAGCAGTCCCAAACATTGATTGTAGTCTTCTCTTCTAGTAGGACTGCCACACTGCTTGGGCTCCGTTTCTCCACACCATGATTTGGAAAATGCCCTTACGGAGAAAGCCAGTGTGAATATGGGGTTTGATTTATCTGGGTCTCTTCTGTCAAGGATCATAGTGCTGTGTTGGTTATTGTCTAAGACCTACAAATAGGCTTTTTTTGTTTTTTTGTATATTTGATCCAGCTTTTATAGAAGTTTATAGCAGGAGGGTGTCTCAAACATTAGCTACTCCCATCATGACAAGAACGGAAAATCCTGATTGTTTTAAAATGTGTGAATATATCTCATTATATGATGGTTGATTTCGATTTGAAATATTTAACACGTTGCTGGCTGTGTTGTTTGTCCAATATTCAGTTGAGCCAAATAAAAAAACTCAGATCTCAGTTAATAATGGTAAATAATAGGGACGCCTGGGTGGCTCAGTTGGTTGGGCGGCTGCCTTTGGCTCGGGTCATGATCCCAGCGTCTTGGGATCGAGTCCCGCGTTGGGCTCCTTGCTCCGCGGGGAGCCTGCTCCTCTCTCTGCCTCTGCCTGCCTCTTTGCCTGCTTGTGTTCTCTCTCTGTTAAATGAATAAATAAAAAATCTTTAAAAAAAATAATGGTAAATAATAATGGTGAATGTATGCACCCTATAAAATCAAGTTCGTCTGAGAGACATTGATTTGGTGACAGGATAAAAAAGCACTTGCTCTCCGAAGATGAAGCCCTGGGCACGTGGGCCATTGGGTTTGGTGTTTTAGAAGATTTCAACTCAAGTCATCTGCCACCTTTGAGATGCACCTTAACCTTACTTGGTCTGGGCCCACCTATTATCAGAGAAACTTTGTTCGGCTGATAGCTCTTAATTATTTAACTATCTCGTGTTTGTTGTTTACATTTCCAGCATCTTCAAAACAATTGTTAAGTATTTTAGCCCACAATGTTTATCTCTTAACTACCATACTGACGGTGTATATGAAGTCCAGACCTGGTAACACACTTATTTTATTACATTATCTCATATTCTTTGAGGGAATAATCATTTAAATGTTTTTGCTTTCATACTTTTTTTTTTTTTTGTATCGTCCTGAATATAAGGGCTGTTTGTCTAGGCCACAGGTTACTAGGAGTAATCTGATGAAACTAGCTGGTTAGCTTGGGATCTCCTTTTTCTCTTTTGCTCTGTGTGTCTTTCCTGAAGTTGAATTAGGATACCCTTTTCAGCTACTTGAGTAGCTGCTTGAGTCCTGTTCTTTGAGAAAGAATATATGTCACAGCTCTGTTTTTGTAAACATGCTCTCAGTATTCATTGGAGTGGTGTTGGCGACCATAGAGATGTAGTTGTTCTGAGTTTCCTGTGGAACCAAGAATTCCCTGAAGGAATACTTGGTGCCCAGTACGACCCTCTCCCCAGGGTCTGGTGTGGATTGGTGTTGGTGGATGGACTTTGATGATCACAGTACTGTAGAAAAGAACTTGTTTCTCATCTTTGTACCCATTTTGTATGTTATTCCTACTCGAAATTAGATAGTTTAGTATCTATATACTAGGAGTTTGGTTAGATATTAAAGGTAGCATCCCTTTAGTCTTACTTGAGTCTTTGTCCCTATTTAACATTCTTTTCTAAAATAAGATTTAAAATAATTATGCTTCCGAAATAAAACAACCCTGGACTTGAATACTTTCATGCATTGCATGTACAGTAGAGCAAATTGCTCACTTTCAGAAATCTTTACTTATCCTGAAACTCTTTTCTCCTTCTACTTGTGAATTCAGTATAATAGTACGTCTTCCTCTTAAATATTTTTCCTAGCAACTAGTTTTAGGATTTTTTTCATTCACTTTCTGAATTCTACACATAATTTTTAATGTAACTTGTTTAGTTTCCACAAAGAAAAGCAACAGCTGTAATTTGTGATGAATCAGTAATACTGTTATGACAAACATTTTTCTGAATGTGCAGACGCTTCCTTTTGATGCTTCCTTTGATTTGTTTATAATAAACTTCAGTGCTGATCGTGCTTTTCACTGTTTCCTTTGCAGTTATTTAATTTTTTTCCCATGTTAAATCTGGAAGTGAATAGGCACTTAAGTTTAGTAGTAGGTACTTCTTTGATACCATTTAACTTTGATTTACTGTGAAGTGACTTTCATTTTTCCTCATCAAGAATAACTTGGGGACACCTGAGTGGTTCAGTCGGTTAAGCATCTGACTCTTGGTTTTGACTCAGGTCATGATTTCAGCGTCGTGAGATCGAGCCCGGTGTCAAGTTCTGCACTCAAGGTGGAGTCTGCTTGAGATTCTTTCTCTCTTCCTCTCCTTCCCTGTATCTGCTTCTCCCCCTGCTCATGCTCGCTCGCGCTCTCTCTCAAATAATAAAATCTTTTTAAGAAGAAAAAGAATAATTTGAATGGAACTGTGCTAGTTCTACAAAGAACTACATAGGTCTGGTCATGGATTGTAGCTATTAGACTACCCCACACAGATTATTTAAACATATAGTGATGTCAAAGTTAAGATTAAGCAAATAATTGATGAAGTTGTGATGTAGGGAGGTAGCATAGTATAATGAGAAGTGCATGGGCCTTGGAATTCAAAAGGCTAGATTTATATCCTGGAACTATCAAATACTTGGCTCTGTGGCATTATCCCACTTATTGCCCTTTATATATTTAGTTTCCTTATATATAGGTGGAAATAACATCATTAAGGTTATCAAGATTAAATGAATGTATATAAAGCAGTCAGTAAGGATTCTATTAAGGCATTTAGAAATGTAATATCCCTTCCTGCCCTTTATCTTCTTTTCTCTCCTTCCTCTTTAGTTACCCAGAGTCAGCCAAAGTGCAAAGTTTGGGGGCACGGCGTCCATCCAACTGCCCTGACTTCTGACCTCAGTTGCACATTCGGGAGATTTCTAAAACCACCCTGAGTTTCGGTAATTTGTTAGAAGGATTCACAGAACTCGTTGAGAGCTGTTATACTCATGGTTATAGTTTATTCCAGGGGAAGGATACAGATTAAGATCATCCAAGGGAAGAGATGGATTGGGCAGAGCCTAGGAGGAGTCAAAACCAAGAACTTCAAGTCCTCTTCAAGGAGTCAGAGAAGACATTACCTTCTCCTGGCCACCAAGTCTGACAATACGCATAGACTTTTTCCAACCAGGGAGTCTTCTCCAAGCCTTTTGTATTTTTCCTGGGACTTGACCACATACTCCCTGCCTAACTGACCTAATGTTTAACGTCTTCCAGAGGTCAGGCTAATAGTCTTAGTCTCCAGTTCCTCTAGAGGTTAGAACTGATGTGATATGGCTCAAAACCTCATCATAAATCATACTGTTAGGCTGTCAGGTGACTGAGGCCCCAGGCAACCAAAGACATTCCTGTAAAGTAGAACATTCCAAGGGTCTAGAGATCACCTCCTCTTAGCGAAGGGGAAAGGCCGCGCTTCTGTTTGGAAAAGGTCATTTCTTCATGTTAGTGCTACAATCTGTAGTAGCTGATTAAATTATTCTGTTAATATTTTGGCTATTTTTATTTAAATAAAATAACAATTTTAAATAGCTTTTCAAAACCAAATAGGACAAAGCGTATAATGCAAGCTTAATGACATGCTCCCATCCTCTTATTTATTTGTTTGTTTATTTTTCCAGTTTCCAAAGGCTTTATTGATAGGTATGTTTTAGAAAAGAAAGATTGATTCTCTTTTAAGTCAGTGGACTGAAGAGCTAGGTCTAGGGACACATCGAATGGTGACAAAGAGTACTAATGCTTTGGTCACCTTTTATTCATGGATATAGTCAAAAGTACAAGACTTGTAGTCAACCAGTTCTTCAGGTTTAAACCATAGTCTGATTTCTTTCTCTGTACTTTTTACTGCATCGCTGCTATGAATGTTGTTCCTACCAACTTGAATGCAGAGGTCCCGATTGGTGCCTGGCTTAGAATCTGCCGAGTTGGTCTCCCCACGCATCACTCGCCTTGTTTTCACCACAGCCAGGCCCACCCAGAGCATGGCTGCAGCTGGCCTGGAGCTCCTGGACTTCGCCAGCCCTGGGAAGAATGGGTGATCCTTCATTTCAGGTCAATGGAGTGCTGCTTCAGGAGTTCCTCAGAGGCCTGTAGGAGCTTCATGGCAATGAGGTGGAACCTCTGCTGGTCGAAGTGCTTGATGATCTCACCCACGAGGGCGCACTACACACTATCCAGCTTGATGGCAATAACCATACGCTCCGGATCGGCCATGGCCGGGATGGGGGCTTTGCACTCCTGCTTGGTGGGGCTGGACTCAACTCTCACTTTCTTAGTGCTAGTTTCCAAATACCTGTGGAGTTGTATTTTAGGCATTTACTCCCATTTTTCTGTGCTGGTTTATGTTTATTATTTTTTTACCGCTCTTTCCCCAGTCTCTTTTGGACATTATATTGACTTCCTATTATGCAAGATGAGGATTTAATATTTTATCCGTTTTACATCTTCACACCCCCCCCAGTTCTTTTGTTAGAATTTTTTGTTAAATCTGTGCATCTACTTATCCTACTATTTATCTTATATTTATCAAAATTACATTTCTAATAAAAGAAACTAGAAATGACCATAACTTAAAGGAGTTTAAAGTTCATTTTTCTTTCACAGAAAAGAATTCTAGAGATTGACAGTCCAGGAAAGGGGTAGCAACTTCTCAAGGAGTCAGGCTCCCTGTTTGTCCTTTGCTTCCCTGAGAGCATGGCTATGTACAGAAGATCACTTCATGATCCAGGAAAGCTTTTAGAGCTCTAACGTGCTTGTCAGCTTGTAGGTAGGTGGCAGTGTTACCCAAAACTGGGTTTGCCTCTTGGTGGTTATTAAACCAAAAGACACAACTAAGCCAAAGAATAGGGAAGTAAAGGGTTTTACTTGCAATTAATAGAGGAGAACACTGGGGATCTTTTCCCAAAGCAGTTTTTCCTGAACAACAAAATGGAGGAAGTTTTATGCTAAGGGTGTGCACATATTCATGAAAGGGCCTGCACAATGGGGACTATAGTATGGAAAGGGGGAAGAAGTCATCTGAGAGTGACTGAGTCCAGGTCAAAGTCATGAGGGCCAGCAATTATCAATTCTCTGGCTCCAGTTGGCCGTGTCTGAGTGCTCAGAGAGGTGTAGATCCTGCAGAGATACCTTAAGGATATATATCAGGTCAGTCTTAACTTTTGTGTTGGCACTGGGAGTTTTACCTTTGATTTATTATCCCTGATATGCGTAGGCTATATCCGGTCCTGATAGTGGCTCTTTACTTTTCCATCCTTTCGCAAGATGGCTGGGAGCCTAAAATGACTTTTCTTATGTCAAGAAAGTTCTGTCTCTCTTTATTTTTCCAGGAACGCCTAACTCTTTCCGCTTACAGTAGGGGAAAATGGAGAAGTAGAAATGGCACATGCCAGTTTTCTTGCTCAGTCTTAAGGAGCATTGCTTATGGATTCTACCCTGTAGCTTCTAGTTACATCTTAATGGCCAACATTTAGTCACATGCCCTCACTGGGGCTCCAAGGCCTGGGTATTTTATTTTGTTTTATTTTATTTTTATTTATTTTTTTTAAATAGTCTTCACACCAGTGTGGGGCTTGAACTCACGAGCACCCTGAGATCAAGAGTCACATGCTCTACTGACTGAGCCAGCCAGCCACCCCAGTGCTGGGTATTTTAGATATTGTTGCTACCCCAAACAATATTGGAGTTTTATTTTAAGGAAATGAGAGAAAATGAGCATGATGTGGGCAGTTGGCGTTTTTGCCTTAAAACGCCTTTTGGTGTGTGTCCTTGTTCACTGTTTTTATGATTATGCAAGTTAATTTACTGGAAAGCCAGGCAGTATATTTTGATTATATTTTGTTTTTCCTAGAATAATTCATTGCCTCTTTTTAAAATGTGCTTAGTGGGGTGCCTGGGTGGCTCAGTGGGTTAAAGCCTCTGCCTTCGGCTCAGGTCATGATCTCAGGGTCCTGGGATCGAGCCCAGAGTGGGGCTCTCTGCTCAGTGGGGAGCCTGCTTCCCCCTCTCTCTCTGCCTGCCTCTCTGCCTACTTGTGATCTCTCTCCTCTCTGTCAAATAAATAAATAAAATCTTTAAAAAAAATATGCTTAGTTTTCTTCCTGTAGCTTTTAGTTTTTGTGTTTTCAAATTATGGGCATACCTCATTTTATCGCCCTCTGATTTGTTGCACTTTGCTGAGACTGTTCTTTTTTACAAATTGAAGGTTTGTTGCAACTCTTAGGTTGAGCAAGTCTGTTGGCTCCGTTTTTCCAATAACATTTGCTCTATTTGTGTTACATTTTGGTAATTCTTGAAATATTTCAAACCTTTTCATTATTATTTTATTTGTTATGGTGATTTTTGATGTCACTATTGTAATTGTTTTGGGGTGGCGTGAACTACGCCTGTACAGTTAATCTATAACTGATTAAATGTATGTGTTCTAACTGTTCCACTGACTAGTTGTTCCCTTATCTTTTTTCTTTCTCCCTCTCCTTGGGCCTCACTATTCCCTGAAACATAAGAATATTGAAATTAAGACAGTTTATTACCCTACAACAGCCTCTTCATGTTCAAATGAAAGGGAGAGTTGCATGTTTCTCATCTCATGTTATTTATTTTTTTAGAGAGAGAGCGTGCATGCGTGTGTGTGTGTGTGTGTGTGGGAGCAGTGGGAAGGGCAGAGGGAGAGGTAGAGAATCTTAATTAGGCTCCAGGCTACCATGGGGCTCTGAGATCACGACCTGATCTGAAATCAAGATGGGACGCTTAAACCAACTCAAGCGCCCCCATGTTTCTCACTTTAAATCAAAAGTTGGAACTGATTAAGCTTAGTGAGGAAGGCATGTCAGAAGCTGTGATAGGCTGAGAGCTGGGTCTTCTGCACCAGTTAGTCAGGTTGTGAATGCAAAGGAAATTCTTTAAGGAAATTAAAAATGCTGCTCCAGGGAACCCACAAATGATAAGAAAATGAAATGTCCTTATTGCTGATAAGGAGAAAGTTTGGTCGGAATAGAAGATCAAACCGGGCACAACATTCCCTTAAACCAAAGCCTAGTCCAGAGCAAAGCCCTAACTCTTTTCAATGCTGTGAAGGCTAAGAGAGGTGAGAAAGCTGTAGAAGACGAGTTTGAAGCTCCATGAGATTTAAGGAAAGAGGCCATTTCCCTAATGTAAAGGTGCAAGGTGCAGCAGCCAGTGCTGATGTAGCAGCTGTAGCCAGTTATTCCAGAAGGTCTGGCTACTCAATGAAAACATAGCTACACTAAACAATAGCTTTTCAAAGTAGACAAAACAGCCTTCTTTTGGAAGAAGATGCCATGTAGGACTTTTACGGCTAGAGAGAAGTCAGTTCTTGGCTTCAAAGCTTCAGTGGACAGGCTGACTCTCTTGCTAGGGGCTAATGCAGCTCATGGCTTTAAATTGAAGCCAGTGCTCATTTGTCATTCAAAAAATCCTCAGGCCCTTGGGGCGCCTGCGTGGCTCAGTCCTTAAGCGTCCGCCTTCGGCTCAGGTCATGATCCTGGGGTCCTGGGATCTAGCCCCACATCGAGCCTCACATCAAGCCCCGCACTGAGCCGCATATCGAGCCCCACATGGGGCTCCTTGCTCAGCAGGAAGCCTGCTTCTCCCTCTCCATTCCCCCTGCTTGTGTTCCCTCTCTCGCTGTCTCTCTCTCTGTGTCAAATAAATAAATAAAATCTTTAAAAAAAAAACACTTCAGGTCCTTAAGAATTATGCTAAATCAACTCTGCCTGTGATCCATAAATGGAAAAACAAAGCCTGAATTATAGCACATTTGTTTCCAATATGGTTTAGTGACTATTTAAAACCCATTATTGAGACCTGCTCAGAGAAGATTTCTTTGAGAATTACTGCTCACTGATAGTTGTGCCTGGTAATGCAGAGCTCTGATGGAGACGTAATGCTAGCTTCATAGAGCGAATTTGGAAGTATTCCTTCTGCTTCTGTCCTCGGAAAGGAATTGTAGAGCATTGATATAATTTTTAAAAATATTTATTTCTTTGACAGAGAGAGACACAGCGAGAGAGGGAACACAAGCAGGGGGAGTGGGAGAGGGAGAAGAAGGCTTCCCACCGAGCAGGGAGCCCGATGCAGGGCTCAATCCCAGGACCCCAAGATCGGGAACTGAGCCGAAGGCAGACGCTTAACAACTGAGCCACCCAGGCGTCCCGACGGAGTTTTTTTCTAACGTGTTTGGTATAATTAACCAGTGAGAGGGTCTGGTTCCGACGCTCTGTGCTTTGGAAGGTTACTAATTTGCCTTAACATTTTAAGCAGTAAGTTGCTAATTCTTTCTCCTTAATAAGAATAACAAAAATGGATGATTGTTTACAATGAAATTTGAAACTACCTCTTCGTATTTGCGTTCAAATCAGGTGTTTATTTTTTCTGTTTACCTCCCCTTCCCATTTCTATTTTATGTTCTTTTTGGCAGACTATAACAAGAGTCATCTTACTTCCTTTGTCACCAAGCATCTAATATTGCAGTCTAATCATTACATAATGTGTACATGTATCAAAGCAGCTCGTTGTACTCCTTAACTATATACAATTTTATTTGTCAACTATAGTTTAATAAAGGTTGAAAGATAAAAAAATAGATACCACAACCTTGCCTCAGCCCTCATTCTTCTTCTTTTTTTTTTAAATTTTATTTATTTATTTGACAGAGAGAGAGAGATCACAAGTAGGCAGAGAGGCAGGCAGGGAGAGGGGGAAGCAGGCTCCCCGCCAAGCAGAGAGCCCGACGCGGGGCTCGATCCCAGGACCCTGAGATCATGACCTGAGCTGAAGGCAGAGACTTTAACCCACTGAGCCACGCAGGCGCCCCAGCCCTCATTCTTCTACTTAAACTGCTTCCTCGGAACTTATCGTCTAATTGAGATATTAGCTTCTTGAGACTTACTATGTTTCACTTCTAACAGTTGTTAGAACTGCTACCTTCTTTTAAGGAAAGCTCTTCTATCTCTGGTCACATTCTGTATCTTAATCAGTTTTGTACATATTGATGTTCCTTTAGGATTTACTATTGTGTTTTGTGTCTTTCATTCTTTCCTGGTTTATTTCCATATATGTTGGATTACAGGCATTTGAGGATTTTTCAGAGGATTTTTCAATCCTCTTTCTCTTACTAATTTTTATTTTAATTCCGTTATGTCTAGTGAATGTGCTGTGTATGATTTCTGTTCTTTTAAATTTGGTAAGGTTTGCTTTTATAAGGTTTGTTTTAAATTTGGTGACGTTTATGGCATATTTAGGTGAATGGTATAACCCTTGAAAAAATGTACGTTCTGCTCTTTTTGTGTGGAGAGGTCTATAAATGTCAGTTAGGTTATTGACTCATAGCACTTTTATATCCTTGCTGATTCCTCTCTTTGTTTTGCACTATCAGTATTTCAAGGAGGAATGTTAAAGTCTTCAACTGTAATTGTATAATTGAACATTGTGTATCAGTTATGTTAGTTTCACCTCATGTATTTGTATTACTTCTATTGTTGTAGTACCCATTTATGATTGTTATTTCTTCTTTGGTGAGTTGACGCTTTTATTACTAAGCAATGTCCATCTTTATCCCTGGTCATTTTCTTTCTTCTAACATCTACTCTGTTAGATAGTATACTTCATCTTCCATTTGAGTAGTGTTTGCATATTGTGTCTCTTCATTTTATTATTATTATATTAATGTGTGTACATTTTTATATTATAGTGGAAATCTAGTAGGCAGTGTATAATCAGGTCTTCTTTAAAAACAATCTAACAGTTAATGTCTTTTAAATGTAATGAAATTATTGAATTTATTCAATTTAGTGCTTCCATTTTTAAGTTTTGTTTGTCCCTTCTGTTTTTTATTTCTTCTTTCTTTCTTACCATCTTTGGATTATTTGAATATTTTTAATATTCAGTTTTGGTGTATCTTCTTTCTTTGTTGTTTTTTCGAGGTTGCTGTATGGATTATATATCCCTACTTTTTTTTTTTTTTAAAGATTTTATTTATTTCTTTGAGAGAGAGATCACAAGTAGGCGGAGAGGCAGGCAGAGAGAGAGGGGGAAGCAGGCTCCCTGCTGAGCAGAGAGCCCAATGCAGGGCTCAGTCCCAGGACACTGAGATCATGTCCTGAGCCGAAGGCTGAAGCTCAACCTACTGCGCCACCCAGGCGCCCCTATATATACCTACTTCTTACAGTGTACTTAGATTTCACGTCTTATGAGATGCCTGGGTTGCTTAGTCGGTTAAGTGCCTGCCTTCTGCTCAGGACGAGATCCCAGGGTCATGGGATCAAGTCCCGAATTTAATCCGGGCTTTTTACTCAGCAGGGAGCCTGCTTCTCCCTCTGCCTATCTCTCCTCCTGCTTGTGCACTCGAGCTCTCTCTCTCTCTCTCTCTCTGCCAAATAAATAAATAAGTAAATAGAGTCTTTAAAAAAAATAAGTGGGATGCCTGGGTGTCACAGTCGGTTAAGATTTCATGTTGTACCGCTTCAAGTAAAACTGCAGAGTTCCATCCATACAGTTCTCTATTCCCTCTCCCTTTTTTGGTTATGTTTGTCATATGTATTAATTGTACATGGAATGAAATCTCCTCAAACATGCTTAAGTTTTACTTTCAACAGTAATGCATATTTTATATAATTCATTTTATTTTATTTTTAATTTGAGAGAGAGAGTGGGAGAGGACAAAGCAGAGGAAGTGGCAGAGGGAGAGGGAGAAGCCGACTTCCCGCTCTGCAGGGCGTACAATGCAGGGCTGGATCCCAGGACTTGAAGATCAGGACCTGAGCTGAAGGATTTATTTAGTAGGAGAAAATAGTTTTTTATATTTACCCAGATTCTTACCATTCCTTTTGCTTGAAGTTTTAGATTTCCCTGTGGTTTCATTCCAATTAAGTGAAGAATTTCTTAAGTTCTCTTAATTTTCCTTTGTGTGACAATGTTTTGAGTTGTCTTCTAATTGAAGGATATTTTCAGTGGATATAGATTTCTAGACTGATAGTTCTTTTTTCTCAGTATTTTAAATTTGTAGTTTAGCTATTTTGTGACTTCTATAGTTTTTTTGTTTTTGTTTTAAGATTTTATTTGACAGAGCACAAGCAGGGGGAGTGACAGAGGGAGAGGGAGAAGCAGGCTCCCCTCTGAGCAGGGATCCTGATGGGGGGCTTGATCCTAGGACCTCAGGATCATGACCTGAGTGGAAGGCAGGCACTTAACCAACTGAGCCGCCCAGGTGGCCCACTTCATAGTTTTTGATCCAAACTCTGCAGTCTTTCAAATTATTGTTTCCCTATATGAAATGCATACTTTTAAAATATGGCGTCCTTTAAATTTTTCTAAAAATTGCGTTTTTCTTTCAGCAGGTTGATTTTGATGGATCTGGCCTTAGTTTTGTTTAACTGAGATTTTCTTATCTTTAAATCCATTTCTTGGAACAAATTAGGATACTTCTTCAGTTGTTACTTTTTCAAATATTTTTCTCATGTCTTCAGGAACTCTAGTCATGTGAATTTTAAATTTTATCCTGAGTCTCTGTTCATTTTTTATAAAAACTTTTCTTTCAGATTAGAAAGATTCAGATTTCTTTCAGATTTCTTTAAATTGACTTTCCAGGTATATATATATGTGTGTGTGTATATATACATTTTTTTCTTGAATTTCTGTATATTCATTTTAAGGGTATTCCTTACTCATGAAGGATAGTTGTACTATGTATGTTAAAATCTTTGCCTGAGGGGCACCTGGGTGGCTCAGTTGTTAAGCAACTGCCTTCGGCTCAGGTCATGATCCTGGAGTCCCTGGATCGAGTCCTGCATTGGGCTCCCTCCTCAGCGGGGAGTCTGCTTCTCCATCTGACCTCTTCCTCTCATTCTCTCTCTGTCTCAAATAAATAAATAAATAAATAAATAAAATATTAAAAAAAAATCTTTGCCTGATAATTCCAACATCTAAATCATCTCAAGGTATCCATCAATTGACTATCTTTTATTTTTTTTTTTTAGATTTTATTTATTTATTTGACAGAGAGAGAGAGATCATAAGTAGGCAGAGAGGCAGACAGAGGGAGTGGGGGAAGCAGGCTCCCCGCAGAGCAGAGAGCCCGATGCGGGGCTCCATCCCAGGACCCTGAGATCATGACCTGAGCGGAAGGCCGAGGCTCAACCCACTGAGCCACCCAGGCGCCCCGACTATCTTTTATCTTGAAAATTGTTTAGATTTTTCTGATTCTGGTGTACCAGGTAATTTTTTTTTTATTGTATCCTGGACATTTTGGAATCTTAGGAGACTCTCTGTCCTGTTAAAATCCGTTATATAATAATAATTTTGTTGTTTTAGTGGGAGATTAACCCAGTACTCAAATTCTTCTCATTTTGTGGGGCGTGGGTTCCAACATGAATTCAGTTCCAGAGCCTGTGATCTTTGGGTCTGACGCTGCATGCGGCATCGGGGGGCTAGTTTGAGGCTGATGCCGTAGCTCAGTTCTCAGTCACTGCTGTGGTTCTCTGGGTATATGCGACACACGCACCACTTTGGCAGGAGCCCAGGACTTATGCTGATTTATAGTCTCCTATACTCTGCCGGCTTTTCTTCACATTTTCTGGCTTCTGGTGGCCACTTCTCATAATTACTGTGTTCAGAAGGTTGAGGTTCTTTTCTGTGTCGTGCAGTCTTTCTGTGTTGGGCAGTGCTGTAGGATTGCCTTCGAGTGTAGTGTGGAGAGAAAAGTGTCTAAAAAACGAACAAGCAGAGATTACTCTCTAATCTTTAAAAACCCTTTTTTTCCTGGTTCTTCTATACAGAAATGGGTGTTCTCTTGGGAGTTTTAGTCCCTACGGTATCATCACCATGGCTATGCCATTGCACAACTCGGGTAGTCCCTGGGGCAAACCTGGTAGAGGAGAAATGTGTCCCTCTCATACACTCTTCACTTTGCAGGGCTTCTTCTCTGGTTCTCTTACCAGAAAATTGGGCTTCCTTTGTCTTCTTTTGCTGCCCATGTCTACTATGCAGTTCCCTAATTCAACCCATCTTTGAGTCAAAGGTTTAAGTAAAGAAAATTAAAGAAAGGGGAACAAAAGAACACCTGGAAAGTTCACCATACCTCAGATTGCGATTTGGCCTTTCCACTCTGCCTGCTGTAATTTACTTTTTTGGATTACTTATATAATTGCTTTATATATTTTTATCTCAAGTCTTTAGTTGTAATCAGTGAGAAAAGTAGCTTCTGTGCTTATTTCATGTTGGTCTGCACCAGAAATTGAAAATAAATCTTTTCTTAGCTATATTATACTAGACCAAGTTTTTCTTTGCTAGTTGTATAGGATCTTTCCTACTTTCATACTTGTTTCTAAAAAGTGACACTTGACTCTCAGCTTCTCATCTGTAGAAATTTTCCTCCTTGTCAGTATGTTCTCTTGCTTAACCTAGATACCTCATGACTATGCTTTTATTTTTTATTGTTTGAATAATGTTTAAAATATGTTTCTTTAGAAACAGGTTTCTTTTATATACCCGAATTAATATTTTGTTGGATAATTTTACTGAGTATGGCTCTCTTCTTAGCTGTAGCTTTTTATCTGTCAGATAATAGTAATCATTCGGAATCGTACTGTGTTATTTCCTTAGAGCTTTCACATCTGTTTTTGATTCTTTTTGTCAATAACAATGTAGTATGACAATTATCTCTTTTCACAGAGAATTGAAACCCAGGAAGTTTGTACTTGCTCATAGCTACAGGCCAAGTAAGTGGTAGACGAAGACCAAAATCCTGGCCCTCTGACTCTTCAAACTGATGCTTTTATCTTCCTCACCATCTGCTATCAGTTGACTGGTGTGTTCTTTCTCTGTATCTTCTTCTGATCAGTGACGCAGATTACAAATCTATTAATAGTTGTAGTCATGAAAGATTGGAGATAAGTAGTTCGTGGTGCTGTTTTTCTTATATTTTTGTATGTATAGGAATTTAATGGTGGACTCTTAAGGAAGGCTTAGAAGTTTAGATTGCTATCTGCACATCTCAATTTCATAGGTCTGTTTTGGGTCTCAGAAATCTGTATTTTATAAGAGTGCACAGGATAATTTGGATGTATATAGTCTCTATCCAACAGTTGGGAGAGACTAAAGCTGCCTTGGCCTCATTAACATTCTGTAATTAGCCATTATTTATAGGGCACATTTTCCTGTTTGTTCATTGCATATACTTAATAGGACATAATGAAAATCTATGTTAGTTCACAGCTATATTATATTTAATGTTCTCACTCATAGAGTAGGTTTTCTGTTTAGTATTTTTCTAAAAATGAATGAGAAATTAATCTTTAGTTTTACAAGTGTTGTCTTTAGCAAGAGGTTTTGAGCCCATGTACATTTATAGTGATAATTCTCAAATGGGGCTGTTTTGTACCTACTCCCCCTCCCCCAAGGGACATTTGGCAATGTCAAAACATTCTGGTTGTCACAGTTGGTAGGAGCTACTGGCATCTAGTGGGTAGAAACCAGGGATGCAGCTAAACATTCTGTAATACACAGGACAGCCTCCCACCCCCGGAATTATCGACATAAAATGCCCTCAGTGCCAAAGTTGGTTGAGAAACTATGCTCTAAAGTTAATGTTAAATGAAAATTTTTTGATGAATACATTTATTTTTTGAAAGAATCTTGTTTTAGTTGCAGTTTTCTACCCATTGGGTGTTCTCACTTTTTTTTTTTTTTTAAAGATTTTATTTATTTATTTGAGATAGAGACAGTGAGAGAGAGCATGAGAAGGGAGAAGGTAAGAGGGAGAAGCAGACTCCCCATGGAGCTGGAAGCCCGATGCGGGACTCGATCCCAGGACTCCGGGATCATGACCTGAGCCGAAGGCAGTTGCTCAACCAACTGAGCCATCCAGGCGCCCCAGGGTGTTCTCACTTTTGAAAGTTATGAGTCAAAAGAGATTTTGTTTTACCCCTTAGCCCACCCCCATAAACAAACATTTCTTCTTGACAGTTTGCATTGTGCATTTGCATATTAATAACACTGGATAAATGAGAATGACTAAATTAAGACAGACCGGTGCACAGATCTCTCATCTCCCTGTGAAAAAATCTATTTTAGTTCACCTTTAAAGGAAGGAAAGAAGGAAAGTAGGATGTTTTAGGGACTGATTTTGAAATAGGGGGTTTCTACTATCCAAAGAGTAAAATTTGCAAGTTTTGTGTACATCAGGAAGAAATACATTAGATGGGACACCTGGGTGGCTCAGTTAGATGTCTGCCTTCGGCTCAAGATATAAACCCAGGGTCCTGGGATCGAGTTCTGCATCAGGCTCCTTGCTCAGCGGGAAGCTTGCCTCTCCTTCTTCCTGTTGTTCTCCCTGCTTGTGTGTTCTCTCTCTCTCTCTTTCTGACAAATAAATAAAAAATCTTTAAAAGAAAAAAAATACACTAGAATCTCCACTGGGCCACTTACTTGCCAATTTTCCTTGATAAAACAGAAAATTTTCCCAGTCTAAGTGAGTATGAATTCATGTTTAATTGAGGGTTTTGGTAGTCATGAGGAGCAGAGTTAACTTTTTATTTGAAGTATAATGTACATAAAATAAAAATCAAGTCTTAGGGGCACCTGGCTGGCTCAGTCAGTAGAGCATGCGACTCCTGATCTTGGGGTCGTGAGTTCAAGTCCCACGCTGGGTGTGGAGCCCACTTAAAGAAAATCTTAAATGTAAGATTGATAAGAATTACAAAGTGTAATCTGTGAAACCACAATTGGATCATGATATAGTATATTACCAACATGTTAGAAGCATCCCTTGTACTTCCTTTTTGTTACTTTTCACTAAGTGCCAAGAGCAGTAACCAACCTGACATACATTTGTTTTTTCCTGTTATTAGAATAAAGCATTTGAAGTTGCTGTTTTTGTAAGTCAGTGTCCACAGTTTCATATATAGTTTGACCTAAATATTACCCTCCCTTCTGTATAATATTCCATTTCTGGTAGCCAGTCTCCAAAAACGGCCCCCTAATTAATGAACTATACCTCCTAGTATTCACACTATTGCAGAATTCCTCACCCTTGAATATTGTCTGGTCTTTGTGATTCATTTTTTTCCATGGCAATAAAGAAGACTCTTTGTGACTACCGGTAACATGAAGCCTTCCACCTTCTAGTTATAGTTCTCTTAGAACTCACGTTCTTGGAACAGTCTCAAAATCCAGCTGTCATGCTGTAAGAAGTCTATACCACATGGAGAGGCCATATATGTAGGCTCTCTCGTTAGCAGCCCCAGCTGATATTTTAGCCAACAGTCTGTACCAGTTGCCAACAATGTGAGTGAGCCATCTTGTACATCATGGTACTGTCAAACTTCAGATGAATTTATTAGCTGCCATCTAACTGGAACCACAAGAACCAAAGCGGGGCCCCTCAACCCACAGAAGCATGAGAGATATTAATACTTCTTTTTAAAAAAAAATTTTATAGTTTTATGAGTTCTTTTTTTTTTTTTTTAAGATTTTATTTATTTATTTGACAGAGAGGGACACAGCTAGAGAGGGAACATACCAGGGGAAGTGGGAGTGGGAAAAGCAAGCAGGCTTCCCATGGAGCAGGAAGCCCAATGCGGGGCTCGATCCCAGGACACCAGGATCATGACCTGAGCCAAAGGCAGGCACTTAACGACTGAGCCACTTAAGAAATATTTTGGTGTGGGGCGCCTGAGTGGCTCAGTTGGTTGAGCGACTGCCTTCAGCTCAGGTCATGATCCCGGAGTCCCGGGATCAAGTCCCATATCGGACTCCCGGCTCTGCGGGAGGTCTGCTTCTCCCTCTGACCTTCTCTCCTCTCATTCTCAGTCTCTTTCTAATAAATAAATAAAATAAAAAATCTTTAAAAAAAAAAAAAAGAAATATTTTGGTGTGTTTGCCATAAAACAATAGTGAGATATCCTTGCACAAGTATACCAGAATTTATCCAATCCATTGTTTGTGGACCCTTGGTTTGTTTGCACTGTGGGGCTACTATGAATACTGCAGCTCTATGCAATTCGTTTATATATATATACATATATGTATATATATATAGTATATAAAACAAAAACTTAGTGCACTAGAAATAGGAAATAATTTCCATAAACTGCTAAAAGATATTTACAAATACATCATACCTAGAAATGAAATACTGAAAGTTTTCTCCTAACATCAGAAACAAGACAAGAATGTCCGCTATCTACCACTTTATTATGCTTTGGTAGTGTTGTTTCCTATATAATTATTGATCACTTACGTTTCTAGTTTTTAATCTCACTCTTTCTATGGTTTGGCAGTAATTTTGTTGACTTTTGCTAAAAATCTCCTGCGTGGGAAATATTTGTCAATTCCTCTTTGTAGGACCTGTCAATTTTATACTGCTTTATGCTTTAAAAGCTTTACTGAGATATACTTCATATTTAAAGTGTACAGTTCATCCTTTTTATTGTACAATTCAGTGGTTTTTGGTATATTACATTATTAATTTCTGAATATTATAATATATATATATAACATAAAATTTACCACTTTAACTATTTCTGAGTGTATAGTTCATTTGCATTGATTACAGTCACACTGTTTTGCAGCCATCGCCAGTTTCCAAAACTCTTTCATCACTCTAAACGGAAACTCTGTAACCATTAAGCCAGTAACGTCCCATTTTCCCCTGATACCAAATCTATGGATTTGGGTGTTCTAGGTATCTAAGTGGAATCATACAGTATCTGTTCTTTTATGTATGACTTGTTAAATTTAGCATAATGTTTCGAGATTCCATGTAGCATGTATCAGAATTTCATTCCTTTTTATTCTTAAAAAGTGTTCCATTGTGTAGATATACCACATTTTATATATCTGTTCAACTGTTGATGGACACTTGGGTTGTTTTTACCTTCCACCTCTTTTTTTTAAAATATTTTATTTATTTATTTGATAGAGAGGGATCACAAGTAGGCAGAGATGCAGGCAGTGAGAGAGGGAGAAGTAGGCTCCCCGCTGAGCGGAGAGCCCGATGCGGGGCTGGATCCCAGGACCCTGAGATCATGACCTGAGCCGAAGGCAGAGGCTTTAACCCACTGAGCCACCCAGGCGCCTCTACCTTCCACCTCTTGTGAATAATGGTACAATGAATATTAGCATTCAAGTGTCTATTTAAGTTCCTGTTTTCAATTCCATGGGGTGTATACCCAGGAGTGTAAATGCTGGATCATGCAATAATTTTTTCAGCTTTTGAGGAACTGCAAAATTGTTTTCCATAATGGCTGCACCATTTCACACAATGATCAGCAATTTTTAAGAGCTCCAGTTTCTCCATATATTTGCCAACACTTGTTATTTTCCACTTAAAAAAAAAACTATAGTTGTCTTAGTAGGTATGAGGTAGTAATTGTTTTTTATTGTGGCTTACACTGTATTTTTGGAACGACTGTGTTTGGTGCATAGAAATTAAAAATTGGTATATTGTTTTGGCAAATTGCACCTTTTATCATTATGTAGTATGATTTTCTTGGTACTTAGTGGTGTTTTTAAAGATCTATTTTATTTGATGGAAGAATTTCTACCAGGTTTCTTTGATAGATACGATTGGTATTTGCTTTCTGTATATTTTTCCTGTCTTTTAACTTTTAATCTTTTCATGAGTTTATTGGCCTTTTGTATATCTTCTTTGTAGAAATGTCTGTTCAAATTCCATGCTCATTTTATAATTATTTGTCTTTTTATCGAGTTTCAAGAATTCTTCATATATCCTGGATTCATGTCACTCATTAGATATGTGATTTATAAATATTTTCTCTCGTGCCATGGGTTGTCTGAAATTTTCATTTTCTTAATGGTGTCTTTTTTAGAAACACAAAAGTTTTTATCTTTAATGAATTACAATTTATTTTTTTCTTTTCTCACGTGCTTTTGGTGTCCTATCTAAAATACCATTTCCTTGGCCGTGGTCACAAAGATTTACTCCTGTTTTCTCCAAGGGTTTTATAGTGGTAACTATTAATTTTATGCCTGTGGTCCATTTGGAATTCACTTTTTATATGGCAAGAAGTAGGGATCCAATTTCATTCTTTTGAATGTAGATATCCAGTTGTCCCAACACCATTTTTAAAATTAAGTTTTTAATTTTAATTTCGGTCTAGTTAACGTACAGAATTATTTTAGTTTCAGTTATACAACATAGTGATTCAGCAATCCTGTGCATTACCCAGTGTTCATCACAATAAGTATCCTCTTAATCACCTGTTTCACCTCCCACCTACCTCCTCTCTGGTAACCATCAGTTTGTACTCTGTAGTTTTAAGAGTCTGCTTCTTGATTTGTGTCTCTCTCTTCTTTTCCCCCTTGTTTATTTGTTTTGTTTCTTAAAATCTGCAGATGAGTGTAATCATACAATATTTGTCTTTCTCTGACTGACTTATTTCACAGTATTATGCACTCTGGCTCCACGCCTGTTGTTGCACATGACAAGATTTCATTCCTTTTTCTGGCTGAATAATATTCCGTGTGTGTGTGTGTTGTGTATATATATCAGTCAGGTCTTCTTATCCATTCATTTATCAGTGGGCACTTGGACTGCTTCCATTAGTTTGGCTATGTAAATAATGGTGCAATAAATATAGGGGTGTGCATGTATCTTTTTTTGAGAGAGAGAGAGAGAGAGAGAGAGAGAGAGAGCAAATTTTTTTTTTTAATTTTAACCATGATTTGCATTCAAATGATGATGAGTGATGTTGAGAATCTTTTCACATGTTGTTGACCATCCGTATGTCTTTGAGAAATGCCTGTTCACATCTTTTGCCCATATTTTAATTGGATTTTTTTGGCTGTTGAGTTGTATCACTTTATAAAATATTTTGGATACTAACCCTTTATTGGATACGTCTTACAAGTACAGCCTCCCATTCAGTAGGTTGCCTTTTAGTTTTGTTGGTTGTTTCCTTTGCAGTGCAAAAGCTTTTTATTTTGATGTAGTCCTAATAGTTTATTATTGCTTTTATTTTCCCTGTCTCAGAAGACATATCTAGAAAAATATCTCAGAAGACATATCTATAGCTGATATCAGAGAAATTACTGCTTGTCCTCTCTCTTAGGATTTTTATAGTTTCAGGTCACTCATTTAGGTCTTTAATCCATTTTTTTTTTTTTTAAAGATTTTGTTTCTTTTTATTTGAGAGAGAGTAAGTAGTAGCAGGAAGTGGGACATAGGGGAAGGGAGAAACAGGCTCTAGACCCTGGGATCATCATCTGAGCCAAAGGTAGACACTTAACTACCTGAGCCATTCAGGCATCCCTCTTTAAGCCAGTTTGAGTTTATTTTTGTGTCTGGTGTGAGAGCATGGTCCCAACACCATTTTTTGAAAGGACAAATTCATTCCTATTTGAGTTTTCTTGACACCCTTGTAACAAACCCGTCCACAGTAAATGTAAGAGTTTTATTTCTGAACTCTCAATTTTATATTCTTTTTTATTCCAATATCTCCCCTTATATGAACACATTGTCTTAATTTCATAGTTTCATACATAGTTTCATAACAAGTTTTGAAGTTGAGCAATGTATTTCAACATTTGTTTTTCTTTTTCAAGATTGTTTTAGTTGCAGACACATTTAGGACTTTTGTGTCCTGGTAGCGGATTGACTCGTCATTCTAAAATGTCTGTTTTGCCTCTGGTAAATTTTTTTTCTCATCAGTCTATTTTATCTGATACTATTATGGCACTGATCCTTTCTTTTGATTAATGTTTACCTTGAGTATCTTTTCCATCATTTACTTTCAACCTACCAAATCTTTATATTTGGAATTTCTTAGAGACAGCATACAGTTAGGTCATGTATTTTATATCTTATCTGCCTGCCAATTTCTGTTTGAGTCCTGGTTGAAAACTGCTTTTTTCCAGAGAATACTTTTATATGCCTTTGCCAGTGAGTTGGGGGTACCATCATCCCAGGATCTCTTATATTTTTCACTTGGGGTTCTCAGACCACATTGTAGCATGAATTCTGACCAGGTAGGCAAGTATTTCCAGCCTGAATGGACCCTGGTATCACTTTTGATTCCCATATGTATCCTTTGGTTAAAGTAGAAGCTACAAAAGATAAAGTCAGATACGGACTTTAGCATTTTTGAATAGCTAGGCTTCCTGATTTCACTTTGTTTTAGATTGTTTCTACCTGTTCTTTTTTTAATATTAGCTCAGTAACAGAGTGGTTATCTTTGTCTTAATCCTTATCTTAGAGGAAAAGCTTTCAGCTTTCAACATTGAGTATGATGTTAATCATGGGTTTTTCATACGTAGCCTTTATTATGTATGTTTCTTCTATTGCTCACTTAATGTTAAGACTTTTTATCATAAGTAGATGTTGAATTTTGTCAAGTGCTTTTTCTCCACCTACTGAGATGCCCATATGATTTTCATCCTTTGTTGATGTGATGTATCACTTTGATTGATTTACAGGTGTTGAGTTATTCTTGCATCCCTTTAATAAATCCCACTTCGTCCTGGTTATGATCCTTTTAATATATTGTTGAATTCGGTTTGCTGATATCTTCTGTTCAGGATTTTTGCATCTGTGTTCATCATGGATATCAGCATATTTGTTTGGTTTGTTTTGGTGGTGTCTGTCTCATTTTGATACTAAGAAATCTGGCTCCATAAAGTGATTTCGGAAGCATTCCTTCCCCTTCATTTTTCTTTCTTTCTTTTTTTTTTTGGAATAATTTGAAAAAGTGAGGTACTGATTTTTTTTTTTAAGGTTTTATTTATTTATCTGAGAGGAGAGAAAGTGAGAGAATATGAGAGGGGAGGTCAGAGGGAGAAGCAGACTCCCCATGGAGCTGGGAGCCTGGTGCCGGGACTCCGGGATCATGACCCAAGCCGAAAGCAGTAGCTTAACCAATTGAGCCACCCATATGTCCCTAGGTACTGAATTTTTAAAATTTGGTAGAATTCACTTGTGAAACCATCTGGTCCTGGATATTAGGGTTTTAGGAGTTTTTAAATTCCAATTCCAATACTTGCAATTAGTCTAATGAGATTTTTTATTTGTGATTCGATCTTTATAAGTCATTGTTTCTGGGGATTTATCCATTTCTTCTAGGTTTTACAATTTGTTGGCATATACTTGTTTGTAGTAGTCTGTTATCATCCTTTGTATTTCTGCAGAGTCAATTGTAACTTCATTTCTGATTTTATTTGGGCCCTCTTTTTTTTTTTTTTTTGCATGGGTCTTGTTAGAGATTTATTATTTTTTTTAAAGAACCTGTTAGTTTCATCCATCTTTTCTGTCGTTTTTTGAAGTCTCTTCTTTCTTTCTTTCTTTCTTTCTTTCTTTCAAGATTTTATTTATTTGAGAGAGAAAGAGCGAGAGAGTGTACACAAGGGGGGGTAGGGGTAGAGAGAGAGGGAGAAGCAGGCTTCCTGCTGAGCAGGTAGCCCAATGTCAGACTTGATCCCAAGACCCTGGGATCATGACCTGAGTGGGAGGCAGACTCTTAATGACTGAGCCACCCAGGTGGCCTTGTTTCATTTGTTTCTACTCTCATCTTTACTATTTCCTTTCTTCTGCTAACTTTGAGTTTTGTTTGTTCCTCTCTTTCTGGCTCATTTAGGTGTAAGATTAAATTGTGTATCTGAGATTTTTCTTTTTTCTTTAGGTAGGCCTTTATCACTGTCAACTTTCTTCTTAGAACTGTTTTTGCTGCATCTCATGGATTTTTGAAAGTTGTTTCATTTGCTTCAGGTATTTTTTGTTTCCTTTTTGATTTCTTTGTTGACCCATGGTTTGTTTATTAAACTGTGTTATTTAGTCTACGCGTGTTTGGTTTTTTTCCTGTTTTCTTGTAATTGATTTCTAGTTTTATACTGTTGTGGCTAGAAAAGATGCCTGATATGATTTTAGTCTTCTTGAATTTATTGAGACTTGTTTTGTGGGCCAACATAAGATTTATCCTAGAGAATGTTCCACGTGCAATTGAAAAGAATGTGTGTTTTGCAGCTTTTGGATAAAATGCTCTGTATATATCTACTGAGTTAATCTGATCTAATATGTTGTTTAAGGCCGCTCTTTCCTTATTGGTTTTCTGTCTGGTTGATCAGTCTTTTCCGTGTAAGTGGGGTAGTAAAGTTCCCTACTGTTACTGTGTTATTGTCAATTTCTCCTTTTTTGTCTGTTACTATTTCCTTTATATATTTAGGTGCTCTTGTGTCGGGTGAGTAAATATTTATTAATGTTGTATTTTCTTTTTGAATTGACCCCCTTTTATCTAATGCCCTTCTTTGTGTTTTGTTACAGTGAAATTTGTTTATGTGGTTTCATTTTATTTTCTCCCGCTTTGAGCAGGGAGCTATCTGTATGCTTTTTCTCCTTCGCTCTGTTAATTGTTATTAACAGAATAATGTTTAATTTTGTAATTTATATATAATAATTTATATTATATTATAAAATATTATAATAAATTATAATAATTTAATAATTCTGTTAAATTATTAATTATATGTATAGTTTTTGTAATATTAAATCCTCCACAGAATTTTTGAATCTTTTTTTGTCGTGAAGCCAAATTCAGTTTGCTAGTATTTTATTTGAGATTTTTGCATCTCTATTCATTAATGTGATTTGCCTTTATATATTCTTTTACTGTTATTATTCCCTCTTGAATTAGAATCATAAGAGTAATTGGGTGACATTCCCTGCTTTTCCATTCTTTGGCATAGTTTAGGTAAATGAAGATTATGTATTCCTTGAAGATTAGAACTTCACAGATTTTGTAATACTGTATGTGTCTTTTAGGTGTGAGATTTTAAACAGCTTACTGATTTCTTTTCATTGTTTTAGGTTCATGTGCTTTATGTGGTTCTATTTTGCATTTTTGTTCTTATTGTTAATTTTTTAATTGTTATTATTCAGTCTTGTTAGAGGCTTGCATATCCTTAATTTTTTCAAACCATATATAAGTAATTTGGGAGTAGAGTGAAGTGTTGTTTTGGGTTAAGTTTTATTCTTTCCATTTGGGTATCTGGTTAGTTCACTAGCATCTTATTGAAAAGAACTTCCTTTTCCCAGTGCCTTTAGTAGTAGTCTGTTGGAAATAAAGTTTGTGTGGGTCTGTTTTCTGGCCTTTTCCCCCATACTAATGATCTCTTCATCTGTCTTTGCCAATCCACACTGTCTAAATTATTTTAGCTTTACAATAAGTCTTTGTATTAGAGAAAATCCTTTTATATTTTTAATGATTTTACTTATTAAGTTTATAATTTTTATTGTTCTTTTATTTGAAGTTTTAAAGGAAATGTAATTCAGCTTTCCTGAATTCTGCTCTTGATTCCATTGGCGTTTTATAATTTTGGATTGTGACCTTGTGTTCAGATAAGCATTATCTCTGGGAATCATCTGTAGTCTGGATTAAGGATGTGTTCCTTAAGGAATGTTTTGTTTTCACCCAGGACTAATATTCAATCATAATTATTCACCTTTGGAAATCTATAAGTAATAGATCGTATAAACGCAAACTTTAGACCCATGTGATCACGGGCAGCCTTGTGTTTGTGAATTTTCAGAGTAGACGTTTCCTCTTTAGCTGGATCCCAGGTAGAGGCAGAAACACTTGTTTAATTTCATCCTGGGCTGGTGGGAGGACTTTTTCTCCCTTAGTCTGCCTTTCATTAATAAGGCCACCATCCGAGTTTGGAGTTTCAATGGGAAAGTCTTAGTCCTGTATCTTACCTTGTGTGAGCCCATGTCCTACTCATTATTTCACCTGTGTGTGATAAACTTAGACTGCTTATTCTTTTTTAAAAAATATTTTTTTTCCAGAGAGAATGCGCACGTGTGCGTGAATGGAGAGGGGTAGAGGAAGAGGGAGTAAATCTCCCTTGCTGCTGAGCGAGGGGCCCGACCTGGCGCTTAACCCCATTACCCCCAAATCACAACCCAAGCTGAACTGAAGAGGCAGGCGCTCAATCGACTGAGCCATCCAGGCACCACAACTCCTCATTTTTTTTTTAAGACTTATTTATTTATTTGAGAGAGAGAGAGCATGAGAGAGAGCATTAGAGGGGAGAAGGTCGGAGGGAGAAGCAGACTCCCCGTGGAGCTGGGAGCCCGATGTGGGACTCGATCCCGGGACTCCAGGATCATGACCCGAGCCGAAGGCAGTCGCCCAACCCACTGAGCCACCCAGGCGCCCACAACTCCTCATTTTTTAACAAGCCTTTCCATGGAGTCCTAGCACAGCTTTTAAGTTTTCTATTTCTTCCTTTCTCCATGCTGTAGGCTTCTTTTCAGCCCAGCTATCCAATTAAAAGCATGTTTATTACATTTTACCCAGCATCTCTAGGGATTTTGTTCCAGAGAGTTCTTAGATTATCTACTATGCCGTATTGCCGGAAAGGAAAGTTGGTATTTTTAAATGGGTCATACAAAGCAATTGGGTGTTTTCAGCTTTAAAAATTTTCCTTTCAGATGAGAAGACTAAGTGTAAATAGTCCTTCCATTGTTGATAATGGCAAAATAATTCTGTAACACAGAGTAGTTGTGTGGTGGCTGTAAGCATAGGCTCTTGGGCTAGATAATTTGGATAGAATGTAAGCTCCGCTACTACCCGTGTGATCTTTAGAAATCCGTGTTTATTTTCTGTCTCAGTTTCTTCATCTTTAAAGTCTTAACAGGACCTACCTCATGGGGTTGTTCCGATAATTAAATGAATCAGTATACGTTTACTTACAATAGTGTCTGACATAGCAAGTATTCAGTAAGTGTTGGCTGTCTCTGTTAATTATTACTCACTTTGCTAGGCATAATTCTTACTTCTTGAGGTTTTTTCTCTTTGTGCACAACCTTTCTCTGACTTCCCTATAGGAAAAGAAAGCAGTTTTTTTAACCGTAGAAGATATAGTTCACATTTGGAGTCTCGTAGTATTTGTTTCCTTCCTCTTGTTTCATAAATTCATTCCAGGCAGAATAAAGAAGTTCTTGAGGCGCCAGGGCAGCTTATTTGGTTAAGCCTCTGCCTCAGGCTCAGGTCATTATCCCAGAGTCCTGGGATTGAATCCCACCTTGGCTTCCTTGCTCAGCAGGGGGACTGCTCCCACTGAATGCTGCTCCTCCCACTGGTGCACGGGCTCTCTCTCTCTCTGCCTCTGTCTCTGTCTCTCTGGAAATAGATAAATAAAATCCTTAAAAAAAAGAAAAAAACAAGAAACCTTAAGCCCCTACTAAATTTTAAATTTAAATTCAGTAAGTTATCTCCATTTCTTGTCAAAATCAGTGTGCATTTGTTATCTCTTAAAGTTTATGTTGTCTGTTAAGAACCTCTCCTCACTTTATAGAGTCCTAATGAAAATCCTTTCCCATGTGTTTGCTTCATCTGGAGTATAATCAGAGTCCATCCTCTAAGAGCAGTATGCCTTTGACCTAAACATTATGAAAATAACTCTTTCCTGCAACCCTTCAGTGTTCCAACCTGCTTACCTGTCACCTAATTGTCTTTTTCCTTATATAAAAATATTCTTCTTTTTTACCTTTAAGAGAGCATTCTCTGAGGGACCTCAGAAATCATCAAATTTTGTTGTTTTCAGACATTTTAAAGTGTGAAATTCTTTTTTTTTTTTTCTGCCATGAAGATACACATACACACGTATATATATGTGTGGGTGCGTGGGTGAGTGTAACGGATCATTTACACTTACTCCGGTTGAAGCAGGAAACCTAAATTTGGCCTTTCCTCCCTCAATACACAGATTAATTAGACTATTCCCATAGGTTAGAGTTGATGAAACTGGCCTAGGTAGAAACAAAATTCACCCAAGGCTACATACGAATTGCCCAAATAAGGACATGACCTATTTATTATTTCCATATTACTGTACTACCCTCCGAAGGATTTTTCTCTGCCATAGGTTTTATAGTGCTGCAGCTTGGTGTTTTCTTATAAACTTGCCAAACACATCTGTCTTTGTGCGTGGCCTGCCAACAGGAATCTCAGTTGTGCCTGGCAGTTGTTATTGACTTAAAGTTCTAGTGATAAACCTAGATAAATTCTGTTGAGAACACTTTCTTCATCTTTAAAGGAACTGTTCATAGTAAATTAATTTCTGTGCAGATGCACTACTATCCCTTGCGTTTTAGAGATTTTCTCAAATGCCTTGTTGTTTAACTGGTCCTCTTATGAAGTCAGAAAAACTGAAGAATCAGGAATACTTGCAAAGGGACTTAAAAGCCATATAAACTTAAATTTTTTTTCTATAGGCCATTTTGTCATTCATTTATTCAATTACTAAATATATTTTTATTTCCTTCTTTGACAGTCACTGTTCTACCTACTGGGGATTTTGGTACATGTCAAGGTTCTCCATCAGCTATTTCCTTACTCTGTCTTCTGACCCTGGGCAAAGACATCTACTTTATTGTTTCTGTATTTTTTTACTTTCTGTGATTGAGTCTAGTTTCCACCCTATGAGTGAGGGCTGTGTCGAGCCCTCCAACTTTTGGCCACACCATCCTCTGTTTTAAAATCTGTAACACAGAGTTGAGATGTATGAGAAGTGCTAGTGACATGCCACTTGTGTGGAGATTCTGTATCCCTTGACTAGGATCTAGAATCTAGGATCGAAGAATCGAGGGATTCCCATCTTGTTGGCCACACTGAAATGGAGCTCGCCTGGTATTGGCCTGGGAGGAAGAGAGAGAAAGTGGATCTTAGCTCAAGTGCCACAAACTCCCTATTCTTACCAAGATTTAGTACAGTTTTTTTGAATACATACTGCTTCATTTGTTTTATGCTCTTACCACAATTCCCTGAGACATTAAATTGTTGGGGTTTGTGTGTGTTTTTGTTTGCTTTTTTAGTTATTTTCCTTAGCAGTAGTTGTTTTGCTGGGGACTAGGTGACTGGAGCTGCTTTCAGGGCATCATTACCTGGTTGATTTTGAGCATCGAACCAGCCTTTCATCTCTGAAAAACCTCACTTAGTCATTGTGTATAATCCTTTAAGGATTGTTCAATTCATCTACTAATATTTTGTTGAGGAATTTTACATTTATGTTCATGAGGAATATTTGGTTATAGTCTTTTTTGTACTTTGGTTTTGATGTCTGCTTATACTGATTTCATAGAGCGAGTTGATTTTCTGGTGGTAGGTTGAGTAGAATTGTTCCCTTTTTTATATAATTTTTAAAAAACGATTTTATTTATTTATTTGAGAGAGCGCATGCAAGCAGGGGGAGGGAGAAAGACAAGCGGACTCTACACTGAGTGTGGAGCCAGACGTGGGGCTCAATCCCATGACCCTAAGACCATGACCTGAGCTGAAATCAAGAGTGGGACATTCATCTCACTGAGGCACCCAGGTACTCCAAGTAGAATTGTTCTTAATTCTTGTTTAAATGTTTCTTAGAATTCTCCAGTGAAATCATTAGGCTCTGGAGACTTCAGTTCTGGGGCGGTGTTTTTGTTTGTTTTTAAGAGGTTCGTTTTGGGTGCCTGGGTGGCTCAGTTGGTAAAGCAACTGCCTTCGGCTCAGGTCATGATCCTTGAGTTCTGGGATCAAGTCCCACCTCGGGCTCCCGGCTCCGCAGGGAGTCTGCTTCTCCCTCTCTCCCTCTGACCTTCTCTCCTCTCCTGCTCTTTCTTTCTCTCGCTCTCTCAAATAAATAAATAAAATCTTAAAAAAAAAAAAAGGTTTGTTTTTTGTTTTTTTGGTATACTTTCATTAAAAAATAATTATGTGGGGCACCTGGGTGACTCAGTCAGTTAAATGTCTGCCTTCGGCTTAGTAGTATTTTGCTTTTTGAGAAATTAGTTTATTTCATCCATATTGTCAGACGTATGTGTATAGATATGTTTCTTCTATTTACTTACCTTGTAAATGTTTTTGGAGTGTATAGTGACATCCTTACTTTTAATTCTATAATTGGTAATTTGTGTATTCGTTTTTTTTCCCTTTACCACTCTTGCTATAAGTTTCTGAATTTTATAGATCTTTTTAAAAACCAGATTTCCATAGATTTTTTTTTTTTAAGATTTTATTTATTTGTTGGCAGGGGAGAGAGCGGACGAGCAAGCGGGGTTGGGGAGGGGTGACCAGCAGAGGGAGAGGGATATGCAGACTCTCCACTGAGCAGGGAGACTGACTAGGGGCTCAGTCCCAGGACCTCCAGGGGTTATGACTTGAGCATAGGCAGGCACTTAACCGACTGAACCACCCAAATGCCCCTCCATAGATTTCTGCTCTTAACCTGTATTTTACTCCCTTCCTTCTGTTTATTTTACTCTTTTTCTAGTTTTCTTTGGGAGGGAGTTCAGGCTATTGACTTGAGACCTTTTCTAATGTAAACATTTAGATCATAAATTCTCTTTTCAGCACACTTTAGTCAAATTTTGATACATCATTTTCTTTTTCCAGGTTATCGTACTTTCTTATTTCCCTGAGCTGTCTTTATCCTGCGGAGTATTGAAAAATGTGTCCTTTAATTTCCAAGCGTTTTCTTTCTAATTTTTCTTAACTTTCTGTTACTGTTTACTGTTTTTATTGATTTCATTATGATTTGAGAGCACTGATTTTAGTTTTCAATTTGGTAAGGTTTATTTAATGACCCAGGATATGGCCTATCCTATGAATGTTCCATAGACAATTGAAGACAGTGAGTATTCTGATGTTGACTGGAGTGTCCTATACATGTCAGGTGGATCCTGTTAGCTGATGTATTGTTGAATTCTTCTGTATTCCTGCTAATTTTCTATTTAATAGCTTTAGTAATTGCTAAATATTTGACATTGCCAGTTATATTTGTGCTTTTTCTATTTTCTAATTTTCTTCCCACTCTATTTTTATTTAATTTGTTTTCCAGCTATGTTTTTTGTGCATAAATATTTTTTAATGTCTTTTTTCTAGTAAAGTTATTTGCTCTCAATTAATTTAAAAAATTTTTTAAATTTTTAAAATTAATGTTTATATGATATATCGTTTCCTATCCCTTGGCTTTCTATTTACATGTATTCTTATATTTGAAGTTTTGATTTTTTTAAAATAGTAGATAGTTAGATTGTGGTTTTTTCCTACTATGTTAATCTCTACCTTTTCATTCATCTGTTTAGACCATGTACTTTCTTTTTTAAATTTTTTTTAAAGATTTTATTTATTTGACAGAGAGATCACAAGTAGGCAGAGAGGCAGGCAGAGGGAGAGGGGGGTAAGCAGGCTCTCTGCTGAGCAGGGAGCATGATAATGGGGCTCAATCCCAGGACCCTGAGATCATGATCTAAGCCAAAAGGCAGACGTTTAACTGAGCCACCCAGGTGCCCCTCTTTTTGGTTCTTATATATTTCCTTGAAGAAATATTCTAATTAATTTTTTTTTAAACAGCATTCATTAGTAGCTCATTGAAATGTTCTTAGGTTGGCTGCTTCAAAATCCTTGTCAGATAATTCCGACATCTGAGTCATGTCAGTGTTGGTATCTTTTGATTGCTTTTTGTCACTCTAGTTGAGATAAGTTCTGATCAACTTATTTTCCTGGTTCTTTGTATATGAATGATTTTAGGTAGTATTCTAGACATTTTTGGGCAATATTTTGTGAGATTTTTTCTATCCCTCTGCCCCTCCCTCCCAACACAGTGGGGTGAAGGGGCAGAGGGAGAGAGAGAATCTCACAAAAGAAAATAAAATAGGCAAAGAACTTGATTAGATATTTTTCCAAAGATGTGCAAATGACCAATAAGCACATGAAAAAAAAATCTTCAATATCATTAGTTTTTATGGAAATGCAAATCAAGACCACATTGAAGTACTACTTCTTCATACCTACTGGGATGGCTTTAATCCAAAGAATAGAAAAATAACAAATGTTGGCAAGAATTTAGAGAAATTGGAATTTCGCACAATGCTGGTGGGAATGTAAATTGCTACAGCTGCTGTAGTCAGGAATTTTGGTGGTACCTCAAAAAGTTAAAGGTAATTTCCATATGCTCCATCAATTCCACTTTGTACCTACCCAAAAGAATTGAAAGCAGTGTTCTTGGTAGCATGATTCACAGTACCCAAAAAGTGGAAACAATCCAAATGCCATCAACTGACAAATTCTGATATATCCATATAATAGAATATTATTTAACCATTACAAAAAAGGAAACTAAGGGTGGATCCATGATACAACATGGGTAAACCTTGAAAACAGTATGCTAAGGGAAAAAAGCTACACACAAAAGGTTACATATGTTTGGTTCCGTTTATATGAATGTCCGTAATAGATAAATCCATAAAGACAGGAAGTCCATGAGTGGTTGCCAGGGAGTGGGGAGGGATACTGTTTAATGGGTATGGTATTTTTTTTGGCGTGATGAAAATGTTTTGGAACTTGATAGACGTGATGATTGCACAGTGTTGTCAGTGTACTAATGCCACTAATTTGTACAAAATGATTGGTTTTAGATTATGTGAGTTTTACCTCAATGAAAAGAAATGGAAAGAAAAAAGGAGTTCCCTAGCCAGGCTCCCACTTTCTTTTCACCTTTCGAGTTTTCTTATTTTAAATCTGTTTTTTGTTTCTTTGTTTCCCTTAGCTAGATTCATAGGGAGGAATACATCTATTCCATCTTGTCGCTAAAAAGAATACAGTAGTCTCCCCTTAGTAGCTTTTTAAAAGACTAATGCTTGATTTCTATCCTGGATTTTTTCTTTTCTTTTTTCTTTTTATTAATATATAATGTATTGTTTGTTTCAGGGGTATGGGTCTGTGATTCATCAGTCTACACAATTCATAGTGCTCACCATAACACACACCCTCCCCAGTGTCCATCACCCAGCCAACCCATCCCTCCCACCCTCTTCCATGCCAGCATCCCTCAGTTTGTTTCCTTGGATTAAGAGTCTTGTATGGTTTGTCTCCCTCTCTGGTTTCGTCTTGTTTCTTTTTTTCCTCTTTTCTCCTATGATCCTCTGCCTTGTTTCTTGGATTACACATATCAGTGAGATCGTATGATAATTGTCTTTTCTCTGATCAAGTTATTTCACTTAGCATAATATCCTCTAGTTCTATCCACGTCGTTGCAAATGGTGAGGTTTCAATTTTCGATGGCTGCATAATATTCCATCGTGTGTGTGTGTGTGTGTGTGTGTGTGTCTTTCTGTGTGTCTCACCTCTTTTTTATCCGTTCATCTGTTGATGGACATCTAGGCTCTATCCATGTTTGCTGGTATGAACATTGGGGTGCATATGGCTCTTTTCACTACATTTGTATCTGGGGTAAATACTCAGTAGTGCAATTGCTGGGTCATAGGGTATCTCTATTTTCAACTTTTTGAAGAACCTCCATACTGTTTTCCAGAGTGGCTGCACCAGCTTGCATTTCCACCAACAGTGTAGTGTTCCCCTTTCTCGGCATCCTCGCCAACATCTGTTTCCTGACTTGTTAATTTTAGCCATTCTGACTGGTGTGAGGTGGTATCTTTCTGTGGTTTTGATTTGTATTTCCCTGATGCCGAGTGATGTTGAGCACTTTTTCATGTGTCTGTTGGCCATTTGGATGTCTTCTTTGCAGAAATGTCTGTTCATGTCTTCTGCCCATTTCTTGAATGGATTATTTGTTCTTTGGGTGTTGAGTTTGATTTCTTTACAGATTTTGGATACTAGCCCTTTATCTGATATGTCATTTGCGAATATCTTCTCCCATTCTGTCAGTTGTCTTTTGGTTTTGTTGGCTGTTTGCTTTGCAAAAGCTTTTTATCTTTTTTTTTTTTTAAGATTTTATTTATTTATTTGACACACAGAGAGAAATAGATTACAAGTAGGCAGAGAGGCAGGCACAAAGAGAGGGAGAAGCAGGCTCACCACTGAGCTGAGAGCCCAACGCGGGGCTCCATCCCAGAACCCTGAGATCATGACCTGAGCTGAAGGCAGAGGCTTTAACCCACTGAGCCACCCAAGCACCCTAAAAGCTTTTTATCTTGATAAAGTCCCAATAGTTCACTTTTGCCCTTGCTTCCCTTGCCTTTGGCGATGTTTCTAGGGAGAAGTTGCTCCTGCTGAGATCAAAGAGGTTGCTGCCTGTGTTCTCCTCAAGGATTTTGATGGATTCCTGTCTTACATTGAGGTCTTTCATCCATTTTGAGTCTATTTTTGTGTGTAGTGTAAGGAAGTGATCCAGTTTCATTCTTCTGTATGTGGTTGTCCAATTTTCCCAACACTATTTGTTGAAGAGACTGTCTTTTTTTGCACTGTACATTCTTTCCGGCTTTGTTGAAGACTAGTTGACCATGGAGTTGAGAGTCCATTTCTGGGCTCTCTATTCTGTTCCATTGATCTACGTGTCTGTTTTTGTGCCAGTACCATACTGTCTTGATGATTTCAGCTTTGTAATAGAGCCTGAAGCCCGAAATTGTGATGCCACCAGCTTTGCTTTTCCTTTTCAATATTCCTCTAGCTATTCAGGGTCTTTTCTAGTTCCATACAAATTTTAGGATTATTTGTTCCGTTTCTGTGAAAAAAGTTGATGGTATTTTGATAGGGATTGCATTAAATATGTAGATTGCTCTAGGTAGCATAGACGTTTTAACAATATTTGTTCTTCGAATGCATGAGCATGGAATGTTTTTCCATTTCTTTGTGTCTTCCTCAATTTCTTTCATGAGTATTCTATAGTTTTCCGAGTGCAGATTCTTTGCCTCTTTGGTTAGATTTATTCCTAGGTATGTTATGGTTTTGGGTGCAATTGGAAATGAGATCAACTCCTTAATTTCTCTTTCTTCTGTCTTGTTGTTGGTGTATAGAAATGCAGCTGATTTCTGTGCATTGATTTTATATCCTGCCACTTTACTGAATTTCTGTATGAGTTCTGGCAGTGTCGGGGTGGAGTCTTTTGGGTTTGCCACATAAAATATCGTATCACCTGGAAAGAATGAGAGTCTGACTTCTTGTTTGCTGATGTGGATGCCTTTTATTTCTTCTTGTTGTCTGATTGCTGAGGCTAGGGCTTCTAGTACTATGTTGAATAGCAGTGGTGATAGTCATCCTGGACTAATTTAAAGAGAATGAGAGAGGGGTGGGGGAGGTAGGTGGTGTGTCCGTATGAGAAATACTTACATGTTATTCAAATGACAGCCACCATCGTGAAGCACGTGTTTCCTGCCACCAATGAATTTTGCGAGTAGCTTTTTGACCCAGTATGGCCAATAAGACGTGAAGGAAAGTTCTTTGTAAGATAACCTTACAAAGAAGGTTGTTTTTTGTACATCTTCATGTATTGGTATGAATTTTGAAATTGCTGTGACCATCGTGTTAACAGCCTACAAAGACAGTTAATACAAGGAATGCGTAACTTTCCAGTCACAATTTAAATGGAAGAATAAAAACAGTAAGACAAATGATAAAGATCTACATATGCGTGAGTTAATGTGGCAACAATATACCATGACAAAAATACTGTGACAGTAGCTTGAAAGCAGAAGCCATTTTAATCAAAGGTTTTCCTTAATGACATCTTATTTATTTATTATTATTATTATTATTATTATTATTATTATTATTATTATTATTATTATTATTTTAGAGAATGAGGGGAGAGAGGGAATCTTAAACAGTCTCCACACCAGCACAGAGCCTGAAGATCATGACCTGAGCCAAAATCAAGAGGCAGATGCTTAACTGACTAAGCCAACCAGGAAGGCACCCCAATGTCATCACATTTATTATATCACTCTTTGAGCCATCTGAACTAAAGTTAGACTGTGTGTGTGAGTTTAAGTTTATTTTTTAGTAATCTCTATACTCAATATGGGCTCAAACTTAATGACCCAGTGATCAAGAGGCATTCTCTATGGACCCAGCCAGTCGGGCTCCCCAAGTCAGACTGATTTTTAAGTAGTTTGTAACATGTAAACTCTTTATCCCGAATCAAGTCATTGTTGTAGAAACAGTTGCCAATTTAATAGAAGAGGACAAAAGTTCAGGAGCTCAAAAATCTGAAAGTGTATTGCTTACTAGTGTTGATTTCCTTTTATTTTTCTTCTAGAAACATGATCAGGGGCAAGTTCTGTTGGATATAGTCTTCAAGCATCTTGACTTGACTGAACGTGACTATTTTGGTTTACAGTTGGCTGACGATTCCACAGACAACCCAGTAAGTGTAAGCTGTTGGATTTTGTTTCATTTCACTTTTTCTCTCTGCTCATAATAAAAGTCCTTTCCAATTTATAATGTTTACTAATCTGATTAGTAATGGGTTTTTTTTTAAGGATTTAATTCGAATGATTAGAGGTAATTCTTTTGCCTTTGTTCCTCATTTTCTTCATGTTTTAATTTGTAAAGATTTTTCCTTAAGGTTTTGATAATTATAAGTCAGTCTGTAAAACTAGTGCCAGTTTCTTTATTTATGTGTATCAGACAACTGAGATGTAAATCTAACTCATGGCACTTGGCTGAAAGAGAAAATTGGGCATAAAGGTTAAAATATTAATGCAGTATTAAAATATTGAGGTAAAATATTTTAAAATGTTGATGTATCTTAGTCTTACATAAATTAGCCTCCATTAAAATAAAGTCAGTTTTTTGTGGCATTCATGGCAATCTGTTTCTAACTAAAATTCTTAATTTGTTAAATGTAAATTTTCCAAGTAGGAAGATTCAAACGAAACCCTCCCAAGTGAGAGATGAAATTTCACAGTTCTACATTTCTTAGGCATTAAGTTACTAAGATTGTTACTAATTCTTTAATAGTTGCAATCATGATTCTTTTTATTGGAAAAAAATCATATTATAGAGATAGGAGATAGTGTGTGATGAATAACAAATGTTGAATTCTTTGAAAATTGATATGCTTATACAGATAGGGTCTTTTACAAAAGAATATGGTATTCATTTGGTTAGGACAGGAGAGTGACTATTTTGAAGGAGACCTTTTGCATATATTGTTTAGAAAATTGAGATCATTGCTTTAGAAATCAGTTTGTAAAGGCATATTAATAAAATGGCTATAGAAAATAAAATAACTGTAATGTGAAAAGTAGAGTTTCTCTCTATCTCTCTCATAGTCAGAATCCGAGGTATCTGAATGGTTAACGGGAAGTGAATATGAGATGTTATATATTACCTTTTCTTGGCATCGTTTACTGGTTTTGTGTGAAAAACTGAGGATAATGTGCATAAAAGAAAGCAAGAGCCAGCTAGTCTCAGTGCAAAGAAGTCCTTTTGTACTGAATTCAAATGAAAACAAACTTTTCCTATAAGCTGATGCCTTCACCAGAGACTGGAGCTTCTATAGGGGCCTAGAGGAGTATTATTTCTTTATAAAAAAACCAATGTGAAAATGAAGTGAGTAGAAATGTCAGTAATACAACCTTTCCCAGAAAGATAAATTGTGAGCCAGGCAAATTCCCCAGAAATGTCTGCTATACCTCACTTTGTGCAATGCTGAGCTAAAAAATAAATAAATAATTCTTAGATTATTTTGCTGGCAGTTCTAGGTCCAGCCCTCTAGCTGGAAATCTGTCTGTAGATTGATCAGAGAAGTGATAAGACAACAAAGGAGAAAGAATGGCTACTCACCACCATTGTCTCTGCCACGAGTGTGAAAAACCATTACTTGTGACACAATAGTCTAGAAGAGCTAATACTGAAATCACATGTAAGAGATAAGAAATCCTGTTACATAAGTTTGTATATGGGAAGACATTTTTATTCTAAGGCAGTTACAGCAGGATGAATATGGGGAAGCAGAGGTATTTTTAGCTGGGTTGATCTTTTTCCAGTCCCCTGCTTTTTCTTATTTTGTCTTACTTTTCTATCTTGAGCTTTCCTTCCCAAATGAGATATATTACTAGGCCCAAGGGTCCAATTGTTAATGATCTAAAATAATTCTTCCACAAAGTTTATATTTAAAATTTCAAAGACCCAGAAGAAGCCTTAGAAATTATCTTGTCTAACACCCTAGTTTTCATAAGAAATTATACGAATCCAATAGAATAAAGCCCAAGTTACTTGCTGGCATTAATGAAGCTAGTCTTGGGTCTCACAGCTCACCACGTAGGTCTTTTCCACGGTACTCCATTTCAGTATTTAAATATTCAGAAGAATCTGTGAAATGCCAAAATGCCATGGAAGGGCCTGTAGACAGCAAAAATGTTGTAAGTTAGTAATGTCCTATTTCTGATTATCAGTATGAAAATACACCATCAAGAATTTGAGGATCGGGTGCCTGGGTGGCTCAGTTGGTTAAGCGACTGCCTTCGGCTCAGGTCATGATCCCGGAGTCCTGGGATCGAGTCCCATATCGGACTCCCGGCTCTGCGGGAAGCCTGCTTCTCCCTTTGACCTTCTCCCCTCTCATTCTCAGTCTCTCTCTTTCTCTAATAAATAAATAAAATCTTTAAAAAAAAAAAAAAGAATTTGAGGATCATTAATGGACTGACAGAGAGATGCCATTCTGAAAAAGGGAAAGAGGTAAGGGGCTAACATTTATAAAACTTCTATTATGGACTTATTTGTAAATCAAAATCTCAATTTTATGAATGTGTCATTAAAATATTTTTAGGATGAAAAACTGAGGCTTAAAAAACTTGTCTAATGACATAGATAATTAAGTAGCTGAGAAAGGATTTGAACTTGAATCCAGCTCCAAAGCATATACTCTCCCTACCACAAAATATTGCTTCTCTAGAGATGATGATATTTAGATGCCCAGGAGTTATAAAAAATGAACATGTTGAGGAGAGGAGGTATCCATGCAATAAAATTGCCAGCATAGATCAAAAGGAATTTGATTATGTTCTTTAAGAATTCATCCTTGTCAGTCCTTAGTTCAGGTTTTTTTCATTTCACAGTTTGTTTAGTTAATATATACCTGTCTATATGTATGTATTTTTAGAAAGTTTATTTATTTATTTGAGAGAGAGCAAGAGAAGGAGAGAGAGCACAGAGAAAGAAATAGAGGGAGAAGCAGACTGTCCACCAACCAGAGAGCTCGATGCGGGGCTCAATCCCAGGACCCCGAGATCATGACCTGAGCTGAAGGCAGACACTTAACTGACTGAGCCACCCAGGTGCCCCTGTAATATATGTATATGTATACTTATGTGTTAGGTATATATGTATGTGTTGTGTGTGTATGTGTGTAATAGTTTTAGAGAATCATAGCTAATACTCCCTTAGGCACATAAACATTGAAATTAGTTTAATTGGACTTACAATTGATAAACTAAAAATAGCACCAAATGTTTTATCGTGATCTTGTACATAACAAATAAGGACTCAGAGTAGGTTATCTTTTTCTTTACAATCTTCTTGGGTAATGAGTTGTACCAATACAACAAACAAAATTACTTAAAAGCTTTGACTTTTCAAAATTTCTTCTGTTTTCATTAAAACCTACTTGTCAGAGCTTTAACTTTTAGTATAAGGTATGGTTTAATAGTAATATCCAGTGAATATTGAGTGAGCAAAGTAATGAGTAATGTGGTTACAATTCATTATACATAATTTCTTTATAGGCACTTAAAGGTGGCTTTTCCTTATTGGAAAATCAATTATATAAAATCAATTATATTATCAATTATATTATTCATGTGCATTTATTTTTTTGTTTTTTGGGTTTTTGTCCTTAATGTGACTTAGTGTCCATTAGTGTGGGACAAACAGTAGTTTATCAATTATTGTTGACTTGTTTTTTCCACAGTTTCATCGTTCTGATGCTTTGTGTTGTGGTTAGGCTCTTTTACTGTTTACTACTATTCCATATTCCCTAACTTTGTGGCTTACCAACCTAACTTATATCAGAACCACCTGGATACTTCTTAAAATACAGATTTCTGGGCCCTATGCCTAGAGTTTTTGATTCAGAAAGTCTGGTGTGAATGAAGCTCAATAATTTGCACTGCAAAAAAATTCCATCTATAATAATGCTGCTAGCCCAAGGAACCGTGTTTTGAAAATCACTGCTCTAACCCAGTAGGCTAACTAAGATTATTGAAGTAAGAAATAATTCATACCGAATAGCTTGGTCTGTTTTTTGGAGATTCTTTTACATACTCAAAATTCTTGAATTCATCAGGTTTGAGAAACTATAGGAAAAGCCACATGAGGATGGCTCTTATTTCAACAAGCTGCATTTTAGGATAATATGATTGCTAAAATGCTCGCTTTTATTTCACATATCTCAGTATATTGCTCATATTTTATATTTCATCTATTTTACTATGATATCTTAGTTAGGCTTTTACTACCTGTTGTATAAACCTCTTTGGTAGTCTGCTGAATGTTGGATTTTTGTTTCTCGTCTCTTTTCACCCTGCTCCATTTTAGAAGGGATTGACAGATTTGGGATGCAGAAAAGTGTTTCAGAGAGAATCAGCGCCATGTGTAATGTTCCAGAATGAGGAATGAGGAATATTGTATTTGAGGAACCGAAAGAAAATTTTAATAATCAATAGAATATAGAGCAAGGGGAGAAAGTAGGCCTAAAATGAAGTTTGGGTGTGCCAGATCACTTTTTAATCTATAAGATTATACTCACCTAAAGATTTATTTATACAAGTTATGTAAGACTTGATTTTAGACATACAACCCTGGTTACAATGTGGCCAGTGGCGTATAGATTGCAGACTGAAGATTTGGGGATATTGGAGCCTCCTGGCATCAGAAAGCAAAGCAAAGAGTATCTTTGTTATCTGATTTCAAGTAGCCATCCTACTTCTGATTCCCTCTCTAACTCTCTTGTTTAATTTCATTTCATTTTTCATTTTCCTTTCATTTACTTGTATGTGTGTTTGTGAGAGAGACATTGTTCTATGGATTCCTTCAATGGTGAGCTTTCACACATTTTGAAATCCTGTATTTATGTTATTTAAAAATATTTAAGCATCCTGTTTTAAAAAGCATAGTGTTTCTGTAGCCAGATGGCAACTGAGTGTACATTACTAGCATGTATTAAACACTTACTGTGGGGGCGCCTGGGTGCCTCGGCTGGGCTGCTTCGGCTCAGGTCACCCAGGGTCCTGGGATCGAGCCCCGCATCGGGCTTCCTGCTTAGCAAGAAGCCTGCTTCTCCCTCCCCCACTACCCTTGTTTGTGTTCTCTCTCTCACCGTGTCTCTGTCAAATCAATGAATAAAATCTTCAAAGAAAGAAATAAATAAACACCGTGAACTAAGTATTTTAATCTTATCAAATTTAATCCCAACAACATAGGTAGATACTACCACCCCCATTTTACATATGAAAAAATAAAAGTGAAGAAGTAACTTGTTCAAGATCACAAAGTTAGTGAATGGGTGGAGTTCTAGGGGTGTTCCCAATTCGGTGGTGAGCAAGGTATGGTTGGGGAGCAGGGTAGGGAGGCTGTGGAGACTTCAAGGGATTGTTGGGAGGAGGTCCCCTGCTGTAGAAGCTGGGAGGTGGGTCAGCTCATTCCCTACCCACGGGCCTTGTCATAAATAATTAGCAATACTTACTCCTAAGTTTACCGTTAGGTGTGAGTGCTTGAATTGGAGAAGCAAGTCAGTGTCCCAAGGGGCTGGTGACATCCAATGAAAAGAAAAAAATCCCCTTTGCCCAGGAGACTAGCTTGCTATAATACCCTGCTGGCAGCACAATCTGTCTTTCACCAACTACTGGAATCAAGCTGTATATCCTGTCTCTTCTCCATAACTAGGCAGACACATTAAAGATTCATAAAGGAGCTTGCAGGGAATTTTAGCCTTAAAAATAAGCACTCAACAAAATAGATACCCACGTGTGAGGAAAGCCTACTGGAAGAGAACCACTGAAGTCAGCAAATTTTACACTTATGGAAATGGAAAATAGGTAAAATAAAAATAATGGAAATATTTATAAAATATTTTGTAAAAATTTATAAAAATAGAAGTAGTGTCATTCTTTTTTTTTTTTTAAAGATTTTATTTATTTATTTGAGAGACAGAGAAAGTGAGAGAGAGCATGAGAGGAGAGAAGGTTAGAGGAAGAAGCAGACTCCCCATGGAGCCGGGAGCCCTATGCGGGACTCGATCCTGGCACTCAAGGATCATGACCTGAGCCGAAGGCAGTTGCTCAACCAACTGAGCCACCCAGGGGCCCCAGAAGTAGTGTCATTCTTGATTAATGTGGAAATGAAGTTAATTTTTACATGTAATTTAGAACATGATTGAAGCATAGTAAATATTTGATAAATATTAATTTATCAACAAATGAAAAGAACTCTAATTTACATTGGCATGATTAGGAAGATATTGTATGTATGCAAAAGGAATGATGAAAGATTTTGGAAATTAAAAATATAATTGTCACAATAAAAAGCTCATTGGTTATGTTAGAGTAGATGCTGTAGAAGACTTAAGCTTCAACATTAATAGAAGCAACAAAAAAATAATATAAGCATAGAATATTTTAATAATAAAACAGGTTTTATCAGGCAATCACATAACCTCCTTGTTTTTTTAAATACTACATTTTGGAAGATACAAAATCAACTTGCAAATATGAGACATTTTGAAGATTTAACAGTAGACTCTATGAAGGGAAAAGAATGAGCAGTTAATTTTTTGAGAAGACTATAAACAGAACTCCAGGCCTAAATTGAAATCCTTCAGGATTTCATAGAGTTGATGAAGTACTCATCTCTAACAGCTATTTCTTCTTTTTATTTAGCTATAATTGACATGTAACATTATATTAGTTTAAGGTGTAGGACATAATGATTTAATATTTGTATATATATTATGAAATGATCGCCACAGTAAGTATAGTTAACATTCATCCCATATAGTTACAATTTTTTTTCCTTGTGATGAACTTTTGAGATCTGTTCTCAGAAATCATTCTTATTTATTTACTTTTCAGAGGTGGCTGGATCCAAACAAACCAATAAGGAAGCAGCTAAAGAGTGAGCATACATATTTACTTGACCTTTTACAAGTATACTTTATAAAGGTAAAGGATTAATATAATCTGATTAATTAGAACTGCTTTTATTAATTTTAGGAGGATCTCCTTACAATTTGAACTTTAGAGTCAAATTTTTTGTAAGTGACCCCAACAAGTTACAAGAAGAATACACAAGGTGGGTTTATGGAGCATATTTTTCCTGAAAATATTGTCAGAACTATTGTGAAATTTTGAGATTATTTAGGTAGAAATATTATGGTGTGTAATTCTGAGATTCCTAGTCATCACACAGGATGGGTTTTGGATCTTTTATGTTTCCTCCCCTTTTGGATGGCTGGGAGGGCTTTAGGAGATTGGAACCCAAGGCCACCCCATCCAGCCATGAGCAGCCTCCTGAACCGTATGAAATTAGATTTTTCTACTTGTAAGAAATGGTTAAGAAGCACTGCTGTAACTACTTGAGGTAATCAGATGATATTATAATTGTATCCAAGTGATGCTGCATAGTGAGAATTGTGTCTGCTTTTTTTTTTTTTCATGTAAAAGCATATTCTATATGTTTTTTATTTCCACTGAGGAGAACATAGAATTTGGAAAAATATGTAACCATTACGTGCAAGAGTAATGGTCAATAGGTACCTTTTTTTCCTCTGAAAATAGAATCTGTAGTCCCTTTTGCTAAGATTCAAAGTCTTTTATTTTTTTCCTCCATCCCTGTCATTTCCCTTAAAAGTATAATCAACATACATTGTTTTTAATTTCAGGCGTGCGGGTACCTTTTTTAAGGGATGTTGGCAGGGATTGCACCAGCACACTTTTAAGTGCCCACTTGATTGTCCATTTTAAGTCTGCTCTGGAGTCACAATCTAATTTTGTTGTCACTTCTACTTGACAAAGTATACAGAAAAATGACCTAGATGAGCATTTTGAAAGTGTATGAATGTTAGGTGAGCTGTTTAAGGTAGAAATGGGAATAATCACAGTGTGGTATCTGTACCTGAATTTTGTGTATTGCTTGAAAGACAGAATTAGTAATTAGGTTTTTTAAAAATGGCTAAATAAAACATTAGCATATAAGACCTTCCATAAAAGTCTCATATAAGAATATAGGTTAGTGATTATATTCAGAATTACTTTAAAAGGTAGATGCTAATTTAGCAGTCTGTACCTAAAGCTACCTGTAGGTAGGCTGTGAGATGTTACTATGTTGGCCATTGTTTGCAATACTGTGGTGATGTGAAGCAACAAAAGAATAAAGATACTTAGCTGTATCTGCCAATCCTCAGGTGTTTATAAAGTAGAGTTTTCAGTACACCAGGTAAGAAAAGTTAGATTGACATTCTTGAGAGTCATTTTCTGTTTGTTGAGGGCAGGGTGTTATCTTTTTTATAACAGAATTTAGGAATGTAGGCCCCGGATTAGGCAGTTCTAACATTCAAAACTAATAATATTTCCAGGGTAATTTACCTTGCAAAGCAAAGTTGTGTTATATGAATAACCTTTAGTTTAATATTGTAGCTCTTAATCAGTCAAGTTTTGTTGTTGTTAAATAATTAAAATAACAAAATCTTTTATCTTAATAAATAATTATTAGTATTGTAAAAGTTTCCCTAATTTTGGCTTAACTTCAAGGAAACTACTCAATTAATGAAAATTGTGAATTATAAAACATTTTTAATTGCATTTTACTATTTCCTGGTAAGTGTAACCTGAAACCAAGTAGCAGAGTATTCCATGATAAATATTTTTGTAATCAGAGTTTTAAATGCATAAGAAATATTTGTAATTAAAAGACCAATAATTTAAAATTGGATTTCTAATGTTTTTAATATTTATGAAAAGTTTGCTAGCATAGCAATTAAAATGTCATTTGCAGCCATGTTCATAATTACTTCACTAAAATAATGTATTTGAATTTCTTAGTGGCGCTTGAATGTGTTGATTCTTTTATAGCCTGTGTTTAAACATAATCAAGGAATAAATGTATCTCACTGATAATTAAGTCATAATATCTTCCCGAAGTAGAAGAAGATAAAGCCAAGTTTGGTAGTAATGAAGTAATTACTTTGTGCTCAGTCTGTTGTCTAGAAAATTATCTTTATTTTCACCAAAAATAACCTATTCTTTCAGAAGTCCTTTATAATAGAATGTCCTATAGAAGCTTGTTACTGGTGGTATTTGATAAAATGAGTTTTTATTATATTACCATAGAGTATATCAGTGAATCTACCCTCTCTCTACAGCTTAGAATCACTCAGGGGAGCTTTAAAACATGCTGGTGCCTTGGTCGTACCCCTGGGATATTCTGATTTAATTAGGTCCCAGATGGGACCTGTGTATAGACATTACAGGCTTCCCAGGTGATTCTTTTATGCAGCCAGGGCTAAGAAATACCCCTCTAAAACTGTAGCACTTGATAGCCTTAATGCGGTGGTCATGATTAATATGACACCTTCAGCCACAGTTGCTAAATTTTAAGTTTAAACCCACTAATTTAAACCCACAAAACAGGAAACATGCCACCCCTCCTTACCTTGGGATTCCATTCTAGGGAAGTCCTACGAAAGAGTGGACCTATAGAGCCTGCAGGTCATTTGGTATTAGCAGGTGCTGGCATCCTTAGAATTGGGAGTTTCCTCAGGAGTCGTGACACTACAGATGACATTTCTTTGGTACCTTCTTCGTGCTTAATTATACTCAATACATAATAAGTGCTCAAGCTGTTGCTTATTGTCTGGATTAGAAAAGTTGTGTTTTTACAGATTAAACATGTCATTTCTATATTTAACTCGGACGTTACTAATCTAAAAAGTTTTGCCATTTGCAGTTAGGTGGATGGAACTAGAGGCTATTATGTAAATGAAATAAGTCAATCATAAAAGTCTTAATTGTCTTTCAAAATTGGGTTTTTACCACCTTATTTAAGGCCCATCGGATACATACACTAGACAAGGGATATTCCTTCCTCTTTTACAAATATAGAAACGAAGGCTCAGCCAAATTTTAAGTGATTTCCTAAAGAGCACCGGCTGATTTAGCTAGGCCTTAAATTCTGGTTTCCACTTCAGTCCTTACTGGGTGGTATATAAATAAAATTCACGAGGCATAGGTATTATGTGTATAAGATTTACAATATTAAGTCAAGAATATAGATGCCTTTTCGGTCTTAACTATAAGATTTGTTCCTACCAGGAACCTTTAACTTTTAATAATGAAACCAAGTAAGTGATATAGAAATACATTGTCTTAAATTGAGTAAGTAGGTAATATTTACAATATAACATATTAATTCTCATGGGGAGTTTATGTACTTCATTAATACATGAAGCCAAAGATTTGTATCAACTTCTAAAAAAAAATTTTTAGTGAATATCTGACTCTCTGAAATCCTTAATTACGTTTTTTGGTAATTTGAATATTGTCATGGAGCTCTTTAATAATTTTAATCAGCCAGAAAACTAAAATTGTTAAACCTAATTTTTGATTCTTGAAGTATGTATACTTTTTTCAGTGGGGTCAAATAAAGTCTTAAAATTCCCTGTTTAAGCATTTAAAGCCACAAAATTTGGTCTTGTGCCAGTGTTACACAGCACAGATGAAGGACTCACCCATGAGTGGGGACAGAAAGACAATACTATCTTATAAGCAATCTCAGCATTCTTTTAATAGAAACTTATATTTTTGTTGGTTTTAAAGGAAGTTAAGTACTTGGCAATTCTCATGGTAGGGAAGGGAGCTTGAGTTTTTTGTTTTGGATCTGATTATCAAGAACTTTCTTAACTCAAATGAAAATGGAAAGGTGCTTTTCTACATTTAGCCACTTCCGGCAGCATAATGAGATGACGACCATAGGCTTGTCTTACAGCTGGCGTTCTCTCTCAGCAGAAAGGATGACTTTCTTCACTTGACCTCTAGTGCATTGCTACTATCAGCTCTCCTATGTCTCTGACTCAAGTTTTCTGTTTCCCAGTTCTAATTTCTACAAATACCAGTCTTCAGAGTGTTCTCCCTAATCTCTCTCGGTTACATAACTCTTAAAGATCTCGAGTTTTTATAATAGAAGCTAGTGGAAACAAGTTACTTGAAGTGCAGAATTTCGTTTATCAAAGAATTTTAAAGATTGGGATTCATGAATTTATGAAAGCTTATTTAAAAAACATCTTTACATGTGCTAATATGTAGATTATAAAAGCAAATATTTAAGTATTTCAATTTTATTAGTTAATATAAGTATATAGTTTTTAAACCCTAAATGTTGTGGTTCCAGTAAATGCTAAATGCCATCTCTTGCTCTTTTTTTTAAGGTACCAGTATTTTTTGCAAATTAAACAAGACATTCTTACTGGAAGGTGGGCTATTTTTAACTTTTAATACTGGGCTTTGAAAGTACTTTTAATTGTGTATTACTTAAGTAACTCATGATCATTGCAAACAAATTATCTATTGAAAGATGGTTACATGCAGCATGAATTTTTTTCATCAGTTAAGTTCATTACTTAATAGTTAAAATGTAAGTCATGGAAACTTCATATGTGAATAGTATTATATAAATCACAGTGCTTTTGAAATTACTGCGTTTAACCTTGGGTTATGTATTTTCTGTTTTGTTTTATTAGATTGCCCTGTCCTTATAATACTGCTGCCCTTTTGGCTTCATTTGCTGTTCAGTGTGAGTATCAATCCCCTCTTGAGTCACATAGCATGTGATTGCATAGTCTGTGTTGATAATACAGGGCCTTTAATGCCGGAGTTCTTTAGACATAAGTTACTATACAAAAAAAAGGTGATTGCAAAGGAAATATAATAGAACATTCAGTTAGTTAACAATTACTTAAGACTCCTGAATAAAAGTTCTTCTGACGTTGTTTGAAACCTAGAAGAATGTTAAGTGTGTTGTTATAACTTGCTTACATGGTAGCTAGTAGTTAAATATTTTACTTCGAGAAGTATAATGGAATTCACGACATTGCTGATTTGGCTATCAGAATTACAAAATGTGTTTATTAAATTGTGACTGCTTTCCTTCCATGTAATAGCTGAACTTGGAGACTACAATCAGTCCGAAAACTTGCCAGGCTACCTCTCAGATTATTCTTTCATTCCTGAGCAACCTCAAGATTTTGAAAAAGAAATTGCAAAATTACATCAGCAACATACGTAAGGATTTATTTATTTTTCTGCTTATTTCATAAACTTCTTAATGGCATCTTTAGAGAAATGTTTTAAATTATTTCTAATGTGATCATTATATTTACTTAATACAGAACAGTTTACTGTTATGTAAAATAGTAGGATTAATGCAAGGAAATGTCTATACTGAAAAAAACATTGCTAATTTCATAGAATATATGAAGCTTTCTTTCATTTCTAGTGAGAACCATAAAACTATATGTAAACAGAAATTTGCTATTAGGGCGCCTGGGTGACTGGGTTGAACCTCCAACTCTCAATCTCAGCTCAGGTCTTGATCTCAGAGTTGAGTTCGGGCCCCATGTTGGGCTCCATGCTGGACATGGAGCCTGCTGAAAGAAGGAGGAGTGGGAGAGGAGGAGAGGAAGGAAAGAAAAGAAAAATTTGCTATTATATAAAGTTGACAGTTAGTTACTTAAGAAGGAATTTTAGAATATTAATACTATGTTCACAGATCAGTTGTTACAGATCAATCTACTTAGCAATTCTTAGTTTTTAGCTATGTAAAAGGCATCATTTGGTAATGAGCCAAGAGGAGAAAAGGAACCTTAGGTAAAATTAAATTAATTATTAAAAGTCCTTTAAAAAGTAGCATTTTTTCATTCATATGAATGAAATTTTTTTTCATTCATAACAATATTCAAGTTTGATATTTTGTGATTCTTAATTATCTGTGACATAATTTGTTTCAAGAATAGATTTATTGCATTGAATAGAAAATAATATTGTTTATTGGTTTACTTTTGTTTTAAAATGCAATTCAAAATGCTCAATGGTGGAACTAAGGCAGTATTGCTAATTGGCTAAGAAAAAATTTGCACTAGAGAGCCAGACTGCCTGGACTGAAATTCTGGTTAAGACAACTTAACTGTCTTATAATCTTGGCCAAATTGGTTTCTATCTCTGCTTCTGTGTTTCATTATATGTAAATTGGGAATAATAAAAGTATCAACCTCTAGAGTTAATGTAAGGATTAAGTGTGTTTGTATATGTACTGAAGTACTCAGAACAATGGCCAGCATATTAGGTAAGCACTAAAGAAATATTAGTTTAATATTTCTTCTGTTCTTCTATTCTTCTAATTAATAATTAATAATTAGTTTAATATTAAGGAAATTGAACTTTCATTTGGTAATGGTCCTTGTCTCTAACATGGGTTGGCAAACTTGCCTACTGCCTATTTTTGTATGGCCCATGAGCTAAGAATGATGTGTACATTGTAAATGTTTGAGAAAAATACAAAAAGAGGAATAACATTTTGTGGCATGTGAAATTTTGAGAAATTTCAAGTTGGTGTCCATATATATGAACACTTATTGGAGCATAGATTCCCTTATTTGTCTTCATGTCTGTGATAGCTTCCATATAACAGCAGAGACCATGTGACCTGACAACCTAAAGTGTTTACTGTTTAGCTCTTTTCAATAATAGTTTGCTGACCTTTCATCTAATGTAAGACTTGAAAAATGAGAATTTCAGTAGACTGGCCTAATGTCAGTGAGGAGGCTGTTTTCGTGTAACAGTAAAAATTCCATTTGTAATAAAACTTTTTACACATAGTATATCCGATCAAGCATTTCAAGGTAAACCAGATTTTTAAAAAGCTTTCCAGTAATGGAAAAATGTCTTCTGTAAGGAAAAAGTTTGACAAGGTATTGGTTATATATTATATTTGGTTTAAAGAAATGATTCCTCAGATCTTTAAACAAAGAAAAAATAGAATCATCCAGTTTAACTGAGGAGTAGGGGGGTGGGGTGGGGAGGTAGGGTATTTATTTAACTTAATCGAATTTTACAGAAACTTGAGGTATATGTGCTTTTTTTAGGAATCCCAGTTTTATGATCATGCCTTGGCAGGCTCTTGGCTTCCTTTTCTGGTATCATTAATGAGTGAAAGGTTGATATCTTTGCTTTTGTACTTTGCTGTTTTTGCTCTGCGAAAGTCAGATAATATCAGATAATGAAGGTTGTTAGAAGCATATATAATATAGGAGTAATCTGTTTTGAAAGCCTTTCTTAGAGCAGTAGTTCTCAAACTTGTGTTCATAAGAATCACCTAGGACATTTCTTAAATACAAACAATTTGAACGTTATTCCTTCTACATCAGATTGTATACAGCAGTACTTCTGAACCTATCTATGATGAAAGACTAATTTTTCCCCAATCTGTCATGGAATGAAACTTCTGGAAGATATAATAAAATTGAATTACTAAGATAGTGGAATAGAGAAATAGAGACATAAAAAATTCCAAGTCTTTGTTTTTCTTATTAGATTCGATAGACTTGAAATTTCTGTGCCAGAATGCTATGAAATATAAAAGACTCTGACTCTCTCCACTCCTATACTTGTTATGAGTCAACATGTGACTATACGCCATACTCTAAGAAGCACTGCTTTCGAAGTTGTCTTAAAATTTGCAAGTTTCAGAAGCACCTGTGTGATTTAAATGCAGATACAGTATATGGACCAAATTTTGAAATTTTTGAAAAACACTTCTTTTAAAAAGTTGTCAGAGAGTAAATGACTTTATTAGCCGTAAGAACAGCTAGGGATACTTATCGATTTTATTTATTTATTTATCTATCTATCTATCTATCTATTTTAAAGATTTTATTTATTTGCCAGAGAAAAGGGGAGAGAGAGAGACCGAGAGCAAGCACAAGCAGGGGGAGCTTCAGGCAGAGGGAGAAGCAGACTCCCCGCATAGCAAGGAGCCCGATGTGGAACTCAACCATGACCTGAGCCGAAGGCAGCCACTTAGCTAACTGAGTCACCCAGACGTCCCAACTAGGGACTTTTAAAATCTCATCCTTTTTTAAAAAAATATAGTTGCCAGTTATACAGTTATATTCGTTTCAGGTATATAGTATAGTAATTCAGCAAGTCCGTTCCGTATGCTGCACTCACAAGTGTAGCTGCCATCTGTCACCATACAATGCTACTGCAGTACTGTCGACTATATTCCCTATGCTGTGCCTCATGCCTCCTCATGATTAACTCGTTCTCTCACTTGGAAGCCTGTATCTCCCATTACCTTTCACCCAGTTTGCCAATCCCCTTTGGCAGCCATCAGTTTTTCTTTGTATTTCTGGGTCTGTTTTTGTTTTTTGTTTCTTAATTTTTTAGATTTCACATATAAGTGAAATCGTATGGTGTTTGTCTTTCTTAGTCTGACTTATTTCACTTAGTATAATATCCTCTAGGTCCATTTTGTCACAAATGGCAAGATCTCACTCTTTTTATGGCTGAGTAATATTCCATTATGTATATAAACCACATCATATCCATTCATCTGTCAATGGATGCTGACTTGCTTCCGTATCTTGGCTTTGTAAATAATGCTGCAATAAAGATAGGGGTGCATATATTTTTGTGAATTAGTGTTTTCATTTTCTTTGGGTGAATACCCATTAATGGAATTACTAGAGCATATGGTATTTTTAATTTTTTGAGGAACCACCATACTGTTTTCCACAGTGGCTACACTGGTCTCTATTCTCACCAACAGTGCACAAGGGTTCCTTTTTCTCCACATCCCCTGGTGCATTCTTGTATTTCTGGAAAATAAAATATTCAAGAAAATAATGATTTGTGTTCCTGAAAATGTATCCTCCAGATAAGTTAGATATTACTATGCAGAGCTAAGAGGAGTAGTCATGCATGGTATATTATAAAAAGTTCAACTAGAATGCTAAAATTTTTCCAGATAAGTAAGGTTTTTTTCTAATTTGGCTATATTTGTGGTTGGTATAATTTTAAACATAATGTCTTTACAGAGGTTTATCTCCTGCAGAAGCAGAATTTAATTACCTGAACACAGCACGTACCTTAGAACTCTATGGAGTTGAATTCCACTATGCAAGGGTAAGTGAAGAGAACTAATTTGATGTTGTTGCGTTAGGCTTCATTTACTCAGTATGAAAGTTTTTATTTAATGCACTGTTAGGTTTAAGCAAATGGAGTAACTAGTGAGTGTTGCCAACATAGTTGCACTAAAAATTTCCTCTGAATAGAAGTATTTTCACAGTCACTTAAGATTTAATACCTGAAGAGAGGAGGAATGGTTGAAGGGATTTTTGTGTGTTATTTTTCTTCAAGCTAATGTTCTATGTTATAAAGATAATTTTTGCAGACCATGAGAGATAATAAAACTATATAGAAAAAGTAAGGTTTTTTGCATTCATCATCATTATTATAAAAGATGCTCACCTCAGTGAGACTTGTGTTGTTTTCATTATTTAGTGACATCATTATAAATTTTTATTTATAAAGAATGAAATAGATTAACATACTTTGGTTGTGTTTCTCCTCTGCCACAAATCCCTTTATTAAGATGGAATTTACAGCCATTGGCTACTACTACATAGCACTCTGTAACAACTTGTTTATTGTGTCAAACTTTGCTGCTTCCAAAAACCCTTTTCCCCTGCTGCAGGCATATTTCTAAGTGGCTATCCTTCATTTGTGTGTTTCTAACTAGATTTCTTGTCATGATCTCTTCATTAAGAGGTTATAGTCCTTTAGAAGTACCTGGAGCACAGCTTTTCTACATAACCGGTGAAAAGTAGAATTATAGGTAATCACTGGTTGAATTGGTGATAGGTTTTATATTCTCTTGGGACAAATTGTCAAGCCTAATAAGGATAACAGTCTAAAAGGGAGTCAAGTTTTCCTTAGGTAGATATTTTAGATTTATTTTAATATACACATTCAAAGGTCTGTTCCATGTAGTGGTTTTATCATTGAGGGCCTCACCTGACCGTGTTCTTCTAGAGAGGAGTGTTCTTATATTTCACAAAGCTCAATATCAGTCTCTACTTTAAAAAACCAAATGACTTGCTTTCCTCACCTGACTATCTGGTAATTCTGAATACTTGTAACTTGAAAATCTATTTGTCTGATTCCATTTAAAGTGTGTAGGTAAGGCTCTCTTGAACTTTTTGTTTTCTTTAAAATGTGCCCCCCCCTCATCCTATTTGGGGTTTGTTATATTTTAACATGGTTCTCCAAAATGTAACATAGTGGTCAATATTTGTGCAATTGGATTTTGTTTTTTATCATAATAAAGTTTAAAACTAATGGAACTTTACATATGTGAAGTAAACTATGGTTAACAATAAAAAGACCACTAAATTCAGTCATTTTAGTCTTTAGCAGTTTTGTAAAGGTAGCGTATATTGGTATCTGATCTCACTGACTGCTATCAGTGAAATACAAAGAGTGTTAAGACTGCTTTTTTAATTTAAGTGACATGCTGTATCTCATACATAATTAACCATATTGTTATTTATTGATTTGATTAAGGTAGGATTTTTTGTTCTTGTTTAAATTATTAGATTATAAAACCCTTTCTAAGAAGGCCATAAATGTAGAGTGACATTAAATTAATTTAAATTTTAAGTGATCAAAGATATTTAGAAACTTATTTGTATTGATAAAAAAAATACCAGGAAATTATGTTTCTGTGTGTGTGGATACTGAAACCTCAAGAAGAAAACACGCAGATGTTCATTGAATGTGAAGGGGAATTTTATAACATCCTAAACAAAAAGGAAAAAAAAAGTGGAAGGGAGAGGATACATAAAGAGAATACTTAAGTTTTAACTCACTGTCACAAGCAAGTGTGTTTGAAATGATATTTTATTTGGAAAAATGAGGTAAGATGTTTTCTGACTGCCCTCAAAATTTAGTGTGAAAAAATCAGAAAGTAGAACAAGTTATTTATAGCAGTCTGTAAAATCAAATAGGATTTAGAGCATTCATTGAAGTGGGTCCGATAGGTGCCTTCCACAGTGTTGATGCTAAGGGTTACTTAGTGAGCAAAACATCGATTATTCCTGCCCTCATGGAGCTTGCAGGATGGTGGGGGAGGAAGAAATGGAGCATGTATTGAGAATTAAATATGTGAAGACATGAAGGGAAAAGCAGAATACTTTGCACTTTTTGCCTGGGAGCAAAGGGTATAGAAGGCTTTTTAGAAGGTGTAATTTATTGAATTTAGAAGAATGAATAAGAATTAACCAAGAGAGTGATTTTCACTGTGGATCATCAATATGAATAAAGACCTGAAATCAAGAGAGAACATGGCTTATTTGAGAAAATAAGAACATTTTATATGTCTAGAAGATTATAGAAATAAGAGAAAAGGGAAATGTGGATGAAAAAAAAGAATGAAAACTTCAGGATAAAAAGGAGAGAGATTTGGGGGGAGAAAACGGGGATATTTTGTTTTGGTTTGTTTTTGTTTTTTTTAAGATTTTATTTATTTATTTGAAAGCGAGAGAGAGAGAACATGAGAGAGGAGAAGTCAGAGGGAGAAGCAGACTCCCTGCTGAGCAGGGAGCCCAATGCGCAACTCGATCCCAGGACTCCAAGATCATGACCTGAGCTGAAGGCAGTTGCTTAACCAACTGAGCCACCCAGGCGCCCCGATATTTTGTTTTTTAAAATAACATAGTAATTGGGTTTGGGGGGGTTCTTTTTGGTGTGTGTGTGTGTGTGTGTGTGTGCTCAGTTGTGTAAGTTTTAGCATGTATAGATTCAAGTAACCACCATCACATAGTCCATTACCCCACAAAATCTTGCTCGCGCTACTCCTTTAAGGTAATCTAACCTTCTGCTTCCCCCAATCCCTGGCAACCACTGGTCTATTCTCTGACTCCGTATTTTATCTTCCACAAGATCTTCTAAACGGAATCTTATGTAACCTTCTGAGACTGGTTTTTTACAGTAATATATTTAAGATTTATCAAAGTTATTATGTTTTTCAGTAGTTCATTCCTTTTTTTGTGTAGTCATTCATCCATTGAAGAACATCTGGATTGTTTCTGGTAGGTTTGTTTTGTTTTTGTTTTTTATTAATAGACTACTCCAGAAAATTCATTTACACATTTTCATGTGGATTTAAGTTCTCATTTCTGTAGGGTAAAAATCCCAGAGTGGGGTTGTTGGGTCATATGTTAAGTGTATATTTAGCTTTATATGAAACTACCAAATTGTTTTCCAGAGTATCTGAACCACTGTGTATCCCTACTAGCAATATTTGTAAGTTCCCATCATTCACATCCTTTTTGGTATGTGGTGGTGTCCATTTTGTTTTGTTTCTTTTTAAGCTTTTCTCATAGGTGTGTTTTATCTCATCACGGATTTACTTTGCATTTCTCTAATGACTAATGATGTTGAGCACTGTATCTTCTTTGATGAATATTATTCAAATGTTTTGCCCATTATTTAAGTTCATTGTTTCTTTTCTTGCTTTTGTTTTTTTTTTTTACTCTTTATATATTCTAGATACACTTTTTTAAAAAAGATTTTATTTATTATTTATTTGAAAAGCAGACAGAGATAGTGTAAGAGAGCACCAGCAGGGAGGAGAGGGAGAAGCAGGTTCCATGGTCAGTGTGGAGTCCAACATGGAGCTGGATCCCAGGACCCAGAGATCATAACCTAAGCCAAAGGCAGGTGACTTAACCGACTGAGCCACCCAGGTGCCCCTACATACACTTTTCTGATGGATACATGATTTGCAACAATTTTTTTCCCCCACTCTTTGGTTTGCCCTTTTATTTTCTTAATAGTGTCTTTCACAGAGCAAAAGAAAGTGATAGATTCTAATGCTCCTTATTCGATCACTGATGGAACAAACAGTCTACCTGAGTTTTAGGCTTCATTGTGAATATCTCATTTCCATAGGTATTTGTAATAATGAGAAAAATAATTATACCGAAAAGTAAATTTTGCCTGTCAAAGTTTCAAGATGATGCTATTCTGATTATTCACTCCTTCAGTGAATATTTATTGAGCACCTTCTGTGTTGCAAGTCCTGTTTATAGCTATGCCATGGATACAGCAGTGCGTGAGGTGAATAAAGCCAAACCCTTATGAAGCTTGCATTCTGTTGGGCAAGACAGATTATAAACAAATAATTGAGTACATCAGAATACATAGCAGGTGTTCTGTGGGAGTAAAGTTAAGTAACAGGCAAATTACCAATCTGTACTGATAGAAGTGAGAATACCAGGCACCCCTGGAAGGGTTTTATTAGCTGGGAGGCTTATGAGGGAGCCCTATTGGATTTTGAAAATATGTATATTAGTTTGTAGTGGTTACAAAGATGTGTGTTTGTGTATGTATGTATGTATATGTATACATGTAAAATTTTGGGTTGCACATTTAAGATTTGTACATTTTAGTATATATACATTATACTCAATTTTCTTTAGTTAACTGAATAAGTAACAGATGGTAATAAATGCCATGGAGGAAAATTACCTGAGAAAGGGGATTGAGACAACCAGAAGTAGGGTATCAGTGCAGCACCCACTAAGAAGATAAACAAAAGGTATAATGCATATACCTAGGGGAGAGGAAGCATCAGTGAGAGGCCAGGAAATAGGTTGCTTAGCAATTTAAGGAACAGCAGAGAGACCAGTATGGCTGATGCAGCATAAGCTAGGAGAGGAGAGTACCGATGTGGTTAAGTGGACTAGGGTTTTAAAAGACATTTAATTCTAAGCAAGGCCATTGAACAGTTTGAACAAATAAAACACATGGTGTGATTTGCATTTTGAAAAGATAATAGTGGCTGCCATTTTGAGAGAAGAGCCTCGCTAGTGGACTGTTCCCATGATCAAGGTGAGAAATAATGGTGGTTGTAGCAATTGGGTGGTGAGACGTAATCAGATTTTATATGCATTTTGAATATGGAAGTGACAGCATTTACTGATGTATTGGCTATAGAATGTGACAGAAAAAGGATTCAGGAATTACTCCAAAGATTTTGGCCTGGGCAACTGGAAAAATGGAAAAACTGTTCAGGACATTGGGAATGCCCAGAGAGAAGCAGACAGACATGGGAGGGTACATCAGGAATTAGTCTGAGGACAAGTTAAATTAGAAGACTTTTACAGATCCACAGGAGGGAGGGTGGGCAATTCATTGTATGGTACTGGAATTCAGAAGGGAGGTCTGGACTGAAGATAGGCATCTGGAAATTATCCACTCATAGCTAATATTTAAAGCCACGAAATGAGAGCACTGAGGGAAAATCTAGAGGATGCTTAAGAGAAAGGTCCTCAGAACTGGAATACTTCAGAGATTAGAGGTTAGAGAGATGAGGAAGAACCAGGAGAGGAGACCAGGAGGAAACAGCCCTTTAAACAGAAAGAAAGCCTTTCCTTCTTTCAGACACGTGTGTGTTTTTGAAGCCAGGCGAGTCAGGAGTGATCAGCTATGTTAGATAGGAACTCGATTGGAAACGTGCATGTTGTCAGTGACCTCGCAAGAACAGTTTTGGGGTATTATGATGGCGAGAGGCTGATGACAGAGTATTCAAGAAAGACTGTGAGGATACTAGTTTTGAGAAATTTTGCTGTACTGGACGCAGGTAATAATAATAGCACCTAAATAGCATATACTAAGGGCCCAACGCCTTCTTAGGTAGGATTTTATGTCTGTTAATCTCATTTAGTCCTTACAACACCCTAGTGAGGTTAAGAGTATTATCATCTCCACTTAACAAATGAGGAAAGTGAGACACAGAGATGTTAAGTAATTTAGCTATATGAAAGCTATTTCTGTATTGAAGAACCAGTTTATATCTTCTTCTAAAACATTGTTTTTAATTTGCATGTATTTAAAAGCTTTTTGACAGATTGGTTAGAATGATCAGACAATTTAAAAATATAATCCCTTGAGGGGTGCCTGGGTGGCTCAGTCAGTTGAGCGTCAGACTCCTGATTTCAGCTCAGGTCATGATCTCAGGGTCATGGGATCAAGCCCTGTGTCAGACTCTGTGTTCAGAGGGGAGTCTGCTTGGGATTCTCTCTCTCCATCTCTCTCTGCCCCTTGCATGCTTGCTCTTTCTCTCTCTCAAATAAATAAAATCTGTAAACATATGACATACATATGTCAAACATATGACAAACATAAACATCCTTGAAATGGAGAAAATAATCGCTTCTGTCAGAGTGGACTATATATGACTTCATCTGTGTCACTCTACAGTATTCAGATCACCCAATAACTGACTGGCTTTCTTTTTTTCTTTCAAGATTTTATTTATTTGAGAGCGAAAGGTAGCACAAGAGGGGAGGGGCAGAGGGAGAAGGAAGGCAGGCTCCCTGCTGAGCAGGACGCCTAACATGGGACTCGATCCCAGGACCCCGAGATCATGACCCAAGCCAAAGGCAGCCACCCAACCACCTGAGCCACCCAGGCGCCCCCACCCAGTGACTTTCCATAATTCTGCTGTTTGCTTTCACTCATCACAACCTGTCTAGACATAGCATGTGTGTGTGTGTGTGTGTGTGTGTGTTGTATCAGACATCTTTATGAAATTACTTATACTTTATATGAAATTACTTATATTCACTTTCATTGAATAATTTGAATTTACATATACTGTTAAGTCCACGTAAGGCACGCAGAAAATTTTTTTGAATTAGTGAATGGTATGCCTAACTACATCGAAAATGCACAAACATAAAATTTTAAATTAATTATATATGGGGGAATACATAAAACTAAAAGGTTAAATGGAAAATAACTTCAGCTTATATTTATATTTCATATTTATTTCAAGGATTCTTTTAGACATGTAATTAGAAATATAGGAAAAAGTATTTAACAGGAGAAATGCAAATCATCAATATTGGGAAAAATTGCTTGTTTTCCCTAATCACCTAAAATAGAACCATGAAGGGCCCCTACCTGGTTGGCTCAGCTAGTAGAACATGCAACTCTTGATCTCAGGGTCATGAGTTCAAGCCCCCTATTGGGTGTAGAGATTACAAACAAACAAACAAACTTAAAACAGAAATCTAAAAAATAAAATAAAATATAACCATGAAAGTAACAATGAGGTTCCAATTTCATCAGATTTGCAAAAATTCAAAGACTTAAAAATATCCATTATTGGGCAGAGTATGCAAATTGAACATTCTGAAACATTGTTGAAGTCTATCTTAGCCTGACCCTTTTGGAATGCAAATATTAATGTGAATATAATCTTTGATTACTTCCTTTTCTCAGATTCCATCCTTTAGAATATTTATATAGGTGTTTTAATTAATTTGTTCAAGGATTTTTATTACAATATGGTTTATAATACTAAAAAATTAGAAACACTGAATGAACACAAATGGTTAAGAAATTACGACAAACCCATATTTTGGAATAATATGTAGCAATTACAATTGATGAGTTAGAGGTATATATATATTGATATGAAAAGATGTCTATGAAATGCTAAGTGCAAAAGAAAAATTGCAGAATAATATATCCTAGTTTTTGTTGATTAAAGAAATTATGTAGTCATGTATAATATGTATTTATGTACTTTTTAAACATAAAGATCTAGAAGAATATCATCTCAAAGTATTAATCTATCTCTGGGGAATGAGGTAGAGAAAGTGAGGGACACTTACTGACTTCTTACTTGATATTTCTATATTGCTTAAAAATATTTTAATAATTAAAAATAATTAAGGGAATTATTTTAATAGCTAACCCCACAGGACTTAAAATTAATGTTGCTCCCTTCCACAATACATAGAATTTTAGTGAGATTGAATTACTTTACTCTTAACATGTGACAATAGACAGGCTGGAATGTTAAGTAGTCCTAGCTGTTTAGTTTATGTTTAGAATAATATTCTTCAAAGGAAAGGAGGGAAGGCTACTATAGGGGAACATGAAATGAACAAAATGAGGATGGGTGGAAAATATTAGAACATCTATTCATATCCTAACTCATCCTTTTACATTGCTATTTTTTTAACCTTTCTAAAATAAAACAGAGATACGAGTATGTACTATATTTTAGTGAACATCTGCCATCATCTCCGGGTCAAGTAATAGATGTTTTTTTAATTTTAATTTATTTTAATTTATTTATTTGAGAGGAGGAGAAAGAGAGCACAAGCAGGGGAGAGGAGCAGAGGGAGAAGCAGGGAGCCTGATGGTGGGACTTGATCCCAGGACCGTGGAATCATGACCTAAGTGGAAGACAGATGCTTAACTGAGCCACCCAAGCGCCTTAGGTAGTAGGTTTTAGCTAGCCATTCCAGAAACACTCTGAGCCCTGCCCCACTAACAGCTTCTTCCTACGTTGTATTTTTTTTTTTTTTATGGTCTTATCACCCCAGTGTTCCTTCCTAGATGCTTGGTTTTGCTTTGTATTTTTTTTAAACTAGATACCTTTAAATCTGTTAATCCCTCCTTTCTTAAAATTTTCTTGTGAGAGAACTTGATCATTTCACCTTCAGTTTCTTATGGTGCGGACTTTACTGATCACATATTCGTGGTATAATTCAACATGCTCTGCTATTCTGTGTATTTCTTGTAGATTGGCAGCTTGATCAAGAGGCATGTTCAGAGTTAGATTGATCCCTTTTTTGTGTTATTTTGTGAGTAGGCACATAATGTCTGGTTTTCTTTTTTTTAATGTTAGCAACCATTGATGTTCAGTGCTTGGATCCATTAATTCACTGGAGGAAGAAAATAGAAAATCTTTTTTTTTTAAGATTTTATTTATTTATTTGACAGGGAGAGACACAGCGAGAAAGAGGAACACAAGCAGGGGGAATGGGAGAGAGAGGGTGAAGCAGGCTTCCTGCTGAATGGGGAGCCCAATGTGGGGCTCGATCCCAGGCCCCTGGGATCATGACCCGAGCCAAAGGCAGATGCTTAACAACTGAGCCACCCAGGTGCCCCCCGAAAATAGAAAGTCTTAATTCTATTTTTGGTTTTATTTATTCATTGGGATAATTTTATAGGGAGTCCCTTCCCCTATTTTACTCTTTGATTACCCAGTTGCACAGTTCATATAAGAAAAGCTAGGAAAGTGTTATTTGATTCTTTCCTCTTATTTACCCAGTTTTCAGGGTAATGAATTGGTTCCCTGCCTTCCTCAGACATATACAAATAACAGTTTTTAAATAATATGGTTATTCATGGATTAAATATTTTGACAGGTTTCAATATATTACCGTTTTTTTCCTTATTGAAGCTCAAATTGTCCCTTCTAGCCACTTTCTTCTTTTGATCCTTTACTCCTTTTGATGTGACCTTTGTAGTCAGCTTCCATGCTGTCTAGTATTTTAAGATGTTTCAGGCTCATCTTATCTATTTACTGCCATAGACCAGGAATTAACTAATTTCTTCAAGAAATCCTTGTTTCTTTTAATGCAAAATGATATTTTAAAATCTCAATGTGACTGTTAAGAATGTTCATTCATACTGGTCAGTCATTATTTCTGTGCTGTTTAAATTTACGGAGTTGGAATCTTTGTTTCTACATACCTATATTGAGATACACAGAATATTTTAATTCTTAGAGGACTCAAGGGATTCCAGAATTAGAATATTCCACAACTAATTATGTTTTTATCACACATTACACTTAAAACTATAATTGTAATATCGCCATATCATTTATTACTGAAATGGTTAAAAATTTTCCCCAACCTTGTATGGTTGCTTTAAATTTACATTGTCAAATCATATAGCCACTGCATATTATGATCTCTCCCTTTTAATCATTATTTAACCTAAGTTCCTTAGGTAACTATATATTTAAAACTCATTACAAGTATTTATAATCAGAGATTATAGGAAACATTTTCTCTAGTATTGCGACTAAGTAAGTATATTACCATCAGTAATCAATTGAGAAACACTTAATTGAGAACCAGGCTCTGTGAGGAATGTGAAAGTATATAATGGTTCATTGACGCTCAGGGTATGACCACACGCTGGTGATGATCCATGAACTATTTATTACTGGTCCATGATAAGTACAGAAATTGGGAGTTAGGGGCTCCTGGGTGGCTCAGTGGGTTAAAGCCTCTGCCTTCTGCTCAGGTCATGGTCTCAGGGTCCTGGGATCGAGCCCCGCATCGCCCTCTCTGCTCAGCAGGGAGCCTGCTTCTCTCTCTCTCCCTCTGCCTGCCTCTCTGCCTACTGGTGATCTCTCTCTGAAATAAATAAAGTCTTAAAAAAAAAAAGAAATTGAGAGTTAGCATTGAGAAACCTTTATGGCATTCTGACACCAACTGTGTGATCACTGCATTTTATAGAAGTATTAATACCTGACAGATTAGAAATTTAAATGAAACAAACAAACTTAACTGGTCCTTCACCACGGGTAGTTCACCATAAGCAATCCTTATATATATACGATCCCAGCTGTTGTCACATAGCTGACAGTAGTTATGTGTTTCAGATGAGTGGTTTAAAAGGCAGATAAATATCCAGGTGAGAAACTTGTAGATGTGGACTAACGAAATTTTCACAGAGAAGGATGGACTCCATCTAGACTTTGGTTTGGTTCAATTTGTCAGACATGAAGAAGTCATGGGAACTGCACTAACGAAACATGTAGTTATGGGTACACAAAACATCATGAAACTGGCCTGATAGGAAAAGACTGTGTTTTGCTGTTGTTGTTTTAAGATTTTATTTATTTATTTGAGAGAGAGTGAGAGAGAGCATGAGAGGGGAGAAGGTCAGAGGGAGAAGCAGACTCCCCGTGGAGCTGGGAGCCCGATGCAGGCCCCAATCCTGGGACTCCAGCATCATGACCTGAGCCGAAGGCAGTCGCTTAACCAACTGCGCCACCCAGGCTCCCAGGAAAAGACAGTTTTTAACTAGTTAGAAGGGAGAGATAAAATGGGATGAGATAGTTGGTTAAATACCTTCATTGCCAAGCTAAATAGCTAAGACTCTTCCTACTGATGATAGTGATCCATTCTTCTTCCCCTTCTTCTTCTTCTTTTCCTTCTTCTTCTCTTCTTCTCCTTCTTCTTCTTTCTTCTTCTTTCTTCTTCTTCTTCTTCTTCTTCTTCTTCTTTCTTTCTTTCTTTCTTTCTTTCTTTCTTTATTTATTTATTTATTTGTTGGAGAGAGAGCAGGGGGAGCGGCAGAGGGAGAAGCAGGCTTCCCACCAAGCAAGGAGCCTGACGTGAGACTTGATCCCAGGACCTTGGGGTCATGACCTGAGCATCAGCCGACAAAGCCACCCAGGTGTCCCGAGATCCGTTCATTTAACATATGAGTACATTTGACCTTTGCACAACACAGAGTTTGGGGGTATCAGCCCCCTTACTCCTCCCACCAGTACAGCCAGAAATCTTCATATAACTTCTGATTCCCCCCAAACTTTTTTTTTTTAAAAAGATTTAATTATTTGACAGAAAGAGAGCACAAGTAGGCAGAGCAGCAGGCAGAGGGAGAAAGAGAAGCAGGCTCCCTGCTAAGCAGGGACCACGATGAGGGCCTCGATCCCGGGACCCTGGCATCATGATCTGAGCCTAAGGCAGCTGCTTAACCGACTGAGCCACCCAGGTGCCCCCCAAAACGTAATCACTGATAGCCAACTGCTGACCCAAAGCCTTACTGGTAACATAGTCGATAACACATATTTTGAATGTTATATATATGTGTGTGTGTGTGTGTGTGTGTGTGTGTGTTATATACTATGTTTTTAAAATAAACTAGAGAAAGAAATGTTACTTAAAAAATCATCAGGGGGGACGCCTGGGTGGCTCAGTGGTTTGAGCCTCTGCCTTTGGCTCAGGTCATGATCTCAGGGTCTTGGGATTGAGCCCCGCATTGGGCTCTCTGCTTCCCTCTCCCTCTCTGCCTGCCTCTTTGCCTACTTGTGATCTCTCTCTGTCAAATAAATAAAATCTTTAAAAAAAAATTGAGAAACCTAATGCCTCATTAACTTTATATTAAATACTACTGAGTTGATTCCTATATAGGGGTAGGCTGTCTACTTCCATATGAGTCTTGCATGTGACATTCTACAGGCAGATACTTAGATATTGTCTGATGATGACACAGAAATATCTCATGTAGTCCTTGCCGTGCAGTTAGATTTCTGCCCAAAGATACCCACACACAGATACAACAGGTAAGTTTACTACCTGAACGGCATGATGATTATTTACTATTCATTAATTGGAGGTGAATTGTCGTAAGGTCTGTATCCTTGTCATCTTCACGCTGAGGAGGAAGATAAGGGGTTGGTCTTAGTGCCTCAGGGATAGCAGAGGGGTAGGAAGTGGAAGAGGGGGAAGGAAGAGGTAGGAGAGGTAGGCACACTTGGTGTAACTTTATGGAAATGCGTTGTAATTTTGACTGACCCTTTTGCTTTTTCATTTCTCTAAAAAAGTTGATGGTACCAATTCTCCTTTCACTGTCTGCTCTCATTTTATTGCTCATATCAGAGAAGGGCCCATGCTGTAAAAGAAATCAAGAGCAGGCCTGAATAATCAGAACTCTTCTCCCGGATTGTCAAATGCCAATTCATTTGCTGCACGGCTTCTTCTTCCTCATCATCTGGTCTGGAAGCACTCGACCTCTATCAAGTCATCTTCGGTTAATCTCCTGATAGGGTGTCTGCTAGCTCCTGAGTTTCTTTATGGGCCCATATCATGAAATCTTTCACCCTCCATCATTTTGCCATATCTGCAATCTCTTTCATGATTTTCTTGACTGGTTCTGTTGTAAATTCTGTAAAGTCACGCACAGGTGGCTGGACAGTTTTCTTCAGGAATTTTTTGTTTGGGGCTTGATGGCTTTCACAGCCTTTTTTATGACAATGGCATTCTCAATAGTGTGAGCTTTCCAGAGTTGTATGATGTTCTGTCAGGGTTCTTTCCTGTAGCGTGGACCACCCTTTCCATAGGGATCATGTGTAATGAGCCTTACAGGTCTTTAGGGGACCCCCTGATCTCGAGGCTGAATTAGAGATGTTGTGTTTGGGGGCAATTAGAATGCTTTGACATCTTTGATATTGAACTCACGGGGTTCTGGATGGCCTGGGGTATTGTCCGATATCAAAAGAACTTCAAAAGGCAGTCCCTTATAGGCAAATTACTTTCTTACTTGAGGGACAAAGCACTGACGGAACCAATCTAGAAAAAGAGCTCTCATTGTCCAGGCCTTCTTGCACAGCCACAAGACTGGCAGATGGGATTCATCTTTTCCCTTCAAAGGCAGGAGGTTAGCCGCCTTACAGATACAGGCAGTCCTGATCAAAAACCCAACTGCATCTGCGCAAAACAGAGTTAGTCTGTCTTTTTCTGCCTTAAGTCTGCAGGTTTGCTTCTTTGCCTTATTAGTAAATGCCACAGCTGCAGACCTCAATCCATGGTACAGGTAGTTCAGCTTTTTCTTGTAATGTCATGATTTTCTTTGCTTCTTGGGAACACTTCCAGCATCGCTAAGCAGCACTCTGTATGGGTCCCGCGATGTCATTGGAGGTTTACAGTATTACGCTAAACACATTGAACAATAACACCTGTGAGAGATCACTTTTACTGCTATATGCAATGTTTTGGAGAGACCGAACTGCTCACGCAGAGATGATTAGTGTCACACAGGGTTTTAAGCAGGTACTGGCAACAACACTTGTGCTCACTACACCCTCCAACAGGAGCCTGTGAAATTATTACAGTAATGCAGTATGTTCTACAGTAGATATTACATAGTTATGATTGCATACTGTATATTTACATTTATTTACATTTCCCTCAACTGTAGTGGTGCCATGCGTGGTTTGTAAATGTGCAGAAGTTTTCGTAAATCTTTCTGATAGATTCGTGTGTATTTTATGGTAATAAATGGCAAAGTAGACTAGTATCTACATATATTTTATGCAGTCATGACATACCTTTTAAAATTGGGAGGGGAGCACCTGGGTGGCTCAGTGGGCTAAAGCCTCTGCCTTCAGCCCGGGTCGTGATCGCGGGGTCCTGGGATTGAGCCCCACATCGGGCTCTCTGCTCAGCGGGGAGCATGCTTCCCTCTCTCTCTCTGCCTGCCTCTCTGCCTGCTTGTGATCTCTCTCTCTCTCTCTGTCAAATATATAAACAAAATCTTTAGTATATGTGCTGCCGAAGCGAGCACATAAACAAAATCTTTAAAAAAAAATTTTTTTTGGTATTTCTAGACTGTGTGGTTTGTCCGCAAGTTTTTTGAAATTGTTGAAAATCTCCAAAAAATTTTCAAATGCATTCATTGAAAAAAGTCTACATATAAGTAGACTCACGCAGTTCAAACCTGTGTTGTTCATGGATATACTATACAAGGCACTTTTCTATACTTAAGAATACAACAGTGGAAAAAACAAAGGCCCTATACTTTGCTACTTAGGTTCTAGTGAAGAAGAGTAAAAAATAAACAGATTAAACAAGGCAATTTATAGCATAATATTAGATAGTAGCAAGTGATAGAAAACAAAGCAAAGGTATTTTAAAATAAGGTGATCATCGTGCATTTTCCAGTACAATGAAATGAATAGCGTTTGTGTCTATTAAGGACAAAAGACTTGTTTTGTTTGATCTTCCCCACTTCTGGCATCACATTGAGAACTGCCACTTCAAATCTACCTATAATTTAAGACTTTGAGTTCTTAATTTTTAATTATATCATAATTATATATAAACTACAATTATAATTATATATAAATTATAATTTAATTGTAATAATAAATTAATAATTTAAGAATTAAATTAAATATCCTGAACATGTTTCTTTACTTTTTTTTTTTTTAATGTTTTTCTATCAACATAGCAGCTTGGTTGGTTTATCTATTTGTTGAGTTTTGCATATCTCTTTAATGGTATTGGTTTTTCTTAAGTCCTTAGTGATCCTAGGTTGCATACTTCCTTTTGTATTTGTGATTCCTAGTTCACTTGCTTGTGGATGTTGTCTTTGCTATGGCCTGCCTTAGGTGATGGTGGAAGAGGGGAGGAATATATTGCCAGGGAGAACATGCCTATAGTTTGCCTATCTCAGTTTGGAGTTCTTTATCCATTTTGAGGATGATTCTGATTTCTGTCCCCAGAATCCACACTCACTGTTTTAGGCTGCACCTACTTCTGTGTTCCATAGCTCAATCCAGACAGGGCAGGATTATAGGGTTGGTAGGAGCTAATTACCTTAGCTGCTCTCTGCCTGATCATTCTGACAGTAATTTGAGGGCTCCCTTTATTTTTTTTATTTGTTGTCTGTGAAATTGTATCTGTTGACTATACTTTCTGCCTCCAAATAGAACTTTCTCTTCTGTGTGTACTTTAGGCTGTGATCTTCCATAATTTTTTCTTTCCTTTAGTCTGATTTTATCCTCTTTATGTCTTTACAAATTCCTCAAAATGTCTGGTCCATTGATTATATACCTTCAGGTGTTACAGTTTGTTTTCGTGTATCTTCTCCCATGTTTTATGAGACTGGGAGCAGAAGGAGCAATGGGAGCATATATTAAGCTTGCCATTTCGACCCAGACTTCTAATTGGTGTTCCTTAAAAAATTATTTATGACTCTCACCATAGTGTACAATAATGGTCGTTATTGCTAAATAAATTGTGTGGTCATACACTATACACTGATGCGTTGCTTTGGCCATTTATCATTTGTTGTCCTATTGAACAGGTTAATTTAGTAAGATTTTATTTAAGTAGAAATTATTGAAACTACATTTTAAAGGACTTTTTTCCCTAGGGGACACAATTATAAAAATCTTAATTATTTAATTTCATCAATTAGTTCTATCTTCTGAGCATATGAATAGGTAGGGGGTAAAAGCATTATTGCTGCATTAGCTTATCTGTAGAATGTTTCAGCCAGTAGTAAAACTATTCCAAGGTTGGTTAGCATTTGAGAAAAGAATTTAATTCTACTCATTTTGTTAGTAGTGCAGGTTAGCTATTCAAGTTGGATCAGTTAACATGAAAACTCTCTCTTTCCTCAAAGCATAGTTCAAATTTTCTTTTCTGGAATCTTTCGAACTCTCTAATAGTTGTTGCCTACTCTATACTGCCATGATGTTTTTGTTGTATTATATTAGTTATATGATTTATCGTTATATTGGGAATCTTGTTTTATTACAGGTTACACTTTGCCAAACTCTGAACTTTTCCATGTTTTAATCACTTTTGCAGTCCTAGCACTATATTTACGCAGTAAATATAGTCAGAATAGTTTTGGAAATGGAAAAATGGGTATTAACTCTTCATTCTACAAGATGAAAAGGCTTTTGATTCCTTATCTCAAAACTGAGTTCCAGTTTTGAGCTGTGGAAAATCCCGAGATCATTTTTACTTTGGATTAATGAATTTTAATAATCCAACATTTAAGTTTGATGTGAAATAGGTTCTTTGTTTTTATGAGGTAACAATTACCATATGGGTTTGTAAATATTATGCAATTATGTGCTCGCTTTGAAAATGTTATATTGTGTTAGAAAAAATTTATCCTATTTTTAAAATATATATATTTAACAAGAAAAGCCCAGTATTTTAGATTTGTCATTTTCTTTTTTTGAAGGATCAGAGTAACAATGAAATTATGATTGGAGTGATGTCAGGAGGAATTCTGATTTATAAGAACAGGGTACGAATGAATATCTTTCCATGGTAAGAACTTCCATCAATACTTCTACTTTTACCATTATATTACCAAGTATAATAATCCATGTTAAAGAAAGTGATTGTTGGGATGCTTGGCTGAGGAGTGTGGCGTGCTCTTGACCTTGGTCAAGGTCTTGAGTTCAAGCCCTATGTGGGGTATAGAGATTACTTAAATAAAACTTAAAAAAAAAAAGTGATCGTTAAACTATATTAATGTTACCATGCAACTTACCCCACTTGAAATCTACTAGAGAATACCAAAATAATTTAATTATTTATTTTAAAATATGCATAATCCAAACAGTACACTATTTATAGAGAATACTACTTGATGAATTTTTCTCTGAGAGAATCTCTGAATTTGTACTGTAGCATAATAGCTAATACTGTCATGTTTACTCTGTGTCTTACACCATGTTGATTACTTTAAATCAATATTCCATCTAAGTGCATTCAGTGGGGTGCTAGTTTATTAGTTGGAACATGGGCATCGTTGGTCCATCTAAGATCCACGATCATAGTGGTTTAAATTGGGGCTAGGAAAATATGGTGGCTCCTGGGGTTTAAAACTCATCTTTCTTTGGTTTTACTGCTGTACTATCCTTAGCATGTTATCCTCATTGTCAAGGATGAGTCATCTCCTGTTACTTTTGTATCCCAGAGTGAGGAAAAAGGAAAAGTAGCATCTGCTACTTTCCTTTAGGGGATAAATTGAAAATCATAAAAACCAATCGGTCATATGTCTTACATGAGTAGCTCTGGTTTTTTAAAATAAATGGAATGATTAGTAGAACAAATATAAAAGAAGTACATTGTAGTAATCTGTTTCTCTTTATATCTCCTTTTAAAAGATTTGATCCTGAATTTTCACTATCTGATTTTTATCTAATAGGTTTTTGTAATTAGTCACTTTAATAACACTTTAATAGAAATTTGGTAAGTGACAGAAGCAGTTATTTTAGTAAATAGCCACAGCTTTGTTTAAAAATAAAGATAGATTTCCTCAATAGGTCACAAAAACATGAACCATAAAATACAAAAGTTGAAATGACCATCATGACAGTTAAATACTTTTGCTCTTCAAAAGACACTTTAAAGAAGAGGAAAAAGCAAGACAGTCTTTTATAAAATACATATTTGATAAAGGACCTATCAAGAATATATAAATAACTTTCATAGCTCCGTAATAAGAAGACAATCTGATTAAAAAGGATAGGCAAAATATTTGAATACACATTTACACCAAAAGACAGATACAGATGGCATATGAGCACATGAAAAGATGTTCAGTCATCGGCGAAATGCAAATTAAACCACATTGAACTACTACTCGCCCACAGAAGAGCTCCAGTTAAAAAAAAAAAAAAAATGACAATACCAAATGATAGCAGGAAGCAGAGCACCTGAAATCTCCTACATTCCTGGTGGGAGTGCAAACTCGTATACCAACTTTGAAAAACAGTTTGACAGTTTCTTTAAAGTTAAACCTAGATTTACCACACAATCTAGCATTTCTATACCTGGACACGTTACCCAGATGAAATGAAAACCTAAGTTCGTAAAGAGATTTTTACAGTGAAGTTCATAGCTACATTATTTATAGCAGCACAAAGCAGACCTACACATATCAGGTGGTGAAAGGATAAGCAAATTATGGTGTATTTCCACAATGGAATACCGTTAAGCAATAAAAAGAAAGAACTGTTAATACATTCAAACCAGATAGATGACCTTGCTCCCAAAACTTTATGCTACGTATAAGAAGCCAGACACAGAAGACCACATACTCTGTTTCTATTTATATGAAATTCCGGAAAACCCAAATTATAGAGACAGTAGGCCAGTGGTTGCTAGGAACTGAAAATAGGAGGAGACAATTGACTGCAGAGGGACACCAACGGAACATTTTGAGGTGATCAAATGTTACATGATGATTTTGGTGACTGGTAGTTACATAACTGAATACACTTGTCAAAACTCTTTGAATTGTTCATTAAAGTTGGTATATTTCATGGTATATGTAAATAATACCTCTGTAAAGCCCATAAAAGAAAACTAAGTATCATTTAGTGTTTTATCTCCCGTCTTTTAAATGTTTAACTATATTCAAACCCTAGTGTGTTCAGAGGATATAAAACAATTCAAGACATAGCCCATGCCTATTAGTGGACACACAAGAATTATAAAATTAATAACAATAAGGGGCACCTGGTTGGCTCAGTCCATTAAGCCTCTGCCTTCAGCTCAGGTCATGATCCCAGAGTCCTGGAATCGAGGGTCCTGGGATCAAGCCTTACATTGGGCTCCCTGCTCATTGGGAAGTCTGCTTCTCCCTCTCCCTCTGCCTGCTGCTGTGTTTACTTGTGCTTGCTCTCTCTCTCTCTCTTTCTCTCTCTCTCTGGCAAATAAATAAAATCTTTAAAAAAAAATTAATGATAAGAAAAATGTAATTAAAATCTTAACAGAAGATAATTATCATTGTTAGTTTTACAACAGTAAAATGATAAATGCACATCTTTAACTTTAATATATTTCTGATTTTATTAAAGACAATTAAAAAATATTTCACATTGTATTTTATATTTTACATAAATGTCAAAATCTGAAAAAATCTTTTTCAGATGATATGGATTCACTGATAATCTAAAGTTTTATTTTCAAAACCCTGTATTGTGTATGTGTGTGTGTGTGTGTGTGTGTTCCTTTTTTTATTGTTACAAGGATTCTAGAGGAGTTTTTGACAGATTGTTTTGGAAACACAAAGGATACAATCTAGGGAAGATTTTAATGACTCTGTGATATTTGAGATTGTTTTTAAAGGGTGAATGGAAATTTCCTCAGTGAAAAAGAATGTGGAAGAGGTATGTGTGGATTTAGGGAATTAAAGTAGAGGTAACAAGCATTTGCAGAGACCTAATGGTAAGAAAGGGTATGGCAAATGGAGGAAATGATGAGCTGTTTGCTTTCTCCTTCAGTTGTCTTTACTGAAGACAGAAGCAAAGGAATCAGAATTTAGGAAGATATTGTGTAGAACAGAAATTAGATTCAGATTGTGAAGGATCCTATATAATCTGTATGAGTTGGCATATTACTTTATTGGTAAATATGCTTAGAACTAGTTTAATTTTGAGAAAACTCACACTTCGAAGTATTCATCATACAAATTAGTTTTTTTTTTTTAAAAAAAGGATGTGAATGTTTAAGATATTAATTGGAAAATATATATTGTTTATTTTAAATTTTATTTTCAGTAATTAAACTGAATAGATGGGATTTAAAGCTTCATGGCAGTACATACTACCACACTGGTAGGAATACTTAAAGGGTAATTGACTAATTGCCAGAGACTGAACAAAGACTGGCTTGAGAGAAGAAAACTCCTAAAGGCCCAGCCTTACAAAGATCCCCACACTTTCATTAGTTTCACTACCACCTGGCACCCCATTGGGTTTCCAAATTGAAGACTGGAGAAAAACCCACTCATGCTCTGGAGGGCAGGGTGGGGTGAGCAGGGAATTAACCATTTTGAAATATGGTCAGAACTTTCTGTTCTCCTTAACAAAGGTCTGCCCTCAAGGAAATCTGTTTTACCCATTCTTAACCAACATGGATTTTACCAGAGAATAACCAAAGTGGGGGAAGGAAATACCATTTCCAGCCTACTTTATACCTCTTCTGTCACACAAGGAGAGGGTGAGCTGAAAAGCACTGAAGGTCATAACCAAGTAGCACAGACCACTAAACCACTGAGTCCTAATCATAAGTTGAAGAAAAACTTCTTCCCAACCCCTCACCTTACTGCCACACCAGCATTGCTGCTGTGTAACAGGAGATTACAATTTAAATAACTACAAGGCTCTGATTATTTAAGAAAGAGTCTTGGGGGGTGGGGTGGGCACCTGGGTGGCTCAGTTGGATAAGCGACTGCCTTTGGCTCAGGTCATGATCCTGGAGTCCTGGGATCAAAGTCCCGCATCGGGCTCCCAGCTCCATAGGGAGTCTGCTTCTCTCTCTGACCTTGTCCCCTCTCAAACTCTCTCTCCCTCTCTCTCTCTCTCTCTCTCTCTCTATCCCTCTCTCTCTCAATAAACAAACAAACAAATAAATAAAATCTTTTTAAAACCACAAGAAGAAAGAGTCTCCAGGGAAACCTAAAGACAACAGGGGAGACAGAAACTAGGAAACTAGAGGAAATAGTGGCCTCAGACACCTACGGCACAGACTGTTCCTTTGAAGAAACCATAATTCGATCGGTTTAGTTTCTAAAGGATTCATGTCCTGGGGCATTGTGGAAAATAGTAGAGCAATGTGTTGTTAATTGGGGGAGTTTTACAGCTGGGTATGTTTATGGAAAGAATGGGATGACTTGTACCGCTGTCTCTCAGGACTACTGTGGGCATGCCTAAGGCTGTGCCTTCCTGAAGAGCAACAGCAGAAGTTTAACCCTAGGGATTAAGGGTGTGGATGGATTTCATGAAAATAATGCAGCAAATAACAATAACAAGCTGGGGGCAGGGTTGCGTATATCTTTTTGAATTAGTGTTTCTGTTTTCTTTGGGTAAATACCCAATAGTGGGATTATTGGATCATGTGGTATCTCTATTTTTTAATTTTCTGAGGAACCTACATACTGTTTTCCACAAACTGGCAGCACCAGTTTGCATTCCCACCAACAGTGCACAAGGGTTCCCTTTTCTCCATATTCTCACCAATATCTATTTCTTGTATTTTTTTGTTTTAGCCATTCTGACAGATATAAAGGGATATTGTGGTTTTGATTTGCATTTCCCTGAGGATTAGCGATGTTGAGTATCTTTCTGTGTGTCTGTTGGCCGTTTGTATGTCTTCCTTGGAAAAATGTCTATTCAGATTCCCTGTCCAATTTTTAATAGATTTGTTTGTTTCTTTGCTATTGGGTCGGATGAGTTCTCTATAAATTTTGGACATTAACCCATTAGGTAGTAGATGGTTTGTAGATACCATCTCCCATTCCATAAGTTGCCTTTTCACTTTGTTAATTTTGTGTGCAATGCGCAAGGTTTTATGTTTGTTGTTGTTATTTGTGCTTTTGGTGTCATGTCCAAAAAAATCATTGCCTAGACCGATGTTGAACTTATTCCCTGTTTTCTTCTAGGAGTTTTATGGAATCAGCTCTTATGTTTAAGTCTTCGATCTATTTCAAGTTAATTTTTGTGAGTGGTGTATGATAGGGGTCCAATTATATTTTTCTGCATGCGGCTGTCTAGTTTTCCCAGCACCATTTGTTAAAGAGACTAACCTTTCTTCATCAGGTGTTCTTGGCTCCTTTATAAACATTAGTCAACCACGTATGTTGGAGATTAATTCTGGGTTCACTCTCTCCATTGGTCTGTGTGTTTATTGTTATGGTAGTACTATACTGTTTTGAAATTTTTTTTTTTAAAGATTTTATTTATTTATTAGAGAGACAGTGAGAGAGAGCATGAGAAGGGGGGAGAAGGTCAGAGTGAGAAGCGGACTCCCCATGGAGCCGGGAGCCCGACGTGGGACTCGATCCCGGAACTCCAGGATCATGACCCGAGCCGAAGGCAGTTGCTCAACCAACTGAGCCACCCAGGCGCCCTATACTGTTTTAATTACTGTAGCATTATAGTATAGTTTGAAATTAGTGCTGTGCACCTCCGTTTTTGTTCTTTTTTTTTATGATTGCTTTGGCTATTCAGGGTTTTTTGTGGTTCCATACAAATTTTAGGATCGGTGAAACATTTTCTGTTTCTGTGGAAAATGCCATTGGAATTTTGATAGCGATTGCCTTGACTCTGATAGCTTTGGATAGCATGGACATTTTAACAACATAAGCTCTCCCAGTCTAGTAACATGGAATGGAATGTCTTTCCATTTGTTTGTTTCTTTGACTTCTTTCAACAAAGTCTTGTGGTTTTCATTGAGTCGATCCTTTCCTAGGTTAAATTTATTTCTAAGTATTTCTTTGTTTTTGATGTTGTTGTGAATGGGATAGTTTTCTTTCTTTTTTATAGATTTTCATAGGTAGTATATAGAAACAAATGACTTATGTTTTGATTTTAAATCCTGCAACTTCACTGAATCCATTAGTTTCAATTGTTTGTTAGTTGAGTCTTTGTTATTTTTAATACATACATCATCCACAAATAACAATTTTACTTCTTCCTTTCCTGTTTATATGCCTTTTATTTCTTTGTATTGCCAAATTACTGTAGTGAGGACTTTTACTACTATGTTGAATAGGAATAGTGAGAGTTGTTCTTGTCCTGATTTTGGAGGAAAAACTTCTAGGTTTTCTCTGTTGAGTGTAATGTTAGCTGTAGGTTTGTGGTACATGCCGTTTAGTATGTTGACGTATGTTTCCTCCGTACAGCCTGTTGATATTTTTTATCATGAAAAGGTATCTTTTGTCAACTACTTTTTCTGCATCTATTGAGAAGATCATATGGTTTTTATCTTTCATTTTGTTAATGCGGCATGTCATACTTACTGATTTTCATGTGTTGAACGATCCTTACATCCCAGGGATAAATTGTACTTGGTCATGGTATATAATTTTTTCAGAGTTCTTAATTTGGTAAAATTTTGTTGAGAATTTTTACCTCTGTGTTCAACAGGGATATTGGTCTGTAGTTTGTTGTAGTGTGTCCTTATCTGGCTTACGTATCAGGGTGTTGCTGGCCTCATAGAATGAGTTTGGGAGTCTTCCTTTTTCTATTTTTGGGAAGAGTTTGAGCAGGCTTGGCATTAATTCTTCTTTAAGTATTTCCTTAAGTAGTTCCTAGTGAAGAAATCTGGCCCTGGGGTTTTCTGTGTTGGGAGGTTTTTGATTATGAATTCAATCTTCTTTGTTAATATTGGTCTATTCAGACTTTACTTCTTGACTCAGTCTTGATAGGTTGTATGATTCTAGGAAATTTTCTATGTCTTCTAGGTTATCTAATTAATGCACAGTAGTCTCATGATTCTGTTATTTCTGTAGTATCAGTTGTAATTTTTCCTCTTGCATTTCTGATTTTATTTGAGTCTTTTTTTTCTTAGCCTTGTTGAAGGTTTGTCAGTTTTGTATATCTTATGGGAAAAAACCCAAAGAAACAGCTCTTAGTTTTGATCTTTCTATTGTTTTTTTTCTGATCTCCATTTCATTTATTTCTACTCTGATCTTTTTTTATTATTTTCTTTCTTCTGCTAACTTTGGACTTAACTTGTTCTTCTTTTCCTAGTTCCTTGAGGGGCAAAGGATTAGTGATCTAATTTCTTAATAGAAGAAACCCTAGAATAACATCAATTTGAACTGCATAGGTTCACTTGTATGTGAATTTTTTCAATAAATACAGTTTAGTGCTATAAACAGTATTTTCTCTTAGGATTCTCTTAACATTTTTTTTTCTCTAGCTTACTTTATTATAAGAATACAGTATGTCTTCCATAAAACATACATACAAAATATTTGTTGAAGTGACTATATATTATTGGTAAGGCTTTTGGTAGATAGTAGGCTACTAGTAGTTAACATGAATTTTTAACTGTGTGCGAAGTTTGTGCCTCTAACCTCTGCATTGTTCAAGGGTCAATGGTATATATACCTCTATTGCTGTAAACATCCCTCTCAGAACTGCTTTTCCAGCATTCATTCCATATATTTTGTTATTTTATGTTTCATTTGTTTCAAGATACTCTTGGGTTACCTTTTTCATTTCTTCTTTGACCCATTTGTAGTGCAGGAGTATATTGTTTAGTTCCTACTTATATGTAGTTTTTGCACCGTTCCTCATGTTGTTGATTTGTTTTCATACCATTGTGGTTGGAAAAAAAGATAGTTGTTTGATTTCAGTCTTCTTAAATTTGCTAAGACTTGTTTTGTGTCCTACTGCATGATTTATCCTTGAGAATGTTCCATATGTACTTGAGAAGAATGTGTATTCTGTTGCTGTTAGTTTGAATGTTTATAGATGTCTTTTAGATCTATTTCATGTAACGTATGGTTCAAGTCCATTGTTTCCTTATTGAATTTCTATCTGGATGATCTTTCCATTTTTGAAAGTGGGTTATTAATGTCCCTTGCTATTATTGTATTGTACTATTTCTCCATATCTGTTAGTATTTGCATAATGTGTTTAGTTGCTCTGTTGGGTACATACGTATTTACAATTGTTATATCTCCTTGATGAATTGATCCCTTTATCATTATATAATGAATGACGTTCCTTGTTTCTTGTTACTGTTTTAGGCTTGAAGTCTGTTTTGTTTGATATAGATATATCTTGGTTTCCCCTTGCTTGGAGTATCTTTTTCTATCCCTCCTTTTTGAGGGGTTGTGCATCCTTAAAGCTGAAATGGATCTCTTGTAAGAAGCCTGTAGCTGAATTTTGTTTTTTTATCTGTCAAGCCACTCTGCCTTTTCATTGGTGAATTCACCTCTTTCCATTTAAAGTGATCATTGATATGTAAGAACTTGACGTAAAATGCCGTTTTATTTACCGCTTTCTAGTTTTCTTGTATTTCCGTTGTTTCTTTTCCCTCTGTTTCTGCATACCTTTGTTTAAATTAATTACTTTGTTTCCCTTTTCTGTCTTTTGTACATCTGTTTCTCTTTCTTTGGCTTCTGTACATCTACTATAGGTTTTCGTTTTGTAATTACAATGGAGTTTATCTTAGAAATAAAGTAGTTCATTTTAGGCTGATAGCATCTTATCTTCAAACACCCACAAAGCCTTCACCCTTTTATCATTCCCTTTTATATTAGTATCGTCAAAATGGAGCTTATGTTGTGGATGTTCTAAGTCTGACTATATTTTTTACCTTTCCCAGTGTACTGTATACTTTTTACTTTTTTACCTTTCCCAGTGTACTGTATATTTGATGTCACTGATTAGCATCTTTGCAGCTTAAAGAACTTTCACCAGCTTTAGAGTTGATGAACTCCCTCATCTTTTGTTTGTCTATGAAAGCCTTTATTTATCCTTCATATCTGAAGGATAACTTTGCCAGATGGAAGATTCTTGTCTGGCAGTTTTTATCTTTCAACCCCTTTCATACGGCTTTCTACTCTGTCCTGGCCTGTAGAATTTCTTCTGAGAAATCCACTGAAAGCATAATGGGGGCTCCTTTATAGGTTACATTCTTTTATTCCTGGCTGCCTTTAAGATTCTTTATTATTAATTTTTGATAGCTTCATTATAATATGTCTAGAAGACCTTTTTGCATTGAAATACTGGGGTGATCTGTTAGTTCCATGGACTTGTGTGTCCAAGTCTTTCTCCAGGTTTGAAATGTTCATTGTTATGTCTTTAAATAAACTCTCTGTCCTCTTCTCCCTCTTTTTTTCCTTCTGGAACCCTGATTATTGTAGTATTTTTCTTTTTTGCTGTAATCCCCGAGCTCATCCTTTCATTGCTTCCTTTAAATCTTTGTTCTGTCTTCTGCTGAGAGCTTCTTGAATGATTAGTACTATAGGTCATAAATATCCAAACTTTGCATTACCATGAAAATATTTACTTAGATGATTGGGCCAGGATCCCAAAGCAAGTTTTGCAAAGTAAGTTGAATCTCTTGACCTCTTTGGTGTGAAGGTTAAAACAAGATCTGAGTATTACTTAATAAAAGGTTAAAAAAGGGGGAGGCCTGGGTGGCTCAGTGGGTTAAAGCCTCTGCCTTTGGCTCAGGCCATGATCTCAGGGTCCTGGGATCAAGCTGCGCTTTGGGCTCTCTGCTCAGCAGGGAGCCTGCTTTCCCCTCTCTCTCTGCCTGCCTCTCTGCCTACTTGTGATCTCTCTCTCTCTCTCTGTCAAATAAAAAAAATTAAAATTAAAAAATCTTTAAAAAAAGAAAATTATAGGGGCGCCTGAGTGGCTCAGTGGGTTAAAGCCTCTGCCTTTGGCTCAGGTCATGGTCTCGGGGTCCTGGGATCGAGCCCCGCATTGGGCTCCCTGCTCAGCGGGGGAGCCTGCTTCCCCTCTCTCTCTGCCTGCCTCTCTGCCTAGTTGTGATCTCTTTCTATCAAATAAATAAATAAAATTAATAACATAAAATAAAAGGTTAAAAAAGGGGCTCTTGGGTGGCTCAGTTGTTAAGCGTCTGCCTTCAGCTCATGATCCCAGGGTCCTGGGATCAAGCCCCGCATCGGGCTCCCTGCTCAGCGGGAAGCCTGGTTCTCCCTCTCCCTCTCCCCCTGCTTATGTTTTCTCTTTCACCGTTTCTCTCTCTCTCTGTCAAATAAATAAAATATCTTTTAAAAAATAAAATAAAAAATAAAATAAAAGATTAAAAAAATGAGGCGAATCTCTTTTGCTGGTATTGATTATACTAATGAAGCTTTGAGAACTCCCTTCTAGGATTATATGACTTGGATAGAAGAAGAAAGGCAATGTAGAAAGGAAGAATAAAGTTTTTTAATAAATTTTTAAATAAACATTATAAATTTATAAATTTCATTTTATAAATTATAAAATTTATAAATTTTTAAATTTTTTATAAAATAAAAATTTTTTTCATAGTTTTATAAGTTTAATAATCCATAAAGCAAGTCAAGTATTAAAAAACCAAACTGCTCCTTGCTGTGCTGCCCTTTCTGGTTCAGGTCTCCGGGGGCAGGGGGAGCCTAAAATAAAATTTTTTATAAAATAAAAATAAAAGGGGGAAAAAGGAAAAATAAAAATTATTACACTTTTAAAGAAATAAAAGTATTTTTAGGGTTATTCCATAAGATCCTTAACATTTTTTTCAAATATTGCTTATAGTTTTGTGTATTTAATTTTTTTAAGATTTTGTTTTTGGGGAGGCAGTTTTAGATTCACAACGAAAATCAGAAAAATGTACAGAGATTTCCACATATCTCCTAACCCCACACATGCATAGCCTCCCCCCATTAACATCACTCATTATAATGGTATATTTTTTACTAAGGATGAGCTTATATTGACACATCATAATCATCCAAAGTCCATAGTTTACGTTGGGGTTCACTCTTGGTATTGTACATTATATGGGTTTGGATAAATATAGAATGATGTATGTATATTCATCATTATAATACATTACAGAATAATTTTTCTGCCTTAAGAATTCTCTGTGCCCCACATAATCATCTCCCCCGCTGACCTCTGTCACCCACTATTCTCTTTTTCCATAGTTTTGCTTTTTTCAAAATGTTATATAGTTGAAATCATATATTTTGTAACCTTTTCAGGTTGGCTTCTTTTACCTAGTTATATGGAGTTAAGTTCCTTCCCCATCTTTTCATGGCTTGATACATCATTTCTTTGTAGAGCTGAGTAATTTTCCATTATCTGGATATACCACAGTTAATTCATATATCTGCCTACTGAAGGCCATCTTGGTTGTTTTCAAGTTTTGGCAATTATTAATGAAACTGGTGTTCATACTCGTGCAGTTTTTTATGTATATGTAAATTCCTGTTTCATTTGAATAAACATCAACGAGTGCAATTGCTGCGTGGTACGTGTATATTTAGTTTCATAAGAAACTGACAAACTGTGTACCAAATCGGCTATACCATTTTTCATTCCCATCAAAATGAATGAGAGTGCCTGTTGCTTCACATCCCTGCCAATATTTAATGTTGCTAGTGTTCTGAATTTGGGCCATTCTGTAGGTGCATGGTGGTATTTTATTGTCTTAATTTGCATTTCCCTGTTGACACGATGTGAAGTATCTTTTCCCATGCTTATTTGCTCTCTTTGTCTTCTGTAGTGAGGTGTCTGATAATGTCTTTGGCTAGTTTTTTATTGGGCTTTTAAGTTTTTATTGAGTTTTAGGAGTTCTTTGTATATTTTGAATAATAGCATTTTATCAGATGTGTCCCCTGCAAATATTTTCTTCTAGTCTTTGTCTTGTCTTTTACTTTGCTTGATACTGTCTTTCACAGAGCAAAAATTGTTGATTTTAATGATATCCAGCTTATTTATTATTTCTTTCCTGGATCACGTTTTTGGTGTTCTATCTAATAAGCATCATCATGCCTAGGTCATCTAAGTTTTCTCCTGTGTTATCTTCTAGGAGTTTTATAGTTTTGATTTTACAGTTAGGTGTCTGATCCATTTTTAGTTATTTTTTGTGAAGGATGTAAGGTTAAGGACTTTGTTTAGATTCATATTTGTGCTCTTAAGTGTTGAGTTATTCCAACACCATTTTTTTTTAAAGATTTTATTTATTCATTTAACAGAGAGAGAACACAAGCAGGCAGAGAGGCAGGCAGAGGCAGAGAGAGGAGCAGGCTCCCTGCGGAGCAAGGAGCCCGATGCGGGACTCGATCCCAGGACGCTGGGATCATGACCTGAGCCGAAGGCAGCTGCTCAACCAACTGAGCCACCCAGGCGTCCCTCCAACACCATTTATTGAAGAGACTATCTTTGCTCCATTTTATTGCCTTAGCACCTTTTTCAAAGATCACTTGAGGGTGCCTGGGTGGCTCAGTGAGGCATCCACCTTCGGCTCAGGTCATAATCCTGGAGTCCTGGGATCAAGCCCCACGTCAGGCTCCCTGCTCAGCAGATAGTCTGCTTCTCCCTTCCCCTGCTCCTTCTCTCTCTATCTTGATCATTGTCTCAAATAAATAAATAAAATCTTAAAAAAAATCACTTGAATGTATTTATGGGGGATTATTCCTGAGTTCTTTGTTCTGTTTCATTGATCTGTTTTGTCTATCCTTGTACCAGTACCATACTGTCTTCATTACTGAAGCTTTAAAGTAAGTCTTGAGGTTTATGGTGTCAGTCTTCCAACTTTGGTGTTCTCTTTCAATATCATGTCGGCTATTGTGGGGCTTTTTTTCTCTTCATATAAACTTTAAAATTAGTTCATCAATATCCACAAAATAGTGGGATTTTGACTGAGGTTGCATTGAATCTAAAAGTGGAAAGAATTGACATCTTCACAGTACTGATTCTTCCTATCCATAAATATGGAGTGCCTTCATATTTATTTAGTTTATTTCATTCATTAGAGTTTTATAATTCATTAGAGTTTTATAATTCATTAGAGTTTTATAATTCATTAGAGTTTTATAATTTTCCTCATATAGTTCTAATATATATATATATATATATATATTCAGATTTCATTTATTTATTTGAGAGGGAACGAGAGAGGGAGAGAGCACAAGCGGGGGGAGCATTAGAAAGAGAGGGAGAAGCAGACTTCCCACAGAGCAGGTCCCAGCTTGGGACTTGATCTCAGGACTCTGAGATCACAACTTGAGCCGAAGGCATCTGCTTAACCGACTGAGCCACCCAGGCAGCCCTAATACATATTTTTAAAATTTATGTTTAAGTATTTCATTTTTGAGGGTGCTAATATAAATGTTACTGTGTTTTGTTTCGTTAAAGATTTTATTTGTTTACTTGAGAGAGAGAGAGAGATCACAGGTAGGCAGAGAGACAGGCAGAGGGAGAAGGGGAAGCAGTCTCCCTGCCAAGCAGAGAGCCTGATCCGGGGCTCGATCCCGGGACCCTGAGATCATGACCTGAGCCGAAGGCAGAGGCTTTAACCGACTGAGCCACCCAGGTGCCCCTGTTACTGTGTTTTTAGTTTCAAATTCTACTTGTTCATTATTTATATATAGGAAAGAAGTTGACTTTTTTATTAATCTTGTATCCTGCATCTTGCTATAATTGCTTATTAGTTCCAGGAATTTGTCACTTCTCTTTGATCTTCTACATAACAATCATGTCATCTATGAACAAAATTTTATGTCTTCTTTCCAATCAGTATCTTTCATTCCCTTTTTGTGCCTTAATTGTATCAACGCAGAATTCCCATATATGTTGGAAAGGAGAGGTGAACTGAAACATCCTTTCTTTACTTGATCTTATTAGAAAAACTTCTAGTTTTACACCATTGGTATAATGTTAACTGTAGGGGATTATTTTAGAAAGTCTTTTATCAAGTTGAGAAAGTTTCACTGTCTTCCTACTATAGTGAGAATTTTCATCATGAATGGTCATTAGATTTTTTCAAATGCTTCTTCTGCATATATAACTAAGTGATTTTTTTCCCTTTTAGTCTTTTAATGTGTCGGTTTATATTGATTTTTGAATGTTGAACCAGCCATGGATTCCTGAGATATGTCCCACTTGGTTTTGGTGTATAATTCTTTTTATACATTATTGAATTTGCTAATATTTTGAGGATTTTGAATCTTTGATCATGAAAGAGATTGTTCTCTAGTTTTCTTATAATGTTTTTGTCTGGTTTTGATATTAAAGTAATGCTAGCTTCATGGAATGACTTTAGGAGTTTTCCTTCTTGATCCCAGGGTCCTGGGATCGAGCTCCACATCAGGCTCTCTGCTCAGTGGGGAGCTGCTTCCCCCACCTCTCTCTGCCTGCCTCTCTGCCTACTTGTGATCTCTCTCTCTCTCTTTCTCTGTGTCAAATAAATAAATAAAATCTTAAAAAAAAAGAACCCTTTAAAAAAAAAAAAAGGAGTGTTCCTTCTGCTTCTATCCTCTGAAAAAGATTGTAGAGAATTGGGCGCCTGGGTGGCTCAGTTGGTTGAGCGGCTGCCTTTGGCTCAGGTCATGATCCCGGAGTCCCGGGATCGAGTCCCATATCGGACTCCCGGCTCTGCGGGAAGTCTGCTTCTCCCTCTGACTTTCTCCCCTCTCATTCTCAGTCTCTCGCTCTCTAATAAATTAAAAAAAAAAAAGATTGTAGAGAATTGGTACAGTTTCTTAATTAAATGCTTAGTAGTTCACTAGTGAACATCTGGGCCTAGTGCTTTCTTTTTTTTTTTTGAAGTTTCCTAATTGTTAATTAATTTTTTTAATATATTAATATATGCAGGTCTATTCAGATCATGTATTTCTTTGTGAGTTTTGGTTGATCATCTCTTTCAAAAAATTGGCCCATTTCATTGAGATTATCAAAACTTCTGGGCATAGGGCCCCTGGGTGGCGCAGTTGGTTGAGCGACTGCCTTCGGCTCGGGTCGTGATCCCGGAGTCCAGGGATCGAGTCCTGCATCGGGCTCCCAGCTCCATGGGGAGTCCGCTTCTCACTCTGACCTTCTCTCTCTCTCTGTCTCTCTTTCCTAATAAATAAATAAATAAAATCTTTAAAAAAAAAAAAAAAAACTTCTGGGCATAGACTTATTCATGGTATTCTTTGATTATGTAATTTGTATACTCTCTCTTTTTTTCTTAGTGTGGCTAAAGGCTTATTGATTTTAATTTTTCAGAGAACTACATTTTGGGTTCATTGATATTCTCTATTGGTCTACTGTTTTCAGTTTCATTGATTCCTGCTCTACTATTTTTCTTTATTTTTTTTCTTTCTTTAGATTTAATCTCCCCTTTTTAAGATCTTTCTTATTTATTTGTTTGTTTGTTTATTTGATTTGTTTGAGAGTGAAAGAACGAGAGTGAGCGTGTAAGCAGGAATGAGGGACAGAAGGAGGAGAGAATCCTCAAGCAGATTCCTGGATGAGTGCAGAGCTGGATGCTGGGATCATGACCTGAGCCGAAATCCAGAGTCAGCTGCTCAACTAACTGAGCCACCCAGGCGCCTCTGTACTCTTCTTTTTTTTAAAAGTGGAAACTTAGATTATTGATTTTTTTTGTCTTCTTCACTTACGTATGCATTCAGTGTCCTAGAGTTCCTTCTAAGCACTGCTTTTGCCAGGTTTCACATATTTGATAGGTTGTGTTTTTAGTTCCATTTAGTTCAAATAATTTTTCCTTTCTCTTGAGATTTCTTGACTCATGTTTTATTTATAGATATGTTATTTAATCTCCAGGCATTTTAGGATTCCAGTAGTTCTTTTGTTACTGATTTCTAGATTAATTTGTTGTGCTTTGAAAGTAGGTATTGTGTGATTTCTGTTCTTTGAAATTTGTTAAGGTGTGTTTTATGGCTAAGAACATGATCTGTCTTGGTGAATGTTTCAAATGAGCTTGGGAAAAATGTATGTTTTCATATTGTAAGAAGTAATCTATAAAGGTCAGTTTTATCCATTTGATAATGTTGTTGAGTTCGGCTATGTCCTTAATGATTTTCTCTGTGCTGAATTTGTCCATTTTAGATAAAGGGGTGTTGAAGTCACCCAATAGTGTATTCATGTAGTTCTATTGGTTTTTGCCTCTGGTAGTTTGATGTTATGTTGTTAGGTTCATATTCATTAAGATTCCGTAATGTCTTCTAGGAGAATTTACAGCTATCATTGTGGAATGCCCTACTTTATCTTCAATTACTATTTGCTTTAAAGCTATGCTTTTTGTAATTATTAGAGCTACTCTTTTTTTCTTTCATTCTTACTTTTTTGAGATCTAATTGACATATAACATTAATTTCAGGTGTACAATAATGATTCAATATTTGTATATATCGCACAATGGTTATCACTGTATATCTGGTCAGTATTCATCACTATACAGTTACAATTCTTTTTCCTTGTGATGAGAACTTTTAAGATCTGTCTTAGTAACTTTGAAATACACAATACAGTATTATTTAACTATAGTCACGGTGATATACATTACATCCCTAGTACTCCTGCTTTTTTTTTTTTTTAACTAGTTTTAGCATGGTATATTTTTATACATTTGTTTGTATTTAACCTATATATGTTTTTATATTTAAACAAAATATTGTTGTGTCTCATGTTTGAGCCACTCTGACAGTATGTCTTTTGATTGTTATATTTAGCCTTTTGACATTTTAAAGGATTTTTGATATATTTGTATTAATAACCTGTCATATTCATTACTGTTTTCTATTTGTTGCCCTTGTTCTTTGATTCCATTTTTGTGTTTCACTCTTTTTTCTGCCATTCTTGTTTTAATTGAGCATTTTTTATGATTTCATTCTCTCTCTTTTCCTAGCTTATTGGTTTTACTTTTTCTTTTATGTTTTTTTTAGTGATTTCTCTAGAGTTTGCAACTATATTTACATTAGTCTAAGTCTATTTTGAAATAATATACTAATTTCTTCCTCCTGTCCCTTGTGTCATTGCTGTCAATCATTTCTCTTATATATAAACATATAAGTATATAATTGTATATATCTAATAGGTACATAAACATACATAGTTGTATACATTTTTGCTTTTATTATTTTGAACAAACTATTACATGTTAGATCAGTTAAGAAGAAGAAAAATCAAATTTATTTTACCATCTCTTAGTCTCTCTTCAGTGTTTTTCCTTTATATAGATCAGAGTTTCTGGCCTATGTAATTTTTTTTTTCTTTTAACATTTCTTGCAAGGCAGGTCTCCTCAACAAATTCCCCCAATTTTTGAGAAAGTCTTTTTTTCTCATTCATTTTTGAAGGATAATTTCACAGAATATGAAATTTGGGGTTGATGGGCTTTTTCTCTCAACACTTTACCTACTCTCTTCCTGCTTCATGATTTCTGAGAAGTTGGACTTAACTCTTCTTACCTCTGTTCCTCTGTAGGTAAGATGTTTTTTCCTCTGGCTTCTTTCAAGATGTTTATCTTTAATTTTCTGTAATTTAAAAGTGATATACCTAGGTATGGTTTTTAAGGCATTTATCCTGCTCGTGTTCTCTGATCTTCCTTGATCTGTTTGGCATTTTATGTTAATTTGGGAAAGTTCCTTAGTCATTTTCATTTCAAACATTTCTTCTGTTACTTTCTCTTCTCCTTCCAGTATTTCCATTACCATATGTTACTATATGTCACATCTTTTGTAGTTGTCCCACAGTTCTTGGATAGTCTCTTCTGTTCTTTAGTCTTTGTTCTCTTTGCTTTTGGGGTTTTTAGGATTTTATTGATATATCTTCTGCCTTAGAGATTATTTCCTCAGCTGTGTCCAGTGTACTATTAAGGTCGTGAAAAGTATTGTTTCTGTGATAGTGTTTTTTACCCATAGCATATGGGAGGAGGCGGTCTTTCTGGTGAAATCTAATGATTTCCATCTCTGTGCTTACATTGCCCATCTGTTCTTAAATTCTTTTTACTTTATCCATTAGCACCCTTGGCATATTAATCATAGATGTTGTAAGTTCCCAGTCCGATCATTCCAACATCTCTTCCATGTCTGGTTCTGCTCTATCTCTTCACATTGTATTTTTGCCTTTTGGTATGCCTTGTAATTGTTTGATAGCCAGGCATGATATTCCAGTAAAAGGAAGTGCTATAAATAGGCCCTTAGTAATGTTGTTGTGAGGTGTAGGGAGATGGCAAGTGTTCTGTATCCTATGATCAGGTCTCAGTGTTTTAGAGAGCCCATGCCTCTAGACTGTGAGCTTCACAAGTGTTCCTCTGGTTTTTTTTCTTCCCTGCTAGGTGGGATAGGATGGCTTGAGTGAGTTAATTAGGCTTCCCCAGGTTAGGTAAACTCTATTACCCGAGCAGGTGAGGATTTGGTTAACTAGTTTCCCCTGAAGGCAGACCTTTTTAAGAACAGAGCGCTCCGGTATATTTCAAGATGGTTCTTTTTCCCCTTCCCTTGCTGGAAACCCTAGCGTATTTTTCTCTGATATTTCTCTGAATCTGATTGGACTCCTAGAGGTAAATTTCACAATATTGCAGGAGGTCTCCCCTCCCCTGTAACTGGGTCCCTCGGAGTTTTTCACTCTTGAATTTGTCCACACGGAAGCCTCCAACCATTCTTAAATTACAGTTCGGGTCCTCTGGCACTGGTTCCCCTGGCAGTTTCTGTTCAGTGAGTCTCTGCCCTGGTAAGCTGCTTTCTCTGTCTTCACCTGGTGGGCTCTCAGACCTTTGGATTAGCAGTCCCTGCACCCTCCCCTCTCTTATGAATCCAAGAAGAGGTGTTGATTTCTCAACCTGTTGAGCTTTTTACTTTTTACAATGGAATGGTGATTTCTAAGCTCCTTACAGAACCAGAAAACTACTTGTAGTTTTGGCATATCTTATTGGTATATCTTGAACTTTTAATTTGTGACATGTGCTTTTATATATTTCTCTAGACATAAAATTAGGAAAGGCATAGTTCACAGCACTTATTATGATATAACTTTCTTTAGTTGAGTATATAAATTCCAATTTTTTTTCATGAAGCACCAAAATCTTTAGATTTCTTAGGTAATGTGTGTGTGTATATATATATATGATTGAATGTTTAGATGTTCTGAATATACGGTTAAAAGATTATTTTTTGCATTATTTTCCTAAGTTAATGTTTTTATTTTTATTCAGTATTTTAAATACTCCAATTCATTCTTTTTATCCAGGTTGAAGATTGTAAAAATTTCTTTTAAGTGCAAACAGTTTTTTATTCAACTTAGAAAAGAAGTGGTGAGTAGTGATCTAATAATTATTAGTATAAATGAATATATTTATAAATATTTGTATAAATATAAATAACATATAAACATGAATAATATTTATATAAATGAAGTCTTAAGAAATGAAGTCATTCATGGCTGGACTTTTAGTATGATTGAAAGTGTTACTAATACAGTTGATAACTGCCTACTGAGTTAGTTAATTCACATTTTATGACAATGTTTATTTCCACAGTGTCACTGTGGTTCTTCTTTTTTTCTTTTTAAAAAGATTTTATTTATTTATTTGACAGAGAAAGAGAGATCACAAGTAGGCAGAGAGGCATGTGGAGACAGAGGGGGAAGCAGGCTCCCCACTGAGCAGAGAGCCCAATGCAGGGCTCGATCCCAGGACCCTGAGATCATGCCCCGAGCCAAAGGCAGAGGCTTAACCCACTGAGCCACCCAGGCACCCCTTCACTGTGGTTCTGATTTAAAGTTCTTCTATATATCCATTTTGCTCTCTTTTGAACTTTGATCTCAATCGTGATGCTCATTGTCAGTTGCCAAGGGTCTGTTCGTGAAGGTGGTAACTGAGCATTATATTTTTATATATGTATTCCCCCCCACTAATCTTCAGCACTTCTTTTCATATGTAGCCCATTTTATATTAGGGAGACTGAGTAGTTTTGTTTCTAGTTCATGAATTTATAGTATATTTCCTCCCTTTGTGGGAATGATAATGTCCTTTTTATATATTAAATAAAACAAATTGAGTTATTGTGGAAATACAGTGTTTGGAAAGAACTTCACCTTGTTAATTATTTTATCTATTTAATCAAAATTAAAATAATTTATCCTTTAATTATTTCTTATAAATCTTAACAGATTAATGCAGATTTCAAGATGGTTGTGTGTGCATATATGTGTAAAATGTATTTGAGACCTTAGAGATATTTGAGTCAGCTGCATTTTATCAGAGGGTAATGATCTAAGTGACTGATTTATCATTTATACTCAAAAATATAGAAGTTTTTTTCCTATCGTTTTATTGAATTATACAGAAAAGTAAATATTAAGGATAGTGTTTCTGGTAAGTATATAATAAATATATAATGTTAATATGTAGAACATTACCACCACCTTGGTATTATTGCTAATGGAGCTGATGCCCCTTTGTGTTATTAACCTTCCTGAGAGGTAAATACTATTCTTATTTGTATCACCATAGATTAGTTTGCTTATTGAAAAATTGCTTATTGCTAATTTTTGAAGTTTAAAAAATAAAATCCAAACTTAACATTGTGAATTCATCCATATTTTTGCACATAGCAATAGTTTTCCTATTGCTGCTTGGTATTATATTGAGTGAATATACCATAAGTTATTCATTCTTACGTTAGTGGACAATTTTGGCATTTCCAGGTTGTGGCTATTATGACTAATGCTGCTAAAGAAAATGCTCGTACATGTTTCAAAACATCTTATCTGGAAACTAGAGAACAAATACTTTAAATTATTATATTGGTAGAAGGCAGTGTAGAAGTCAATTTTTCTAATTTTTTCCCTATTAGTACTATCATTATTAGCAATAATAGTTGTGGTATTTAACATTTTTTGAGGTCTTATTATATATCTGTTAATTACACAGCTGTTTTCATATCGTTTAATCCTCACAACCATTCTTCGAGGTAGTATATCATTAGGAATGTGTTTAGCCACAGATAACATGAACACAAGTCATCTAACAACTGATTAAAGAGTGTATATAGTCACAGTCTACAGAATGTTGCCTTGTTAATGTTTCTCTTTGAAACATATCTTCATTTTTAAATACCCAAATTTTATACAAAGTATGCATCTTTCAATACAACAGTTTGTAACTATTATATACAAAATGCAGAGGGTGTTTTTTGTTGCAGATTTGTTACAAATTGTCCAAATACAATTAGTAGAAAGTCAAAACCACACAGAATTTTTGAACCATGGGAAGTGTCAAAAGAACATATATGATTCTTAGATCTATTCTTCTGAGTGGCATTACTGTGAATTGCTCTGTGTAAGATCTTCTCTGTTATTTTGCATTATTTATGGAGTGTGGTACAACATGTAAACTATTAATTAGGGCCTACAAAGCCACTGTTAAGCATAATTAAGAATTCTTTGGTGATCAAGAGGTGGTATTTTAAACATGTTATCTTCTAACATAATAGTTTAATGTTTATACATGGGCATCTTACTGTATTTAGCTACAAAATTATCTTCATATCTTTTGAGAGGCAAGTATTTAACAGGCATAGAAGGGAAACTCACCTTAAAAGAAAAGATCAGTAACTTGAGCTATGTTAAAATTAAAACTGTATTCACCAAAAGACATCATTAAGGGAGTGAAGTAGCACAGAATATGTATATCATACACATGCACACACACATCATTGGTGATATATCCAACCCAATCCAAAAATATACTACTGATTTGAACACATACTTCAGAAATGAGGTCATCCACACGGCCAGTAACATGAGAAGGTGTTGAACCTCATTAATCATCAGCGAAGAGTAAATTATAACCAAAATGTGATACTTGTACACATCCACCAGAATAGTGTAATGAAAAGATTGAAAAGTGAGTGGTTGGTGAATGTGTGGAGGGATAGACTGCTGGTGGGAGGAAGTATATATTGATGTAACTATTTTGCAAACTGTTGGGCATTATCTACTGAAGATGAACACAAATATCTTATGATCCAACAACAGAAATGCACACACATAGCAGTATCTTTATATCCTCAAACTGGAAACATCAAATGTCTATCAATAACAAATGGATAAATAAACTGGTATATTCTTATGGTAGAATGTTATATAGAATGAAAATGACTTTCACAACTGTATGGATGAATATAGAAACATAATACTGAACAAAAGAAATCAGACCGAAAGACATGTATGTATGATTCCATGTATATAAAGTTCAAAAATAGGTATAAATAATCTATGGTGATAAAAGTCAGAAGAGTGATTACCTTTGCAAAGATAATCCTATAGAAAGGGAACACAAAGAGTACTTCAGAGTTGCTGGTAATAATCCATTTCTCGTTCTGGTTGGGTGTTAAATGGTTGCATTCGTTGTGTGAGAACCAGAACTGTACACTTAAAACATGTGTGCCTTACTATATATAATTTATTTCAGTGAAACCATTTAAATAGTAATTTGTGCCAAACTTTTAGAGCCAAATTAAAGAAAGGATTCTATTATGTTGCTACTTACTTTAAAATTTGAGTTGCATAATAATGTTCAGAAGTACTGCATGAATATTCCTGTGTACTGACAATCTAGATAGGTTTAAAAATTTCAAAATATTTTTAATAGGTGTGATAGTGTATCTTAAAGTTTAATTTGTGGGCCAGGATTATATTTTGAATTAGAATTATAGCTAGAAAGTTTTGAAAACATATATATTAGTTTTTAAATGTATTTCTAACTGTGTTCTAAAATAAAAGTCCTTAAGAGTCATAATATTAACAGAATGAGGTGAGATCCACATTTTGCAAACCTTTACATTTATTTTACTGCTTTCTTATTAGGTAAGCAAAAAAGGTATTGTGCTACAAAGATTAGCTGTTTGTAAGCCTCGAATATTTATCTGCAGAAAGTAAACTAAGTGGAGCATTAGATCCTGATGTTTTTCTGGTATTCTCTGCATTTTGTCATTTATTACAGCATGAATCTAGAGAAACATTATTGGGATTTAATATGGTGAATTACAGAGCATGCAAAAATTTGTGGAAAGCATGTGTAGAACATCACACATTCTTCCGTTTGGACAGACCACTTCCACCTCAAAAGAATTTTTTTGCACATTATTTTACATTAGGTTCAAAATTTCGGTACTGGTGAGTATTGCTTATGCATTAATGCTTTGTTATTGGATTTTTATTCACTTTAAAATAAAGGCCTGTTGTAATCAATCATAGAATGTGTATAATTCATACACACCTACTGAGTCAAAATCTCTGGAGCATGGATCCTATATATAGATTAGCAAAAAGTTCTAAAGGTTCTTTTGATCTAACCAGATGGAGAAATCTCTTCCATTGACCGTATTCCTAATAAGATCATTATTTTCTAAAGTAAATCAATCATATTTAATTATTTACATTCTAAACATGACGAATTCCATTGTGTCTTTGTTAAATATTTACATTAAAATTTTTCTTTGTTCTGAGACATCTTTATTTGTAAAAGCAAAAGTATCTTCTGCATGAGCATATAATTGCCAGTTTCCCTCACTATCCAAAAGTAGAATGTTCCTATGAAACCTTTTGTAAGCGAGATGGCATGAAGTAAAGAAGCCATTACCATTAATTTATATGGAAAGATGGTTTAGCATTTCCAGACCCCAAGAATCACCCATAGGCTTTTTTTTCTGATACCTTAGGACACATCTTACCAACAAATGCACAAAATAAATCGAGATAAACCACAGATGATCAAAGACACTGTTCAAATGTGTGGCTTTGGTGGCTTAATGCTGCGATGCTGAGTGTACTTCATTGGAAGGATCTTGGTGGGGTACTCTCACTGCAGTGTACACAGCCTCAACAGTGGTGTGCTATAAAACAAATTCTGAATGCTCTTTTCTCCCTTTTTTTGTAAAAGCAGAATGGCATAACACAAACTTTGAAAAAGTGGGGGATAACTATACTTTGCTTTTTTATGTATGAGTTTGCTAAATCCTTTGTTATAAAGAGTTCAAACAGCTATTATGCAAAACTCACATTTAGTCATTGAACAATAACCCCAGATTCCTTTTCCTAAAACTGTCTTATTTATTCTTGATAGCTTTTATTTTTCCTGAAGGAAACAGTCTTTGAGGGATAATTCTAAATTTGGAGAAGTTCTGATTAATTTTGCCTCTGGAATTCTTAAAAGATCCATGAAAGCTAGTTTTTAAGTGCAACCTGGTAAGAATCACATAGCAAAGTTGTTCATAATCTTTTACTTAAACGAATGTTATCCATTTCTGTTTCTGCTTCAAAAAAGATTTTCCATGTTCAGTAAATAAACCCTTTTATCATTATGTGTTAGGTTAATTCATGTTATATATTCATGAATTTAGAGTGGCCCAGAAATCTTAAACATTTATAAATGCCTAATTTGTAATCTCAGAAAAAATAACAGCATAAAGCTTTTAATATGCCATTAAAAATATATGCCCTCCCCCCCAAAGCAGCTCCCAAATTCAGTGGCAACACTTTAACAGTATTAGGAAACTTTTAACCACAAAATGGCACAGCAGATTCTTAAGTGGTATCATGTTTAACTCTTCTGTACCCTTCCTAAAAGCAATTTTGAGAAAAGTAAGGTGTTGGTACTGATAAATTTTAAAAAAAATAGACTGATGGGGCATCTGGATGGCTTAGTCTGTTAAACATCTGACTCTTGATCTCAGTTCAGGTCTTGATCTCAGGGTCATGAGTTCAAGCCCCACACTTGGCTCCATGCTTGGTTTGGAGCCTACTTGGATGGATGGGTGGATGGTTGGATGGATGGATAGATGGATGGACGGATGACAGATGGACTCAGAGAGCAAGTATTAGATCATTGGTGAAAGTCAAGAAAAAGACTTAAAAAGCCTTATCTAAATCTCAGGAAGGGCAAAAGAAATCTCCATTGAGAAAATAGTGTAGACCATAACAGTAGTCCCTCAATAAACTTAATTATTAATTAAGTGACCGTCAGGGTTATTATCTAAGGACTATACTTAATCTTTAGCAGAATTCTTCCTTCCCTCTGCCCTTGAAAATATGACATACACATAAATGTACACACACCATTTTTCTTAGGCAACGAAGAAATACATAGAATGTAGTAACCTGCCTTCCACTGTAATTGAGATTGGTATCAGATACGATGAGTAAAAAATGAAGGATTTTACCCAATATATACCACAGCAAACAAAATCTAATCACAATGACAAGTACAAAAGACAGTTAAAGAAACCAGTTTGGGAGAAAAATCACTGAAACAGAATGAAATTTCAACCACAGATGTTAATAAAAACAAGCTAAAGAACAATCTTAAGAAAAAAATATTGGCAGGGTGAGTGAGGAGCGATCCTGCCATTCAGGCTGTTATTGTCCTTGGGGGAATATGGCCCTCATACTCGCAGATTTTATATTTTTAAATGCTTTATTAAGGTGTAATTGGTGTACAGTAAGCTACCATATTTAAAATTTGGAGTTAAATGATGTAAACATGATGTTTGGAGATTTATTTACATCCCTGAATGCATCACCATGATCAAGACAGCAAGCATATCCTCCCTCATTTTTCCCTTATGTTCCTCTGTAACTTCTTTCTTTCACCCTTCTTTGTTCCCATGCAGCCACTGATCTGCTTTCTGTCTCTATAAATGGGTTTGCATTTTACAGGATTTTATAGAAATTGAAACATATATGCTACATATTCTTTTTTTAGTCCCGCCTCTTTGACTCATCATAATTATTCTGAAATTCATCCGTGGTGTTGTCTGTATTGGTGGTTCGTTTCTTTTTATTGTGGAATAATTCTTTTTATTCCACTGTATAGATATATCACAATATGTTCATCCATCCACTTGCTTATGGATATTAAGTGATTGTTGTTTCCACCATTTGGGTTGTTTCCAGGTTTGAGCTATTACAAATAAAGCTGCTATGAGCATTCATGTAGAAGTATTTATATAGTTTAACTTCCCTTGGTTAAACACCTGTGAGTGCAGTGGCTAGATTACAAGGTAGATGTATGTTTGACTTTGCAAGAAACTGTCAATCATTTTTTCAAGGTGGTTTTTACCATTTTATGTACCTGCCAGCTGTGAGAGTTCCATTACGTTTTCATCAATGCCTGTCGTTACCTCTTCTGCAGAGTACACAATTTTGATGAAATTTAATTTACCATTGTCTTCTTTCATAGATCTTTCTTTTGGCCTCATATCTAAGAAATCTTTGCCAAACCCGAAGGCTGAAAAGATTTATTCCTCTGTTTTCTTTTAAGAGCTTTATAGTTTTAGTTCTTACACTTAGGTCTGTGATCCATTTGGACATAATTTTTGTATATGGTTTGAAATATATACAAAAAATATATAAAGTTCAAGTGCCATTCAAGTCTAAAGCCAATAAACATTATCAAATATACAAAGCCTCAGAGAATATAACGTCTCGAGCCCATCTGGGGGGAAAAAATTTTTTTTTAGGATTTTATGTTTAGATGATCTCTACACCCAGTGTGGGGCTCTAACTTACAACTCTGAGATCAAGAATCACATGCTTTACTGACTGAGCCAGCCAGGCACCCAGGAAAAAAACTTTTTTAAGAAAATTAAGTCATCTGAGAGATAAGTCAACATGACTCAAAAAGAAACTTGGCAAAGGAACTAAGAATGAAGGTTAGGTCCTTTAAACATACAACTAATCCTTGACAACTATCAGAATTATAACTATAGAACAGAAATAAAATGCTATAAACTTTGATAAAGTAAAAATAACAATATAAGAAAATGAGAAAGCAAGGAACTAGTGGAAGTATGAGAATCCAGAGTAACAAAAATTAAATATTAATAACACCAGCTCCTTAAGATTTTCCCAATCTTTCTTTCTTTATATGTGAATGGCAGTCATCTTCTTTTAGTTCAAGGGAAATCAGTTTAATACTGTTGTCATTAGGGGCGCCTGGGTGGCTCAGTGGGTTAAAGCCTCTGCCTTCGGCTCAGGTCATGATCTCAGGGTCCTGGGATCGAGCCCCGCATCGGGCTCTCTGCTCAGCAGGGAGCCTGCTTCCTCCTCTCTCTCTACCTGCCTCTCTGCCTACTTGTGATCTCTCTCTCTCTGTCAAATAAATAAATAAAATCTTTAAAAAAAATACTGTTGTCATTAAAAGTGGGCTATATAGCATAATCATTGTGTTAATAGAATTATGTCCTTATTTTTAGCATTTTTTATATAGAGAGAGTTTTAGAATGATTTTTATTTGCTAATAACGGAGCTTATTTCTTAGGGATAAGACTTGATAAATTTGGAGGTTTTATTGCTTTTTAATTTAATTTTCTTTTTTTAATTTGGAATTTTAAAAAACTCTTGTTTTGCTTTTCTATATTGCTGAAATTACTTTTAATGAACCTGTGTTCTTCTACCAATTGTCATTTTCTCATTGTTCTAAAAATAAGTATCTTACTGTCAGAATTTGGTGTTCTTAGATTATGGTACAGTTTTGTATTCTGTTCTAATAATAGAAATATTAAGCCCCTAAAGGACAATATTATGGATAATATGAAATATAAACCTTTAATGCTCCCTCATATTTCAATTCTACCTTTATGTTTTTGTTACAAAAGTCAACTTGTTAATCCAGCCTTTTGAGTAATAACTGTCCCATTTGAATCCTCTTCACGGGTAAATTATCAGTCAGAGACAGAGGAAGTCCTTTTGATTTTTCACATAAAAGCAGTTTGAGGGAATTGGTTACACAGGTATTAGGGAGGCTAGCAAAACAAAAGGGAGAAAAAGGAGAATTTTAGAGAAGTAAACAGGAAGAATGGATAATGCTTAAGGATCAGAAACTTGTGTTACATCTAGGCTGGAGTCCATAAGCCTAGACCTGCTACTCCATCATTAGAGCCACTGTCACGGTCGGTTCCAGATCTGCCCGAGAGGTGCTGCTTTGATCAGAGGTGGTACATACCATCTACGAGGTGCTGTTTTTCCCAGCGTCCTATTCCTACTCTTGTTACAGCAGCCACCAGTGTCTGCCAGTCTTCTGCTTTTGACTCCCTCTACTTTCTGATCACCCACCAGAAAAAAAGTGGAACCTAACAGAAAACCAACTCACAGAGGAACCTAGAAAATGGTTTGTTGACTAGCAAGCCTCCTACAAAACTTAGCCAAGCACTGGAGGAGGACTGAGGCCCGTGACAGCTCAGTTAACATTAAATTAAATTAGTGTATATAAGTAAGCCATACATGTTTATCATTGTAAAAGTTAAATTTTATGTTTGTAGTCCTTACAAACTTTTAAAAATATCCAAAACACCTTTTAGTCATCAAAATGATTAATAATCTTGTAATTGAGGTAGGAATGGCAGCATGGTAAATGTTTATCTCGACATGGTCCTATCCCTGATGGGTATGTATGCATTAAATAAATATTTTTTCCCTCATAATAAGCAATGGTTAGAAATACTAGAACTTTTATAAGACTTAAATTGTTGATATATTATTTAGACTGAGAGATGGAATTCATATATCAGAGAATTTATTAGTTACTACACCAACCTACTGAAATACACACCTTTATTACCTCTCTTCCAAAATATCCAAGGGATTAAAGTCGTTGTTCTAATGTGGAAATACAAAACAATAGTTTTGTATTTGTTACCTCAATTTGTTACCTTGTTCACAATTGCAAGTATACTTTATCCTTCTTACAGGAAATGTATTTTCTTAAGAAACTTCAGTGTACCTAAGTTTAAAAATCATGGTTAGGTTTCTGACTTTTCCCAAAACTTGAACAGATAGACCATTCTGTTTACATGTATCTATACTTATCCATGGACGATGGATCTTAAAATTGCATACTTGCTTTAGAAACCTATATTTGACTGTTTTTATGTGAATTAGATATCTACATATGTAAATGGTTTTATTTGCTATTACTAGACATTTATATCTATTCACACTTAAATAATGTGATGAGTCAAGTAGCAAATTCCCCAAAAAACAAGTTTTTAGTAACAGATTTGGTCTGAACACATTGGTTTACCACAGAGGAGGCTCAGTTTCCACGCATCAACTGTGTTCTTGCTACATGGATCGGCTTCCATTCACAACCATATTTCTGTCCTTATTTCCTTCCTGTATACAAAAGTCTGGAGTTGTCGATGTCTGGACAGGGCAGGATTTGAGGACATAACCAGTCTGCGTATCTGTGATCATTATCAGTAGACAAGAAAGAAAAGCCCAAGGAAAAAGTAAGAATCTTCAAGATTCCTCATGTTTCAGGTCCTTCATCAAGGAGTAGTAGAGACAGTAGCTAAACCACAGGCCCAACCTATGATGTGAGGGTGATAGTCATTCTCAACATGAAGTATCTGAAAATGGAGTGTCTATGGAACACACTGTTGTTCATTAATGATAGAGCCATAAATAAGCTTCATCCATTCGGATAGAACTGGAATTTAGTCCAGTCTTTTCTTCTTCCCCTCTGCCACCTTTTCTCTGCTAGAAATTTGTCTCTTATGAAGTTGTAATATAATCATGTTGTATGTTGTTACTTTATTTTACTGTTCTCTTTAAGATTTTATTATTGTGCATGTTTATGTATTTCAGTGGGAGAACTGAAGTCCAGTCAGTTCAGTATGGCAAAGAAAAAGCAAATAAGGACAGGGTATTTGCAAGGTAAGCCACCTCTATTTCAGTGTCTGAATTGTTTTTAAGAGAGAAAAATTA
>CM052810.1:82009135-82102697 GCA_028533885.1 Nasua narica | reverse complement strand
ATATATGTATATAATTAAATAATGATAAATAGATGTCAGTGTATTCATAGAATTTGTTCACCCAAAAGGTTGAATAGAAAACATTTGAGTTTTGGTATGAAATACAATATTTGAAGTAGTCAAACTTAGGAAATATTTTAAACACATTAATATCCAATAAGTGTGTACTACATCCTACTTTTTCTTTTTTTTTTTTTTAAAGATTTTATTTATTTACTAGAGAGAGAGAGACTGAGAATGAGAGGGGAGAAGGTCAGAGGGAGAAGCAGACATCCCGCAGAGCCGGGAGTCCGATACGGGACCCGATCCCGGGACTCCGAGATCATGACCTGAGCCGAAGGCAGTCGCTTAACCAACTGAGCCACCCAGGCGCCCTACATTCTACTTTTTAAAAAATATTTTCTTTTAGAGAGCACAAGCAGGGGGAGGAGCAGAAGGAGAGGGATAAGTAGACTCAGGGCTAAGCACAGAGCCTGATGTGAGGCTTGATCCCATAACCCGAGATCACATCCTGAGCTAAAATCATGAGTTGGACACCCAACCAGCTGAGCCACCCAGGCACCCCTGTACTAAATTCTAAAAGTTGTGTCACCAGTGGGTGTTTTTCAGCCCAAGAATAAACTTTTACTGTAACAAAAGTAGTTTGGGTTAGAGAATATTACTTCATACCTATGTGTTTTCCTAGCTACTAAACTGCTAAAAAAGATAGACTCACAAGTTCTTCTCTTACCAGTTACAGATTGCTAAATCACCTTTCTTTTATAAAATACTGCATATATTCAGAGGCTAATCAACTATTTGAAGAAAACCCAGAGCCATCTTTTTTCGTCTTTTTTCCAGCCACCCATTTTCCCCATTTGTTACTAGTTACCACTAAATAATTAGAGCAAATTACAAGAGACAGAGGAAAGATGAATGAGTTAATTAATTAGCAATAGCTCTGATTAAACTTCCTAGGTAATGAAACAGTTTTAGATATGATCTGAAAAGGTTGTTTTCTCAACTCTAAAAAGACTGTATAGTGTGATGGTTAAGAACATAGGCCCTGGAATCATCACTGAAAGTTTGAACTTTGAGCAAGTTAATTAATCTCTTTGTCCCATTTTCCTCATCTATGAATTATAATAACTGTCTTTCTTGTAGTATTGTTACAAGGGTTAAATGAGGTCATATGCGTAAAATGCTTAGAACATTGCCTAGCACATAATAAGGATTCAAATGTTAGTTGTCGTAATTAATAATAGTAATGAAAATAATAATTGATGTGACTGTCACTTATGAGGATGGAAATATGTTATTTGTTTTTTATTTTTAGGAATCTTAAAAAGTCCCATAAATAAAAAAACACAGACCAGAGATATTTCTGAATTATGTATTCTCTCCCTTTATTTTATACAGGCATACTTTGGAGATATTGCAGATTTGGTTCCAGACCACTGCAATGAAGCAAGTCACTGATCTTTTTGTTTCTTAGTACATATGGACGTTATATTTACACTCAGTTGTATTCCATTAAATGTGCAATGGCAATGTGCAAAATCTATGTGCATACTTGAATTAAAAACACTTTATTACTAAAAAATGCTACCCATCATCTAAGCTTTCAGTGAGTCATAATCACTGATCATAGATTACTGTAACTAAAACAGTAAAGTCTGAAATAATGCAAGAATTACCAAAATGTGACAGACACGAAGTGAATAAATGCTGTTGGAGAAATGGCACCCAACAGACTTGCTCTGTGCAGTTACCGCAAACCCTCGATACATTTTTTTTTTTTTTTTAAAGAAGAGGAGGTTTATCTGGGTGGCTCAGTCAGTTGAGTGTCTGATTCTTGATTTTGGCCCAGGTCATGATATTGGGATTGTAGGATCAAGCCCCGCATCAGGCTCTGCACTTTGTGGAGAATCTGCTACGGATTCTTTCCCTCTGCCCCTCCCCTGCTCATGCCCTCTCTCTCTCTCATCCTCTCTCTGTCTTTTAAAAGAAATCAATGTTTAAGAAGAAGAAGAAGAGGCAATAAAGCAAAGTGCAATAAAATGAGATAGAAATGTTGTAATCCTGTAAATGCTGATTAAAACACTAAGTTGTAGTGACTAAAGCCTTCAGACAGTAAGGTTGGTAGAGATAATAGATTGAACAGGTAAAACTCTCATGGTAGATCACTGACTTTCGTTCACATCTTAGACTTCCTATGTGGTATTCTTTCTGTTTACATCATACTATCCTTGTCAGAGATTTTGCTTAGTCAGTGTGGTTAGCGTTAAAACATATACCCACTTTCTAATGTAATCATATAAGAAACTGGAAAAAGTTGAATTAAAGCACATTTTCACTCAATTTTTCTTCCTCTTTATGTAGTCGAAATTCTGCGTTCACACAAGAGGGAACCCGGTTACGACCATCTTCAGTTGGCCATTTGGTAGACCATGTGGTTCACACTTCCCAAAGTGAAGCATTTGTGAATCACAGATCTCCATCTTCAACACAAGCTAATAGCATCGTTCTGGAATCATCACCGTAAGACCTTTTTCATTTAGCTTCCTTCTTTATAAATAATACTGCTCCAGATTGTTTCATTTAAAATAATCTGGGAAATTAGGGTATTTGATACAGGCATTTATTTATACAGTGTTTTAAAATTTTTATGGGTTTGTAAATGTGCTTATTTGTTGTTGAGAGTTCTTTGTATTCCCCCTTCCCTCCCCCCAAAAAACCCTCTTATTATTTTGTTGACTTAGTGTATTCTTAAACCTTTATTTTCTGCAGATAATGTACCATTACATTATCTGTGGTCAGGCAGTGGAATATTAAAGGTAGGGTGTTCTTAATATTTTTCAGGAAGGGAACCACAAGAATGAATAGACAATGTGGAAAAAATTAAGTAGCAAAGGAGAACTAAGATGACAATCATACTAAAAATAAGTTGTAGAAAATATACACACATCTTTTTAAAAATGCATTCCTATTTCATGGTACCTACTGATATATAAATTCAGCTTCATAATTCAGTATTTATACCCCATCAGTGTAACGCACAACATGCTTACCCTCACAATAACATGCAGTATCTTGATTTATTGGATTATATAATGCAGTTAGTTCATAATGCAAGTAAAAACAGTGTGAGAATTAGGGGAAAGAAGTAAAATTCTTTATAAGGCACATAGAGAAGTAAAAAGATTAATTGTTGAGAAGAAGGAAGGGGTGTAGGATATAATGACTGTGATGAGGGCTGAACAAAGAAGGGGTCTGGGAGTGTTGATTAGCAAAGCAGGTCGGTAGGTATAGGAGCTCCAGAACACATGACAAGATACAGAGGAGGTGTGGTTGTCCTCACTAAGGAAGACTGGCTAAGCTATTAAGACAAGTGGAATTTGAGTCTCCGTAACATATCTTGGTAAAACATTTCAATTGTGTGTGTATAGTAAAAATGATGGAGGAGTAGGAAGGATACACACTACACAGTGACACATGTGGAGAATGAGTTGACAGGAGGCAAGGCTGGTAGAAATCGAATTTCTTTTTTAAAGATTTATTTATTTATTTATTTGTCAGGGCACTTGCGCACTCGCAAGCAGGGTGGCAAGCAGAGGGAGAAGCAGGCTCCCTGCTGAGCGAGAAGCCAGAAGCGGGACTCAATCCCAGGACCCTGGGATCATGATCTGAGCCAAAGGCAGATGCTTAACCGACCGAGCCACCCAGGTGTCCCTAATTTTTGATTACTTTAAAAATTATCATTGTATACTTTGATTTTTAATAATCATATATTTTCTAATTCCGAAATTTTAAAAAGTATAGTAATTAAGCACATGATCGAGATGTTAATTGATTAAATTTAAAAATGATGTCCTTTCTGCATATAGAAATAAAGCATATAGAGGAATCTCAAAAGCCCATCTTACTGCAGAATAAAACAATATAACTCCCAGGACCTAACCAAATTATCTCAGTCCATTTTTTGAAGAGCCCTGACATACGTACACGTACACATATACATATACATATATGTACACATATATACATCCATATATGTATACACATACGTATACATACACATACAATTGAGTATCTCCATATGTACTTTTTATCGGTTCGTCAATCCATAAAAACCTTTGTTCTGGTTTCCTAAATTTAAATGGAGATGCAAGTTCAGAACAGATTGGCATTATGCAGGTTTTGCTTCCCCATCCTGATCCACAAGAATTTCTAATGCTTGGACCTTTCTCTTTGGACATGTATTTTATGAGGCATATGTGTTTGTATCCAGTTTTGAATCTCTTAACACTGCATTTAAAATTCAGTCAGTTTTAACCTTAAGAAGGGAAGTCTGAAAAGATAAGCTTAATGGGTAACCGAATAACTACATTAGTTGCTTATGATCAGCTTCAGAAATTATCTCACTGTTTAAGACAACTCAGTGAAATAGGAAAGACATGTAATCCCCGTTTCGTAGATGAGAAAACCACACTTAACAGCACTTGTCCCAACTTACAGAACTAAAATTCAAGTCTTCCCTACCTGAGCCAACCAGCAGAACTTTGTGTCTTGGACAAGGCCTTTTTGACTGATTGATCAGTTGGTTGGTTGGTGGTTTTGCTGGCTGAAAATCTGCAATCCAGAGAAAATATTTTACAACTTGGAATCTGCAGCTTTTAGTTTTGGCCAAATGTGGAAAGGATTTGGACAATTGTGTTGGATGAAGCACAGGGCATTTTAGCATGTATTGAAAGAAATCTTGAGATCATCTCATCAGTTCCCTGTTTTTTGAGCGAGTACAGGGCCTTCGAGGTGAAACCTGCGTCCAGACTTAAGTCACTGGGTAGGTCACCTGCTTCACAAGGAGAAAACACTGTTGACTCATAGGTGTGTTTATTATGGAAACAAATAGGAGGTTGTTTGTACTGCTTAGCATAAAGTTACCATTTTCAGGCAGGGGTGATTGAGACAAAAGTCTACCATTTCCTTCCTTTCTTCAAATGTTTCACAGAAAATTAGACTGTTTTAGTTTGTGATTTTCTGAGAAAAACAATAACCCTCAATTAATTTGAAAATACTTAACAGATGTTTATTTTTGTAAATTCACAACACAAATGTTAATATACTCCCATTAATATGTAACAGGGAAGCTTGGATGTTTCTACAAAATCATCACAAAGCATGTAAGTGGGGTGGTTAAGATTTTATTTTTTATTTTCATATGAATTGCTAAAGACAGCAACAGAGAGCTGCTTTGACTGCAGAATAAGCTGCTTTCACTGCTGCTGTTGAAGCATTCATGAGGAAATTTGAAGCTGACTAGACTCAAATTTAATTATCAAAGTTTTTGCCTACCTGGCTTCATTGACAGTTTTAACAAATCTTTTGCTGCTATGTTACAGTATATTACTCTGCTGACAACACAGTGTACTTTTACATTTTCATTATTTCCTCTGCACTTAACATTTTTTAAAATGTCAGAGTTGAAGATAAGCAAGTTATTTGTATTGAAAAATCACAATATGGGAGTTGGGCATTGGACCACTCTTACAATTATATTCCCATCTCCTTTCTTAATGTCCAGAAGTTAACACAGGTAGTAATTTGTCCACAACATTTTTCACATGGGTAAATTTTGAACAGTACGTTTTAAACTTTAGTCCCTTTCAAACCTCCCCCCATCATTTTAGGCAAACTACTGGTTTTAAGTATATTTAAACCATTGGGTTAGAAATAATGTTGTCAATTAAAGTAAAAATGCATGTTATTAGAGCGCAGATCTCTACTGGTCTTGCATTCGCTCCATTTAAATATAAGTCGATTTTATTAGGACTTAAAATATAGAGCAGTATTACCACTTAAAACCAAATGGCATGATAGAAAGTAGTCATGTTCAGGATATGCTCTGATAAGTTCTGTTGAGGCCTCAGATACTGTCAGGAGGGTTGCTTAGCTTTTGCATATTTTGTATATCGGCTTCTGAGAAGCATTTTATTTGGAGAAGAGTCTACTGCTACATAATGTTTGGAAACTTCTGATTTAAAATAACTTTGCTCCTACCTTTTACACTTGTTTTGTTTAAAGTGTAACTATAGCATAATGTTCAGAGCAACGCTCTGGATTCAGGCTGGGTTTAAGACTTGGTTTCGCCAGTTCTAATTATGTGACCTTGGGCGAGTCATTTTATCTCTGTAAGCCTCAATTTCCTCACCTGTGAAAAAACAGGATGATAATATCTACCTCATAGGGTTGCTGTGAACAGTAAATTAAATGTATAATAGTTAAGCAAAGAAAAAGTGCTTAGTAAATGTTAGCTATAATGTATAATTCTAGTTTGGGTGTATATAATGGCAGCCTTTAAGAATATTATCAGCCATTTATCTGTACATGTTTGAAATATGGATGTCTGGTTGAATACAATGAGGAATTCTCCAAATTCTTAGCTTTATCCTTAGGCCTAATCACAAGAGACTCTTTTTTTTATTATTATTATTTTTTATTAACATATAATGTATTATTTGCCCCAGGGTACATGTCTGTGGTTCGTCAGGCTTACACATTTCACAGCACTTATCAGAGCACGTACCCTCCCCAATGTCCATAACCCTACCCCCCCCTCACCTCTCAGCCACCCTTAGTTTGTTTCGTGAGTTTAGGAGTCTCTGATGGTTTGTCTCCTTCCCCATCCCGTCTCACAGGAGACTCTTTACCAATTTCATAATCTTGAAGTATCAAATCCATTTCCCTGAACCATTTTTGCCTGGACTGTCCTATTCTAGTCTTTTCTAGTGAGTCACCACAGCTTTGTCTGCACTTCATCAATTCTTTCACTTAAAGATTTGCCTTCACTTTGCTCCTCTGAGCTACTACCACTGAAAACTTTATGTCCTCACTCAGCTTAACCCAGTTCCCATGTCAACCTTGATCAAGTCTTGCAACATACAGTTGACCCTTGAACAACATGGGGGTAGGGACGTCAACCCCTATATAGTTGAAAATTCACATATAACATTTGACTCCCCGGAAACTTAACTGCTAATAACCTGTCGTTTATCAGAAACCTTACTGAGAATATACACCATTGATTGACACATATTTTGTATGTTACATGTAATATATACTATATGCTTAAAGTAAGCTAGAGAAAAAAATGTTAACAAGAAAATCATAAGGAAGAGAAAATACATTTACTGTACTGTAAAAAATCCACATGTTCCCCTCTCATTCTCAGTCTCTCTCTCTCTAATAAATAAATAAAATATTTAAAAAAAAAAAAAAAGGGCGCCTGGGTGGCTCAGTTGGTTAAGCGACTGCCTTCGGCTCAGGTCATGATCCCGGAGTCCCGGGATCGAGTCTCATATCGGACTCCCGGCTCTGTGGGAAGTCTGCTTCTCCCTCTGACCTTCTCCCCTCTCATTCTCAGTCTCTCTCTCTCTAATAAATAAATAAAATATTAAAAAAAAAAAATCCACATGTGTGTGAATTGGTGCGGATTAAACTGTATTGTTCGAGGATCATCTGTATTATGTATTCTGCAAATACCAGACCCATCTAGGACAAGGAAATAAAAGAACCAGAGGAAGTGTGATGGGAGAAGGTAATCGAGCCCTGGGGACTCAGAGGGCACACTGTATTTGACACTGTACTTGGGCTAGTGTAGCTGCAGTATACGTAACCTGCTGTCTACCTCCGGCAAATGTCTCCAGAACTCAGTTTTGGGAACTAAGGTCAGGGACTTGGAGTTTAGTTGAAACCAAGTATCTCAGGTCTGGGACCTTGATTCTGAAATAGATTCCTACAGATACAGTAATACGACATTTTCAGTTCTATTCTCATATTTCTCATATATCCCTGAGAGTTTATATGCACTTTTTAAATCGCCTTGAGCATTAGTTAGTAATCAGTCTGCAGTGATGTTTACTTTGAAATGCTGTGATGTCACTATAAATTAGCCAACATGTCAGGAAGCCTGAATTCTAAATCAGAACTTTATTTGCATCTTACATGGTATAAGTCTAGTATAGTAGGATTACTGCCCAGTGATAACTTGGATAGCACTAGTGACTATAGTTATGAGACGTGAGCTCCTGGTATGCATCTTAGAACATTAGAATCTTAAAATTAGCTATCAGTCCTGGCAAGTTTGTATTAGCTTGGACCAAGAATATGGGTTTTGTTTGTTTTCTAGTCTTAAATTAGAATAAGCTTTATGCTTCTATGAGTGGTATGTATATACAGGTGAATCTTCAACATTGTTTTTTTTAATTCACAATTTGCATGGTTTACCTTGCCCCCTTTTCTTTTTTATAAGTAACAAAATAATCCCTTTAGGGGGATTATACCTTTTTTTTTTAATGATTTTATTTATTTATTTGACAGATCACAAGTAGGCAGAGAGGCAGGGAGAAAGCGGGGAGGGAAGCAGGCTCCCTGCTGAGCAGAGAGCCCAATGCGGGGCTCAATCCCAGGACTCCGAGATCATGACCTGAGCTGAAGGCAGAGGCTTTAGCCCACTGAGCCACCCAGGCACCCGGGATTATACTTCTTTCTATACCCTCCTTGTAACAGATCTTTTCTAGCTTCTATCGTTTTTTTTTTTTTTCCCTAGCTCCCATCTTTAATGCCAAAGGATTATCTCTACTTGTAAGATGTCAGCCAGAGCTCTGATGCCCACTTTTTTCTTTGGTTCTTATCTCCCTAGTCCTGTCTGAACTATCTGAGAGATGCTGGCTTTCTCTTTAAGTCATAGGTTCCTTCTCTCAGGGGAATTATTTATTTATTTTTTTCCCTTTTTTTCTTCAGGGGAATTATTTCTAATATGGCTATGTTCCACTATGCTGCCTGGTTGTTCTTCCAAAGTATATGATATCTTTTTATTCTTTTATAATGAGCAGTTGTGGGGGGTTTTTGTTTTATCTTTGCCTAGAAATAGTATCTTTTTTTTAGAATTGGTCTGTTTTATGAAATTATTTTAAATGTATTATAATTCATGGCTTACCTATGAAAGTCATCTTCCTGATAATTGAGTAAATAAGAAATATACTCATGATCTCTACATTAATTATGAAGTAGGAAGTTATTTGTTACAATAAATTGAATTAATACACTGGGAATATGTCTTAAAATGTAATTGATGGCCTATGTTCAAAATAAGAATTTCAGGAGTCTGTACTGACATTCTTGATTACTTTGATGGACTGTATTGGATAGAGACAGAAATAGATATATAGATATAGACGGAGTTTGGTTATTGGACTTGGAGACATTAAAAAGGGCAAACAGTTTAGCGGGATTACTGGGAGAGCACATAACTGGTTTGTAAAAGCTCCCAAACCAGTCTATCCCTCTGCTACAGTGTGACATCTGGAGAGCCTGACCATCAGTCTCCAAGAAGTTATTCTAACAACAAAGTTACTTAAAACAATGAAAGAAAGCAGATAGCCCTTTTCCTGAAATCTGAAATAACAGTGTTCTTTCCTGTGTTCTGTCTTGACTAATCCTCTCGGTTCGTGCTGCATTCTCCTCACCTTTTCTTTTAGAACTTGGCTTAAATCCCACCCCAAGCCTGTATGCTTGGCTCTCTTCCTTTCTGTGTTTTCCTGCAGACTTTGAATGTTTAAAGGAGAGGTTAGATTCAAATACCTACTGGAATCTCTCAAGTAACTCTGCGTGGGATTTATGTGGACTGGGATGCCCATGGCCCATCCAAAGGCAATAGCTCATTCTTGGCTTTGACCAGTGATAATGCAGTTTCATTCTTGCCAGAGCTTCCAGATTTTCCATTCTGGAAATCCAGATACATATGTAATTTTTAAAATGTAGCCAATTAACTCATGTTTTATAAAGAAAAAATAACGGGCTAAATGTATGTTGGCTAAAATTCACCCACGAGCCATGAATTTGCAACTAGTGTTTCAGGACCATTTTTTCTTATTAGCAGTGATAAAACATCACTTCTGGAGTATTTTTGACTGTATATGCCTAATCTTTAGTGCCAGTAATGTAGATTGAACAGTTTTAGTGGAATGTCCCATCATGTTAGTACTGTCCCTGTCTTGTAACTGAGCATTGCCACTGTTATACTCATACCCACCAGATTTGGCTCACTTAAGACGTTGCTTTACAGATCAGGCTTGAGTTTGCCCCTGTTGTATATTTTAGAATTGTTATATATTGGACTGTTGACTAGACCGAGAATAAAGTAAGTTGCTCTAACTCCATTCCCTTCTGATCTCAACCTTATACTATGCCCTGTAGTCTTTAGTTTCGAAGCTGTTTCCTGGGTGTGACAGCTATATGCAAAACTAGAAAGAAAAAAAAAAAAACAACTTTCTCTTCACCTGGTCATACTTAACCCTAAGCAGGGGGTTGAGACCTATTGACTGATAGATGTGGAGTCCAGTGACTTCTGGTTTTTGTAAAGTGTTGGAGGCTTTTGATCAACTGCTTTTTAGACATGTCACATCTGTGAGGCTCTGTGAGGATATCCATCTTTGTGTCCTAATCTCTTCTGGCGGGCCATGCTTGAGGCCCACGTCTCTGTTCTCATCTGTGGGAACATTTTCCTGGATTAGCAACACTTGAATGTATTGGCTCTTAAAGGCTTGGGCTCTTGGCATTTGAAACTAGTAGAATAAAAACTATTATGTTTGGTACCTGGAATCCCTTACCATCAAGGTAGACCTCAAAGAAGGCTTTGCTGAAAAAAAAGAGGTATGTTCTTTGATGCAGTCTTACAGACATCTCAGAATTTAGAGCATTTTGTTCCCTAAAGATTCCTCTGTAGAACGTTAGACTGAGTGGGCACTATGGTTTACCTCCTTATTTAATGATTAAGTTTTATATTACATTCTGAAAATTCGGAATGACTGTATTTTCTCTCAAGAGGAACTTCCCTGGAGGACCATACAGTTAAACCAATTATTATTAATCCTGGCTGACTTCCTTGGCACTAATAAAATTTGTAGCTTCATTACCTGTATCTACGAGATATTTAGCAGTGAGCCCCTAAGTAAGCTTCACACCTTCTCTACCTAGGGAGAGCATATGTATCAAAGAGCCGCTGGAACACTAATTTTTGTATCCATTTTCTTGGGATAAATTATGCGGTGGTAGCAAATTACCCCAACTTACAACAACAAAGGTTATTTCTTTCTTAAATTTTTATGTATATGATGGGTCATCTGTGTCTCTGCTCCACATCATGTCCATTCCAGGACCCACTCTCTTGTGTGGGGCATGATTAATCTCATGGCCGCGGAAGAAGAAAAGCACAACAAATCATGAGCTGTTTCTTAAGGTCTCCTTTCAAAAGTGACCACTTCTACTCACATTTCATTGGACAGAGCAAGTCATATGGCCAAGCCTAATAATGTCAACCGGAGAGGGTGGAGAATGATTTTTGAACAATAATACAGTGTGATGCAGTTCCACGTCCCCGGGACCTTACAGCATGTATCTTAGGCATCTATTGTCACTCAACAAAAAAGCAGAAACTGAATGAAATCTGTGCCTGAATAGCACAGCGGCCGCCATGCAACTTGACACGGCAGCTGTCGGCTCTCTTAGGAGACCTTAGGCAGTGGGACAGTAATTATTTTATTTTCCCAAAAGAAAATGTCCTGGCATCGCAGAGATGAATAATAACCTCAGAAATGGTCACTGCTCTTACCAAGAACTCTTTCCCCTTGCCTTACTTCCACAACCTCCGTGGATGTGGGCTTCCTAGGATGCAAGCTGAACCGCTGGTTCCCCCTTCTGGCCTTTGTGAAAAACTCACAAGTAATGTTATTACATATACTATGCCGGTTCTTAAAAAAGCTACGGTTTTTACCTTGAAGCTTCTCCTACCTAGCTCTTTTTATCAATTCTTGCTATCACAAATTGAGGCTTATGCTCCCTAATGTTAATTGGATTTTGTTTCTTTAAATTACATACTCCAACAATGTCTTGTCCAGTTGTATCTCCTTAGTGAGCTCAGCAGTCTTACTCAGATTCTAATCTTTGTTATAGTACTGAGTTCATTACTTTCATGAATTGTGTTTTTTTCTTTCTTTTTTTTTTTTTAAGATTTTATTATTTGTTTGTTAGAGAGAGGGAATGGCAGGCAGAGGGAGAAGGAGATTCCCCCCCTGAGCAAGAAGCCCAGCGCAGGACTCAATCCCAGGACTCTGAGATCGTGACCTGAGCCGAAGGCAGGCGCTTAACGAACTGAGCCACCCAGGCATCCCTTGTGTTTTATTTCTAAGTAAATTGGGCCAATCACAAGTTCTCTAGATTGTACCAGGTGTTTTATTTGTGGAATAGCTCAACTCTCATTTCTGATTTCCTTTTGACTGCCTTTTCCGCTAGCTACCCACGCGACTCCACTGATAACCTTATTTTCGGAAAAGTGTATATACTGTTAGAGTAGATTAATAGATATCTTCATTGTGATACCCTTAAAGTATATTTGATTATTATGTAGAATTGTTTACAGATTTGATAAAGTAGGGAATTCAATGTACTATTTAAACTTCAAAGTTAGGAAAGATTTCATTAAACGGTAGCTCTTGTAAACATGGTATTTAAAGTTTATCTCCTACTAGATATTGTAAATAATCAGAATTGCTTGACCCTAGCTTTTATTTTATTTTGTTTTGTTTTTGACCCTAGCTTTTTTTTTTTTTTTTAAGATTTTATTTATTTATTTATTTATTTATTTATTTATTTATTTGACAGAGGACAAGCAGGAAAAGTAGTGGGGCCGGGAGCGGGGCAGAGGGAGAGGGAGAAGCAGGCTCCCCGCTGAGTAGGGAGCCAGAGTCACATGTGGTCCCAGGACCTTGGGACCACAACCGGAGCCGAAGGCAGCCGCTTAACTGAATGAGCCACCCAGGTGCCCTGACCCTAGCTTTTAAAATCACAGTTCTGGAAGACAGCTTCCAAAATACCCTTTTTTTTTTTTTTTCCTTTTTCCTGTCCAGATCACAGGAGACCCCTGGAGATGGGCAGCCTCCAGCTTTACCACCCAAACAATCAAAGAAAAACAGCTGGAACCAAATTCATTACTCACATTCTCAACAAGATCTGGAAAACCATATTAACGAAACATTTGATGTTCCATCTTCCCCTGAAAAATCTACTGTAAGTAGCTTTCAGATATTCTCACATTTCTTTGAAGTTTTTTAAGTGGAAGGGAAATTTTTTTATACTGTGGTATGTTTTGTCTGTAAATTATGTTAGTGGACTTTCTCTTTTTCATCATATGTTGCTCATGAATTTTGCCATGATACAACCCAATTGTGAGATTTCCTTTTATCATTGCTCTAAAAGTTCATTCTTGACAAATTTATGTTAATTTTAGCCTTGCAAAACACACATTTCAGAACAAATGCTATTAATGCATTAAATACCACTAACTTTATTATATAATTCACTGCATGCAGAGACTATCATTTTCATCAACCTTTTGAAGTTGAGTACAGGTTCCTGGAGTATATGATTACTCTCTGTTCTGCAAAATATATTTATGAATTATGTTGTATTTTCCTTTAGAGAACATGCTTTTACCACAACAAAATGGTAAATTTTTAGAATCCTCTGATTTATGAATTTTCATTGCTTTCTCAAGTAGATGTAAATAAACCAAAAGTGAGATTGTCAGTAAATTTTAGGGATACACTGTGTTCATGAAGAAGTATCAAGACAGACAAATATGAGTGTATTTCAAGAATCTTACAGGGACATCAGGGAATAAAATAAGGTGCAGGGATTGGAGGGTCCACAGCAGGCATTGGCAGTCCTGAAAGTTTCCAGTGACCATTGTTCTCGTGGCCCTCTTGTATCTAAAGTTTGAAAAGCAAGAGGCAACCCCTCTATTCTCCCACACTTATTGCTCTACTACCACAAACACATCCAAAAAAGATGAGAATCCTTCCCAAAAATGAACGACCACTGTGGTATTACCTGTGTGGTGAATCTCATGTATCATTCATTGGTTCATAATCACTGAGGTCTTTCTTTGTACTGGGTACTTTTGGAGGGTAGTAGGAATATAAAGACAAATAAGACATGGTTCTTGCTGTTAAATAATCTACAATCTAATTTGTCCATCCATGCAAAAATTAATTATTGAGTACCTGCTATGTACCATGCATTATTATAGGCTCTGGGGATATATTAGAATAAAATAGAAAAAAAACAAAAAACAAAAAAAACCTCTATCTTCAAGGAACTTACATTCTGGGCATAAGGGTGAGACAAATGGTAAACAAGGTAAATCATTTAAATATATAGCATATTAGATTAAGGAGAAAAATAAAGCAGGAAGAGGTCAGAGAATTTCAAGAGTAGAGTGCCACAGCTTTAAACCGTGTAAGCCAGGCATGAGCTCAGTGCTGAGTAACAGAGATACCTAGTGGAACAGCAGGTGGAAAAGCTGAGGGAATAGAGGTACAAAGGAGAAGGAGAGTGACGATACGGTCAGGGCCCACCAAGGGAGTCGGGGTGGCCAGAGCGAAATGAGCTAATGAAGAGGAGGAGAGAGCCAAAGCCTCACAACCTTTAAAGATTGTTTTAACCCTGAGTTAGTTAACCTGAGATAGGAAGCAAAAGGGGTTGGACACATCTGAGGAGAAAAGCAGCATGGTGTCACTTACGTTGTAACAGTATCAGTCTGGCTGTTGTATTGGAGATAGAATGAAAGCAGGGTCCAAGTAAAGATACTGGTTGGGAGGTAGTACAGCCCCCCAGGGACGCGCTGCTGCTTTGGATCCGGCTGGCGGCAGAGGAGGGAGGACGACATGGCTGTACTCTGGGTACTTTGAGAACAGAGCTGACATCGCATGCTGAGGGGTTGGGTGTGGAGTACTGGAGAAAGAGGAGTCAAAGGTAACAGCAAAATTATTAGCCCAAGCAACTGGGAGGATGAAGATGCCATTTTCTGAGATGTGAGAGGCTGCTCTACGTAGAGCAGGTATGGGCAGAAGATTAGGAGCACAGTTTGGGACATGCCAAGTTGGAGATGGCTATTAGAAATCCATCTACAGATAGGATTCTGGAGTTGAAGGGAGAGGTCCAAGCTAGAGTTATCACATTGAGGTTTGCTGGCTTGTAGACAGTATGTAAAACCACAAGACAGGAAGACAACACCAAGGAAGTGTGGTGTGTGCTGATAAAAATAAGTTCTAGAAAGTGAGCCTTTGGCCCTCTAAAATGTCAACCTTAGGGAGATGAAGAAACCAGCAAAGGAGACTGAGACGATGCAGACAGCATGGTAGAAAGAAAACTAGTCCATTGGCTAACTGGCTGACGGGAAGAAAGTCACAGAGAATCACTAACTTTGTCAGGTGTTACTGGTAAGTCAGGTAGGATGAGGGCTGACAGTTGACTGTTGGATTTAGCAATGTGAGACTCTTCAGTGACCTTAATTAGAACAGTTTTGATGGAGCACTGGGGATAAAAATATGACTCTGGGAGGATAGGATCAGGGGAAATAGAGACAGCACATGTGGCCAACTCTTTTAAAGAAGTTTAACAGCAAGAGGAAGGAGACAGATGGGGCAGCAGATAGATGGAGAAATAGAGTCCAGAGAAAGTTGTTTGGTTTTTGTTGTTGTTGTTGTTTTGGGGGGGATAAATAAGAGTATTTCTCAGAAGGGTAGAGGAAATGGATAATGTAGAAGAGTAGAGAATTGCTATAGTAATATCCTTGAATTTGCAAGAAGGCCTGGGTCTAGAGCAAAGAGGAAGACAGTTTGAAGGTAATATAATTAAAGTGATTATAGGGAAGAATATACAAATAACTAATGCAGCTGTACAGTTATGGGAAAACTTCCCAAAGGGAGCATCTCTGACCTGTGTCTTGAAGGATAAGCAAGAATTAGCCAGATACTTCCCCTGAAAAAGCACACATAAAACATGTTCAGTGAAACAAGCCAGTGACAGCTGACCACATACATGAGATGTCTACAGTAGTCAAATGTGTAGACAGAAAAATAGGTTTGTGGTTGAATAGGACTTAAGGAATGTGGGTGAGGGCACAGGAAATGACAGGTAATGGGTACAGGGTCTCTTTGGGACATGATGAAAATATTTTTAAATTAAATTGTAGGGATTTTTCGACAACCTTATGACTATAGTAAAAAAATACTGAACTATACACTTTGAGTGAAGGGTATAGCATGTGAATTACATCCCAATAAAGCTGTTTTTGAAAAGCAGAAGGAGGAATGTCAATTCTAACACTTAGGAACACTTGTTGTGTGCAGAGCTTTGAGCTGGGTTCCACGGGTATGGCAATTAATAACTTAATTCATAATGCCTGTTTCTCCATGCACTTAGTCTAGCATGCAGAGGCAAGGAGACTGTATCTAGTTGGTGTAACTGCAAGTTATTAGTCAAAATGTACTTTCCTAAATTAACATTGGAATTTAAATTCTGATTTTTTTTATACACCATAGATAATATCAGCATACAAAAAGCATTCATCATGTATATCTTTAAAGGAGAGATTATAAATGGGGAAAATTACAAGTTATTTATTTCTGTCTTTTTAAGCCTAATGGTGGTATTCCACAAGATAATCTTGTTCTAATCAGAATGAAACCTGATGAAAATGGAAGGTTTGGATTCAATGTAAAGGTAATCTAGAATTTACATTTTACTCAGTTTTTAAATTAAAATGTGTCTATTTTGGCAATAATTGGCTGATAATCTGACTTGCTCTGTTGTTCAGGGAGGGTATGATCAGAAGATGCCTGTGATTGTGTCCCGAGTAGCACCAGGAACACCTGTGAGTTATCTAAATCTTGCAAGTAAATCCTGTTTCCAAGAAAATGTACTAATTTTATTTTTATTAGTTTAAATAAAGGAATAAATTAATCATTTCTTTTAATTCCTCAAGTATCAAATGTTGGCTACATCTCTTAAATTGCTGGGAAGTTAGTTTTTATTTCCAGTCTATGAGAGTTTTTTTAAATCCTTGTTTTTGTAAAGAAGCTGTATATAACTTTCAGTGTTTCTCAAGTGTTAGAAGATTCTATCAAAATAAGCCACTCTGAGCCCCGCATCGGCTCTCTGCTCATCGGGGAGCCTGCTTCCCCCTCTCTCTCTCTGCCTGCCTCTCTGCCTACTTGTGATCTCTCTCTCTCTCTCTCTCTCTCTCTCTGTCAAATATCTAGATAGATAGATAGATGGATAGATAGATAGATAGATAGATAGATATAAATATTGGCTAAATTTACAACGAATTAGAACAATAGAAATTTATCATTTTTACATTATCTTATTAATTTAGAAACCATCACAGTGTTCCAGCTGGTAACCTCATTTTAGGTGATTGGTGGAAAAGAACAGGATTTCAAATATTTTAATGTTATCTTTTATATTGGACACCTTCTGAAGTGGATACAATAATTCCCAGTTCTTCAATTTACAATTTTTTTTCTTTCTATCTGATTATGTCTGAGCCAGTAGCTATTGCTCCAACAAAATCCATTTAAATAAACAGCTTATCTATACTTTCCAGGTCAGAATGCAAATAGAAATCTGTGAACATACATGACGTAAGGCAGATTAAGTATGAGAGTTGCCATCAATAATAAAGTTTAAAAAAAAATTCTCTGTGTGTTTTATCATATTGATTAACATAGCACCCCTTTACCCTCAGTCTGTGAACTAGAACTATCAGTGGATCAATACAAGGTACAGTAAGAAAGATGCATAGCTATTCTCTCCCTATCACGTGATTGCCTCCTCTTTTCTGCCAACTGTACTATCCACAAAGTAAGGTGAGAAGGTAACTCTTTGCTTTAGCCATTACATACCTCCAGTATACCTTCCATTGATACCTCCCAGTTCACTACTCTTTGGATACTGCAAAGGCGCTTCAAAAAGTTGGGACTAAATTGGTACACAAAAATATCACACTACTAGTGCACAGAGAGAGTATTATGAATGTCATCTGCTCCACCATGAGAAGTAGAGAAAGAAACAACTAGAGAGAACAATCATAACCTCTTAATTGAATTTTCCAGATTTTAATGCTGCGCATTGAATTATCTCATTTTTGTCTTTGCAACTGTATGAAATAATTTGTGCAGATATCTGCTCCATTTTCAGAGTTTTCAGGTGTTTAAAATCACATACTTCATAAGCAGCAAAGGAAGAAGGTGGCTCCTAGACCAGTGCTCTTTCCGCTAGTGACAGTGCCTTGTTGGATTTTATTGATTTTGTGTTCGTTATGAATTTGAGTAGTTGTGCCTTCATTTCTTCAAGCTTGTTTGTTGTAAGGTCCAACCGGGTTATTTCCTTCTCTATCCAACTTACCATCCTTCAGACTTGACTCCCATATGTTCTAATTGCTGTGTTCCTGAAGCATATAATCTATATTTCTGCTTACCTTTTTTAGCTTAATTATGTCTTGTTTTCTCAATGAAATGCAGGCAGTCCTCACTTTGCACAGAAGTGCAGAATAGTAAAAACAGCTATGCAAGCTGAAACTGTGCAAAGCCATCTTGATAATCAGTGGGGAAAGTTACGGTGGTTTCTATGACCTTTCCATTTTTCATCAAATAATTGAACTCTCTCTTAGTTTCTCTTAAAAATGTATAGAGAGGTGGAAAAAATAGTAACACTAATACTGGTTTGGTATCCTGTAATTCAAACCACTAGAAACACTGAGAAATAAAGTGCGCTGTGTCCTTGTGGAAACTTATCGCAAGTACTTTGAACAGTGGCCTTTTGCCTTTTTTGTCGTATAACTTAAATTACAGAGGAAGCATTTTTCTTGCATTGGCAAATTGTCCTAATGATTTCTAAATTTGAATTCACTTCCAGCATTTTATCGGTGCATTTTCAATGTTGTGAAATGTGACCTTCAATGAGAACTTTTTGCTAGCATCACTCTAGGACACCTTCATCCTTCTCATCAGAGCCGCTTTCGTCATTCATCATTTATGTTAATAAGTCCGGCTTCAACTGAATTCCTTTCACTGCGTGCCTGGAGGCTCTCTAACAGTGGTAGTTTCGGTATTTCCACTGCCAATGGTTTATGTTCGACCTGAATTCTATTTCCACCGCTTCCCCTCTTTTGTTTCTTCGCTGCGTTTTTAACTTTGCTGGCCAGTTGCCTCTTGAGATTGACATGGGCTTATCACTGGGAGACCAGGAGGTGGCACAGGCACCTGCTTTGCTGTCTCTGCGAGACCTGAGTAACAGATGCGCAACTACAGACGTCGGAAGAAGTCATGTGACTGGTCACTGATCGTCATGTGGGCCCTTTATTTATGTAGTGATTTGTGGAGTCAAGAGCTAGTAGCAAAGCTCGTACTTTATCTAGATATTCACAATTAATGTATTGTGGTAATTGTAAGTTGAACCTTGTTGGGAAACTGGTGTTATTGAACTCAGCTGTGGTAGCTGAAATTTGTCCGTACCGGGACAGTGCAGAGTAAGGGCTGCCATATCTATGCACCTTGAGGTCATTAGTCTTAATCTGTATATCTAGGCATATAATAGAGCATCAGGGGTAAAGTTGTTGAAAGAAAAAGGAAGAAAAGTAGTAGCTTCATGGGAAAGCTAGATTTCTGCTTTTTACAAACAGATGAATAGATGGATGGATGCTTTTCTTTATGTACTTTTTGTTCTCCTGCCGTAGAGTCTATAAAAATAAAATTCCTGTGCTTTACTTTCAGAAGGCCATGTGCACATCTGAAGCCTTATTTATGTTACATTACAGGCTGACCTCTGTGTCCCTCGATTGAATGAAGGGGACCAAGTTGTACTGATCAATGGTCGGGACATTGCAGAAGATACCCATGATCAGGTTGTTCTGTTTATTAAAGCTAGCTGTGAGAGACATTCTGGGGAACTCGTACTCCTGGTTCGACCTAATGGTAAGTACTCTATGCAGCACTGGACATTTTTATAATCTGTTAGTATTTGTTACTAGACACAGCAACCAGGGTGGGCTTTTTAAAACATAAATCGTGGCATGCAGTTTCCTGCTCAAAGCACAGTGGCTTCCATTCACACTTGGATTAAATTGAGTTCTTGGCCCCTTGGCCTACCACACACACAGCCTTGCTCACTCTGTTCTTTGCTGGCTTTTTTTGTTGCTGTTCCTTCTCCCTAAACCTCCTTGATTTTGATTTGACTTATACCCTCACTCCATTCAGTTCTCTGTTCAAATGTCATCCCTAGAAAGTCCTTCTCATCTGACTACCGTAGCTAAAATGGCCTCCCAGTGAGCCTCCCAGTGAGCCTTCCCTCAGTCGCTCTAGTAGTGGTAGATTGATAGCAATACTTGTTCAATAGATGAGTACATTTTGAACCACTTTTAGAAAATTCTGTAACAAGCTGTAGTTAAAGGATTTTTTAAAAACCTGTCTTTGGGGGCACCTGGGTGGCTCAGTCATTAAGCATTGGCCTTCAGCTGGGGTCAGGATCCCAGGCTCCTGAGATCCCGAGATCGAGTCCCGAGTCGGGCTGCCTGCTCGGCAGGAAGCCTGCTTCTCTCTCTTCTACTCCCCCTGCTTGGGTTCCCACTCTGGCTGTCTCTTTCTCTGTCAAATAAATAAAATCTTAGAGTGATAGATAGACGGACAGACAGACTGAAAACAACTTAATTTTTAAAAATAAATAAATAAAAATCCTGTCTTTGTTGGCAGTAGACAGTGCCAGTAGCCTCATCATCATGTCATCTGCTTATATGGACAACTGACTTGTTTATTCAGAGCCAGAGTTCCAGGTTTGGAGAAGCTTTAATATCATACACTCTAGCTCTTTTGCTGATGACTTGAGTTTCCTCTACAAGTTGAGGAAAGTTGCTTGAACTTTCCTCAATATCATCCTGGCAATGTGTAGCACTCAGTGACTCCTGAAGCAGATCACTTTGCCTTTGGGTAGCTTGAACATTTAACTTGAACATTTAACTGAACATTTAAAAATTCATCTTCTTTCAGTCTCTTTGTTCCTAACTCTGTCCCTTTGGGCTATGCAGAATAAGTTAAATCCTCCTTTCTCCCGTTTGACAATCCCAGATCCTTCAGTGTTCGTATGGCATTGTTTCAGGTTTCCACAACACTTTATCAGTCTCCTCTGAGCAAAGTTCTTACATGCCTGTATCCCGGCACCAGATCCATTCTTCTAGTTTTGTTCCGAACAGTTTGCCAATAATCATAGTTTTAGCCATAAGAGTAATTACTGGTTAATGGCTTGCTACCGGTTGTTGAATATATACCATCAGGACGTAAAATGTATTTAGAATCGACCCATTCTACACCACACCCGACCCTGCAAAGATTTCCAAGAGAGTTCCTTTATAAAAGAAAAGTAGAGAGCTCTCATTTTGTCTCTTGGGTACAAATAGGCATTTTCATTTTATCTTCTCTACTTTGTGTTTTTCTGCATTCATGGTCTAGAATTGGCTTTCTGAGAAAATTCAGAGGACTTCAACAGAACATTCTGTTTTTACTTTTCAAGGAACTCCTTTATTTAGACCTGATATTTAGGTGATTCATTATTAGGCATTTTCTGTCACATAATGCAACTTAAACTTTATACTAAGAATAATATTCTCTCAATTTTGTTTGATCCGTTTTCTCTTGATAACAGGTCCTAAGGAGCTTAATGGTAAGTTTTGGACCTGGGCTATTTTGTATATTCTCATTTAATCAATACAGCCATCCAATGAGATAGATGAATTATACCCATTTTATAGTTGAAGGTACTTTAGCACCAAGACATTCGTGACTGACACAGATCCAGAATATGAACAAAAGTTCCATATAATGGAAAAAGCATGTCTTTTTACAATTCCAAATCACTTTATTTATACTTTAAATTAGGAGAGGAAACCACCTAGGGCTTATTTCTTTGCAAAAGATTTATCTGTTGTTTGTTGTCAAAAGTTGGGCTGTGGGGGGCGCCTGGGTGGCACAATTGGTTAAGCATCTAACTTGATTTCTGCTCAGGTCATTATCCCAGGGCTGTGAGGTGGATTGACCTGTGTGAGGTTCCATGCTGTGGGTGGAGCCTGCTTAAGAGTCTCTACTGCGCAGGCTCTCTGCCCCTCCCCCACTTGCATGTGTGCTTTCTCTACAAAAGAAAGTATCTGGACTGGAACCTGTATTTACTTTTAGTATGAGTTTGTCATGTCCCTTTTTATTTAAAACTACATATAATCAAACTTTAAAACTGTGTTTACAAAAAGTATCAAAAAATCAAACATCTTGGTTTTCTGGGGTTTTGCCCTTTAAATCTCCTTAGACAAAATTCATTCACACTTTTTTTTTTCTTTTCATTCTTCTTTTCCGAAGTTTATTCTTCTCAAAAGTGAACACATCTGGACAGGAACCAGACCTCTTAAGCATGGGCAAAAGAAGCCCCTCGCTCAGCTCTATTCTGACTCTCTTTCAGTTTTTGCCCTTATCTCTGCGGGGATCAGGATTTTGTGGGACCAAGGAGGCATGCCAAGCTATCACCTGTGACCACTCCTTCTTGTCTAGACCACTTCATTTCAACCCTCAGTTCTCTGTCCAGATAGCTCTGATGCCACTTCCTGGGCCTATGTGGCTATTTCCCCTGTCTCCATTCTCCCGGGGGTGGATCACATGGTATATATACCCTTAGGCCAACAGGGTAGCTAAGAGGCAGCAGTGTGCAGAGGAGTGGAGAACAAGCTTATATTTGGGCTGGTAAGTTTGCACATATTTTCATAGGCTCCCGTATTAAAGACTGGAGCTCAGGGTGGGAAAAGAAGTAAGGCAGACTACAGGGCAAGAGTCTGGGGTCTGGCTCTCTTCATACTACCGTGACCATGGATTCTGGCCTCCCAGGTTTTGAGGATGTGTTGAGAGAAGAGAATAGAACAGGTTTTGTTTAGCACTCTATCCAAGTTATTTGTGTCTTTCCATATCTGGATATATGGTATACAGGTCCCTGTTTCTACTTTTGTTCTAGGTCCGACAATTTAAGGGCAGGTCTATTCTGAGCTGCTTCTCGGCAGCTCCTCTTTTTCTAATTGTTTCTTCAAGTTACAGGCATTTTCAGCAATATGGCCAAGAGCGTTTCTTTTCCCCAAAGGTGTACAGCAAAGTTCAACTTCACAGCCACTTTGACCTTTACACATTGACACCAGACTCAGATCTGAAGAATTCTTTTTCCTGACACAGATTAAAGAACACATCCGGTAAATTATTTTTGCCAATTGATTAAGATTTCCATGTGGCTTTTTTGGTTTTGCTTTTTTAGCTGTATATGATGTAGTGGAAGAAAAGCTAGAAAATGAGCCAGACTTCCAGTATATTCCCGAGAAAGCCCCACTAGATAGCGTCCACCAGGATGACCATTCCCTGCGGGAGTCAATGATCCAGCTAGCTGAGGGGCTCATCACTGGAACAGTCCTAACACAATTTGATGTAAGTAATATTGTATTGAAAGGAGGTCGGGCCATATTTTCTAATTAATTTCATGGTCTCTTAACTGCCTAATCTATTTTTTATAATTTATAAACCAAAATGATATTCTGTGAAATATTTGACATAAAAAAATTTCTAAAACACATAGTTTTAAAATTGCTCCCAAAATACTAGCTGTAGTTACATAAGTATCTATTTAAAAGAGAGGAATACGGAGATTTTATGCATATGTCATCAAACTAAATTTTTTTCTGTAATTCAATAGCTATTTTTATGAAAGGTGGCAGATGAAGATAGGCTATGGTAGAGCTAAAAATTCTGAGTAAAGGAAAATAACTTTTGTATCTTGTCATATTTCACCCTTCTCTAATTTTCGTCTGTCTAGTCGGTCATCAATATTTGTTGCTCTAAAGTATATGCTATTGATAAGTGACTATAAAACATTTGTGACTATAAATTATTTAGGGCCTGTCAGTTTTTCTTTTAAGAAGTTCATTCCAGGTGCCTGGATGGCTCAGTTGGTTAAACATCTGCCTTCTGCTCAGGTCGTGATCCCAGGGTCGGAGATTGAGTCTCCGACCAACAAGTCCAGCAAGTCAACTTGGGCTCTGCTCAAGCAAGGAGCCTGCTTCTCCCTCTCCCTCTGCCTGCCGTGCCCCCTGCTTGTGCCCTCTCTCTCTCTCTCTCTCTGTCTAATAAATTAATATGATCTTTAAAAAGAAAAAAAAAAGGAAGCTCTTGGTTCATATACTGTGTAAACCTTTCCAAATTAAATGACAGCTAAATGTTCTCTGCAGATTTGCTATTCATAACTTCACGTACTTATCTGTAAGCACAATTATTTTCAATTGTTTTATCATTTTTCAAAAATACAATATATAATTCATGTAAGAAATTGTGCAGAAGTGAGCTTCGCAAATTTGGTTCAGTTCCCTACTAGCCTGAGGTACATCATTAAATGGATTAGGTACCCTAACGAAAAAACCTTGTTTGTTGTTAGCATAGAAATAATTCTGAAAAACAAAACAGAATCTCTTAATGGCTTACTGGATTCATGCCCCCTTTTTTTTTTTTTTAAGCAACTATATCGGAAAAAACCTGGAATGACAATGTCTTGTGCCAAATTACCTCAAAATATTTCCAAAAATAGATACAGAGATATTTCGCCTTGTAAGTATCTACCATCTCTGTTTAAGTTTAATCTTTTTAGCATAACTTTATCAAAACATCCTTTCTTTTGAATTTTTTTCAGATGATGCTACACGGGTCATTTTAAAGGGTAACGAAGACTATATCAATGCAAATTATATAAATGTAAGTTTATTTTTATTATGCCTTTGTCATTGGTAGTAAGAGGGACTAAATAAACTTTGAGGGTCCTTTTAAGAGAATATTAACACTTTCAGATATTGAAAAATCGTGTAAAAATAATGTTAAAAAAATAGTTTGGTACTGGCATATTAGCGTATGCATAAAGTAGTGGAATAGAAGTCCAGATATACTGAAATAATTACTAGACTTTTGTTTATGGTGGAGATGGCCTTTTAAATCATTGAAGATAAAAACAGATTATCTGGTGAATGGGTTGATTAATATAAATATATCTAGATATATCTAGACTATATCATTTTAAGGTGGTTTTCCTTCCCTTCCAGTGGGATAAAAGGATTACTAACGTCTTCTCTTAAGTCTGCAATGTAGAAAATTTCAAACATACAGAAGTGGAAGAAAAATACAGTGAACCTTCATATATATGTATATCACTCAGCTCGACAATCGTCAACTGCTCATGCCCTCACATCTGGCGTTCTGAAACAGATCCGTGTTTCATACAATTTTCTATAAAGACTTCGCCTACTCACTCTTGATGTTACCATATTTTAGATATATCAAAATGTAAATGTTAAAAAATGTCATCATGAAGGTACTTGAAGGAAATCGATGAGAATGGCTTAAAATCTCAAAAAGGGAAAGACTTTTCTAAGTGTAGACTCTTGTCTAAACTCACAAAAAGAAAAATGCAAATCAAAATAGGAAGGAATTGCTATTTTTCACCTCTTTGGCTGGAAGTATCAAGGAGTGTGATAATATCATTTGCAAGTCTATAAACCTTTATCTAAAATCTTGCAGTCAGATATTCTTTAGGATTCAGAATTTTTTGGATTTTTTTTAAAGACTATTCGGTGCCTGTACTACACAGACCGTGTCACAGTCTGTGTCACACAGACTGTGATAACTAACATCCCTAGCCGACCGAGACATTAACCCGTAATCAGTATATTGAAACTCAGTCGCAAACTGTTGATACTCCCGTAAAGACTATAAGTAGTCTTAGATTAGTCAGATCCTGCTGTCAGATGAGTCCGTATTAGGTCAGGTGTACCCAAAAAAGGACAAACTTACACTTCAGAGCACAGGGAGTTTCAGAAGTGTGGACGAGGGTTTATCAGTATATTAAGGAGACTATCGGGAAACAAGCATTCCTCAGACGTTGTTGGTGGAAATATAAATAAGTACAGCCTCTGCAGAGAGGTAACTAACAAAAATGTTAAGTTTACAAAAGTATTCAGTGCAGCTTTGTTTATGGTAGCAAATAGATTGCCAGTAACTTAAGTGTTCGTTAAATAAATTATGGTATACGCAGAGTCATTAAAAAAATAAAATTTTGTGTACTAATCTGACATCTCAAAGATAAAACAGTGGGGGGCGGCGCCTGGGTGGCTCAGTGGGTTAAAGCCTCTGCCTTCGGCTCAGGTCATGATCTCAGGGTCCTGGGATCGAGCCCTGAGTTGGGCTCTCTGCTCAGCAGGGAGCCTTCTTCCCCCTCTCCCTCTGCCTGCCTCTCTGCCTACTTGTGATCACTTTCTCTCTGTCCAATAAATAAATAAAATCTTTTTTAAAAAAATAAAAATAAAAACTTTCTGAGGTTTTAAAAAAAAAAGATGAAGCGGAAAAAGAGAAACAAGGTGCGGAACAACATTATAAGCTACTTTTTATGTTGTACAGAAAACAGTTTTGCATCTACATTTGTGTGCTGTATATAGAGTATCTCTGAAAGGAAATATTAAAAATTAGAAAAAAGAATTGCTTTCCTGGGTGTGAACTGGAGACTGGGAATAGGAAGGGAGACCTTTTTCCCTATTCACCCTTTGGTATTCTTCTAGTGCTGTGGTGCATCTGTCACCTTTTCTTCTTTTTTCATTAAGTCTCAAAATGTAGTAGGATGATGACTCATCTTCTCCAAATATTCGTGGTCGTACTCTTCCTGAAAATAATGAATTGCAAATACTTTTCCTGTCTTTTATTTTTAAATCATTCTTTTTTTGTTTTTTAAGATTTTATTTATTTATTTGGCAGAGAGAGAGAGAGATCACAAGTAGGCAGAGAGACAGGCAGAGAGAGAAGGGGAAACAGGCTCCCCGCTGAGCAGGGAGCCTGATGCGGGGCTCGATCCCAGGACCCTGAGATCATGACCCGAGCGAAAGGCAGAGGCTTCAACCCACCGAGCCACCCAGGCACCCTTAATGTCTTTTTATATGTATTTTATATGTATATATTATATACATATATATATATAATTTGTAAAGTGTAAACTAAAACAAATGCCAGAATTTTTGCTCCTTACAAATTTTACCAATAAGCTGTTTAGAAGCAAATATTTTTATTTCTGTACCAAGTCTCTGCCTCTAAAAGAGGGTTTTCTGTAAAGCTTTGCTCTTAAACCTGTAAGAGTGCTTTGGAAAAAATTAAAAGATAAATATGTATAACTACTAAGAAATTTCTTCTACAGATAAAGAAATTATTAATAAAGATAGTGGGGTTTTTTTTCTTTTCCAAATTTTTATTTAAATTCTAATTACTTAACATATAGTATAATATTGGTTTCAGGAGTAGAATTTAGTGATTCATCACTTACATGCAACACACAGTGCTCATCTTAACAAGTGCCCTCCTTAATACCCATCACTCATTTAGCCCATCCCCCACCCACCTCCCTCAACCCTCAATTCTCTATCATTAAGAGTCTCTTATGGTTTGTTTCCCTCTTTCTTTTCTCTTTTTAGGTAAAGGCTTATTTTGTTGACTTTGCAGTTCTTATTGAGATTATTTATATTCAGTTATTATTTGGTGGATGATTTTCATATACTTAATCAAGGCAAAAAGTAATAACATAAAACATTTGAGTTTTGTGTCCTTTGCTTTTTTTAGATGGAAATCCCTTCTTCTAGCATTATAAATCAGTATATTGCTTGTCAAGGGCCATTACCACACACTTGTACAGATTTTTGGCAGATGACTTGGGAACAAGGCTCTTCTATGGTTGTAATGTTGACCACACAAGTTGAACGTGGCAGAGTAAGTCATACTTGAATCTTACACATTGCTTGGGCTTTTTTCTTTTCTTTTCTTTTCTTTGTTTGCTTGGGCTTTTTTTCATCTTACACTGCATATATGGTCAAAATAGTCACATTGATTTAGTCTTTTTTGTCACCTTTAAACTTTCTTGTGGTGTTATTAAAATCATAGTGACTAATGCATAATGAATGTGATATATAAGTGTTAGCCACTATTATTATGGGTTATTATCTCAATGAATTGATATGTATTTGACAAAGGATTTGTATGTAAATATATAAAGAACTCCTACAACTAAACAATGAAATGATAAATACCCAATTTAAAAATGGCCAAACATTCTGAGTAGATGTTTCTCAAAAGAAGATATTAATCAATTAATTAATTCATTCATTAAAGCAGGTCCTCAGCATCATTAGTCACCAGGGAAATGCAAAATCAAAACCATTAAGAGAGGGACACCTGGGTGGCTCAGTCGGTTAAGCATCTATCTGCCATGGGCTCAGGTGATGATCTTTGATCCTGGGATCCAGTCACGTCTGGCTCCTTGCTCAGCAGGGAGCCTGCTTCTCCCTCGCCCTCTGCCTGCTGCTCCCCCTGCTTGTGCTCTCTCTCTCTCTTTCTCTTTCTGACAAGTAAATAAATAAAATCTTAAAAAAAAACCCACACACGGGGCACCTGGGTAGCTCAGTTGTTAAGCATCTGCCTTCAGCTCAGGTCATGATCCCAGGGTCTTGGGATCGAGCCTCACATCTGGCTCCCTGCTCCATGAGGAGCCTGCTTCTCCCTCTCCTACTCCCCTCTGCTCGTGTTCCCTCTCTTGCTGTATCTCTCTCTGTCAAATAAGTAAATAAAATCTTACACACACACACACAAAGAAGTAGCACTTCCTATCCAGTAGGATGGCTAAAATAAAAATGACAGATAATACTAAGTGTTGTCAATGATGTGGAGAAAATGGAACCCTCCTATACTGCTGGTAGATTTGTAAAATGATGCAGCCACTTTGGAAAATAGTGTCAGTTCCTCAAAAGGCTAAACACGGAGTTAATTGCTCACTAATTTCACTCCTTGGTATACCTAGGAGAAATGAAAACATATGTCTACACAAAAACTTGTACACAGATGTTCATAACAGCATTATTCATAATCGCCAAAGGTGGAAACAACCCAAATACAACAAATAAAATGTGATGTAATCATATAGTTGTATATCATTTGGCAGTAAAAAGAAATGAAGAAATGGGCCATGCTGCAACATGGGCGAACCTTAGAAAACATTATGCTAAGTAAACAAAGGCCGTCACCAAAGACCACACACATACTATGTGATTCCATTATGTGAAGTGTCCAGAGTAGGCCAATTCATAGAGGACAGAAAACAGATCAATGCTTGCCTGGGTCTAGAGTGAGGGAAGGGGTTGGGATAGAGGAACACACAGTGATTATTAATGGGTATGGGACTTCTTTGGGGAGTTAAAAAAAAAGTTCTAAAAGTGCTCATGCTGACTGTTGCACAGTTCTAAAAACAATTGAATTGTATTCTTTAAATGGGTAAATTGTATGCTGTTTGAATTGTATGGCAGTAAAACTGTTTTTTTAAAATATCCTAATTATGGAAATAAATAGATTAGCATTTTAATTCGAGATTCTTTCTCATTGTTTACTTAAATCTAAAAATAATTGAATTTAGTTAATTATTTTGCCACTCTCAGAGTAGTAGATGATTCAGGCAAGCATTAATCAAGAATGGTAAAACATTGGGTGAAAACTTGTAATAAACGGGATATTTGCAGCCTCAAAATATATCCAAGCAGATTATTATTACAAAGAGATGGAGAAATTTTAATAGTTGGCAGATCTAGGTGAAGGATATATGAGGGTTCATCAAATTATTCCTGTAACTTTTCTGTAGGCTTGAAAGTTTTTAAAACATTTTAAAATTGGAGATCCTAAATTATATATTTTTCTTAAACCTATTGATGTCAGGTTAAGTGTCACCAGTATTGGCCAGAACCTACAGGAAGTTCATCCTATGGATGCTATCAAGTCACCTGCCACTCTGAAGAAGGAAACACAGCATATATCTTCAGGAAGATGACACTATTTAACCAAGAGGTAGGAAGGCAGGATATCCACTCAGTAGAATGGTTATGTTCAAGGTAAAAACTTTGAGCTGAAAATGTTTTGAGTCCTGGTTACTAGGAAGTAATATTTAAAAATTACCGAATTTGCTTCATTTTAACACTTTGGAATCTTACGAAATATATTCTACTACGTTAAGTGTATTTTCAACTTCTCTAGGTAAATATGGTCAGTAAAAAAGAATCTAGTAAATAATACTTATTACTCTTAATATTTTGCCTAGTCATAAAAATTATGCCAGAGTTATGTTTGATTTCTTCCTGCCGGTAATATCAATAAAGTATTTGAGTACATCCATGGAAATACAAAGAGTAACTGAACGTTATTAAATTATTGGCCTTTTTGTAAAAGGGTAAAGGAGCACAATCTCACAGTCTCCCCAGTATTAAGAAGGAAATGATTGTAGGCAGGATCCTCTGACAGCAGACAAATTATAGCTTTGTAATTGCTAGTTCCTCCTGCCACCTGGGTCACTCCTCTTTGGCTTCCAAATCCAGAGCCAGAAATGGAAACTGATTAGTAAATGATGGCTTAGTAACTCAGTTGGAAGGCGTGTGAAGAGCATGGCATGTTGCCAGTCATGTCAGGCTGTTAAAGATCATACACTCCACTTTGACTGCGTGCAGCTAGATATTCCCCTGTAGCCACCTTTGGTTTTGAAAGGGGTTGGAAGAAGAAAAAAGTATTGCTAGCGAAGAGCCAGTAGCACACACTTTGAATACCCATGCCTATCCCATCACGGGTTAAGCCTTTGGAAATGAAAGCTTCATATCCCCCTCCCCATCCCACTCCAGCTCCCTGAATATGAATACAGGAGCCCAGCAAGACAGAGCTTTACCGACCCAAAGGGAAGGAGCCAGAAGTTGTGGGGATTTACAGTAAAGGAATCTGTCACTGAATAAAGCTAAGTTATAAGAAATAAAAAATTAAATTTTCAAAATCTTAAGAACTAGAGATTCCACCACGGTGGATTTAGGGCTTGTGTAGCTCATGGTCCAGTGTAATAAGGTAGGTCAATAAGATATTTCTTCATTTTCCCAAATGGGTACGAAAGGCTGTATATTAGCCATATAAAATAATGTTTATATCTTCAGTGTAATCTCTTTATGCTCCACCTATAGGTTACCTGTGGCAGTTTATAAACTTACAGTGGCTTTTCTTTGCAGACGCTGAACACTTGCTACCTATGCCAAGACACAAATTAGTTTTTATAGTTTGAGACAAATACAATTGGGAAAATACATTTGCTTGCATACCAAATACATGCATGGATGGACGGACAGACAGACATGCCCCAGAGCACAATACATATCCGTTTAACATTACCCTCTCTTGTAATTATTGGTATTGTTCTTTTGTTAACAATAATAATCAAAGGTAGTCTGTATTCGATACCTTCAATTCATTACACAGGATTCTGAAAAATTAGTTATCAAGTTATACTGAGTCTCTTTAGGAATTCGTTCATTAGTCCTTTTCTTAATTGCTTCGTACTTTAATGGTCTTTTCTGGAAGCTGCCTTTAATGTAAATGATAGTAACGAGATTTCATAGTGTTGAATGACCATAGTTACCAGTTTTTGAGAATATGATTCCAAACAGCTGATTGGGTGATTTAGAGTTCCTCTCATAGAATCCTTTCAACATAAGACTATCCCTGTGATGTATAGATGTTGTTTTATTTTTCAGTGGAAGAAAGTAAGGCTCTGAAATATTAAGTGCCTTAACCAGCTGAGTCACTATTTAAACCAAGATGTATAAATCCAATACCTTTCTTCATTTTACTGACTCTTGGCTCCCAAAAAAGAATTAAGCCTTGATTTGACTTTGTGTTTTTGTGATCTCCAGTTTTTAATGTACTTTTGTTTTGAGATTTTGTTTTCCTAATTTTCATTATTTCACTTGTGCTTTTCAGAGTTAGCTCAACTTTGCTTGTTAAAAAATTTTTTCCCTACCATTTTTGCTCATCTAACACTTTTTTAGTTTTCTTTAAACATTTCTCTATATCTTAATATGTTTTTGCCTATTTATTTGCTTGTCATCTGAAAAATACAAATGCAGAAATTGAGTTATAAGAAGAGTAGTGATCTGAGTAGCTGATACTTAATGGACACAACTGATTCTATAAAATGATTTCTTTTTCATTGAAATTTTGGGTTTTATTGAATTTTTACACTACTTTTTTGAGGGTAGTGGGAATAGTTTCTTTTGTATTTCTTCTAAAATTAAAATGACACAAATGTTTATATTTTAAAGATAATTCCTAAGTTAAGGCACATAATTTTTCATTTACACTTAGAAAAATGAGAGTCGTCCACTCACTCAGATTCAGTACATAGCCTGGCCTGACCATGGAGTTCCTGATGATTCAAGTGACTTTCTGGATTTTGTTTGTCATGTACGAAATAAGAGGGCTGGCAAGGAAGAACCTATTGTTGTTCATTGCAGGTATTCTGTTTTCTGTCTTTTATGATTGAATGGTTGACCTGATAAGACACTTTTAAAAGGGAATGTGTATTTTATTTTGCCCTTAAATTATGATCATCACTGTGGTAATTAGAGGAAAGCCAAAGCTATGATCTGAAGCTGGAAGGCAGAGGATATGTTCCAACATGTGACTGTCAGAATCTTTATCCTAAGAAGTAAAAACAATACTTTATTGACTGATTCTTAGAAGCTTGTCTTTTTCATAGTTTAACATCTCAGCCACTGGGTGTCTTACAATGGATGGTATCTTAGATTTGATGAAATCCAATATCATAGGCAATCAGTTGCAGCCTAAGGTTTAGATTTCTTCCTTCTAGCAGTGTACTCCTTCCCGCCCTGTAGCCCATTCCAGGACGTTTGTTAAGTACTCTCCCCTCTCTCGACTGTCCCTAGCCAATACCATCAGAGGATGTGTCACTTCCAAGAGCTCTGGGTGAACAGCGTAGGCTTCCCTTTCTTCCTTTCATACTCAGGCCCCGTTCTGCCTTCTGAACGGCCTAATACAGTGCCACGAGCCGTCACTGCTATAACCCAGATTGGAAAACTGAAATTATCTTCTCCTTATTCTGTCACTTCTGTTATTAGAGTGATTTATTCAGAAGCTGTATTGAATCCTCTGAATAAATAAATAAAGGTATCTCCTCATCCTTAACCTTCCCAGCACTTTTTTAAGAACAGACTTTCAAATCATCAAAACAGATTGTAGACCAAATGTCTGAGAGGCAACATGGCAGGATTGATGAACACATTTGGCCATTTATTATTCTTAAGTCCCCAACAGCTGCTATAGCTATTATGTTCACAGAGAATACTTCAAACAGTTGTTCTTGACTATCCCATTCTAAAATTTAATAAAAATTAAATTTGCTTTTAAAAACTGATTTGAGGGGTACCTGGGTGGCTCAGTGGGTTAAGCCTCTGCCTTTGACTCAGGTTATGATCTCAGCGTCCTGGGATCGAGCCCCACATCGGGCTCTCTGCTCAGCGGGGAGCCTGCTTCCTCCTCTCTCTCTCTGCCTGCCTCTCTGCCTACTGTGATTTCTCTCTCTCTGTCAAATAAATAAATAAAATAAAAACTGATTTGAGTATGGAAAATATTGTTGTCTTTTGTACATTTGTTAATGACTTATTATTGTAATTTTATTATTTTGCATTTTATTTTTTTTAAGATTTTAAGTATTTATTTGTCAAAGGGAGAGAGAAAGCACAAGCAGAGGAAGCAGCAGGCAAAGGGAGAAGCGGGCTCCCTACTGAGCAAGGACCCTGGCTGGGATCATGACCTGAGCCAAAGGCAGACGCTTAACCAACTGAGCCACCCAGGCATCCTGGATTTGATTTGATTTGATTTTTTTTTTAAGATTTTCTTTATTTGAGAGAGAGAGAGGGAGAGAGGTAAAGAGAGCATGTGTGTGCAAGCAGGGGAAGGGGCAGAAGGACAAGCAGACTCCCCACGGAGTGGAGAGCCCAAGACTCAGATCATAACTGGAGCCGATGATATCAGCCACTTAAGACTGAGGCTCACAGGTGCTCGGTTATTTTGCATTTTAAAGGGAGGCTGCTCTAATAAGCTTTATATACCTTGTTCAGATTTTAAAAACGGAAATGCAATTTTAAAGCAACATTTTTACAACTAAAGTGGCGGAGGGGTAGATACAAACCATTTAATCTGTATTAAATGTGAAATGTTTTTCAATTTTCAAAGTGTTTTTTAGTTGGCTTTCTACTTTCGTAGTATAAAACTTTTAATTAAAATCAAATTATTCTTCTGTTGTATTTCAGTACTTTAATTTACTGCACAAAAGCCACAAGAAGTTTAACAGAATAGTATCAATGAGACTGCCCCTTATTTGTCTTTTTTAGTGCTGGAATTGGAAGAACTGGGGTTCTTATTACTATGGAAACAGCCATGTGTCTCATTGAATGCAATCAACCAGTTTATCCGCTAGACATTGTAAGAACAATGAGAGATCAACGAGCCATGATGATCCAAACACCTGTAAGTATTGCACTTCATGTATATATGTGTATTCTCAACCTGATGATTTTTGTTATCAGTGTATATGGCAAACCAGATTTTTTTTTCTTTTTAATTCCGACAGGAGCCAATAATCCCTAGCACAGGAGTTGGCGAATATTGCCTGTAAGCCAAATCTGGCCTGCTACTTGTTTTTGTAAATAAAGTTTTATTGAAATACAGCCATTCCCATTTGTTTACATATCATCTATGAATGCTCTCACACTAAAATACCAGAGTTGAGAAGTTGTAACAGGCACCAAAACCCGAATTATTTACTAACTGCAAAACCCGCAATATTTACTAACTAGCCTTTACAGAAACTGTTTGCTAGTATCACTTTATCATATTAATCCTTGAGTGCTTAGCAGGTACAGAGGAACTCTGCATCTATTAGTCAGGTGGGATGCCAAGAACAATAGCATCCCTGAACTGGAGACACGGTAGACCTGTTCTTGATGAAACAGCTGTGGTGAAATCACCTTCTTTTCAATGTAAGAACTTGAGTTGCAACAACAACAAAAGTCATGGAAGTTAAGCTACTAGCTTATTGTATTCTACACAGACTCTTAATTACATTCCAGGAATCAAAAGAGGAATCATGGAATTTTAATGTTAAGATTATTTTTATATTAAGCCATGGTGAAATGTTAGCATTGTTGGTGGCACTAAGGTTACTGAAGTGAAAAATAGAGCACTATGTTAAGTACTGAGACCCAACAACATGTGCCATATTGTTTCACCTACTCTCCTGGTATTTGAAGCAAATCCTAGACATTAGATCATTTTGTCTGTAAATATTTCAGTGTGTATCTTCTAAACAAAATCATAATACCATTATCACATGTAAGTATAATTAACAATAATTTCTTAATGTCATCAAATAACCTGTAGTCAAATTCCCATTTGTCTCTTATAAATTGTCTTTTTTTTTATTTTGGAACACCTTTATTGAAATATAATTCACATACCACAAAATTCCCCCTTTTAAAGTGTACAATTCACTGGTTTTTAGTATATCACAGAGTTTTGCAGACATCGCTGCTGTAATTTTAGAGCATTTCATCACCTCAGAAAGAAAACCCATACCTATTTTCCCTGATACAGTCTCCAACCTCCCCTCCACCCAGCCCTAAGGCAATCACTAATCTACTTTCTGTCTTTATAGGGTTACCTATTCTGGACCTTTCACATGCATAAAATCATACAACTTGGTCTTTTATGTAATTGGCTTCTTTAATTAACATGATATTTAAAGAGCCATTCTGTAGCATGTATCAGTAATTCATTTCTCTCTTTTTGAATATATGAATATGAATATAACAGATTTTATTTATCCATTCATCTATTCATGGACATTTAAATCATTTCAGCTTCTTTGTTATTATAAATAATGGTACCATAATCATTTGTGTATATCTTTTTATGTGAATATGTTTTCATTTTTCTTGGGTGTCAACACGTGCTATTCTCTCTCTTTCTCTCTCTCTCTCTCTCTCTCTCTTTTTTTTTTAACTTTAAGTAATCTCTACACCAACATGGGTCTTGAACTCATAACCTGGAAATCAAGAGTCACACGTTCCACTGACTGAGCCAGCCAGGCACCCTGTCTTTTTTCTACTTTAGCCATCCTACTGAACATAAAGTGGTATCTTATTATGGTTTTGATTTGGATATCCTTAATAACTAATGATACCAAGCATTTTTTCATGTGTTTATTGGCCATTGATCTGTCTATCTTTGAGAATTGTCTAAATCTTATGCCCTTTTTTTTTTTTTTTGAAGATTTTATTTTTAAGTAATCCAATACCCAACATGGGGCTCAGACTTAAACTCCAAGATCCAGAGTCACACACTACACTGACTGAGCCAGCCAGGTGTCCCTTGCCCTTTACTCAGTTTGGTTTTTTGGTCATTTTATTGAATTGTAAGACTTCTTTATATTCTCTGATTACAACTGTCTTGTAGATCTCTATTTTGCAAATGTTTTCTTCCATGCTGTTCTTTCACTTTCTTAATTATATTATTTGTAGCCCAGAAGTTTTTAATTTTGATGAAGTCTAGTTTATATATTTTTTTAATCACATATGTTTTTGGTGTCATATCTAAGAAATCATTGCCTAAACTGAAGGTCTCAAAGGTTTATTCCTCTGTTTTCTTCCAAGACTTTGGTAGTCTCATTGTCACATACATATGTCTGATTTATTTTGAGTTAATTTTTACATATAGTTTGAGTAGGGTTCCAATTTTATTCTTCTCCATGTGGATATCCAGTTGTCTCACCTCCATTCGTTGAAAAGGCCATTCTCTCCTATCTCTGTGCCCCTTGTTAAAAATCAGTTGACCACAGACGTAAGGCTTTATTTCTGTACTTTCAACTCTTCCATTGATTTGTATGCCTTTTCTTACACTAGTATCATACAATCTTGATTACTGCAGTTTTGTAATACAATTTGAAGTCAGGAAATGTGATTCTCCCAACTCTGTTCCTCTTTTTTTAAGACTGTTTTGGCTATTCAGAGTCCCTTGCATTTCCATATAAATTTTAGAATTAATTTGTTTTCTCTGCAAGAAAAGCAAGATGTGGATTGCATTAAATCTATCTATCCTTTTTGGAGAGTGTTGCCATCTTAATGATATTTCATCTTCCAAACCAAGAACACAAAATTTCATTTATTTATGTCTTCTTTCATTTTTCTGAGTGATGTGTTAACAGTTTTCAGTGTGCAAGTCTTGCACTTCTTTTGTCAAATTTATTCTAAAGTTTTTTAGTCTTGTTGGTGCCATTTTAAGGGAAAATGTTTTCTTATTTCATTTTTGGAGTATACATTGCTTGGGTATAGAAATAAAATTGATTCTGTGTGTTGATCGTGTATCCCACAGCCTTGCTGAAATCATTTATTAACTCTAATAGTTTTTTATGTGTGAAAGTAGACTCTGTAGGATTTTCTATATACAATAAGTTATCTGCAAATAGAAATAGTTTACTTTTTCCTTTCCAGTTTAGATACCTCTCTTTTCTTTTCCTTTTCTTTTTTTTTTTTTTTTCTCAAGTGCCTGGCTAAAACCTCCAGTACAGTGTTAAATGAAGTGGTAAAACCAGACATCCTTGTCTTGTTCCTGGTCTTAGGGAGATAGCTTTCAGTTTTTCACTTACTAAGCATCTTGTTAGGCATGCCTTTAATCAGGTTGAGGAAGTTCCCTCTGTTACAAGTTTGTTGAGTGTTTTCATCATGAAAACGTATTCAGTTTTGTCAAATGCTTTTTCTTTATATATTGAAATGATCGTGTAGTTTTTGTCTTCTGTCAGTGTTGTGTAATATACTGATTTCAATGTTAAACTAACCTGCATTCCTGGGATAAATCTTACTTGGACATGGTGTACAATTTTTTTTATATGATGCTTGGTTTGATTTGCTAGTATTTTCTTGAGGTTTTTGTATCTATATTCACACATAATGCATTTTTAATTATAGTAAAATACACAATGTATACCATTTTCAAGTATACTGGTCAGTAGTGTTAAGTATATTCACACTGTTGGGTACCCTATCTCAAGCACTTTTTCATCTTGCAAAACTAAAACTCTATACCCATTAAACAACAACTCTCCATATCCTCTCCTCCTAGTCTCTGACAGCCAGCATTCTACTTACTGTTTTGGTGAATTTGATTATTCTAAGTGCCTCATATAAGTAGATGCATACAGTTTTTGCTTTTTTGTGGCTGGTTTATCTGAGCATAATATTCTCAAGGTTCATCTATGTCGTAGCGTGTGTAAGAATTTCCTTTCTTTTAAGACTGAAAAATATTTCATTGTGTATAGACCACATTTTGTTTATCTTTAATCTGCCAATGGACATTTGGGTTGTTTCCACCCTTTGGTTATTGTGAATAATGCTGCTATGATCCTGGATGTATGAATGTCTCTTTGAGATCTTGTTTTCAGTGTGTGTGTGTGTGTGTGTGTGTGTGTGTGTGTGTGTGTGTGTACATAGACCCAGCAGTTAAATTATTGGATTATATCATACATAATGCGTTTTGGGTTTTTTTTTTACCTTTTGTATAAAGTCAGGATTCAGATACAATTCATAAAATTTTGATTGGTTTATGTCTTCTAAGCCTCTTCTAAGCCATCACTTCTTCCTGCATCTCTTTTCTTTTTCTCACAGTTTATTTGATGAACAAACTGAGTATTCTCTGTATTTCCTAAATATGGTAAATGGATCTATAGACTCAAACAAATTAGGTGGTATTCTGTTCTTTCAAGAGACACAATGTCTGGTTGTCTTTGTTTTTATGATGTTAGTAGCCTTGGGTGATAAGTGCCTGCATCATTAACTTAAGGGGCTTGAAGAGTGGTGATAGTCTATTATTCCTTCTTTATTTATTAACTATAATACTTTCTTTAAAGAGAAACTTTTCACTGGCTGTTGGTTAACCAGTGGTACATAGAGGCAGTACAAGAAAAGATAACACTTAGTGTTTTCCCTTTATAGTTTTCAATATTATGAGTTGGTTCACTTGCCTCTTGCAGTGGTGACCTCATACTTTTGTTTGTTTTGATATTATTCGGAAATCATGGATTTAAACATATGTGATAGATTTCAACCCGCTGTAGTTATTTTTTTTTTTAATGATGCCTAAACTGTCCCATTTGAGGCCAGCAGGAGCCTATTCAGCCTGGCTCCTAAGCTTTTTTGTTAAGACCTTAGCTTCTTTGCTATTAGTAAAGTTATCCAGGCCCCAGCTTGTACTTTCTCTCCCAATTTTAGAATCTGTGATTTCCCACCAAAAGTACTGGTTTCCGTTTTTGAGAAATTATTTTAGGGACCACCTTCTGAGCAGTAGGTGTTTTTATGGCTGTTCGGTCGGTAGTATTTGTGTGTAGAAATCTTCCATCGCCAGAGTTAAGAAAACAAACGTACGATTTAATACTGATGCTTCCAGTACAAATTCAGGACCGCAGCATTTTTACTTACTGTGGTCTACTTCACATCTTATGCCCGTTACTCTTCAGTAAGAGTCATGGTTCTCTACAGTACCAACAATGAAAGGTTTAGACTGTCACACACTCATTTGTTTTATTACACATGACATAATGACAGCCTCAGAATAACAAAATTAACACTACTGCCACCAACAAAATAGTTACTAAAAAGAATTTTCAGTTTTTTCCACTTTTTGGACAGAGTTTATGAGGTACTCCTATTACTGTTACAAAGCCCCTTGAAATAGCTCCTGTCTGTATGGTTATGCAGTCAACTAGATAGACACACATTGATTTGTTCCAAGTTATTTTCAATGTACAGAGATTTTTTATTTTATTTATTTATTTATTTACTTATTTATTTATTAAGATTTTATTTATTTGACAGAGAGAGAGCGATCATAAGTAGGCAGAGAGGCAGGCAGAGAGAGAGGGGGAAGCAGGCTCCCTGCTGAGCAGAGAGCCCGATGTGGGGCTTGATCCCAGGACCCTGAGATCATGACCTGAGCCGAAGGCAGAGGCTTTAACCCACGGAGCCACCCAGGCGCCTGTCCAGAGATTTTTTTAATGTTCTAATTATGGGGTGTATTTATGTGGTTCCAAAGTAAAATCTATAAAAGAAGGAAGTATATTCGATGAAGTCTTATCTCTACCCCTCTCCTGCACTCTATTCCATCTGTCCCTTTATAGGAAACCATGTTTTAATAATTTGTCCTTCCCTTTTTTATAACATATATATTGAGATAGATAAACATTTGTATTCCTCCCCTCTTTTCTTTTATAAAGAGAATATATTGTGTACACTTTTCTCTGCTGTGCTATTTTGCCTGAACAAGATCTTTTGGGAGGGTGCCTGGGTGGCTCAGTCATTTAAGCGTCTGCCTTCAGCTCAGGTCATAATCTCAGGGTCCTGGGATCGAGTCCCACATCAGGCTCCCTGTTCAGCAGGAAACCTGCTTCTCCCTCTGCCTCCCCCAACTTGCGCTCTCTCTCAAATAAATAAAATCTTTAAAAAAAACAAGATATTCTGGAATTATTTTATTGTGATCCCCTGCAGACTTTCATTCCTTCCCCTCCCAGCCTTCCACCACACACTCTCCTGTGAGAACGTGCCACTCATTACTCACCCAGGCCCTTCCTGGTAGCCATTGGGATTGTCCCTATCCTTCATTATTATAAATAATCTAGCAGCAAATGGGCTTATTTTTGAATGTATGTTTTCAATTTCTTTTTCTTGTTTATCTTTGGCTAGATTCCTAGAAGTGGGATTGCTGGGTGAAAGGTAAATTAATGTAATTTTATTAGATGCTGCCAAATTGTAGTATTTTACATCCCTACTAGCAATGTATGAGTGTGTTGCCAACAAAATATGTTGTCAGACTTTATTTTTTACCATTCTGTTGGTGAAAAATGGTATCTGTGCAGTTTTACTTGCCTTTCTTTTATTAGCGAGTGAGATGTTTTTCTTTTTTGTTGTTTTCTGGTTTTTCTGATCAATTCTGTTCTTTCTGTTTTTCAGAGTCAATACAGATTTGTATGTGAAGCTATTTTGAAAGTTTATGAAGAAGGATTTGTTAAACCCTTAACGCCATCATCAAATAAATAAGAAAGCAAAAGTCGGGGACATGTGTCAGAAAACCGCTTTCTGTTATATTCACTGTGCCATAATTCTGCTTGCAGGAAATGGCATTGAGACAAAGCAAATGAAGAACTAACAAAAACTGAAAACTTCAGCACTGTTGCACTTTATGTTTAAGAAAATGTCACTCTCTCAAAATCTGTAATTCACGTGTTTGAAGACTATTTCATGCTTTGCTCCGAACAAATAGTGAATAACTGAGTATGTTCAGAGTAACTTATGAAATTTGTGGTGGTGCCATGCAGTCCCCTTTCTGGTAGAATTGCCACAAACAAGGCTCAGAATTCTCATCATCTCTGTTATACACCTGTATCTTGAAAGCAAAAAGAAGTAAAACATCAGGAGTGAGCTCTGGTGTTTCCCAGTGATTCATGTACTTATTACTATCCTGGTTACCAGATTTTTATTTTTAAATTTTAGCAATATCATTCTCAATATTAGCCAATACACTGCCTATGGATGCAGCACATCTTTCCCTGTACTCCCCCTGTAGAGACCTGCTGTTCATGAGAAGAAAGATGGAATTTGCTTTTCCCAGGAAATGCTGCACATTGTCCATTTACCAGCATCTTATAGAAAGTATAAATATGAATCTACCAATTTTCTTGAATTTAATAATGTAACTTAACTTTATTGTAAGGTTGGCTTATTCCAAATCATGTGATTTCACATACTTGATGTAAAGTAATGCATGCATCGTGTCTTAACCCCTTAAGTGCCTTGAGACGTCTTTGTATGTCTAATGAAAAGGCACTCATTTGACCCCACTAGGAGGTATGTATGTATATTGTACATTTACATTTTTATGCAGTTTGAATCCGTTCACATTTTAAAACATAGCTTCTTGTATGAAGAGTTACACAGTCAAAAAAAAGGGTATGGAAATTCTATTTCTTACTCATTCTTCCTGTATTTTACCCCAAGAGGCAAAGGTAATTTGTGTTCTACTGAGTGAGCCCCTCTGCTGCTATGGAATTGTTGAAAATCTGCTCATGTCTTTCCTGAGGGACAAGGGTTACAGTTTAGCAGCTCAAGTCAAAAGATGCTTTATTATTCAAATTTCCTATTTATTTGATCCCTAACTTTGAAAATGGCACCTAATATGCACATTAAAGTTAAACATATGCATATTTTAAGCTAAAATTAGAGCAATTCATTGTGATTTATTTTTATCACTGCCTAAATTATTTCTCTAAAACATTCGATTCATTTCAGGCTTTGTTCACACTGGTCTGTTGGTTGGGATACTTCAAACGAGGAATGAAATATTATTGACCTATTTCTAAATGTAATCCCTCAATAACTGAACTGAGGGTTTTGTTGTTGTCATTTTTTGCATACAATATATTACTCTAGTTTATATATACCTGTTAGGTTACAGGCATGTTAATATGGAGAGTTTCAATTGTCCAGCCTGATGGAAGATCTGATTCCCTTGAAGGATGTGTGTATTTCCCTCTTCAGGATTTTTTTTTTAAGTCTATAGAGAGATAGAACTTTAAAATTCCCCAGCTTTAATACAAGTGGAAATTTGCTCACGTATTGAAATGTTATGTTACATAATTATATGGATTATGGTTAAAACAGAGTCATTTTCTAGAGTTGTATAGTTTTGGAATGCCATTTAGTATGAGGGGGGAGAATGCACATCTAAAAATCTTCGATGTAATCAAAATGATGTTATTTCAAATATTCAAAACTCATAATAATAAATTTTAGGAAGTTAAGTCCTAAACATTAATAGCCAGGATATCAAATAAATTATTATAATCAAATATTTTAATTTTTTAAGAGAAAAGTAACATAACCTTTTGTCAGAAATTCTCCTATCCCTGGATTGCACAGCCAAGGAAGTATAAATTAGTAAATAACTATAGTGTTATTTGAACATTCCATTCTCTACCAACAGATAAATATAATTTAGGCTGCTCTGTGACATCATGATAAGTTGAAAAGTGAAGAAGTAAAATCATGTTGGGGGTCTACATAATTAATAACTTTTGACAGTTTTTACCTGAATTAAAATCTGTCCTAACTGTATAGACAGAATATGACAACCATAGATTAAAAAGATACACTTGTATAGATATAAACAGATAAATGTCATGGTTGGTATGTTCTTTAACTTACAGTTTTGTTTACACTTTTGAGATAAACTCTAATAATTTGTTGGCAATGAGCGCTGTTACCTTTTTTAATCATTAATTCCAGTCTTAAAATGATAAATAGTAGAAGTTTAGAATTACATTTAAATTTCTCATATATGGATTTTTCATCTGGGAGGTACCCTCTGTCAGTATTTTTATGTACAGAGAAAAGATCCTTTTCTAAAGACATATTTATTAGGACATTAAATTTAAAATAAATTATACTTCACAGCTTCTTAAAATGGATATGCTAGTTATGTTTCTCTGTTCACCCAACAGATAAAAGAGTTTATCCATTACACCTAGGAATTTTTTAACCTGTTTATCAATCTAAATAGGGTTCTAGGAATAATCCTAGCTTTAATATGTCAAGTAGTGCTAGATTCCATTCATTTCAGTGTAATATTGTGTAATAAAATGTCAAAGTTCTTGTATCTAAACTACTCTCCCCTTCCTCTCATAACTCCTCTGTTCGCTCACCCCCCACACACACTCTAGAAGTCAATGCTGACTGTTATTCTCAAAAGTGGAAATAGGTATTGGTGAATCAAGGGGTTTTGTAAATGCTAAGAAATGTTTGTGAAAACCTTTCTTCTCTAAGATGGTTTTACCATGCTCATTTCAAATGTTTTATTGGGCATCAGATTTATGTCAGCACTGTGTACATAGCATGAGGAATATTTTGGAATAGACTTTACATTCACAAGAATTGGTAGTATTTGTTAAACAAGTGCATCCTTTCAAAATAGAGGCCAAGTAAACTGTAAGAAATAGTTTCCTCTGTGTGGCCTGCTAGCACAAGTAGGAGGGGGGAAGGGATTGGTCGTCTTGATTAAAGAGAAAATGTATATATAAAAACTGACTTCAGACTTACAAAGGTATGGTAAGCCATTAAAACACACGCTTTTGTGTGTTAATACATTTATGTGTTTCGTAAAGGCTGATGCTAACAGGGGTAAAGGATTATTTTAAATATAGAGTCGTTTATAATCTGTTGACACATCTGATCAGGTCTAATCAGGTATTTGAGCAAACTTGAAAGCTGAAAGGAACTTGAATGATTTTATCTAATCTCACCTTCTCCTATTATTTGAGGCAACATACAAGAATATCACAAATTCTTGTGAATTTTGGTCTGTTTCAGCTCAAGAATTATACTCAGGCAGTGTTTTTATTTAATTACTATGATGACCTTAGAAAATGTCACTTAATTTAGAAAATAAGTAGGCTTTAAAAGGTGATCCTAATTAGGACCCTGACTCAGTTTGCTAGTCATGCTTCCCTGATAGAACATAAGCTTTTTGTAAAGTATTTAGGCTGATACACATGCAGTATGAAAACATTCTGAAATGTAAATTAGAAGACTAATTTTTAAAAGCACTTAAAACATAGAACTAGGATTTAGAATATATGTCCACTTATCAAATAATTTATGTTCATAATGTGAACATGTAGTAGAATTAAAGCATTACTTATTTTATAATCTTATCAGGAAGAAAGAAAGAAAATAATTTTTAACAATGTTCTATTTAATACCTGTGTTTTGAATATTTAAGATACTCTGATAGTAAGGTTGCCAAAGTAGTTTTGAATTCATAAAAATTATTTATACCACAATAAGGTGGGATATGTTTACATCTCTTATTTTGTAGTTTAGGTGAATTTACATTTAAGTCATTTAGAGTAAATACATTATGGCAAATATTTGTCAGAATAAACATCTCTTAATAATATGACGTGAAAAAGGTGAATTATGTCACAGCTGGCTTTTATGCCACATCAACAGAGTAACTATATTACCATTGCTTGCTTCCCACATTTGCTTTAGCTGTCCAACCACAATTTCTGCAGTCATTTTTGTGTGTGTCTTGTTTCCTCCAAGTAAAACAGCTAAGTTATTAAAATCCGCTGGATTTTCTCAAATATCAGAATTACTGATCTGTTGGCAGAGATTTATTGGTGTCTTAGTGCGATCACAACCTAAGTTACAGCAACTGTTTTATAAGATTCTTAGTGAATAAAACATTTTGAGAGCTAACTGCTTACGGATAAATTCAGCAATATTATAAAGAGCCCGTGAAATTAATCGCTAAAATGTTTTTGGGGGGGTTCGGCTTACTTTACAATGTCTACAACTATTAACATAATTTTTATTACATACCGATTTCGTTTATTCTTTTTTTCTGGCTTCATTTATTCTTTGTAGCAATTAGTACAGTAAGCCTTTCGATATTATCAAAAACAAGTCCCATATCAGCCAGAAACTAGACATTTTAATTTCATAATCTTGTGAAGTTGTCCTGGGTAGACACCAAATAGTTATTTCTGTTTCCATTTCTAAGTTTGCTGCTACTTATTTGTATGTTTTTCTACTGCAGTTTACTGTTGATTTCTAAAGTTTTGTAGTCATTGTTATTTTTATTTTAGCAATCCAAGCTAAATGGGCAGCCATAAGTAGTATTACTGGGGTGAAATGCATCAACATTGACTAGATATGGTTCAATGCATAAAGGAGAAAAACAATTTTTTTTTAATTTACAAAGGGAGAGGTATTAGCAATATTGCAAGTTAAAGACTACAATTTTAGCTGGAAGTCCTAATGTTTAACTTCCTGAAACCTTTTAAAATTTCCAATAAAAGAATGAAAGTGCTTAAAAGCCTTGTGCTCACAGAAGTTTCAGTTAAGCGTTGTAGAATTTTCCTACTTATTGTTGTGTAAATGATAGAGAAGATATTTTTCTATGGACAAGAGATTGAAACTGTTAACTTCTTTTACTTCATTGTGTAAAAAGAAAAAATGATATTTGTATGTCTTTCATGCTGTAAAAAAAAAATGAATGTATCTTTGAAGTGTTACTAGAATTATGACTTGATTCTAAGGATACTCTTTGTTTCAAAAAGTCAGCAAGGGATTGAAAAAAAGGAAAGGGAGAGTGTCTACTTCATTATAAAAAATGCAATTTTAGAAGAAAAATGTAATTTTCATTATGAACAAGAGCAATCATTACTGAAGCATATTTCAAATATAATGTACATTCTTTTTCATTTTGTTTCGTTTTTAGGCTCTAGAATAGAAAATTTGTGCTTACTATTTTTAAGTGTAAAATAATTGTAGACTTCTGGAGTGTGGAAGGGTGTGTGTGTGTGAGGGTAAACATTCCGCTGCATGTGTTTACCATGAGGGAATGTTCTCAGGCATTGTCAGCTGTGGCAGCCACAAATGAGGACATTGTTGTAAGTGTGACTTTGGTGAAGCCAGAAATCTGTGCCTCAGATTTACTACAGTAAATATGTGTAGAGGCCACTGACAAATAGTTTTGCCTTTTTATTATCTGTATCTTGGACAGATAGGACCACTGAGCCCAGTTCTGACTTGTAACAGTGGTGTTTTAGATGCTTAAGGATGTATTAATTCAGCTGAACAACAAAAACGCTACATTTTTAACCATCTTTTAGGCATGATTAATTTGTTCAACAGTCTCTTTAAAGGGTAGTATTTATTAATTATCACTTGTTAAACTTGACTCACTGGGGCCTTCGTTATTTTGACTCCTGCTTCCATCCGTCCAACTTTTAAAAATCATCAATTTCATTCTATAGTGGTCTTTTTGAAGTAAATACCCTGAACAACTATAAGGTGGTATCTTCACTAGCTATTTTCTTAAACTGTTGTTAAGAGATTACTCTTGGGCCCCCCTCAACCCTGAGAGTTTCCAAAATTTAGAAAATACTACTTGGGATAAACTTTAACTGAAATGCCACCTTGCTAAATGAAATTATCACCATAAAGTCATCAAGGAGAATCGGCCCAGTTTACAATCTTAAACCCAAAAAGGTGCTGATGTTTGATTTCCCCAAATCTGTAGTCACAATTGAGCCCATTTTGTCTTTCATCTAAAAGAAGCTCTTGGGCGTTCTGAGTTGTTGTGCTGCAGTTTTTTGCCTTCCCTGGCAAGAAAATTTCAGTCCAATTCTGGAATTCTCTGGCACCCATCTTTTCCAACCCTTGGGCGAGTTCACAAGGTCATCCAGTCTTTCTTGTATCCTGTAGAGTAGGTCAAATTTCAATGCTGAAATGATTTCTTGAATTTTAAATAGTAGCACTTTATTTTACGCTTACTACTGACTTAATTTATACATTAAAAATAAGATCTAGGAGTTTTGTAAATATGGGAAAAACTGTAATGGATTAGTGTGTAGAGCTCATTGGATTGGACCCAAGTAAAATGCTTTACAATGATTTCTTGATCTTTTGATATTTAAAAGGTAACTTGTGTGACGTTAGCTTTGCCACTTTTCTGTAATTTATTTAGTACAGTTAAGACTACCCAGTTAACTGTCATGCCGGACTCGAGTTCTCTCGGCTAGTTTCAACCAGGTTTGGTTTACAGTAATCATTTCTGCTTTGCATTTTTTTGTACATTACATGAATACTTGGAAATCCATTGGTTTGATTTTAAGTCGTAGGTAGGGGTCAAGTCAATACTGCACCACAAGTAAGTTGTAGAGTCCTGACACTTCATATACATGTCAAGGGGCAGGATTTAAAAGACACTAAAAACAGTTTACATTAAGCTGTTTTCATTTTCTATCATTAGAATATATGTGCTTAAAAAAATAAAAACCGTCCACCCAGTGTTCTCCCAGCATCGGGACATTGCAGTTACAATCCATATTGTAATCTTTTCAAATGAGAAAAGCTAGTCTTTATTTTCTACAGTGTAGGCTTAATTTTAGGACAGATAATTTACTATACACTCATCAGTGATATTTTTAAGTAGTAGTTTTGCAAATAATTATTTCTACGGAGAGGGAGTATTAATTTGGGACTTTTTTTTTCTTGTAACAGGTGCTATATGTAAATATGAAGGGCGAAAAGTCACTTAGTCTAGTTTATTTCATAATTATAATTTTTCATTTCTGCTGTCATTTCACGTTTGATTGTACTGAACCAGTAGCAAAATGGAATTAGCCCCTTAGTTTTTTTAAACTATCTTCCCCCATTTCACAAAAATAGTTCTTTCCATATGGTTCGTTTCCATAAATAAGAGGCAAAGAAGCTTAAGGTTCATTTAAAATGTGTAAGCTTGAATTTGGTCAACACTGGATAATTTGGAATTCTACTCTGCATTTGTCACTGCAGCTTACTGTGTGCTTGAAAGGCTGTGTGTGTGTGTCTTTATTTCAGTGAAAAATTAGAATTCCTGCAATTTATTCGTGTAAAAATATCTGAGTACTAACAGCAGACAGGATAAAAATGCCAGTGTGCATTAAAAGTGTTTTAATCCTAGGAGCCATTTATGTTATGTGAAATGCTACTACACATATTTTGTTGGCCATATTTCATTTTGATTGAAAAATAGTTGTTCAGGTACAAACGTGAAAAAACTAGCTGTGACTTTTGATTGTTCAATTGCAAAATAAAGATGTGCTTTAGTAATTTAAAGTATAGGAGTTTTGAAGATTATTTTTTGTTGTTGGGCTTGTCTAACAGTGGTTATATTCGTTAATGGGTGATCAGAAGGAACTGGGAGGTACTAAGCGCAAAGTTTATTTTTAGAATTCCTGATTCACCAGTGGCTGTATGTGGGGCATGGGCGGGGGTGGGGTTATTAGGTAAGGAACTAAAAGGGATTTAGAAGATTAAAGGATGTCTGAGGAAATACTCCTTCACTGTGACCACAGCTTGACTCTCTTCTCCCAGCACTTCTGGTATTCCTAACATAAGATCTTTTCAAAGTTAGGGACCTTTCTAAATTCCATATTGATCTCCTATGCTTATTTTTATATCAGGTTTAACGTTTTATTCATATAAGATGTTGGAAATTAAATCAATCATGTGACAATCATATATGTTTATATGTTGCAAACCATTTTTCTTACGGTGTTTGACGTGAGTCTTTTGGGGGGTTGGAGGGACATTTTTTAATATTTTTATTAACAAACATATCAGTCTTCTTAATGACTTCTGAGTTTGAGGTATACCTGCAAAAGCTTTTCTCTAATCCCTGTTAGCATTCCATCTGTGACTGAAAGTTCTCTTAACCACCATCCAAGTAACCCACTCAGACTGGCACCCAGCTTTCCAGTCTTTTATTGTTGTTTTAAGATTTTATTTGTCAGAGAACAAGTAGAAGGAGCTGCCGGCAGAGGGAGATGCAGGCTCCCCACTGAGCAAGAAGCCCCTGCCGAACTCCATCCTAGAACCCCGACATGAGCCGAAGGCAGACACATAACCAACTAAGCCACCCAGGCATCCCTCTGCTTTTCAGTCTTGTTCTCTCCTTGCCACCATTGACTGCTCTTAATCATGCCACAGCTCTTTTGGTTCCAGTTACATTGTAAGCTTACTAAAATTAGTTGTTTATTTGCTAATTTATAATACAAATTTATGTTTATTATATCATTTAATTATATAAGCCAGTGGCAAGAGGGTTGGGTTTTTGTAAAAGCTCTATGGTGTCATTGAAACTTTATTAAATTCTTTAAAACTTTGTTAAAAATAGGTATGAGCAAGACAACTATGAGAGACTAACAAAAAATGATGTATTTGAAAAACTAACAAAAAATAGACACACTTGGGGTCTTTTTTTTTTTTTTTTTTTTGCAACAGAGACTAAGGGGCTATATGTGGGCTCAAACCTAAAGTAAAAGACCTTGGCCCTACATAAAAGGAATCACAAATAAGGGGCGCCTGGGTGGCTCAGTGGGTTAAAGCCTCTGCCTTTGGCTCGGGTCCTGATCTTAGGGGGCCTGGGATGGAGCCCCGCATCGGGCTCTCTGCTCAGCGGGGAGCCTGCTTCCCCCTCTCTCTCTGCCTGCCTCTCTGCCTTCTTGTGATCTCTCTCACTCTGTCAAATAAATAAAATCTTTTAAAAAAAAAAAGGAATCACAAATGAATATTTATCTGTCTTAAGCTAAAACAAAATGCATATATTTTTTTTAATTTCTCCTTTAAATGTTTTTCCATTAAGCCAATTGGTCATTAGTTTTGATCCTGTCAAATATGGTTTCTACCATAATTATGTAAAAATTCTCTCAAATATTGAGACAGTTTCTGTTTTTGCTATTAAAAATGATACAGTTAACCTTTTATACATTCCCTTTTAAATTATGCTTGTACATAGGGGTCAACTGTATATAAATTTCCCCTCAACCTTGTGTTATAAAAATGTTCAAACATAGAGAAACTTGAAAGAAGTGAACAGTTAACATTTATATACCCATCCCGCAGCTTCTGTAATTACCATCCTGCTATATTTGCTTTATTGTCTGTCCATCTACCTAACCCTCTCTCCATCCATCAATACATCTTTTATGCATTTCAGAAAATGATTTTGCCCACATCTGTATACTTCACCCCTGAGCACTTGAGCTTGCATATCACTAATAGTCAATAATTGTCTCTTTCTGACATAAAATTTTTATCAGTAAGTCTCCATTCAGTATTTTTTTTAAGATTTTATTATTTGAGAGACAGCATGAGCATAAGTGAGGGGGAAGAGGCAGAGGGACAGGGAGAAGCCGACTGTGCTGAGCCGGGAGCCTGAAACAGGGCTCGATTCCACGACCCTGGGATCATGACCTGAAGTGAAGGCAGATGCTTAACTGGCTGAGCCACCCGGGCAACCCAACCATTCAGTAAGTTTTAACAAATGTGTATTAACTCAAACCCTTATGGGATCAACAGGTACAAACTTACTGTAATAAAATGAGTAAGTGAAGGGGATGTACAGCATCGTGACTATAATCAATAACATAGTATTGCAAATTTAAAAGTTGGTGAGAAAGAAAATGTTAAAAGTTCTTATCACAGGGAAAAAAGTATTTGTAATTCTGTGTGGTCTCAGATGGTAAGTAGACTAAATTGAGGTGTTCATTTCACAATGTATACAAATGTCAAATCATTATTTTGTATACCTGAAACTAATATATTGTATGTCAACATACTCCAATTAAAAAAAAAGTATAAAAATTATATTTTTAATTATAGTAAGTAGTAGTCCATTTTATTAATATAAAACAGTTTGCTTATCAGCCTCCTTTTAATGGGTAGCTGGACTTTGAGATATTCTCAATTTGTGGGATTTTACCAATAAAAATGGTATGGGGGCGCCTGGGTGGCTCAGTGGGTTAAAGCCTCTGCCATGGGCTCCCGTCATGATCTTAGGGTCCTGGGATCGAGCCCCACATCGGGCTCTCTGCTCAGCAGGGAGCCTACTTCCCCCCCCACCCCCGCTCTCTGCCTGCCTCTCTGCCTACTTGTGATCTCTCTCTCTGTCAAATAAATAAAATCTTTTTTAAAAATTAAAAAAATAATTTTGAAAAATTAAAAAAATAAAAATGGTATGAACAGGCTGCCTGGGTGGCTCAGTCGGTTAAGCATCTGCCTTCTGCTCAGGTTGTTATGATTCTAGGGTCCTGAGACTGAGTCCTGTGTTGGGCTCTCTGCTCAGCAAAGAGCCTGCTTCTCTCTGCTGCTCTTTCTCTCTATCTCTCAAGTACCTAAAATCTTTAAAAAATGCTACGAATATTCCTTTACAAATCTGCTTGTGAACACATGCTTTCATTTCTGAGTAAATATCTAGGAGTGGAATTGCTGGGTCCATTAAGTGTAACTTAAGTGTGTGTGTGTGTGTGTGAGTGTGTGTGCACTTATCACTTTATAATCTCGGCAATAATGCATCTGTGTCTTCACCCTTAGTGGATATTTTGACTCTCTTAAAAATGTTCTCATGTAATAACATATATTAAATATGATTTGCAAAATTGAATATCTTTTTATATGTTTATTGGCCGTACATATTTCTTTTCCAGTGAATTGCTCACTCAGATCCTTTGTGTTTTGCAACTCGGGCTGTCTAAACAACAAAAAGCTATTTGGGCCATGAGGGAATAATAGTGTCCAGAGTCAGAGTAAACAATTGGAAAATAGGACAAAATATAGGAAACAACTTTTGCAATATTGGACAAAAGTTGAAGACTATAATTCCTGAGAAAGGATAAATAAGTGAGGTGAGCCATACAATAAGCTAGGGTTTCTTTGTCGAGGCCATTTATGAACTGATGCAGGAATATGGAGCCCAAACAAAACTGGTAATCTAGTTACCCGGGAGACAGGTGTCAAAGTCTTGGGAAGCTGGGGCTTTTAGAAGGTATGGAGCAAAGTTCCAGAGAGGTGTAAACCCCATAAAGATTTCAATAAATTACATAGGAGTCACTTTGTGTCCTAGAATGAATAATAATTTTGGAATATGGTAAAACCCCATGAGGCCAGACAATCTTCTAAGGAAAGAGTATTACCAAGTTGTAGGATGAATATTTCCAGGGCTGGCCCCAAAGGATGAGAATAATTCAAGCTTTTTTCAGGTAGAGTGGAGAAGAGCCTCTTTGATAATACAAGGTAGTCAACCAAAACCCAAGAAAGACCAGACTTTAGAAATGAGGCTCACCAAACTGTAAGGTAAAAGCTACTCTAGACTCATTTAGAAGATTTTAAAACAAGCTTCAAAATGATTAAATTAATTCACAAGTTACTTAACTGCCTAACAGATACTAAGTCGATGTATCTCTTATTTTTTATTTATTTATTTTAGATTTTATTTTAGAGAGGCTGCGAGTTGGGGGGGAGGAGTAGAGGAGGAGGGAGAGGGAAGGGGGAGGAATCTCAGGCAGATTCCTCTGTGTTGAGCACGGAACTCCTCTTGGGCTTGATATCACAATTCCTTGATTTCCACCCCAGCCAAAACCACAGTCAGAAGCTTAACCGACTGAGACCCATGCACCCCAAATATTTCTATTTAAAAAATACCATTCAAGGGGCGACTGGTGGCTCAGTCAGTTAAGCACCCAACTCTTGATTTCCGTTGCAATCATTATCTCAGGGTTATGAGATGGAGCCCTACACCCAACTCTGCTCTGGGTGTGGAGCCTGCTTAAGATTCCCTCTCCCTCCCTCCCTCTCCCTCCCTCCCTCTCCCTCCCTCCCTCTCCCACTGTTCCTATGCCGCATCCCTCTCTCTTTTCTTTCTTTTTTTTTTTTTTAAGATTTTTTATTTATTTATTTGAGAGGCAGAGAAGGTGAGAGAGCATGAGAGGAGAGAAGGTTAGAGGAAGAAGCAGACTCCCCGTGGAGCAGGGAGCCCGATGTGGGACTCGATCCCTGAACTCAAGGATCATGACCTGAGCCAAAGGCAGTTGCTCAACCAACTGAGCCACCCAGGCGCCCTGCCACATCCCTCTCTAAAAAAAAGGTAAATATCATTCAAGAAAGTAAAAGTTATCATGTCCAGCAGCCAAAGAAAAACTATAGATAGGAAGAAGCAAGGAAATATGACAAATACACACTTGGCAAAAATGTTTTGGAAAAGTAAAAGCAACAAATGAACAACTCCAGATCTCAATAAACACGACTCAGTAATTCCTGAGGAGTGGGTAACTTAGGTTTTCAGAGTTCTCACAATGTAATATTTAAATGTCTACTTCTCAACAAAAAATTAAATTACAAAATTATAAAATTGTGAAGAAATAGGAAAATGTGGCCTATTCACAGGGGGAAAATAATAAGAATTTGACAGAAATCCTCTTCAGGGAAGCCCACACAGAATTATTAGTCAAAGATGTGAAATCAACTGTCTTAGACATGTTTGATGAGCTAAAGGAAACCATGGACAGGAACTGAAGGAAACCAGAAAAACAATACTTGAACAAAATGAGAATTGAAAGGAACCAAACAGGAGCATCTTATTAGCTCAGTCAGTAGAGTGTGTGACTTTTGATCTTGGGATCCTGAGTTTGAGCCCCTCATTGGGTATAGAGATTACTTCAATAAATAAATATTTTTAAAAACCCCAAAATTCTGTATGAATGAGCATATAATATATATAGATGTAGTCTGAGACAATAATTGTTCCTTGAAAATTTTAAAATATAATTACCATATAATCTGCAAGGCAGAGGCTTAACCTACTGAGCCACTCAGAGGCCCCTGGTTATGTGATTTTTAAAACTCACAGAATTGGATCTTCCTCTTTTTGTGTGACTCCAGAGAGCAAACCAGGACCTGAAATGGAAATCTAGGGTGAGGATGTTCTCTGAAAACTGTCAATTATTTCACCAGCAAAAATTCGGGAATAGCAGAGAACTGTAATTCAGGACAAGGATGTTATGGCAAAGCCACGGGCAAGTCCGGAAAATCAGAGCGAGGATGGCTTTTTTATAGAGGAGAGTGGGAAGTTGAGAGGGCCGTTGAAGACAAAAGGTCCATTGAATTAAACTGGGAGTTCCAAGTAGAGGGGATTTCACTGGATTTCAGTGGTTTAGAGGGGATTTTCAGAGGGGAGTTGTGACGGTCTCTCTTTGGCTGGGGAGGAGAAAAACCTTCCTGCTTGCTACTGGGATAGTAAAGTAGTAGCTAAACCAGCATTCAAGTGCAAGGTGCAGCTTTTCCTGTTGAGTCTGAGTGGAGCAGTGTGAGAGCTCCCCCTGCCGGCCTCTCCACTCCATTCTAAACAGTTCCTTGGGTTACACCTCTTGGCTCAATAAAGGAAAATCTTTCCATGGGTTAGGACTATTCCACCAAAAAGTGGGTTATTGTAATAAGCACCCTCTATAGCCCACCCCTAGTCATTCTTCCTTGCAACACCCCCTTTTCCTGCTAACAAAATTTGGATTTGTTGGAGGAGTTAATGGAGAGCCCAGATGGGAGAGCCAGTCTCTCCCCAAACCCCAAGAATGAATTAGGATTGGTATAAAGATGTCATGGTGTTCCCTTAGCCTATGGTCAGTAAGTAGTATAACTCTGGGCAGCTAATCTAGTTCTGACTGATGACGCAGGGGGTGGTGGGACTTCATTCTCTGAATTAAAAGACAAATCTTGATGAAGTTCTTTCCCCCTTTCCCTTATTCATGTAACTTAGAAGGGTTGGAGATACTGCAGCCCTCTGTAGCCAGTAGGCTAGAGCCTACTCAACATGAGAACTAGACTCAACATGCTTAGGAAGGCAGAACAGAAAAAGCCAAAGTGTTTAGGATCCTTGTAGCATTGTTGAGGATCTGAACCAATATTAGGTAGCCATTTACCTCTGATTACTTATGTGAAAAATATTAAACTCCTTATTTGGGTGCCTGGGTGGCTCAGTTGGTTGGGCAACTGCCTTCGGCTCAGGTCACGGTCCTGGAGTTCTGGAATCGAGTCCCACATCGGGCTCCCGGCTCCACCAGGAGTCTGCTTCTCCCTCTGACCTTCTCCCTTCTCATGCTCACTTTCTCTCTCTCTCTGTCTCTCAAATGAATAAATAAAATCTTTAAAAAAATAAATAAACTCCTTATTTAAGTACAGTTTATTGTATTGTGTATTACTTGCAGCCAAATGCATTTTTTCTGAATTCAGTTGTGTTCAAGGAGAGGAACTTCTCTGTCTCTAGTGGGAGCCAATTAGGGGGCCAGTTTGCCACAAAATAGGGATATTGCAGCGGGTATTTATGTCTTGAAGGGAGGATTTGGGGAGGGGGAAAATTGTTATTAAGAATAATCTTATAGGGGGCGCCTGGGTGGCTCAGTTGGTTGAGCGACTGCCTTCGGCTCAGGTCATGATCCTGGAGTTCCAGGATCGAGTCCCACATCGGGCTCCCAGCTCCATGGGGCGTCTGCTTCTTCCTCTAACCTTCTCTCTGCTCATGCTCTCTCTCATTTTCTGTCTCTCAAATAAATAAATAAAATCTTAAAAAAAAAAAAAAGAATAATCTTATAGGATTAAAGCATGAACAACTTCCTGAGACTTAAGTCCTTAGGTTCCATTTTTCTTCCTCAAATTCATATTTCCTTCAGCATATAACCATCTTTCTCACCTATTTCTCTACCCTCATCCACAGCCTCCCTCAACCCCCAACCCTTGACAGGAGGTAGAGAAAAAGATTCAGAAGAAGTGGACGAGAGGACACTTTCTCCAGATTGGTGGGCTATGTGACAGTTTAGGACAATGAGGTAAGTTTATAGGTCTTAACAGAAAATGCTATTGATCGGTAAACAGATAAATTACAATACAGCTTTCAAATGTGTAGATGCTGGGTAATAAATATTTGGAGGGAGACAGCCCTGACAGACTGAGGGGATGGCACTCAAGACTGTAGTTTTCAGGGCGCCTGGGTGGCTCAGTTGGTTGAGCAACTGCCTTCGGCTCAGGTCATGATCCCGGAGTCCCGGGATCGAGTCCCATATCGGACTCCCGGCTCTGCGGGAAAGTCTGCTCCTCCCTCTGACCTTCTCCCCTCTCATTCTCAGTCTCTCGTCTCTCGCTCTGTAATAAATAAATAAAAAAATCTTTAAAAAAAAAAAAAAAAGACTGTAGTTTTCAGGGGCACCTAGGTGGCTCAGTTGGTTAAGCAGCTAACTTTGGCCCAGGTCATGATCCCAGGGTCCTGGGAGGGAGCCCCACGTCTGGCTCCCTGATCAGCGGGGAGCCTGCTTCTCCCTCTGCCTGCCACTCCCCCGGCTTGTGCTCTCTCTCTCAAATAAATGAATAAAATAATAATAATAAAAAAAAGATTGCAGTTTTCAAACTGGGGTAATCAGTCCCCCGGGGGGATACATGAAGACTTTCCAAGAAGTTATAGCCCAGACAGTATTTAAAAAACAAACAAACAACTTTTTAGGGGCGCCTTGGTGGCTCAGTCACTGAGCATCTGCCTTAAGCTCAGGTCATGATTTCAGGGTCCTGAGACTGAGTCCCACGTTGGGTCCCAAAGCCTGCTTCTCCTTCTCCCACTTGCCCTGCTTGTGTTCCATCTCTCACTGTGTCTCTCTCTGTCAAAAAATAAATAAAAATCTTTTTAAAAATTAAAAAAATAACATTTTATTACTCAAAAAAATAACTTTTTATTGCTCAAAAAATTTAAACCTGTACATAAAATAGGATAGTTCAATGTACCTATGTACCCAGCTTCCAACTATGGTACTTTCTTGTTTCATCCATGGCTTCCTTCCCTCCTATATTACAATCACCACCATTGATTTTTTTATTGAGATAAAGATGCAACGATGACCCTCAACAGTTCCTCCCATCCCTGGACTCCCACGCTACCTCTCCCATGAGAGGAAATAAAAATGTCCTACAATTCGATTATAATGATGATTACACAGCTCTGTGAATATACTAACCACCACTGAATACAGTGTACACTTTAAATGGGTGAATCGCATCATGTGACATCTCAATGAAGTTATTTTTAAAAAGTAGAGAAAGAAAATTTATTTAAAAGAATTAAAAAAAAAAAAAAAGAGATGGGATCTTATTCCCATCCCTGTTGAAACTAGCCTGGTCCTATGACTTGCTTTGACCATAATAGGCAACAGAAGCAACACGATGTGACTTCTGGGCATTTCCCTTAGTAAGTTTCCAGGCCCGAGCCACCCCAACTACCCTTCAGAGAGAAAGAGGCCCAGGCGGAACTCAACTGTTCATTCCAGCCCTCCTGGCTGAGATGCCACAGGGATGAATGAGGCCTTTTTGGTAACTCCGACTTCCCTTAATCTGCCCCAGCCAACAGCACGGGGAGCAGAGACCATCGGTCCCTGCCAAGCCCATCTACTAAATCTTGGGATGCTGGAGGGACAGGCGGTGCCCAGTCTCCAGAAGGGGCTGAGTATTTTGCCTGTTCTCACCTCAGCCAGTGGGGACTGCATACACTTCACACCCTTACACCTGCCACCAATTCTCTGGCTTCCTCAGACTTGGAGGAAGGCTCAGAAGGCCCTTCACCTCACAGCTCTCTCCTCCCTGGCTTGTCACCTCCCACGGCTCACTGGCTTTCCCTGAGCCAACCACCCACCCAAAGGGGCCTTTGGAGTTAATAACGTCTGCTCTTCCCCCGGGGATCCACAGTACCACTCCTTCACCTCCTTCCCGTTTTCACTCAAAGGTCACCTTCTTTTTTTTTTTTTTAAATTTTTTTTTTTAATTTATTTGACAGGGAGAGAGAGAGAGAGAGAGATCACAAGTAGGCAGAGAGGTAGGCAGAGAGAGGGGGGGAAGCAGGCTCCCTGCTGAGCAGAGAGCCGGATGCGGGGCTCGATCCCAGGACCCTGAGATCATGACCTGAGCCAAAGGCAGAGGCTTTAACCCACCCAGGCGCCCCCTCAAAGGTCACCTTTTTATTGAGACCTTCTTCCATACCTGGCTAGTCTATCCAAAATGACCACTTTCTTATTCCCTATCTCTGTCCCCTGCTTTGATTTTTCTCTGTCATTGAGCACTGCCTAACCCCGTATTTAATTTCACTAATTTATCTCATTTTCTGTCCCTTCTGCTAACACTTAAGCTGCATGAGGGATTTTTGTCTGTCTTGATTATCTGTTGTATCTCTGGTGTCTAGAAAGCAGCCTGGTCCATGAGAGGCAATTTCACAAATGATCTATAGAAAGAATGGATGAAATGTCCCCTGGTCACAGAGGATCTCCTTGACCACGCTATGTTCAACAGAAAGCTATTTCCCGTTCCGTTTTTTTTTTTTCTTCATGTTACACTATTTTTTTTTTTTAAGATTTTATTTATTTGACACAGTGAGAGAGATCACAAGGAGGCAGAGAGGCAGGCAGAGCTGGAGGGGGAAGCAGGCTCCCCGCTGAGCAGAGATGCGGGGCTAGATCCCAGGACCTTGAGATCATGACCTGAGCCGAAGGCAGAGGCTTTAACCCACTGAGCCACCCAGGCGCCCCCATGTTAGTACTATTTGATACGTATTTGTTACCGTCTTTCTCCCCACTACAAAGAAAAAAGTTCCTCTAACAGCGGGACACTAAAGATTTGCTGAATGAATTAATTTCTCGAACGAATGGATGAATGAATCTAGCAGCACCTGATGCTGGGCTTAGACAGAGCTAAACTACCTTTAGGATCGGACTGATTTGGGGGCTCTCCGCAGGCGTGTACCCCCTCCCAAGGAGGAGTCTGATAGCCAGGGCTGGATTTTGGCAGCGCCCCTTTAAACCAGCCAGGCACGCCGGGCCCCGAGCGCGGTGGCAGATTCAGCAGGGCCTGGCATCGCCGGTTTAACCCGAGTCTCACCCAGCGGGCGATTTCCGGGGCGGTGTCATTGCCCATTTAAGAGCAGAGTGCCCCGCCCCGGAGGGCGGAGCCTAGAGGGGGCTTTAAGGGGCGGGTCGGCGGACGGCTGGGGTCCTTCAGAGGATTAGCGCAGGGTGGGCTCGCGCCTCAGGCCGCCATTTCTTGGCGTCTCCAGAGGAGCCGCCCCCTCCTCAGTAGCGTTCCGGACCTCTACCCTCGAGTCGCCGGGTCTCCGCGCCGCCTTAGCCACCGCGCCTCGGTCCCCAGCCCAGGTAAACTCGAGGCCCAGTGGCCCCGGCCGCACTGCCCGTACCGGGCTCGGTCCACACCCCGCTTCCCCTCACCGCTCCGGGGTTCCATTCAGGCTCGCGCCGGGGCTCTGTTCTCGCGGCCTCGCCCCGGGACGCTCCTGCCCCAGCTGCTTCCTTGGCCGGCCGGCAAAATATTAAACCTGCTGGGAGGGGAGGGGCGGCGGCGGCCAATGGGGCCGGGCCGCTGAGTTTCGGGCGATACTGGCCGGAGCCGGGAGTGAGGTGGGTTTCTGTGTGCCGGCCCGACCCCTGCCCGGCCCCGGCCCCCTCCCAAGCAGTCGGGGGTCGCCCTTTACTAAGAGGTCTCGGCTTAGCTGTCCGGCCGGCGAGGGGGAATGTGGCAGGTCAAAGGGAAAAAAACCACCGCGGTTCGTGGCGCGGTCTTAAAACAAAAAAAACCGAGTGGACTTCTGGGGTTCGTTTGCGTTGGACTGAAAGTTCGGCCACTTGGAAGTTGCGAGAGGCAGGTGGGTTCCCAGCAATGGCGCGATCCAAAGGACCCTCCCCCGCCCCAGCCGTGACTCTGGGCGTGTTAAGGTTGGGGTTTTTTGGTGTGTAAACATTAATTGTACCTGTCACTGTCTTTATGGTTACCAAGTCTCATGAATTTTAGCTAAGAGCAAGAAGACCCGAGTCTTTTAAACCTTTTTTTTTTTTTTTTTTTTTAAGATTTTATTTATTAGAGAGAGAAAGGAGCAGGGGGAGAGGCGGAGGGTGAAGCTGACTCCTTGCTAAGCAGGGAGTCCCGACGACGTGGGGCTCAGGCTGGATCCTAGGACTCCAGGATCATGACCTGAGCCGAAGGCAGACGCCTAACCGACTGAGCCACCCAGGCGCCCCTCTTTTAAACCATCTGATAACATTTTAAATTAATACCAGGAGTATTTTGTTAAGAATTAGGGGGAAAATTACCCAAAACTCCATTTCTGATATTGCTAAAATGAGCTGAACCCTACTTAACACAGTGGATTATTCGTACACGTAAGCTAGTTTGCAGGGTTTTCTTCTTTTTATAGGTAAGCTTCATTAGAAAATGATATGTGTTACTTCTGTTGAATTACTCTCTTACAGGTGTTTTCTGTGTTGGGATTAGTGGGGTTAAAGATATATTAATATCTATGGCACTTGCTCTATATTGGTATATTGCTTTATCAAAAAGCAATTGCCTACCAAAGAATGCGGCCACCTGTCACATTTGTCAGTGTATACATTTCATGACAAACTTGAGTTTTAGATACATGTTTTTAAAAAACTTCAGTTAATTTAGGTAGTAAATGGATTATTTCAGTTTGCATTTTTTTAAAAGATTTTATTTATTTATTTATTTATTTGAGATAGACACAGTGAGAGAGAGCATGAGAGGGGAGAAGGATCAGAGGGAGCATCAGAGGGAGAAGCAGACTCCCCATGGAGCTGGGAGCCCGGGGACTCGATCCCAGGACTCCAGAATCATGACCTGAGCCGAAGGCAGTTGCTTAAGCAACTGAGCCACCCAGGCGCCCACTTCAGTTTGCATTTTTATGCTCGTAAAGAATACCTTTCTTTACAGAGAAAAATGAGAAATCATAGATTAAAAATGCATTTAAAAAAACATGTAAATCTACTCTCTGAGAATTCTACTGTATATTCTGGTGTCGACAAGTTCTTTATTGAGTGCCTAATACGCTGATTGCTGTGCTAGCTAGGTCATCTTGCTCAATGAGTCAGACCAGATTCTTGAGTCTTTAGTGGGGAAGTACCCGGTAAAAAAAAAATAATTAAGCAATTGGGTATTTAATTACAGTTTTGGTAAATGTTATAAAGAAGAGTCTGAGGGTACTAAAAGGAGCACTTAGACTCAGGAGTCAGGGAATGCTTTTCTGAGGAAATGGGAGAGGTGAAGTGGAAAGAGAGCATTCCAGAAAGATGGAGCAGCCAGAACAAAACAAAAAAAGATCCACAGTTAAAAAGATTGTTGAATTAAGCAGAAGGGATAGTAGAGCAGAGTGAACACATGGGGGTGGGCTGCCTGAAGGGTCAGGCAGGTGGGAAGAGCTGGATCCAGAGCAAGAGCATTAAAGATTTTTTTTTTAAAGATTTTATTTATTTATTTGACAGAGAGAGAGAAATTACAAGTAGGCAGAGAGGCAGGCAGAGAGAGAGAGGAGGAAGCAGGCTCCCTGCTGAGCGGAGAGCCCGATGTGGGGCTCGATCCCAGGACCTTGAGATCATGACCCGAGCCGAAGGCAGAGGCTCTAACCCACTGAGCCACCCAGGCGCCCTGAGCATTAAAGATTTTTTAACGGGGATCAGATTTGTGGTTGCTAAAAGTTCACTGCTGTAGCATTTAGAATGAAAGTGGTGGTAGGGGATGGAGAAAGTGAATATGGGAAACCTTTTTTTCTTTTAACAATTTTGTTTTTAAGTTGAGCCTGGAGCTCAACGCTGGGCTTAAACTCAGGACCCTGAGATCAAGACCTGAGCTGAAATCAAACAAGAGTCGAATGCTCAACTGACTGAGCCATCCAAGTGTCCCTTAACAGTTTTTAAGAACTCTTTTTTGAGGGGCGTCTGAGGGGCTCAGTCCGCTAAGCATCTTCCTTTAACTCAGGTCATGATCCCTGGATCCTGGAATCAAGCCCCACATCCTGATCCTTGCTCAGTAGGGAGCCTGCTTCTCCCTCTCCCTCTGCCTGCAGCTCCCTCTGGTTCTGCGAGCATGCTCTTACACACGTTGGCTCTCTTTCTTTCTCTCTTTCTTGTTGTTTCTGTCTCTGTCAAATGAATAAATAAAATCTTAAACAAAATAAACTCTTGACATAGTCATATATTCTTACTCTAGAGGGCTTCAGTACCTCCACAAGACCCTCTCCAGAGATAACCTCCTTTAACAGTGTGCATGTCTTAGTCCTTTTGTATATATGTAGGTATCCCACCTTAGAGTAGGATAAAACTTACCACTTTTCTCTGATTTCATTTTCCTCTTAGAAATTTTGTCTGTGTCTAAGTCAGTTGTATTTAGAAAAAAGCTGAGTTGTATACCATTTGATGTACCATGATTTGTTTAACTACAGCATGTTGATGGACATATTTAAAATTATGCCCTGAAAATCCTTACTTCTACAACTTGGATCACGTCCTATTTCTTAGGATATCCTACCAACAATATAATTGCTGAGTGAAAGTGTAGGCACATTAACATTTTTGATAGTGCCGTTAAATTCTCCAAAGAGGACAGTGTATGAAGGTGATTGTTTTTTCTGTATCCTTTTCAACACTGGCTATGTTGAGTCTTAAATGACAGATAGTATCTCATTTTTTAGTCTAGATTTCCTTTGTTATTGTTGAGGTCAAACATTTTTTAATACATATTTTCATTTCATGTCATCTTTTAGAACTTGTTTCTTCATATCTTGCCCTTTTTTTTTCTGTTGAATTATCTTAATGGTTTGTGCTAGTTCTTCGTTAAACTGCATATTAATCCTTAAAAAAATTTAAAAGCTCTTTAATATATTGTTTCTAGTACTTTATCATTTCTTTGATTTTAAGTTCTTAGTCCATCTGAAATTTATTTTCATGTAAGTTGCTTTTATGTTTTGTAAAAAGAAGTTGTTTGTGGCAATGGATTTTGTGGTTCGAAATATATAGATATTAAATCTTAAAGAAGCTTTGTTTTTCCTTAGCAGGTTAATTCTACTTGAATAATGAATTTTTATTTTCAAGGTACAAGATAAAGTGAAAGTCAGAAAACTTGTTTTATAGTTCATTTGCTACCTAGGAATCACACAAGTATAGTGCATTTTGAACATTATTTTCCCTTAGAAAAACTTTTATTTTGGAAAAATTCAAGTAGTTAGAAGAGTATCATGAACTCCAATGTATCTGTCATGCACCAGAAGTGGCCACTTATCTGGGCAATTTGTTCAGTTTCTATCCCCACTTAACTTTAATACCCCTATTTTATATAAAAGAAAAATGGCAGTAATTCCTTGGTTATCGTAAACAGTCCAGTCAGTGTTCAGATGTGTGCCTCTATAATTTATGTTCTTAGGAAGTTCAAATGACCACCATCATGCCTTTGCTAGCTTACCTAATTACATAGTAATATGTATACTTGTAAAATGAGGATATAATCCTCAATTTAGAGCAATTGAATTTTTTATTACATTGATATTATTCTAGTATTTCACCTTTTATTTTCATCGTGTTTATAAATGCATCTGATTTAAATTTCATTATTATTAGTGTTATCTTTTTTTTTCTTTTTTGATCGAAATAGAGAGAGATAGAAAACAGGTAAGCGGGGTGAGAGGGAGAGAGACTCCTAAGCAGGCTCCATGCTTAGTACAGAGCTGATGCGGATCTGAATCTCATGATCTCAAGATCATGACCTGAGCCAAAATCATGAGCTGGAAGCTTAATGAACTGAGCCACCCAGGCACCCCACAAACACATCTAATTTGAAGTATCAACTGGTTATACAAAACTTCTTGTAAATTAAATGTGTAACAACAAATGTGTGACTTTTAAAAAATTTTTATTTATTTATTTTAGAGAGAGAGAGAGAGACAGCATGAGCAGGAGGGACAGAGGGAGAGAGAGAATCCCAAGCAGACTCTGTGCTGAGTGCAGAGCGACACAGGGCTCAATCCCAGGACCCTAAGATTGTGACCTGAGCTAAGACCAATAGTTGGACACTGAACCCACTGCATCACCCTGGCGCCCCAACAAATGTGTGATTTTAAAATTTCCTATATTTTGAAATAATATTAGACTTATGTGGAAGTTACAATAGTAGAGTTCCCATATACATTTGACCTATCTTCCCCCAATGATAACATCAGACAAATTAAAAAAAAAAAAAGTGTATTTGAATTAGGATCTAATGTATGTGCATTGTGATTGATGAATTTGTATTTTAAGTCTGTTTTAATCTGTAGTTCTCTTTGCATTTCTTTTTCCCCCTTGCAATTTGTTTGTCGAATAAGCTGAAGTAAGTTTTAAAAAACCAAATTTATCATGTATGTTTTGTGCTTGTATATTCATTCAGACTCTTTTTTAGCTATGATCTTTGATGATTTCTTATCTCTAAAATACAAGTTTTACATGAATTGTTCTGTGATGTAGTAGAAAGAGAGACCAAGATTTGGAATCAGAAAAATTGGAGTTTGAGCCCCTGTCTTTATTATTTACTAAATAATGGACCTGGCCAGTGGTTTCATTTATCAGACCCTTAGCTTACTCATCAAAATAAGATAATATTTTGGGAGTTTTTTTGAGTAGCAAGGAAGATTATTTACTAACCATTTGTTGTACTTGATGATGAAATATTCTGGGTGGCTGGCTATTCAAAATAGGCATTATGTCTTTAGGAGCTTATAATACATGAGACAGACATGTAAATAAATAATTAAAATATGATTAGTGATACAGTAAAATATTTTCAAGTTTCAGTGGAAGTGTGATGATGGGAGTGGCTGATTATCAGAGAATGTTTCTCAGGGGAGATATAGATAGAGTTGAGTTAAAAAAAATAGGGAGTCTCTGACGCATAGGCCTTCGACATCTGGGATAACAAGTACCTTTCTTAGGCAGCTGAAATGAGAATGGATAGCAAAGTGCAAAAGGAGCAATGTTTGAAGAGAAACTTGAAGAGAAAGAGACTGCAGCCAGATGTTATATATAAGTGCTTTGTTAACTGAAAAGTGATCTAAAATTTTATTGGGATTTAATTAGATGAACATACAAAGGACAGGTCTCACAGCTTTGCCAGTTTACTCAGTTATGTAGGACTATCCATATGTGTGATATGTGTATGTTAATCTTCAATTTATAGGGACTTGTTTTTTAATGTGCTGGTATTTATTTTTAAATTCGCTTTTATTTTAATCAAGCTTATAAATGTATCTAGTTGAGTCATGTAACCTGAAGGCTTCTGTTGAAAAATAGCATTCTGCTGAGTTCTGTTCTGTCCTCAAGGCAAACACTTTCACATTTTAAGTAACATGCTTTATTTCACTTCTTGATATTTGGTTTCAGGAATTATCTTGAATTTCAACTTGGCAAGATGAGGAATTGGCTTTCTGCATCTACTTATGTACCTCCTCTTCTAGTTACTTTATAGTTATGCTTAGATCAATATTTAGAGTTTATAGTATTATGAATATTTAAACTATTAGTTAGTCATGTAGTATACTGTGATTACCTTCTTTTTTCTGCTCAACTTCTTGTTTTCTCTGGAAATAATCATTGTCTTTAACTTTTTTTTCTCATTCTCTAATTTGTATAAATTAAACATTAGGTTAGCAAGATAGTTTTTATGGTGTTACCATTGTGTTTGCTGTATTTTTTAAATTACTAAACCAGGGGCCCCTGGGTGGCTCAGTCGGTTAAGTGTCTACCTTCAGCTCAGGTCATGAGCCTGAGGTCCTGGAATTGAGCACCACATCGGACTCCCTGCTTAGCAGGAAGCCAACTTCTCTCTCTTCCTGCTGTTCTTCCTGCTTATGTGCTCTCTCTCTGTCAAATAAATAAATAAAGTCTTTTAAAAAAAAAATTACCAAACCTGTTTTAACTATTTTGATTAAACTTAACATTCTTAATAAAGATAAGAAGTGGGCTTAAAATAATTTAATATTACAAAGAATTGACTCTATTAAATAGCAATCTAAAATCTTTAAATAATAGAATATTTAATAAAAACATATTTGAATTATATGTGTCTTTTAGCTGAAATAGGTGATTATTTACTTATTTTTAAAGATTTTAAAGTAATCTCCACAACCTACAACCCTGAGATCAAGAGTCAAGTGCTTTATCCACTGCCACTGAGTGAGGCAGGCGCCCATTTTTGTATTTTTATTGTGATTGCTCAGAAAAGAAATGGAACTTTTTGTAATTGTTATGATCATCAAAGGATACGTTAGTGTGTGGATTGTCTTCTAATGTTTGTAGAGATATATGGCAATTGTACATAAAATTCATTGACCCAGGAGACCTGATAAATTTCATAAACGTTTGTTGTCTCCTATCAGCTCCTTATAAAATAGACCATTAAGTTTAGGAATGTTGTAAGTCATAGCTCTATTTTATTATAAAAGTTTTCAAAAACTTTGAGTTAAAGTAGCTAGTTTTAATTATGTTTTTCAAATTTACTTGCTCCTTTTAACAGTATGTCCGTAATGGCCATAAGATTTTACTAAATAATACCCTTTGTCTGACGGCACATTGTGGGGAGTCAGCTAATACCTTTTTCTCTCTGGTTTTATTAGTGACAAAAATGCTGAGCTTCTTCCGTAGAACACTTGGCCGTCGGTCAATGCGTAAACATGCCGAAAAGGAACGACTCCGAGAAGCTCAACGAGCTGCCACACATATTCCTGCAGCTGGAGACGCTAAGTCCATCATCACGTGTCGGGTGTCTCTTCTGGATGGTACCGATGTTAGTGTGGACTTGCCGGTATGTAGGTGCTGCTGACCACTTGCAGATTCTGTATGAGACCACTTTCTTCATTTGAACTTTCTACTGGTAACTTCCTGGGGGAAATTAGGTAATATAGGTTAGTGTGGATCAGGCACTGTGATGTCGAGGTGCATGGATCAGGTAACCTTAGATACCCAGCGTGATAGTTTTTCTCTGGGATTAGTGGAAGTTACCTGAAATATTTAATGAAAGGGCAGTTATTGGCATAGATCATTTGTGAATTCTTTGTGTGTTCTTTATGATGGCAATACATAGGGTGCTCTAGGGGATTTCTCACAATCCTTGTTGAGCAGTTATTAAAACAATGACAGTATTTGGGAATAATGATACATGTATACTATGAGACTTTTAATTATCTATATTTTTCTTTAATTTCTTTAAAACACTTCTCACTTTTCCTCAAAACAAGTACTTCTTCAGAAGTTTAGTGTGCTTGCCTAAATTTTAAGGAAATGAAGTAAAAGGACTTCATACTCCTCAGCTCTGACTGTTTATGTCTTTGCTCTGAAAGTAGTTTGCAGAGGACGTTTTTTATACACTGTCATCTTTATTTCAAGACAGGGTGTTGTGATTTTATTAAAATTTTAGCTGGTTTCTTTTTACAGTTATGAATGTACGGTTATGTGAAACAGTCTGATATATTTGAAAGGGGTTAACTTATGCATTTTTGAGGAGGAAGAGACGTAACTATATGGTTCGGGGGGCAGTTGAGTTTCTTTCTGAGCTATTTACTCACACAAATGTCTTTGTTCTGCATCAGAAGATCAACATAATGGGGTGCCTGCATGGCTCAGTCAGTTAAGCCTCTGACTCTTGGTTTCTGCACGGGTTTCCTCTGGGTTGTGGGATCAAGTTCCGCACTCAGCACAGGGGGTCTGCTTGAGATTCTTTCACCCTTCCTCTCTACTCCTCCCCCTGTGCATATTCTCTCTCTCTCTCTGTCTCAAATAAGTGAGTCAATCTAAAAAAAGATTTATGTAACTAAGCTATAAAATGTATGATTTGATGTGTCACTGGATGTTCACAGTCTTCCTTCCCTACACATCCTTTTTAGTATACACCTATATACCCAAAATACAATAAAAAATGTCTTTGTGCAAGGTGGTAGTCTAAATGCTGCTACAGTATACGGTTGAATAAACTCTGAAAGACCTTTAACTTAACCTTTAACTATGACCTTTAACTCACAGAGTGAGATTAAGGAATTAGTTTATTTAAATGAATATTCTGATTAATTGGATAATTTAGAACGTACTAGGTATATACCTTACATATTTTCAAAATAATGGAATGTGATAAAATTAAACATAGGATTTCTGGAAGTGTTTTGAAGTCATCATCATGGGAATGTTTTATTATCTTTGTACGTCAGACTGTACGTCTTTAGGGTTTTTGATTCTGGAAGACTTGAAGGCATTCACATTTTGTCCTGTAAGGACTTCCTGAGCGTTTGTCAAGCATTCCAATATGTAATACTTCTTTGAGGAGTTTTCATACTTATTTTTTCTTGATAAGTATCTTGAGGGCTTTGTGTATTATTCCGTTAAAATATCATTAGATATGTGATAAAAAGTTTGAGATTGCTGTATAAGAGACTGAAAAGAAGTTTCCTTTTACCTAATGTTTGAAGTGTGAAGTCTCAGGGTTGTGGATGGAGAGGCTAGGAGGTACCAGGAAAGTAGACTTGGTAAAGGACTTTTTTAAAGAGGCGGTGTAGTGTGGAGGAGAAACAGCACGAGGTTTTAAAGTAGTGGAACAAATGACTAGTGACTGGTATAGAATGGTTTCCTGTGCTTGGTATACTCAGTAGGGCGGATGTGATGCTTGATCAAGGCCAGAAATGTTAGCTCACCTCTCATGTAGACAGTTGCAGTGGAAAAAGCCAAGAGTTTTAAATTTGGCTTTTTGTGGAACTAGAACAATTGCCTTTTCAGCTCTGCAGGTGAAATCCTAGAGTTAAGATCTAATTCTGGATGCTTGCATGGGTTTAGAATGGGCATTGGCCTGCCAGCGAAACTGTTTTACTAAAAGAAAAAAATAGACCAGAGGAATATTAATTTCTAAAAAGAAAGTTTTCTCTTTTTTTGATTAGCTTCTCAGGCAGTCTAGTACGATTCCAAAAGAGGATTTAGAATTGATTTTGAAAATTGGATGAAGCACATACTGATTTCCCACTAGGATTAAGGTCACTAGTGATCATAACAAGCCATAGTGGAACTAAGATGATTGCCCAGGAATTATGTAAGTGATTATCAGTGATTAAATAGACAATTTAGAGGGCGCCTGGGTGGCTCAGTTGGTTGAGCAACTGCCTTCGGCTCAGGTCATGATCCTCGAGTTCCGGGATCGAGTCCCACATCGGGCTCCCAGCTCCACGGGAAGTCTGCTTCTTCCTCTAAGCTTCTCTCCTCTGATGCTCTCTCTCACGTTCTGTCTCTCAAATAAATAAATAAAATCTTTAAAAAAAATAGACAATTTAGATATGTGGACTTCTGATTAAAATATATACCAGTAGTAATGGTCATTTTCTTTCTTCTGCTGTCTTCCTCTCAAAACTGGGGGAGGGATTTAAGTACCTTCTACCTGGGCTCCCCCAGCCCCTTTTTAAAGAACTAATTGCAGTGAGGATGCCTAATGCCTTTCAGTGAATGATAAAAGCATCATGTAGAAATTTCTAACTATTTGATTTTTAAATTTACTCTTGGAAATACCACAGAAACTTTGATTTATGAACTTAGTATTGTTTATCATTCTTTTATCATTCTGTACCTCCCAAGTTTTAAATTAATAAAAAATGTTTGATTAATCAATTGATAATAATCTTACTATATCTACTTTGCTAATGTAGGCGCTGAGGGCTTTAAATTATATTAGCCCTTGTGTAGTTAAACTTTTAGATAAATAACATTTATAGGTATCCTGTGCTTATGAAAACTTAATATTGTTAAGATGGCTGTACACCCCAAATCGATCTACAGCTTCAACATAATCCCCTCTAGAATACCAGTTGATTTATTTGTAGAAATTGACAAGCTTATTTTAAAATTTGTATGGAATTGCGAGGGACTTAAAATAGCCAAAACAATACTGAAAAAGAACAAAGTAGTAGGATTCACACTTCCTAGTTTTAACCCTTACTGTAAAGCAATGGTAATCAAGATAGTATGCTACTGGCACAAGAATAGACACATAGGGGTGCCTGGCTGGCTCAGTGGAGCATGTGACTCTTGATTTCAGGGTTGTGAGTTCAAGCCCCACACTGGGGGTAGAGATTACTTAAAAATAAAATCTTAAAAAAAAAAAAGAATAAACACATAAATTATTGCAACAGAATAGAGACCCCAGATATAAACCCATACATCTGTGGTCAGTTGTTTCTTTGGGGGAAATTTCTTAACATTTTTTTTTTAAGATTTTTTTAATGAATAATTTTTTTGAATTGGAGAAAAATTCCTATAAAATGAAAGTAACCATTTTATTTTTTAAAAGATTTTATTTGTTAGTAAGCTAGAGAGCACTGGGGTGGGAGGGGGAGGAAAGGAGAGAGAAGTAGACCCCCCCCTGATCAGGGTACCTGGTATGGGGCTCCATCCCAGGGCAGGGTTCAATTCCAGGACCCTGGGATCATGACCTGAGCAGAAGACAGATGCTTAACCAACTGAGCCACCCAGGCACCCCATAAAATTAACCATTTTAAAATGCATAGTTTACTTAGTTTAATACCTCCTAGATCCATCCATGTTGTTGCAAATGGCAAGATTTCATTCTCTTTTTATGGCTGAGTAATACTCCATTGTATATATACACCACATCTTTATCGATTCATCTGTTGGTGGACTCTTAGGTTGCTTCCATATTTTGGATGTTGTAAATGATGCTGCAATAAACAGAGGGGTGCATTTGTCTTTTCAAATTCGTGTCTTTGTTTTCTTTGTTTTCTTTCTTTGTTTTGTTTTCTTTCTTTGTGTTTTCTAAATACTTAGCAGTGGAATTACTGGATCATACGGTATTTGTGTTTTTAATTTTTTGAGGAATCTTCCTACTGTTTCCCATAGTGACTGCACCAATTTACATTCCCGCCAGCAGTGCATGAGAGCTGCCTTTTCTTCACATCCTCCACAGTACTTATTTCTTGTCCTTTTGATACTAGCCATTCTGATTGGTGTGAGGTGATATCTCACTGTGGTTTTGATTTGCATTTCCCTAATGATGAGTGATGCTGAGCATCTTTTCATGTGTCTGTTGGCCATCTGTATGTCTTTGGAAAAATGTCTATTTAGGTCCTCTCCCCTTTTTTTAATTGAATTATTTGTGGGTTTTTGTGGGGGTTTTTTGGGGTTTTTTTGGTGTTTTTTTTGTATTTAGTTATATGAAGTCCTTTATATATTTTGGATATTAACCTCCTATCGGATATATCATTTGTAAATGTCTTTTCCATTCAGTAGGTTGCCTTTTCATTTTGTTGATGGTTTCCTCCTTTGTGCAAAAGCTTTTTAGTTTGATGTAGTTTTAATAGTTTATTTTTGTTTTGTTTTCCTTGCCCGAGGAGACTTATCCAGAAAAATATTGCTAGGCCAGGGTCCAAGAGATTACTGCCTATATTTTCTTTGAGGAGTTTTATGGTTTTAGGTCATACAGTTAAGTCTTTAATCCATGTTGAGTTAATTTTTGTATATAGTATAAGATACTGGTCCAGTTTCACTCTTTTGCATATAGCTGTCTGGTTTTCCCAATGCCATTTATTGAAGAGACTGTCTTTTCCATGGTGTTTTTTTTTGCTTCCTTCATTGTAGATTTATTGGCCATATAAGAGTGAATTTATTTCTGGGCTCTCTGTCCTGTTCCATTGGTTTATGTGTCTGTTTTTGTGCCAGTACCATACTGTTTTTATTAACATCAACATTGCAGTATAGTTCGAAATCTGGGATTGTGAGATCTCCAGCTTTGTTCTTCCTTAAGATTGCTTTGGTTATGGTCAATTGATTTATGACGGGGTGCCAGAGCCATTCAGTGAGGGAAAGAGTAGTCTTTTCAACAAGTGGTGCTAGGAGAACTGGATAGCCATAGGCAAAAGAACGAAGTGAAGTGGGAACTTTAGCTCATGCCATATACAAACAGTAACTCAAAATGGATCAAAGAGCTAAATAAACATAAGAGCTAAGCCTGTAAAACTTACAGAACAAAAAATAGAGATAAATCTTCATGATCTTGGATTTGGCACCAGTTTTATAGATAGGACACCAAAAACATAAATAACAAAATAAGAAAAAATAAGTTAGACTTCTATTAAAATTAAAAACTTTTGTGTCACAAAGGCCATTATCAAGAAAGTGAAAAGATTCTCACACAGAATGGGAAAGAACATTTGCAGATTACATATTCGATAAGCATTTGTGTCTAGAATATATAAAGAACTGTTACAACCCAATAATAAAAAGACAAATAACCCAATTTAAAAATGGGCAAAGGATCTGAATAGACACTTCTACACATAAGATATGCAGATAGCTGATAAGTACATGAAAAGATGCTTGACATCCTTAGTTACCAGAGAAATGCAAATCAAAACCACAATGAGATACTACATACCAACTAGGAAGGTTAAAATAAAAATGTTAGATAATATTTAGTGTTGGTGAGAATGTGAAGAAATCTGAACCTTCTTAAACTACTTGGCAGGAATATAAAGTTAAACAGCTGCTTGGGAATATAGCCTGGCAGTTCCTCAAGTGATTAAACATAGTTACCATATGATTCAGCAATTCTACTTTTAGGTATATATCTAAGAGAATTAAAAACATATGTTTAGACAAATCTTGTACACACACAAAAAACTTGTACACCGTCATAACAGTGTTATTTTTAATATCCTAAACATAGGAAAAAAAAAACCCAACTATTTGTCAAAAGATGAATATATAAACAAAATGTGCTATATCCGTATAATGGGATATTATTTGGCCCTGAAGGAAATGAAGTACTAATACATGCCACACGGGTGAACTTTGACGACATTGTGCTAGGTGAAAGAAGCTGGTCACTAAAGACCACATATTTATGTGATTTCATTCATACAAAAATCCAGAATAAAGAAATCTATAGAAAAGAAAAAAGATTAGTGGTTTAGTGGTTGCTAAGGGCAGATGGGTAGGGACTTGAGGGGGTAGTAGGAATGGTGGTTGGGGCAATAACTAAAAGATACAAGGTTGCTTTCCAAGGTATGAAGGTGTTCCAAAATTGTGATGGTCGTACATATCTGTGAACATATCTTTGAATTTTGTACGTTTAATTAGTGAATGGTATAGTATATGAATTATGTCTCAAAGCTGTTTGAAAAAATGTGTGGATTTTTGCATACTTGTGTTTTATTTCATTGGTTTCTTAGTACTCAGGAGACATGATTTAGAGTAGATTTTGTTGATTCTTTATAGGAAAAAAAATCCTGGACACTATATAGTAGCAAAGGCACGAGACAGTGGGGCTATAGACTAATAGTGGGATGGAGACTGCAGCAGAAGGAATGCTTAGTACATGGATATGGTGGAGGGAGAGTTCTAATGAACATTAGAGCTGAGTAAAATACAATTCAGCTCTGGTGGAGGGGAGTGATACTGATTGTGTGGAAGATCATGACAACATAGTCAGCTGTCATTGAGAGAGGAGTAAAAGAATGACGTGGAGAAAGGAACTTCATGGAATGGTGTGTTCAGAAGTCAGATTTAGAGGGTTTAAAGGAATTATTGGGAACAGTCTTTTATTTTTTTATACTTCCTATAGTCCCCTGTACCTAGTAGGTGCTTAATAAATGTTTAGTTGTTGGGGAAGGGCATGAAAGGCAGTTGGGGGATTGCCATGAGAGTTGGTAGTCAGAGGAAGGAAGGAAAGAACAGCAGCTAGAGAATGGCTGGATAGGAACCTCTGAGTTTGTTAAATGAATAGGAAAAGTGTTTCCCAGGGTTTTATATATACAGGTAGACAATGTAGGATGTACATTCTAGAAAGGACCACCATCTTATGCTGGGGAAAGATGGAAGGCCGATGAAAAGGTAGTACCTTGTTGGTCTTAATCTTCAGAAAATAGGATGTGAAGTGAGGGCCGGGTGTGAAAGAGGTGGTGACCTGGAATAATTTGTTAGGAGGAAGGAAAAAAATATAAGCAGCAAGTGATGGTCTAGATGCAGCTGAAAATTGAATTTGTAGTGGGGTACGAGGGGAGGCTAAAATAGGTAAAAGGGATTAAGAGGTACAAACTTCCAGTTATAAAATAAGTAAGTTAAGCTGATTACAAGTAGAGCAGAGGGAATATAGTAAGTAATATTGGAATAATTGTGTATGGTGACAGATGGTAACTACGCTTATTGTGGTGAGCATTTTGTACTTTATATACTTGTTGAATCACTATGTTTTACACCTGAAACTAATATGTCATCTACACTTCAGTAAAATTTTTCTTTTAAATGTGCAAAGGACTTGAATAGATACTTCTGCAAAGAAAATATGCAAATGCTTGGGACGCCTCAGTGGCTTAGTTGGTTAAGTATCTGCCTTTGGCTCAGGTCAGGATCTTGGTGTCCTGGGATCGAGCCCCACTTCGGGCTCCCTGCTCTGTTGGGAGCCTGCTTCTTCCTCTGCCTCCACTTCCCCTGCTTGGACTCACTCTCTCTGACAAATAAAATCTTTGTTAAAAAAAAAAAAAAGGGAGGGGAGTAAGGGGTGCCTCGGTGGCTCAGATGGTTAAGTTGTCTGTCTTTGGCTTAGCTCATGATCTCCGGGTGCTGAGATCAAGCCCCACATTGGAACTTCAAATGAATGAATAAAATCTTTAAAAAAAAATCTTAAAAAAAAAAGAAAGAAAAGAAAAGAAGCATATGTTCAATAAGCACATGAACGTATGCTCAACATCACTGGCATTAGGAAAATGGAAATCAAAATCACATGAGATACCCTTTCATACTCATTAGGATGGTTGTATCAAAGTAAACCAAAACAACCCCAGAAAATAACAAATATTGGGGAGGATGTGGAGAAATTGGAATTATGTGTTGCTGGTGGGAATGCAGAATGGTGCAGCTACTGTGAAAAACAGTTGGGCAGTTTCTCAAAAGTTAAATATAGAATTATCATATTCCACTTTTACAAATGTACCCAAAAGAATTGAAAGCAGGACTCAGATACTTGTATACCATTATTCGTAACAGTATTCATGATAGCCAAAAAGTGGAAACAACTCAGATGTTCACCAACAGATGAATGGGTAAACTAGATGGTATGTACATACAATGGAATATTATTCAGTTTTAAAAAGGAATGAAATTTTGGAGCCTGCTACATACAACATGGATGGACTTTGAAAACATTATGCTAAATGAAATAAGCCAGTCACAAAAGGATATAGATTGTATGATTCTACTTATGTAACATATGTAGCATAGGTAAATTCACAAGCCACAGGAAGTAGGAAAGAGGTTACTAGGGATTGAAGGGAAAGAGTGTGAGGAATGGTTGTTTTATGGGTACTGAGTTTCTGGTTGGTTTGATGAAAAGTTCTGGAAATGACTATGGTGATTGTTGTACACGTTGGGAATATAATGGCATTGAGTTGTATACGCTAAAATGTCATATTTAATGTTATGTGTACAACATAGTGATTCAACAAGTATATAAAGTACAAAATGCTCACCACAATAAGCGTAGTTACCATCTGATGAATGTTAATAAGTGGGGTCAGTGTACCGGAAGTTTCCATGTAGTTGGAGAACTTAGCCATTGAGAGTAATTTTAGAGACAAGGTAGTGATAAGAAGTTGGGGGTATCTAATTGATCTGAGAAGTGACATTCCAGGTAAAATCTTTTTGTAGTATGACCCTTAGGGAATTGGAGCTTGGGAAATAGCAAAATTCAAATTCTAGACTCATTTTTTAGCTATGCAATTTTGTCATTACTAAAGCTTTCTGAACTTTTTCTATGTTAAGTATTTGTTAAATGGACAAATAAACCATAATCATCAGAGTAAATGTGAGTATTAAAAGAACATAAGTTTAAGAAAAAAGTAGAAGTGCTAGCACTTAGGAAATTTTAAAATGAGAAAAATAGAGAAAAAGTATTTGAGGAAATAAATTGTTTTCCTAGAATTAAAGGGAGATGAAAGATCGCAGATTGAAAAGCCCGATAGAATACCAAGTACAGTTAGGGAAAAAACCACACCTAGACACATTATATTGAAATCTAAGACTATTAGAGATAGAGAAGCCTAAAAGCTTACCGAGAGAATTAATAACATTATTAAGGACCGGAATTCAAATTGTCATTGTACTTTCAACAGCAGCATAAGCTGCAAGAAAAAGATAGAGTAATACATTTGGAATATTGAAGAGAGAAATGAAAGAAAACTTTGAACATTTTATTTTATAAGGAGACAATTGTCATTCAGGTATAAGAGCATGATTAAAATATTCCCATAGAAGACCTTTATTTTATTTTAATTAATTAAAAATTTTTTTTATTTGCGATAGAGAGAGTGGAAGAGGGAGCACAAGAGTGGGGTGAGAGGCAGAGGGAGAAGCAGACTCCCTGCTGAGCAGGGAACCCAATGTGGGACTCGATCCGGGAACTCTGGGATCATGACCTGAGCTGAAGGCAGACGATTAACTGACTGAGCCACCCAGGTGCCCCTATTTTATTTTATTTTTTAAACATTTTATTTTATTTGACACAGAGAGAGAGAGAATGAGAGAGAGCTCAAGCATGGGGAGCGGCAGGCGGGGAGAGGGAGAAGCAGCCTCCCTGTTGAGCAAGGAGCCTGATGTGGGGCTTGATCCCAGGACCCTGGAATCATGACCCGAGCTTAAGGCAGCCGCTTAACTAACTGAGCCACCCAGGTGCCTCCATAGAAGACCTTTAAAGATTATCCATACAAAATCCTACATGGGGAACATTTCTGTAGGAAGAACTCAAATGAGCAGAGAAACAAATCTACCAAAAGCTATTAGATATATGTGGTGTATACATGTAAGAGTGTAAAGAACGCTCAAAATACTAAAATAAAGATTGTTGTCTTAAAAAAATGAGCCACAGCCAGAGAAAAGGAATAAAAGAAAGTATGTTCATAAACATGAGGATTGGATGAGATCATGGGCATGAGGACATGGTAAAGTTCTTCTCTTGGTAAAGGGACACATAGATAGCACTTTCGTTTATCAGAAAGAAAGGTGGTAAAAAGTTCAGGAAAAGCAAAAATATAAGTTGAATAGAGCTACCCTACGACCCAGCAGTCGCACTACTGGGTATTTACCCTCAAGATACAAATGTAGTGATACGAAGGGTCACATGCACCCGAATGTTTATAGCAGCAATGTCCACAATAGCCAAACTATGGAAAGAACCTAGATGTCCATCAACAGATGAATGGATAAAGAAGAAGTGGTATATATATGCAATGGAATACTATGCAGCCCTCAAGAGAAAGAAAATCTTGCCATTTGCAATGACGTGGATGGAACTAGAGGGTATTAATGGTAAGCGAAATAAGTCAGAGAAAGACAATTATCACATTATCGCTCTGATATGAAGAATTTGAGAGGTAGGGCAGGGTGGGGGGGTGGGGAAGAGAAATGAAACAAGATGGGATGGGGAAGGAGACAATCCATAAGAGACTCCTAAACTCATGAAACAAACTAAGGGTGGCTGGGAGGTAGTGGGGGTAGGGTTATGGACATTGGGGAGGGTATGTGCTATGGCAAATGCTGTGAAATGTGTAAGCCTGATGATTCACAGACATGTACCCTGGGGCAAATAATACAATATATGTTAATAAAAAAATTAAAAAAAAATAAATGTAAGACCCAAGAGGGAAAAAAATATATGTTGAAATAAAGATGTCCATTAAAAGGCAGAGATTGATTGGGCACCTGGGTGGCTTAGTGGGTTAAAGCTCAGTGCCTTTGGCTCAGGTCATGATCTCAGGGTCCTGGGATTGAGCCCCACATCGGGCTCTCCACTCAGCGGGGAACCTGCTTCCCCCTCTCTCTCTGCCTGCCTCTCTGCCTACTTGTGATCTCTTTGTCAAATAAATAAAATCTTTAAAAAAAAAAAAGTTGATGATTCAGTAAAAAAAAAAATTGTATGTGCATATATATATTTTACAAGAAATACCCTAAATCATAATTTAAAATTACATAGAAGGAGGGGCATGGATAGGATGTGCATGAAAATTGTTGAAAATTGAGATCCCAACAATGCTTTTGCTTATGTGGGTTGTATCTATTGATAGTTACCTTATTTTTTTTTTAAACATGGTAATTTATTTTATGTGGTTGTTTAAATCCATTGTTTAAAAATGTTCAGGGGCTCCTGGGTGGCTCAGTGGGTTAAAGCCTCTGCCTTCGGCTAGGGTCATGATCTTGGGGTCCTGGGATTGAGCCCCACGCAGGGAACCTGCTTCCCCCTCTCTCTCTGCCTGCCTCTCTGCCTACTTGTGATCTCTCTGTCAAATAAATAAAATCTTAAAAATAAAATAAAATAAAAATATTCAAAAGGCCCTTTAAAAAACATTTAAGAATACATTTTTTTGTTATTTATTGGTGGATCATTTAAAATAATTAAGTCACCACATATCTTTAACATTCATAATACTGTTACCTTTACATAATTTTAAAATTCCAAAAGCACAAATATTCACTGTGTAATATAGCACACAGCTTAGCAGTAAGATTAGGTTCTAATTATATACTTTATATGGATTATTAATTGGTAGGGCCCTGCAAAGTTATTTAAACTGAACTTATATAAACTAAAAACTGGAGAGGTAAAAGGAGTTGAAACAGCACTATTCACTTCTGAAATTAGTTTTAGAGTTGATTTCTCTAGAGAGGACTTGTAAAGTTTTTTACTCTAATCTGTATTAAAACTTCTATTTCAACTCTAATATATAAACGTAAGTCATATTAAATCAGTAGAGGTTACATAGAATAAAGTAAACCACAGTTTATCGCCCAGATTGCTTAAGAATGTTTCTGTCAAGCCTGTAATAGAGAAATGAGGTAAATGAGTTTTTTGGTTTGTTTTTGAGGAAAAGGGGTCAAGGGAATGGAATCCAAATAACTTTAGTCATTTAGTAATTGTATATTCAGAATTAGTTTAAAACTGTAGACTTTTAAGTAGGGCAAATATCCTGACAGCCAACTGGCATTATTCTTAGATTTTTTACTTCCAAACTCAGGGAAATCTAAAGTTAATAGGTATAAAATCATTAGTAGATGATTGATAATTACCTTATTAGAAATTAAAACTGAAAAATTAAAAAAATGTTGGTTAATTTTTTTTTTAAAGATTTTATTTATTTATTTATTAGGAAAGAGAGAGAGTGAGAGAGAGCATGAGAAGGGAGAAGGTCAGAGTGAGACGCGGACTCCCCATGGAGCCGGGAGCCCGATGTGGGACTCGATCCTGGGACTCCGGGATCATGACCTGAGCTGAAGGCAGTTGCTTAACCAACTGCGCCACCCAGGCGCCCAATATTGGTTAATTTTAAAGCAGCAGTAATCTACCTCTTGTGTTATAAGCACCAAACAAGTATTTTTTTTTAAAGATTCTATTTATTTTATTTGAAAGTGTGTGCATGGGTGCAGGAGCATGAGGTGGGGGGAAGGCAGCAAGAGGGAGAAGCCGACTCCCCACTGAATGGGGAGCCTGACACTGGGCTCAATCCCAGGACTCTGAGATCATGACCTGAGCCTAAGTCAAACACTTAACCCACTGAGCCATCTGGGTGCCCTAGTAACATACAAGTATTTTTTTTTAACATGGAAGTATTTTTGCGAAAAACAGCTATTTTACTAAACAACAAAAGAATTTAGTGAGAAAGAGTAGCATTGTCTTATGCACTTGTGCATATCTCTTTAATGTCTGGTCTAAGAGAACATACTTAGATTCTCTTTTCTGCTTCTGCATTTACTCTGTTGCAATATATTGTTTTGATTGAGTTACATGAGGAGAATAGGGACCTTGTGGATCTTTTGAAAGTATCTGGGGAAACCTTTGGGTCCTGAAACCATACTTTGAGAACTGCTTTTTCCAAACAAGTTTCTTTGCTTATTACTGACCCTCCCTCCCCATTTGGTATCTTCTCCATTGATGTCCATATTTTTTCATTGTCCCATATTTCCTCCTACATTCCATTTTTGTATTTGCTATTTCCTACCTTACTTGTTTTCCATTTAAGGCTGATCTTCAAGTTTTCACTGATGATTCTGGTCTCTGTGACTATCTTGTCTCTAAAATCTGTTGGCAAGTATATAGTTAGTTCCACATGATTCATGCTTCAGTGTTCTAAGTTTTCTTGTGTTTCTCTTTCCAATCACATTATAAAGCTCCTTTGAATTAGGGCCTCTAAAAATGGACAAGACAAAATAAGAGTTTCTCCTTACAGAGTTTAGTACAAGGTAATATTTGTTGGTTGATAGGAAGTAACAGTTTCTGCAAAAGTGCCTGTAGAGCACAAATTCTCTTTTGGCCTTAGTTTATTGGAAAATTATAGTATCTTATACATTACCTGATATATGGTAGTATTTTTGGTATTCCAAGTAATTTTTAAATAGATCTTGTAAAGATTTATTTATTTGGGAGAGAGAGAAGCATGTACACGAGCCAGGGGAGGGGCAGAGAGAGAATCTCAAGTAGACTCCCCATTGAGCATGGAGTTCAGTATGGGGCTTGATCTCAGGACCCTGAGATCATGACCTGAGCCGAAATCAAGAGTTGGATCCTCAACTGACTGAGCCTTCTAGGTGCCCCTAGACCTTGTATAACTAAAACTATCATCAGTTCAGGCTTGCTGATCTTGTAAGTAATTTATTGACTAATTTATTTTCTTATCATTTCAGAAAAAAGCCAAAGGACAAGAGCTCTTTGATCAGATAATGTACCATTTGGACCTTATTGAAAGTGACTATTTCGGACTGAGATTTATGGATTCTGCACAAGTAGCAGTGAGTAGCTGTTTTTTGGAAGTTCCAATGTGGGAGCAGAAATGGAAAATTTCAGATGACGTGCTAAGTGCTGCAAGGCTGCATATTCTTACTGGTTTTCTTATTATGGTCTGAAGTTTTGACTCCTTCAAAATAACCTGAAGTGTTTGGTAAAAAAAAATGCGAGTCCTGGCCCTTGCCCATATTACTAGAGCATGATCTTTGCAGTTGAGGCTAGGAAGTCTGTCTTTTTAATAACCAATGGGCGGGTTGTTGGGCATACTAAAGTTTGAGAACCACTGTGTAGTGGAAAGGGTGCCAAAACAGGAGTTTTGTGGAAACAGGAGTTTCTATCACTTGCATAAGTGATAGAAGTTACTGATTTGCAGATTAAGGTGAGTAGACTAGGTTATCTTCAAGATCCCTTCCTGATCTTTGATTCTATAAATGTTCTTTGACCACGTGTGTTTCAGATGAGAGAAATGTGTATATGATACAGTAGGAAGTTGGAAGCTTTTCAGAGATCTGAGTATTATAGTAGGATTTGACTGGAGAGTGTTTGAGACAAAGTAGTAGATGATAAGATTGGAAAGTGGTTTAGTGGCAATATCATCCAAACTGAATACCAAGAGTATTAAATAATAGATAGGCAATATTTATTCTCTAATATTTGGGATTAGGGGTTTTTTGAGCAAGGAGGTTATATAATACTTCAGGAAGTATTATATAGAAACATCGTACAGGATTATTTGGAACGGGCAGAGATTGAAGTCAGAAAGAGTCATTGCAAATCCTAGGGATAAAAGTAATGTTAAGGCCTGGAATAGGACATTCACAGTAGCAGGGAGGGGGCGGGAGTAGAGATAAGGGTATCAAGACATTAAGCTTTGTGTTCTGGAGGTCTGTGATGGAGGAATGTGTATGTATGTGTATGTGTTTAGTGACATTAATTGTAGTATCTAGGACTCACAGGAACAATATATAAGAATTCTCAAGTTCTTTTTGGAGTGAGGCATTCATTCATTCATTCATTTGGTGTGATTAATAAATAATTACACCAGTACTAGAATTGTACTAGAATACCTCTGTAAGATAATATTAAAAACTCACATCTTTTGGGGATGAACTCCTTTGTTCCCTTTATAGAACATCTTGGCTAAATTTACCACTGTTAATAATGCCAGCTGTAATTTTTTTTTCTCTGATTTCCATACCCTTCGTCCCCCTTACTGAGTTAAAAGAAATTAAGCATGAACATTTGGCAACAGAGTACTGGTTACATTTGGGCACACGCATACAGTGGAATACTGTGCAGCTCATTAAAAATGGTAATTTTAAAGTGTACTAATTGAAATAGAATAATGTAGAGAAAAGGGTTACAGAACAATATATTTGAGTTTTTCTATTTAAAAAAAAAGTGGATATATGTACACATATATACATGAAAATATTTACAAAGCTATTTTCCATAATTTCAGGGTTCTCAGGATGGAGTTTGTATAGGAGGTGTTTCTTTTATTTTTCATTTTAATGTTTTTTTCTCTCCACTTGGACTAAATCTGCCGAGGACAGGGAATGAGTCTTACTTACCTCTGTTGCCCAGCATGTAGTGGACACATAAAACACTAACCAAATTAAATTCTGGTGCACCGCTTAGTTTGATCTAAAGGCCTGGTTGACTGTTGAGTTTAATATCATTCATCAGTCATCTTACAAATAATGGAATTACAGTCTTGCAATCAATGAAAAAATAAATGATCTTAGGGATAAATAATTCAAAGCTTCCTTTTTTTTGAGGGGTTGTGAAGGAAAAGAAGTAGAAATATGCCAGCATTAAGTTTCAGGCACCTTCTTTCCTTAGGATACATAAATACGGTAATCTCTCCTTATCCATGGTTTCACTTTCCACGGTTTCAGTTACTCATGTTCAACCCCAGTCTGGAAGCAGATGATCTTCCTTCTGACATGTTGTCAGAAGGTCAGTGGTAGCCTAGAGCTACATCACAATGCCTACACCATTCACCTCACTTCAACTCATCCTGTAGGCATTTTATCATCTCATAGCATCACAAAAAGAAGGGTGAGTACAGTACAATAAGATACTGTCAGAGAGAGACCACATTCACAAAATTTCACTATGGTATATTGTTATAATTGTTCTATATATTGTTAATATCTTACTGCGCCTAATTGATACAATAACTCTATTATAAGTATAGATAAGAAAAAATATATATTGGTTTGGTACTGTCTGTGGTTTCAGGCATCCACTAGGGGTCTTGGAATGTAAGACCCACAGATAAAGGGAGGGGGACTATTGTAATTGGGGAAAGAATATTTGCTCTTTGTTAATATTTGCTCTTTGTTATTATTTGCTCTTTGTTAATATCAGTAATTACTGAATTACTAGACCCATTAATATTTTTCCCCTCATTTGATACACATATAGCACCTTTCTTCCGGTCATAACAGGTTTTTAGTAAAGCTAGTATTAGAACTCTTTTTTTTTGAGTTTTATTTCTCTAAGTATTCCTACACCCCACTTGGGGCTCGAACTCATGACCCCGAGATCAAGAACGCAACCGCATGCTCCTCTCACTGAGCCAGCCAGGCACCCTAGAACTTTGAATCTCTACTCTTTTGAGTTGTAGCTTATCTTTCCCAACCTCAGACATCTAGGCATCAAGATTAAATTTTCGTAAGATTTACTTTCTGTTTTTGCTGTCACTGAAATACACTATGTGAGTTGAACTGGAACAACAATAGCTGGTGGGTGAAAGCTACTCCAAACGACCTCTAGATAAAATTTTGCATGTTCTGGGCGCCTGGGTGGCTCAGTTGGTTGAGCGACTGCCTTCGGCTCGGGTCATGGTCCCGGAGTCCCGGGATCGAATCCCATGTCGGACTCCCGGCTCTGCGGGAGGTCTGCTTCTCCCTCTGACCTTCTCCCCTCTCATTCTCAGTCTCTCTCTCTCTCTCTAATAAATAAATAAAATCTTTAAAAAAAAAAATTTTGCATGTTCTTAAAGTGCTAACTCACATAATTCTACAGTTTTATGACATAAGGAAACATAGAAAAGACTCTCAGGTATTTGTCATGTCACCAGATTTAACCCCAGAATAAAATAAAATTGATACTTTGCAAACAGTTCAGTTTATCGGTGAAGATAGTGACCTTGATCAAGTGAAGTTTTTGGCTAGGATCGTCTGTGTTAAATCATAAGTTAGCCCTATGATTTTCATGTCTGTTTGTCTTATTTAGTGTGTAGATGTAAGTGTAGAATCTGAAGAATGTTGAGGCAGGGTAAAAAAATGACCAAAACCAGATGAAGACACTACATAAAAAGAGAACTATGGGCCAACATTTCTGATGAACAGAGATGCAGAAATCCTCAACAAAGTATTAGCAAACCAAACCCAACATCATTCACCACAATCACTTAGAATTTATTCCCGCGATGCAGAGGTGGTTCAGTATTGGCATATCAATCACTGTGATACGTATCAGTAAGAAAAAGGATAAAAACCATTTGATCATTTCGGTAGATGCAGAAAAAGCTCTGACAAAGTACAGCATCCATCCATTCATGATAAAAACCCTCAACAAAGTTTAGAGGGAACATACCTCAACATAATAAAGACCATATATGAAAACCTCACAGCTAACCTTATATTCAGTGGTGACAAACTGAGAGCTTTTCTCCAAAAATGGAGAACAAGACAAATAAGGAACAAGACAAGGATGTTCACTCTCACCACTGTTATTCACCATAGTACTGGAAGTCCTAGCAATCAGGTAAGAAAAAGGAATAAAAGGCATCCAAATTGGTGGGTGTATTTTTTTGTCTTTTTTTTTTTTTAAGATTTCATTTATTTATTTGAGATAGAAAGAGTGAAAGAGAAAGCATGAGCAGGGGGCAGAGGGAGAGGGAGAAGCAGACTCCCTGATGAGCAGGGAGCCCGATGCGGGGTTCAATCCCATGACTTTGAGATCATGACCTGAGCCAAAGGCAGATGCTTAACCGACTGAGCCACCCAGGTGCCCCAAAGGCATTCATATGGGTAAGGAAGAAGTAAAACTTCAACTCTTTGCAGATGACATGATACTATGTATAGAAAGCCTTAAAGACTCCACCAGAAAACTGTTAACACATTTCTATACACTAATAATGAAGCAGCAACAGGAGAAAGTAAGCAAGCAATCTCATTTACAGTTGCACCAATACCTAGGAATAAACTTAACCAAGGGGGTGACAGACCTGTAACTATATAACATAAAACTCTAAAATATTGATGATAGAAATTAAAGACAACACAAAGAAATGGAAAATATTCCATGGTCCTGGATCAGAAGAATAAATACTGTTAAAATATCCATACTACCCAAAGTAATCTGCAGATTTAATGCAATCTCTATCAAAATATCAACAGGATTTTTTGCAGAGCTAGACCAAATAATCTTAAAATTTGTATGGAACCACAGAAGACCCCATATAGCTAAAAAGTTTTGAAAAAGAAAGACAAAGCTGGAGGTATCACAATTCCAGATTTCAAGTTACACTACAAATCTACAGTAATCAACACAGCATGGCACTGGCACAAAAATAAACACATAGATCAGTGGAACAAGATAAAAAACTCAGAACAAACCCACAATTATATGGTCTTTGACAAAAGCAGCAAGAATATCCAGTGGGGAAATTAGATAGTCTCCTCAGCGAATGGTGTTGGGAAAATTGGACAGCTACATGCGTAAGAATGAAATTGGATCACTTTCTTAAATCATACACAAAACTAAACTCAAAATGAATTTTTGAGATGTATATGTGAGACCTGAAACCATAAAAATCCTAGAAGAGAGCACAAGTAGTAATTTTTCTGACAGCAGCCATAGCAGCATTAGGGGAAATAAAAGCAAAAATAAACTATTGGGACTATGTGAAAATAAAAAGCTGCACTGCAAAGGAAATAATCAACAAAGTTAAAATGCAACCTACTGAATGGAAGAATAGATTTGTAAATGACTTATCTGATAAAAGGTTAGTATCCAAAATATATAAAGAACTTCTACAACTCCGATCTTAAAAAACAAATTATCGAACTAAAAAATGGGCAGAGGACAGGAACAGACATTTCTGCGAAGACATCCAGATGGCCAACAGACACATGAAAGGATGCTCACGATTACTTACCATCAGGGAAATGCAAATCAAACCTACAAAGAGATATCACCTCACGCCTGTCAGAATGGCTAAAGTAAAAACAGGAAACAAGTGTTGGTGAGGGTGTGGAGAAAAAGGAACACTTATGTACTGTTAGTGGGAATGCAAACTGCTGCAGCCATTGTGGAAAACAGTATAGAGGTTCCTCAAAAAAAATAAAAATAGAACTACCCTGTGGTTCAGGAATTGGACTACTGGGTATTTACCCAAAGAATACAAAAACACTAATTCAGAGGACATATATACCTCTGTGTTTATTGCAGCATCATTTACAATAGATTATGGGGGCAGCCCAAATGTCCAGTGGTAGATGAATGGTTAAAGAAGAGGTGTTATATATCTCCAGTGGAATATTATTCAGCCATGAAAGAACGATACTATACCATTTGTAACAAGGTGGATGGAGTTAGAAAGTATAATGCTAAGCAAAGTAAGTCAGAGAGAGACATACCATTTGATTATTTTATTCATAGGTGGAATTTAAGAAACAAAACAGATGAGCAAAGGGAAAAAAGATAAGCCTACAGACTCTTAATTATAGAGAACAGGGCACCTGCGTGGCTCATTCAGTTAAGCATCTGCCTTCAGCTCAGGTCAGGACCCCAGGGTCCTGAGATCGAGTCCTGCATAGGGCTCCCTGCTCAGTGGGGAGTCTGCTGCTTCTACCCTCCCTGCCCTCCCCTGCCCCTGCTTGCGATCTCTCTCCTCTGTTACTCTCTCTCTTTCAGATAAATAAAATCTTAAAAATTTATAAGGAACAAACTGATGGTTACCAGAGGGGAGGTGGGTGGGCAAAATAGGTGATAGGAATTAATGAGTACACTTGTCACAACAAGCACTAAGTAATGTACAGAATTGTTGAATCATTATATATCACCTGAAACTGATATAACACTGTATGTTAACTATACTGTAATTAAAATAAAAACCTTAAAAAATGATCAAGGAACTACATTTTACATTTCAATCTTGAATATGCTGTATATATGCCTATATATGTAAAATCAGTGTGTTAAAGTTTGGTTTATTGGTCATTTCAGGTAAGTCCAAAATATGTATAATTGGAATTATGCATTTACTTTTCTTCCTATGAGTATGCAAAATCTGAGTTTGCTTTTGTTTATTTGCTTATACCAGCTCACTTTATGTTCACATACACATTTAATTTTGTAGTTGAAATAATGTCATATTTACAGAAAAGTTGCAAGAACAGTGTAAATATTTTTGTGGAACCATTTGAGAAAGAGTTGCATATGTCTCATCACCCCTGAATTCTTTAGTGTATGTTTCCTACACGTATATTCTGTATAGCTTAGTACAACCATAAAAACCAGGAAGTTGACATTGTGACATTACCACCATCTAATCCTCAGACTACATTCATATTTTGCCAGTTGTATATACAGTGTCCTTTATAGCCAAAGGGTCTAGTTCAGAATCATGTTTCACATTCACTTGTCAGATTTCTTCGGTTGCCTTCATCCTGGAATACTGTGGTTCTTCACTCTTACCGTAACTTTTACACTTTTGAAGATACAGGTCAGTTATTTTATAGGCTGTACCTCAGTTTGGGTTTGTCTAGTATTTCCTCATGAAGTAGGTTAATCTTAGATACTTTGGCAGGAAAATAGGTGAAATGATGCTGTGTTTTCTTATTCTGTCAAGTAACATTTAATTTCATTTTGTTCTATTACTGGTGATCTTAACTTAAATTTGAATCTTTTTTTTTTTTTTTTTAAAGACACAGGATGGGGAAGGGCCTTGGAAGGGGAGAGAGAGAGAATGAGAGAGAATATCTTTTTATAAAAATTTTTTATTGTGTTATGTTAGTCACCATACAATACATCATTAGTTTCTGATGTAGTGTTCCATGATTCATTGTTTACGTATAACACCTAGTGCCCCATGCAAATCCGTGTCCTTGATACCCACCACCAGGTTCACCTATCTATCCCCCCATCCCCCTGCCCTCTAAAACACTCAGTTTGTTTCTCGGAGTCCACAGTCTCTCATGGTTCATCTCCCCCTCTGATTCCCCCCCTTCACTTTTCCTTTCCTTCTCTTAATGTCCTCCATGTTATTCCTTATGTCCCACAAGTAAGTGAAACCATATGATAATTGACTTTGAGAGAGTATCTTAAGCGGGCTCCAGGCCCAGTGTGGAGCCTGATACGGGGCCTGATCTCATAACCTTGAGATCATGGCCTGAGCCGAAATCAAGAGTTGGATGCAACAGAGCCACCCCAAGTATCCTGATATTAACTTTGATCTTTTGATTCAGGTAGTATAATTAAGTTTTTCTTTTATTCTTTCTTTTCTTTTTTTTTTGTGGGCAGTTACTTTGAGACTTTTTTCTGTTTATTATGAACCAGTGGATTCCTGTCTTCTCCAATGTGATATAATTTTTTATTGTCATTTCTTTGGATGTTCAAAGTTTCCCAGGTTTGGCCAACAGGAGTTGCTTCAAGATGGCTTCTGTATTCTTTTAACATGCACCCATCATTCTTTGGGTATTGCCTTACTTTCTGGGCCAAGAGTTGGTTCCATGGTCATATTGTATTTTTCCTGTTCCAGGCCTGGAACTAGCCAGTTTTCCATTTGGTTTTGTGTTCAGATTTAGGGAATATATGTTCACATTTATTTAGGTCTGTTTATATAAATTGACGCTATGACTTCACACCCATAACTCCGATTCCAGTCCAATGCCACAGGGCTTATTGTAGTTTTTTCCTCTCTCATATTTATAGTTCTCTTCTACAGAAACCAGGCTTTGATTTACTGAGTGATCGCTCACCCTGGATGGAATCAGTCTCTAACCTCTCCCTGCACAGATTCTGGCATTGCCCAGACTACCTTCTTACTTCTGGACTGAATTATTTGGGAAGAGAAAGCTTCTTATGTTCCAATTACCTTATAAATATAGAATAGTTTAGAGATAGTATTGAAGAGTTATCTCCCTAGAAGTATCGTGTAGGGTAGGAGGATTAGAGGGATGAGAGAAGACACACTTGAGGAAAACAGAGTTGGTTTTACTTAAGATGACTATATAGACTTTTGCCTAAAGTAGGCCACTTTTTAAAAAACGGAAATACAGTTTTACAAATCGTAAAATTCACCAGTGGCTTTTAGTATATTCAGGGTTGTGCAACCATCACCACTATCTAATTCCAGAATATTTCCATTACTTGCAAAAGAAATCCTGTTCACATTGCCAGTCACTCCCCATTTCCCCCATCCCACAGCCCTTGGCAAACACTAATCTCTCTGTTTGTATGGCTGTGCCTGTTTTGAAAATTTCATACAGATGGAATCACATAATATATAGCCTTTTGAGTCTGGAAATGTGCTTAGCATAGTATTTACAAGGTTTATGTTGTAGCATCTTCTATACTTAGTCCTTATGGCTGAATAATATTCCATTGTATGGATATATACCACATTTTGTTTACACAGTCCTCGATGGATATTTGGGTCCATTCATTTTGGCTATTAGGAATAGTGCTGCTATTAGTGTTTGTGTACAAGTTTTTGCATGAATATGTTTCAGTTCTCTTGGGTATGTGTCTAGGAGTGGATTTGCTGAGCCTTAAGGTAACTAACTTTTTGAAGAACTGCCAAACTGTTTTCCATAATGACCGTACCATTCCACATTCCTACCAGCAATATGTGAGGGCTCTAATTTCTCCATATCCTCACAAACACTATTTCTTTTTCAATTCTAGCTGTCTTAGTTGGTATGAAGTGGTCTCATGTGGTTTTGACGTGAACTTCCCTAAAGACTAGTGAAAAGTATCTTTTCATGTGTTTATTGGTTATTCATGTATCTTCTTTGGAGAAATGTCTGTTTCGATCCTTTGCCCATTTTACGTATATATGTATGTACGTATTTAAAGATTTATTTATTTGAAAGCGACAATGTGCGCACATGCTGGGGTGGGGAGGGACAAAAGGAGAGGGAGAGAGAGCCTTTCTTTTTTTTTTTCTTAAAGATTTTATCCATTTATTTGTCAGAGACACAGAGAGAACACAAGCACAGGGAGAGGCAAGCAGAGGGGGAAGCAGGCTCCCTGCGGAGCAAGGAGTCTGAGGCGGGACTCGATCCCAGGGCCCTGGGATCATGACCTGAGCTGAAGACAGACTCTCAGCAGATTGAGCTACCCAGCCATCCCTAGGGAGAGAGAGAGTCTTAAGCCAACTCTCCGCTGAGCATGGATCCCACCCAGTGCGGGGCTCGATTTCACAACCCTGAGATCACAGCCTGAAATAAAACCAAGAGTTGGATGCTTAACTGACTGTGCCAACCCAGCACCCCTACATATATACAGTATTATATTAGTTTCAGTTTTACAATATAGCAATTCAACGATTCTGTGTATTATTCAATATTCATGTATTTTCATTATATTTTTAAGTAAGCTCTATGCCCAATGTGGACTTGAACTCAAGATCCTCAGATCAAAAGTCACTTGTTCCACTGTCTAAACCAGCAGGCACCCCCAAATCTGAATGCCTTTTATTTCTTTTCTCTTTCTTGCCTAAGTGCCCTGGCTAGAACCTTTAGTAAAATGTTGACTAGAAGTGGTGAGAGCAGACATTCTCATCTTGTACTTGATCTCAGAGGGAAAGTGCTCAGCATTTCACCATTAAGTATGTTACTTGTGGGATTTTTATAGATGCCCTTTATCACTTTAAGGAAGTTCTCTTTTTATTTCTATTTTATCATAAAAGGGTGTTGGGTTTTTTCACTTGCTTTTTCTGCATCTATTGAGAGGATCATATGATTTATCTCTTGTATTCTGTTCATATGGTGTATTATGTTAATAGTTTTTTGTTTGTTTATGTTGAACCAACCTTGTTCTTCTGGGATAAATCCTACTTGGTCATGGTGTATAATCCTTTAATATGTTGCTTGATTTGATTTGCTAGTATTTTTTTTTCTCCCCAAATGATTTGCTAGTATTTTGTTGAAGATTTTGGTGTCTGTATTTATAAGGAATAATGGTTTATAGTTTTGTGGGTTTTTTCCCTTGTGCTTCTTTCCAAACCTTTGTCTGGTTTGGTAGGAATAGTACTGGCCTTGGAGGATGATTTGGGAAGTCTTCCTTTCTATTTTTTGGAAGGTCTTACAAAGGGTTGGTGTTGATTCTTCTTTCAGCATTTGGTAGACAGTGAAGCTGTCTTGGTCAGAAATTTTCGTGATTATTGAGTCTGTCTCTTTACTTGATGTATTCAGATTTGCTATTTGTTTCTTGAGTCCATTTTTAAACAAAGCCACTTTAGAGAGCCAAGGGGGACCTACTGGATGAGGGTTGGGATAGTAGGTGTAAATCAGTATTATTCTGGCATACTAGAATTTACGGCTACTCTTGTTTTTGTCAACTGCAGAATACTACCCCATGTTCTATTTTCAAATCTAAATTTAACTTAGTGTCCTTTTATATAGTTCAGTGATGATCTTAAACCTTAAAACCTTGAGTTATAATGATGAAATCTGTGGATGCTTTCTGTAGAAAAATGTATGCATACGTAATATTCTGTGTATATACATAGATAATTAAGGTATTCCTGAACCCCTTCTGTGGACTCTTATTTAGTCCTTCCTTCAGAAATAACCTGTAGCTTGAGGCAAGTCTGGTGGTGATATTAATTTGCATGTGTTTTCTTAAAGTCTTTTTGATAATAATCAGTGTTTTTGCAAATTGATAATCTCTTCTGTACTGTTGGTGAAACCTTGTTTAAATCTCATTACTACACAAATTCTTACGGTACTATTTCTTGATGAAGAATTTAGGGAATCACTTTCTGTCATAAAAATAACAGGATGTGTGAAATGTTGCCTTATGACAGCAGAATTCCCAGTATTATGTTTTTAAAAAATGATGACTTGGGGTAGTTCTCTTGTACAGTAGAACTTTCCAGTGTGGAAGGAATACCATATTTTGAGCCAAGCAAGAAAGAATTCTTTTAATACTAACTAGTTTTAGGTTGCTGCAGTTAAGACTTGGCCAAATAGTTGAGGAATTAACTGTAATAATTTGCTAGAGAACTTGTATGATTTGTTTTGAAGGAACAATTTTCAGTCTTAAAATCAAATATCTATTGGGATCAAGCAGTAGAATAAAAGAAGGGAAGCAAGTTGAAGTACATCTTGAAAGACATAGGAGTGTTATGTACTTCCAAGAAGAACTGTGGTTCTTCTCATTTTTTTCCTGAATGATGCTGCATATTTGGTATGTTTTCATTTCCCAGTTTTGATAGAGATACAGAGAAATACAGCATAATGATAAATTGGAGCCAATATGTAATAGACTGTTAAAGATTAATAAGTATTGGTAGAGGAATTGTAGTGAACTGGGGAGCCTATTCCTTTTCTATTCAGAAAGAGAGTGGAGGGGCAGGGACTACCTAGTTGCAGCCATTTGTTTCCAAAAAACATTACTGGATGTATCTTTAGGTCTTTTAAGAGAAGCTGGTTGGAGTTGTAGGTTAAATCTTCCATTTAAAAAATTTCTTTTAAAATGTAATGTAGCTGATGAAAAAGAACTGAATAAATGGAGAGACATATCATGTACAAGAATTAGAAAACGCAACAAAGTAAAGGTACCAATTCTTCTGTAGTTGATCTACAAGTTTCATGCAATTTGCATCAAAATTCCAGCAAAATCTTTTTTAGATATAGACAACATTTTAAAAAGATTTATTTAGAAAGGCAAAAGAACTAAAATATCTAAAAACAATTTTGAAAAAGGAATAAAGTGGGAGCAATCACTCTGCCAGTCTTCAGGATTTCAAACTACTGTAGTTAAGACTGTGTGGTATTAGCACAGCAATAGACACACAGATCAGCAGAAGACAGGAACCCAGAAACGGTCCTACACAAGTATGACCAACATATTTTTTTTAAGGATTTTATTTATTTATTTGACAGAGACAGTAAGAGAGGTTACACAAGCAGGGGGAACTAGAGCAGGAGAAGCAGGCTTCCCACGGAGTAGGGACCCTGATGTGGGGCTCAATCCCAGGAACCCAGGATCATGACCTGAGCTGAAGGCAGCTGCTTAACGGCTGAGCTACCCAGGCACCCCATGACCGACTTATTTTTGATAGAGATAATAATTATCAGTGGAAGAAGGATAGGCTCAATAAGGTGTCAGAGCAATTGGATATCAGACAAAAAAATCAATCTTTACTGAAATCTTGTACAAAATTAACTCAAAATAGATAATGAGCATAAATATAAACTGTAGGGCAATAAAACTTAGAGATAAAGACATAGGAGAAAAATCTTTGGGACCTAGGGCTTGGAGAAGTTATTGATGGGACATGAAGAATGCAATCCTTTTTATTTTTTATTTTATTTTTTTTGGTATTTTATTTTTTTT